>CM060984.1:186078975-187300850 GCA_030765065.1 Deroplatys truncata
CGGGACTTTTATAATTCAACGTAATACACGGGAAAACGTGTTAATGAGGAACGTGCTAACGAGATTCCACTGTAGTTCTTTCTCCTGGAGATAGTAATGAAAAGAAAAATATCTGACACTACTCTGTTTGGTATTTTTGTTCCTTTACTCTGTGTTTGTAGAAATACTAAAATGTTGTACCATGACAGCTGTAAAGATATTTTGTTTGTGTGTAAAAATAATGCAAAATTTATGATCTTTTTATGCTAAATAACCCCAAAATTAACATACTTTCCTAATGAAATTTATGATTTTCAATCCCCATATAATAGGATCTCTTATCTCCAGTAAGCCCTTTTATCTGGCGAATTCCAAAAGCATTCTTCAAATAAACTTAACACTGACAAAATAATACAGTGATAGGGACAATACTTTTTGTCACAGATGTAAAACTGAACTTTCTGATTTTAAACAGCACTTTAATTTAAAAGTTCTTTTATGCATTCACTTACCTTTTCTTTGTGAACATATACAGGAAGTGACTTATTACAATTTCTGGAGAAGTCATACTGATCATAAACCTGAGTTACCACCTCACTGGTAATGTCCCCAATGTTAGCTGCAGTGCCAACGGAAGTCAAGGTATCAATATCGCACATTCCAGAAGCATCACTACGAATCTGTTCTATGCTACCATTTGTCAAAGTCTGAAAAATACATACATACCAATCATTATATGACCAATTCAAATAGCAAAGACTATGTATGATTTATCAATAAATGAAAAGTTAACCACTACTTTGCCAATAAAAACAAAGCATATAGCTTATAAAAGTTACTTGGCAATAAATCAAGAGACTGCACACCATAAGACAAAAATCTGGAAGTTATAAAATCAACTATTCTGATTGCAACAAGACATATGTAGTACATAACACAGATTGTGGTATTTAAGAAAGGAGGAAAATTAAGTAAATATGAAAAATGGAGGGGATAAGACAAAGAATATAGGGTAGTGCAAGGAGACTATTTTTCTGGAAGTTAAAATAGATGGTGGCAGTAAATGGGAGAAACATAAAAAGTTTGCACTAGCAAAAGGAAATGAGGCTATGTCAGCTATGAGAAGTAGTAAATATACAGTACCAAATGGCTAGAGAAAGTATACAATACTGGAGGCAAAAATGGTATATGGCATAGAAATATGAAAATTAGAGGGAGGGTGGGAGAGTACTGATGAGGTGCATAGGATGTTCTGCAGAGAAATGCTAGGGTTACCAAATGCAGTTGTAAGACAGATAGCTCTGAAATGGGCAGGGTGCCAAGTAAGGGAAAGAGTTTTGAAATATTGGTAGGGACCCCGACTTTTCGTGAGTAGTTAATTCGCGAAATTGGCCGAAAATTAACGATAAGGAAAACCTTTAATCAACTATTTTTAAATTCCACATATATATCCATTCTGAGTCGCGAAATAACGCGACATTAGTTCTATATCGCGAAAACGCGAAATAACACCGTTATGAAAAAGATGTGCAAAATAACCCGGAATTTTTCTCTCTCTCTCTCTTTTTTTTTTTTTTTTTTTGCGTTTGTCTCTCCTTTTCACATAAACAATCAGATATTTGGCTTATCAATCATTTACGGATACATGTATTGTCATTCGCTACGGCCATGCTGCACGGTGTTGTGTGCTGCACGGCACAGAACACCAAACTGCACTGTGATTTAACCAGAGCTTCGGCAAACATCGGTACTGCTTCGGCTACCCCGTCCCCTTCACTCTTCACCTATCGCATGCACAACAAAAGGAATGCCATGTTTATCGGAACTCGGCAACACCGCATCAGTGACGGATTTCTCATTTCACTCAAATTATTCTTTGGATTTAAATGACAATACTATCTGCAATTCTTCTCTAATGCCGTAGTTTAACGATTCGTGCTTGCATTGCCCCATTTCATGCCGGCTGGAAAAAACTGTCGCAAAAGTATCGTTAAATAATGCATGAATTTCTAAGTCTGGTTCAAGTCAATTCTGACAGTAGACAGCCTCTTCTACCAATCACTGTCTCTGTTTCCTGTACCCCTCGCACGAAAATTGTTGCTGTCTCGCGACGTTGCCATAATGTGAACGCATGTCTAGGTATATTTTGTCCGCTATAATGAAAGATTCGTTTGGAGTCAAGTTATATTCTTTAAATTACGTTACAATTTAGCGCAAGGAGTCTGTTTACCTTCTGCTCTGAAAAAGAAAAGGAGTTATGTCGATGGAGCCACGTTTCAAATTAAGCTAGCGCATGCACAATTCAGCTGACGGTAGAGTTGGCAACGTGCCGTTCGCGCGCCGTACAGACAGCATGTGCAAGACGTTGCCAGGTCAGTTTAGTTTTGCAGCACGCGGGAATTCAAACCGATTCCACAGTAGTATTTCAATGCGGTCTCAAAATATAATAAACTGCCAGGCATCTTTCCTTCTTGAACACTGCAAAGACACCATTTGCCTTATTGAAGTGCTTGAGGGATCTAAATATCCATTTGTTCATAAACTATATAGCAAACTTAAAGATATATCAAATGGCTTCACAATAGTAGCTGAGGGCTCGTTTGGAGAGAAAACTTCGTCTTCTTCAGAGACTGCCAACCCTCAAGAAGTCTTATGTTATCAGTCAGTTCAAGCAATTGGGCATAAAGTCAGTTACCAAGCTGAATTCCTTAATGTCAGCTGATCCAGCTGATGATGATATTCATTCTGCAGGTAAATTGTTTGATGTACGAAAAATAGTATCAAATGAGGCATCTACTGATATAACTATAGAAAAAGCAAGAAGAATGTTACCTTTTCTGCGAGACTTGCCAGAGAAGACATTCGAGGAGGGATATGCTGCTCTGAAGAACATAGTGTGTGAGAAATTAGATGATGCTGCTGAAGTAAACATATGGATTTACTTTCTGGACTTCAATGTGATCACTTGTGTTTCAGTGAGAAGTGTATGAAACTATTGTAGGTACCCATGTCCAATGTGGATAGTGAAAGACTTTTCTCTGCATATGGGAACAACATGACAAACTTAAGAACAAATCTTAAGCCAGAGAACACCAAACTTATGGTGGCTTTGTCTCTAACAAAGTAAATCAGTCGAAATGTATACTATGTAAATATTTTCATGCTCCTCTTTTTTAAGTTACATGTAAGGTGCCCTTTGTTCCACAGTAAAATAGTTTAAACTGTGTTTTTGTTTTTTCCCTTTTTTTGCACGAGATAACACTGTTAAGCAGTTTTATTTACCGCCCAAAACACCGCTCACTATAATATTTTTACACCGATATTACATTATTTTATTTACCGACAATCTGGGGTCCCTAAATATTGGCTTAGAATCTTGAACTTAGACAAAAGAAATGTGTTAAGACAATGCTTAGAATACCAAGAAAAACTTAAAGAATGGTGGATGGGTAAACAGTGCACAGAGTAATTTGTAGAATAATGGGCTAAAATAAATTGAGTTTTATTTATGGATGCTCTTTAACCTCTATGGTTCTTAGAGTCCCATTCCATATTGGGCGTGAAAGACCGGTAATTTTGCTCAGAGGCCTCTTTATCAGGCTTGAGGTTCTTTTACTTGCCGTAAATCTACGACACGGGACCACCGGCTTTACTTCCCTTCTGAAGGAAGTCATGCTAAGGATTTTTACGCCTGAAAAAATCCATCGCCCTCCGCCGGGTTTGAACCTGCGACCTTGGGAACTAGAGGCTAGCACAGTACCACTAGTCCATGGAGGACGACATAATGGGCATGGGGAGATTTGGAAATATAGAAGCACAAAACTTATTTAGAGAGTTAGCTGAAAAGAGATCTCTGGTGTTTTGTATACTAATGAAAAACACATAGGGAAGCAAAAAATATATAGACATGGTAAATGAAGAAGAGTGAGAGAGCATTGTATGGGTAAGAACTGGTTTGTGGAGGCTAAAAGCTTTAAGGAAAAGTATTCCACAAAATCAATGCCCCATATGTGGAGGAAAAGATGTTGAATATATAATATTTAAGTGCAAAGAAACAAAAATTTGGAGAAAAGAGTGTATCAGAATTTAATGGTTTAAGATAGAAATTTTGCTGACACTGAAATGTTTTATAAGGATAGTAGGAGATTAGGGCAATTTATAATTAAAGTTAAAAATAATGGATTTGGACAGAGAATAGATATAAATAAAGTAAGAAATTAAGAATTAAAGGAAGTTGACTAAGGAAAATATTGCAATTTATGAATATGACCGGTAAAGGGAAAATAAGACCGGCATCAGGTCTTATTTTCTTTTTATGTTTTGTATATAGCTTAGTACAATAAATTAAATTACATATAGTACATAAAACCTAAAGAAAGTTGGAAATCAGGTTGAAAGAACATGAGATGTCTGAAATACAAACAAATAAATCTGCAGTGTTACACCATTTCTGGATGGCTAACCGTAACATAGTACTGAACATTACATTATTAAAGCCAACTGGATATGTATTAGAACTGGACACATGGAAGAAAATCTTCATTATAAAGCGCAAATCTCAATCAATTTTGATTTTCCACCACCTTTGGAAATATATTTTACTATCACAAGATCACACTTCTGATACCATTAACCCAAACCAGTCTGATGCCTGCTGAGTATAGAACAGTTGGGTTTTTGAAACATGTTCACGTCAGTGAAAATTAAGTGGTTAATGTTACCAGTTCTGACAATTTTAAAGTAAATTTAAAAACACATCACTGTTTCTAGTTTCTTTCATACATACATAAGTGAAAAGCAAGTGAGTTTGCAACAAGAGTAGCATTAAGTGAAACTTCACATGCACTGTTATATTAGCACTTTCCTGATGTTCTACTAATTTTGCAAATCTATTACTGGTGCCCTGAGCAATTACAAAGAGTAACTGGCTGAAAGTCCAAATAAGCTAAATACTAATTACCTTTTCTACAATGTATAGTAAGTAGGGGAAGTATTATATTCTATCAAAAAATTTGATACCAAGATTTTGCCAGAAATATATGTTTTGAGGTGCCCTGAATCCAATTAAAGCATTTTTGGAAACGCGCATGTGCGTGCGTGTGTCGAAAAGTCAGATAAATACCAAACTTGGTGTTTGAGTTTAGTATCTTCCAAGGATGCGACACGAAGATTTTCAAGAAAATCTCCCCCACCCTGACTACCCTTTACATAGAACATTTTTTGAAAATTTTTATTTTCTCAAAAAAATGGCTTTAATGATTTTCATTAAAAATCATATGTTTAAGACATTTACATGACAAATAGAATGTATATCTCAATTTTCTGCGAATGCCCCTAAAAGTCCTCTTCTTTCTGAATGGCTTTTGCATAACTGGTAAACCATAAGAGTTAGACAAAAATTTTCTACACAAAAAATATAGAGATGGTTAAAACACACAATTTATATCCTATACATTTTTTTGTGGAGTGAACCATTTCCAAGATATTACTTGTTATTTGTTTGAATTTTCTAATACTTACACTTTTTTTCAAATGGGAATTCGTTATTCATTTTTTTATATCCGGGACATGTAAAGAGAATGAAATGCTCCACATAGCAACCAGGTCTTAAAATATTTAACCCTTGCACCTACAAGAAAATTAGCAATAAGCAGCTTCTGCAAATGTTTTATCTCGATTAACATGTAGATGGAGAATAAGCACTTGTAAAAACAGTTTGTACAAGAGTAGAGAAAGTCTGTGAGTGCAACACAAGATTTTTTGAATTTCTAGAACAATCACAGTGAAGCAAA
The DNA here is from genome assembly GCA_030765065.1 of Deroplatys truncata. Taxonomy (NCBI): domain Eukaryota; kingdom Metazoa; phylum Arthropoda; class Insecta; order Mantodea; family Mantidae; genus Deroplatys; species Deroplatys truncata. The sequence goes on from CM060984.1 coordinate 186,084,747, forward strand.
ACCATTAGCTTTGACAAGCTGCACTATTATTCCTACTTCACTTTTTTGTACATTACAACATGTTTCACCAACCCACATTATATCAAACAAATCACACACTTTTTTATGTTACATAATTTGCATATTAATACAAAGAAAACAGTTCATATGGAAGTAAAGCCGGCCCAAAACAGAAAAAACATTTATCTAAAATTTATTTAAAGGTGAGTCGAAATTGTAACACTAACATCACTTAAGTTTACTCACTTAACATGTTTCGGGAAACCGTTGTTCCCATCCTCAGAAGGTTATTAACTCGGTTATGTCGAGTTAATAACCTTCTGAGGATGGGAACAACGGTTTCCCGAAACATGTTAAGTGAGTAAACTTAAGTGATGTTAGTGTTACAATTTCGACTCACCTTTAAATAAATTCAATACACATCACTGTTTCTAGCTTCTTTTCATTACAATACATACGTAATTTATCTAAAAGTTTATATAAAGGATGAAGAGATTAATGAGGTGTCATACACCAACTTCCTAGGAATAATACTTGATAATCATCTTACTTGGGATAAGCACTGATAAAATCTGTAATAAAATAAATACAAGCATTTTTCTGCTAAAAAGAATGGCAAAAGTTGCAGATCTAAGAATACTGATGAACATTTATTATGGATTAATATATCCACTTCTGTCTTATATCACCGTTTGGGGACAATGTGCTGACAAGTACTTCAAAAGACTATTTATATTACAAAAAAGATCAATCAGGATAATTATGGGTTTAAAGCCACAACAATCCTGTAGGGATTATCTTAAAAAATTAAATATTTTAATGCTATACTCATTATATATATTTGAAGTTTATAATGTATCTAAAACATAATGTAAGATGGGAAATAGTTAACAATCAAATACATAACCATGCAACAAGAGGTAACACAGATTTTCATGCAAAATCACATAGAATCCAGCTTTTTAAAACTAAACCCACTGTGGCCGCATGTACATTTTACAATAAACTATCTATTTATATTAAAAACATAACAAATTTAAAACAATTCAAAACAGAATTGAGAAAATATTGTGTACAAGGTTGTTTTTATTCCTTAAATGAGTATTTGAAATGATTTGTTTTTTGTATTTTAATTGTAAAAATAAGTTATTATTTGTAAAATATTCATTGATTTTTTTAAATGTATATATTGATGTCATGAATTTCTATGTAATTTTCAACGACTGATAATAAATGAAATGAAATGAAATCTTCAACTCTGTTGTGAATATCAGCTTCAGCTGTTTGATGGCTGGGCATCTTAATTCAATCTGCTGGACTTTTAATGAAGTTGGTGGTCAGGTTCTCATCTGGTGGGATATCAAATTTCATTAACACCGGTTATTGTTTTGCAATCTAAGAGTTTTCCAAAATCCCAATAATTTCTCTTTGTCAATGTACTAATTTTTAAAGGTCTGGGTTTTTCTTTCTATAAACTTTGATCAAAAAATGAGCTGCAACTGTTGACCTATCAATATTTTTTATAGCAGAGGTGTCTGAATTCTTCTTTTCATATGATACCAATGTTCCTTTTTGTTTTTCCTATATAAGATTTTCACTCTCTTGGCATTTTATGAACGTACAGAGCTGATTTGTTCACCAGACTTATCTATTGTGTTGATTTTTAAGAAATACTGTAGTTGTTTGTGGATAACAGTATAATATTACAATCTTTGAAACTTTTTTTGTAGTCTACAGGCAGAATGTAAATTTTCTGAAAGATCTGATGAAAATGTTATGACCCTTTTAATTTCTTCTGTTCTTTGAAGGATTTTATTTGGTTGTCTACCAGTCTTATCTTTTGTGTCCATTTTTAATTACTGTTGCACAATCTGAACATACTCTATTAGATATTCCATTTTAATCAGAGGTAAGTTGATCAATCTAAGTGCAAGACTGTTGATAGTAGCATATTTGTGTGAAATTGGGTTAAAACTGTTTTAATTGCCTATGTAGGTAGGTTTCTCAAACTCAAGTTGTCCACTTTTAAAGGAACATTTTACTTCATTTATGTTATCTTTCTACGTGCAGGGCTGCAATTGATCCATAAATAATGGCAGAAGCTGTTATAGAATTCAGCTGCCAAAAAATGAATAGGTATGAAATGACCGAGGCAAACTAAAGACAAAAACAGTTTATACCTTTTTCACTATAAGCTGAAAGGAGAAGTAAACAAAACTTAAATGTATCACTCCGCAGAGCACATGGCAGCACCATGTGGAGGATGATGGGAACTAAGACCCATTAGAGGAAATTGCTTCAGACACAATGTGAATACAATATATTGCGCAGCTTGGGGATCATTAGCTTTTAAACATTGTATGTCTTGTTCCTATATTTTGCCTTACATCCTAAACTTCTAACACATAATACTAAGAGTAGGTAAATAAAAGTTGTACCTGAACAGTTCAGTATCTGTGATTAAAGGTTCTCGATTAAACTGTTCTTAACTTCAGATTTTAGGAATCATTCATTTAATGACTACTATCAGTACACCACTTTTATGAACCAACAATTTAAATAAAGATTAGCACTATAGGTTAAAACACAACTGAAAACAAACATGACTCAAGCTATCCAAGCAACAATTCTGCATCACTAACAAAGAAGTTCAATTATTGCTAAACAATGGCTAACTATATTCATTGTCGATTAAAGGTGGGTACTTTTCACAGAATTTGTTAAACGCATTTAACACAATTGTCTTCTTTCCATTTCCACGTTTATGTTTTCCACAGTGGCAGAAGATTCTAAGCCGGAAACAAACTGCAGCGCCTGCGCATAGCTTCATAAACCCTCTGCTATAACGGTTCATTTATAATGTTATTATAGGTGAAGGTGAATTTATAGTTATAGGTGAACCTGAACAAACACATTCAGTTTCATAAATTGGACTGTTACAATAATGAGTTTTTTAAATTTCTGTGCACGAGAATAGCCACAAAATGTTACGATCTGAATCGAACTGGTTTTTGTACAGGAAGAGAGATGACATGCTAAGCATGAAAGGTTGTTGTTTGTCCACCAGGCAACGAGGTGCTGTCTTGTCACGTGGTTTTGTTTACTTCTCCTTTCAGCTTATAGTGAAAAAGGTATAGCTTGAAGTTTTGGCAAGTCTCACTATTACTCTTATTTCACTTTTTTGTACCTTACTGCAACAAGTTTCATGAGTCCTTATTTGCATCGTCAGTTTCAATGTGACAGACATCCAATCCAAACATTTTATGGATAGATATCTACTTCCTCTAAATATGCAATAGGTCTCCCTTGTGAATATATCAATGAGGAAGAGTGTCCATTTGGCTGCTGTATCTCCTTGTTGACATATTCGCATCTGGCAGGGAGCTTTCAGTCCCTCTAAGCACTCCAACCTGGCAAAGTCATCCTCTGTTCTCACCTCTTGCTATACATAATTAGACCCAAGAAAGTGTCCTGGTGTAAACAAATACACATGCCTTTGCCACAACACATCTTTCAAGCAAATCGTCACTGCACTGAATGTATTATCACCCTTTTTGTACTTCCCTTGCTGTTAAGGATGTTATTAAATTAACACAAGCAGCAATTAGTGTGTCTGTGAATGCTGTGTGACCAAGCTGTAGACAGGCTGATTACAAACCTGAAAGATGACCCAAGCGATATCACCACTTCTGATTTTGAGCTGGCTGTCGCACTGCTAACCAAGAACTTTAATTAACGTGTATGTTTTTACTAATAAAATATATGCAATAACACTTCATCCATTCTTCAATTAGTGCATGTGCTGGTGTAGTGAAAGACAGCACATGGTTAACATTGGGAGGTAGTGATGGCAGTTTCATGAGCTCCCCAAAGTAAGCAGCTGGGTGTGTTCACGAGATGTCAAGTAGAGTTAGGGAGGCCGCACACCAAACGCATCAGCAGCTGCAACACGACATGAAATAAGACGCCCTTGTTTGTTGTTCGCGTGATGCAGACTTGCCGCCACACACCAGAGAAAACATATGCCTGCATCAATAGATGCATTATCAGCTGTTGACATGGATTCCTCGAGTGAGGACGACATTTTGATGTACATATGGTTGAAATTACGCAACAAGAGGAAAAGAAAATGGATTCATAATTTCAATTTGTCATGTACCCAGTATGGTGCTTACGTCCTAGCACAGGATTTATTAAAAGATCCAGTAAAATTACAAAATGTACCCCGAAACATACAAAGAACTTCTTCAGTGTGTTTCTCCATTATTAATAAAGCAAGACACAAACTACAGGAGAGCTATAAACTCTGATGAAAACCTACTTATAACACTAAGGTAGGTTTAAGGCTTAAAATAATAACTTGTTGGTATCTATTTTAGCATTAATTTTATTAGTTAATAAACATAGTTTTAAACTTTTTCATGTTCACAACTCCTGTAAGTAATGAAATGCAATATTTTGGAGTTTTTTTTCTTTTAACTTTTGCCGCTGCATTAGCAATTAGGCATATGAATATGAGTGAACATCATCTTGCTCTTGTTCTTCTACTAAATTTGCTGCAAATGGCGATGACGTGCAAGTTTTTTGAGGAGCCAGGCTCTCGACTACCATATTGCAATACAGAAGTTGAAGGATAGGAATGGGTACTATTAGCACTACATTGAACATTGGTGGTTGATCCATACAGCATGTCGTTTAATTTTTGCTGCATAAACTATTTGAATGCACTTTTAGTGGCAGGTGATAATTTAGCCACGTCCGGTAGCAGGCTTTTGAAAAATAACACATCTGAATTATCGGACTCCACTTCAGCCGTGCATTTTGCTTTCATCTGGAGATAGTAAGAAAATATTTGTTCAACATTCACTTTCGAAACTTTTCTTTTTGTGGCTCTTCTAGGTGTTCGACGTAGCAGTTGCATCATCTCTGGTGTACTTTCCTCTTCCCTTTTTACTTTCTCTACTACGTATAGTAAGTAGGGGAAGTATTGCATTCCACCCAAAAATTCGATACCAAGATTTCACCGGAAATACATGTTTTGAGACCTCCTGAATCCAAAAAAAGCATTTTTGGAAACATGTCCGTGTGTGTGTCTGTCTGTGTGTGTCTGTGAACAGCATAACTCAAAAACGAACAGTCGGATAAGCACCAAACTTGGTATTTAGGTTCAGTATCTTCCAGAGATGCGACGCGAAGGTTTTCAAGAAAATCCCCCCACTCCAGACTACCCTTTACATGGAAGATTTTTCGAAAATTTTAATTTTCTCAAAAATGGCTCTAACGATTTTGATTAAAATATCATATGTTTAAGATATTGTCATGACAAATAAAATGTATATCTCGAATTTTCTGGGAATGTCTCCAAAAGTATTCTTCGTTATGAACGACTTTTTCATAACTGGTAAACCATAAGAGATAGACAAAATTTTACTACACGAAAAATGTAGATCGCGTTAAAATACACAATTTATGTCATATACATTTCTTTTGTTGAGTGAACTGTTTGCGAGATATTGCTTGTTATTCCCTTAAATTTTCCAATACTTATACTTTTTCTCAAATTCGTTATTCATTTTTTTATGTCCTGGACATGCAAAGAGAATGGAATGCGCCACATAGCAACCAGCGTTAAAATATTTGACTATCGCTTAAAACCTACCATATTCCCCTTGCATCTACAAGAAAATTATCAATAAGATTGACATCTCGATATCTCCATTAACATGAAGCATATAGAGAATAAGCGTTTGTAAAAATAGTTTGTACAAGAGTAGAGAAAGTCATGTGAGTGTAACACATCAGATTTTTTCTTCTACCATGGGCGGAGATGAAGGTGGTTCTGTTGTAGGTGACTGCTCTTCTACAGATGGATTTTCCAAGTTTCCATTTGCCTTCTTGATTTTGTGAATGGTGTCAAAAATGCTAAATAGTCTGCAAGATAGTAGGGTTTTTTCATCATTGCTGCTGAACCACTGACAGGAGTTTGCCTTAAATTTCTGGACCAATAATACCTGCAGTTTCTCCATTTGTCTTTACAGGGGCCACTGCAATGAAAATAAGCACATTATTATTATTACTATTATTATTATTCACGGTTTTATTTTTAGGTACTTAGCTACTGGCAGCAGCTTCAGATGCTTGAGCTTTCATTTAAAAGAGGCGAAACTACAATTGGTAAAATTGTCGAAGAGGTATGCCTCGCAATATGGATAACACTTCAACCTGAGTTTATGCCTGCACCCTCAAAGGAGTTATGGGAGACCATTTCCAAAAGATACTTAGAACTCTGGAATATACCAAATTGCATTGGTGCCATAGATGGAAAACATGTTCGTATACAGTATCCCCAAAACAGTGGCTCATCTTTTTACAACTACAAGGGGTATTTTTCTATTATTCTATTAGCTTTGGTTGATGCAGATGGGCTCTTTATTGCTATAGATGCTGGCGATTATGGCAGAAATAGTGATGGTGGAGTGTTGCAAAATGCAGCTTTAGGAAGAAAGCTTCAACAGAGCACACTGAATATACCTGATCCCAAGAAGCTACCAAAGGATGATGGCCATTGTTCCCCATTTCCTTATTTTTTCGTGGGGGATGAAGTTTTTCCATTACAGAAGCATATCATGAGACCCTATCCTCGAAGAGAACTCACAAATGTAAGGAGGATGTTCAACTATAGGCTTAGCAAAGCCAGAAAGAGTGTAGTGTGTGGTTTCGGAATGCTTACTTCTAAATTTAGGATGACATGCACCATGTTGGAGTAAACTGCTTCGGAAGTAACATTTACTAAAGAAGTCCTCACTACGGAAGCAATTTACTCCGAAAGTAACGTTGGAGAGCTCAATTGCAATTTACTCTTTTAGTTACGACTACGGAAGAGCTCATTACTCCCAAAGGTATTGTTTTGTTTGCGCGATTTACTTGATGCAATCATGAATAAGGTTATGTGCGATAGGAAAAGGGGAGAAACGTCAGCGAAAGAGAGAAACATTTGTTGGTAGAAATAAAGAAAATCCATTTAAACAATATGAGTATAAAAAACGTTCAATAACCTGCATTATGTTGGTCTTTAAAGCCAGTGAGATATTGCCAACACTCACAACGTGCGTTCCTAATTACTTTTTATTTTAGGTTTATAAGTTTTTTACATTTCTGATTTACAGGAGGTTAGGTTAGGTCTTTTTTTTTTATATATAAGCTTAGGTTTCTGATTCATGGGAGGTTAATTTTATTATTGTTTTCAATGAAGACCCAAGTAATGCAAAAAAGCTAAAACATGTTATAAAGATGCTGGAAGAGAAACGCTGGAAAGTGGTGATTGACGAGTTTAATAATTCTAGCGACGGGAAACGTACTGAAGAGTGATTAAAATTCTGGAAGCAATGTTTCTAATCTTCATTTTGTATCGCAGATCACTTGTGTGTTGATAGAGAAATACCCTTTCTGATTTCGGAAAAGTTCACCATATTTACAGATGGGAACAAAATAGTAACATGCGTGCAGTCAATTCCACACATTGGGAAATCTGTGAAAGTGAAGAAGAATTGTCTTTTATCTAGTTAACACTTGTGTATATATAAATAATGTGTAGGTACCTTGCTCTTAACCTCAAAAGCGCTCTAACAACGCAGTGAAATACACGGCCAGCAGATGCGTGGTGAACGTTTATTTATAAGATCGTCTGTAATAGCGGGATTACGATGAACTTTACTTAACGTGACATGAAAATTCTGGTAAACTAAAGGTATAATTGGCATGCACTTAACGTAATGGGAATGACTCTTGATATAGTTCTTTTATTACTTCGAGCTAGTAGCGATTGGTTCTAATTACCATGTGAAATCAAACTTGATGTAACGAGAAGGAAAAGTTTGATGCCAAACTTTTAAGTTACATTGCATTAAGTTAATTCTAAATATCTCCATTTAATACAGTGTAAGACTGTAACATTACATTAAATTCATCGTAATCCCGGCTCAAGCTTCTGAAATATTCTGGTACAAAACACTCATAGGACACATAATAATAATTGCAATTTGGATTACAGAGCTGAATTTGTGTCTGAGTTTTGTTGAAATGTTCTCCAAGCAGGTTTAAAAGGCGTGTATAAGATTCTTTCCTAATACAGAAATGTTCATTGAACTTTCTCTCTCTCTCTCTCTCTCTCTCTCTCTCTCTCTCTCTCTCTCTCTCTCTCTCTCTCTCTCTCTCTCTCTCTCTCTGTATGAGTATCATATGGTTCTCGCATAGCACTATCGCATTTCAGTTGTTTTTTTCCCGTCGAGATCAATGTAATCTAAGTAATCCATGAACACACAAAAATATCTTCCCCCAAATACAATAAGGTATTCTAGTTCAATCGACAGGTTAGTTACTCCATCCAGGTCACAAGAGTAAATTCTAACCTATATTTGTGCTCTATTTAATTCCGTAGTAACATACTACATGATGGTGCTCTCCGACATTTACTTCTGTGGTAATTTAATCTGGGAGTATCTGAAAGGAGTAAAATTCTTCAGAAGTAGTTTACTCTCGCATGGAAGTTGCAGAGTGTTGACTTGAATAGTAGTTTACTACGAAAGTAGAGCTTACTCCAGGTTGGTGCACGCCACCCTTAGAGTTCTTGGGACAGCTAGCCTGCAAACCTGATAAAACAGACAATATAAGAGCAATTTGTGTCCTGCATAACTTCATTAGGCTAAAGGATGGCATTTTTAGTGAACCGAATGTTACAGAAAATAATGAAAACAATGACGGTTCCTTAAGTGTGCTGTGGAGATTGCAACCCTACAATAGAAGAGCGATCGCTGAGGCCATTGGATTGAGAAATCACTTGTGTTCATACTTTATGAAACCAAATGTAGCAGTTCCTTGGCAAAATAAGTACACCACAGGACAAACCAAAATATTGCTGCACTATCATTTTAAATGCTAGTTACACAAGAAGTGTTTATATTTAATGTGCATGTTCCTTTATTACATAGGTAGTTAATAAATATTTTACTGCATGTAAGCTACTTACCACTTACATTTAATTCTTTGGACACTTCCAGCCACACTTGATCCAGTTCGTTCTTATTCGAATGCCCTGGTAGAGAATGATCATATATTACAGGATATTTCTCCACCGATTACACTAACTTAATGTTGATCTGATCTTCACTTATCCTGGCAAAATTCCCTGATCATATCTTATTTAGAGCCACTTTGCAAGTTAAATGCTCAGAATATGCACAAACATGGCGGCGCCGTGACTGAGTGGTTACACCGCTCACCTCACAGAGGCGGCCCGGGTTCAATCCCAGGGACCCGCATGTGGGATTTGTGGTGGACAAAGCAGCATCTGGGCGGGTTTTCTCCAGGTTCTCCAGTTTCCCCCGCCATTCATTCCACCAACTGCTCCATCATCACCTTTCATTTCATCCATTTCACCATCATTTCGTTTCATCTACTTCCTTCCTCCCATACCAGGCATCGGGCTGATCACCCATCCTGGATATTCTGTCTGATCCACGAGTGTCTGCTCCTTGACGGGCCTCTGACCCTAGGTACCCACCTGAAGTCCTGGGGGGTGTAAGTCCTACGTAAGAGGAGGTTAAACAGAGAAAGAAGAAGAATATGCACAAACACACCTGTACTGCAGTGTTGTTTGTTAAGACATGACGCATAGAAATGGAGCATGCGGTGTCTTACCGCTTGTGTCTGCAACAAGATCCGTATGACATCATCACGATGCAGACCGGTGTACGGCGATACTTGTTTTTCCATTGGTTTGCATTGTGCTCCATTGTGTTGCATCTGTTGCTGAGACTACTGGTTGTCGTAGATGCGATGTGACGCATCTGGTGTGCGGCCTCCCTTATTATGCATTGTTAATGTGCAGACCCACTCTCAGCTGGAAAGATTATAGTTATATGCACTGTATAGCACAAACGTGCGAACAGCACTGATTACCTTCCATACAGCAACACCTTGTAACATACAGGACTTGCTGAAGCTGTTGTGGACACTGATGCAGGAAAACTGAAGGGACTCTTACAGTGAAGGAAAGTGGGCCATTACAATGACTAACTAGGGGTTTCCATCATGGAGCACTCGCCAAATACATAGGAATTCTCCACTGCTAAATTAATTAAACTTGGAAACAGTTGTTAACATATGAAATAATGAATCCGCATTATAAACCAAACAAAAGTTCACATATATTAAGTATATGCACATAAACCATGTTCAATTTATAATGTTGATAGTTAAGATGTGAGATCAGAGCAGGCCTAATCTAAACGAGAAAGAAGAAAGAAAGAAAGAAATACTTCTGAAGAATGTGTGAGGAACAAACATTCTACAGTACGTGTCTCACAAAATGTCAACAATGGATTCTTTTAAACAAAGAGGAAAACGTGAGCCTTATTTTGTTACTTGAAAACATTGAGAAGAAGAGTGTCCACCTGAAATTTACATAAGTGGTTTCAGCATCGCATTAACCAACACATATTTGATTAATGGTGCATTTAAATTTAAGTGATTTTTCCAAAGCAGTTCAGTTCAAATGCATTTTATGCATGATCAGGAAGAGGTGAACAGGAACTCTATTGCAAATACAGTGTTGCTGTTAGTGATGAAGCATTCCAATTTGGAGAACAGTTGATGCCATATACAAGATCCAAGGGTTTTAAAGATGAAGAAAAAGCCATGTATGTCAATGGATGTCAAAATATCTTTTGAGTCAAGTTTTCAGAATATTGCACAAACTATTTGCAGTCTCGCATGATACAGCAGAGAAATGACCACCTTTTACACTATCTTCTGGAAAATGCCTGCATGGAGAAACACAACTGCATTCACTAAAATGCTGACCTTCATAGCCAAGTATTCAGAAAACATGATCCCCAGAGCTAAACAAGGAGCTTTAAGAACTTAAGGGACTTTGTGTTAGAGATCCTATCAAAAAATATTTTAACAAATACAGAATCAAAGTTGCCATCAATTTGAAATATGATGATGTTAAGAGGACTTCACCAAAGAAACAAATTACATATTATGATATTCAGAAGGTCCTGCACATAAAACTCTAATATTATTCTGCTATATAATTCAGCTCGTTATGTACGTTTTCAATAATCTATAAATAAACTATTACATTTTGAAAAACTCTCCGTCTTACACATTAGAAATGATACTGGACATATCATATGAATGTGAACATCAAAAAAGCTGCATTTATATCTTTTTAATTGACCTTAACACATTCACATCATTTGATGACCAGGGCCCGCATGCATTTTTTTGGCACAAGAATCATATGATGAGCTCACCTCACAATGCTGCATATAACTGCATGTAGTTTAGGTTCCTTCTCATATATGTCATTTGTCTAAATTTGGAATGAAGTGGTGACATGTGATGTTTGTAATTCGTCAGTATGACCTCACCAACTGTGTTTCAACCAAGGAAATATAATTTTATTCTTCCTGCACTCATGTCAGTAGCCATCATGACTGTGAAAAGAATCTGTGCACAGGATGAGGAGGGTGTATTAGAGAGTAATAATGAAATTGGTGATTTTTCTGAATATGATCAGAGACTGAAGAAAGTTCTAGTGACAGTGATAATGAATATAGTGCAGAGAGGAAAATAATTATGAAGCCAATGATGACGCGCCAGGCCCTTCAAAACACAATTCATACTACAATGCAAAAAACAGTGTTACTGAAATTGAACTAAAACTTGACAATAACTCCACTCTCTATCTACCCTTTTACTGCAAAAGCGGTGTTTGTAAAGACTTGCTGAAAAGCATGCATCACAGATGCCATCTGCTCTTTCAATTTTTTTGGAATACATGGAACCTATGTGTCACAAAATTGTGACGAAACTAATACTTACGTAACAAGGCAGTTGAACAATACCAACAAAAAAATGTTGAAAGATGATGAAATTAGGGCCTATATTGTTTTAGTTATTTTGATGTCTCTAGTGCAAAAATTGTGTATTCAATTGTACTGGAGCAAAAACCGAAGGCTTGGCACCCCAATTGTAAAGTGTTCTGTTGCTCATCATTTAGAGAATTGTTTTGCAGTCTACCACACACAACAGCAGTACTAGGAGAACAGTACTGGTGAGTTTATGCTTTTAATATTGCGCATGCAAATTTTGAGCAAAAAATACTTACGGGTTGATTATAATACACTGTGCTGGCATTTCTTCTGCAGCCCAGTGCACCTCTATGGCTACTTTAAAAGTACGGAAAATTTAGTTTACACCCTGTATGAGGGGCATTCAAATGAAACCTGGTCAGTGCGTCTAACTTTGCATTATACGTAAAATGGCACCACATAACTGATTGTATGGTGGCATCATCTATTGGTAGAGCGATTGCAGCGTGCGCAACGTTTGACATTGCATAGCGACAGTGTGGTTTCGCGCTGAAGAGAAGGTGGCCACACACGTTATCGTCCACTACTGAACATGAAGGCGAGTAAGCAGGAATGAGGAGTGATTAGATTTTTAGCAGCGGAGGGAGTTGGAGGCTGTGAAATGTATCGACGGATGAAGGCTGTGTATGGTGAGTACAGTCTGTGTCGTTCAAGTGTGGTGGAATGGCACAAAAGATTCCTTGAGGGGCACAAGTTACTGGAAGACGATGCTCGTCCTGGACAGGTTCATCATGTCATCATAGCTGAAATGATTGCGGAAGTGAATGCCTTAGTCTTGGGCAACCGCAGAATCACAGTGGATGAGATCCATCGGTTACTGGCTATTAGTGTGGGCACCATTCACACCATAATGCATCAACACTTGAAATTTTGAAAAGTTTGTGCGCAGTGGGTTCCCCACCACTGACTGCCGAACAGCGCAATACTCGAATGATGCTGTCTTTGAGTCATCTGCAACGTTATCATGAGGAGAAGTACGGCTTTCTGTCACATATTGTCACTGGTGATGACACGTGGTGTCACTATTTTGAACTGGAAAGCAAGCGTCAGAGCAAGCAGTGGAAACATGCAACTTCACCACCTCCAAAGAAATCAAAAGCCATGCACACCAGTTCTGGTAAGGTCATGATGTCCTCCTTTATTGACCACAGTGGCCCACTGCTTGTCGAGTTCCTGGAACGGGGAACCACCATCAATGCCCAGCGTTATCAAGCCACTTTACAGAACCTTAGACGAGCCATCAAGTCGAAATGCCCAGGCATGTTGTCCAATGGCGTTATTCTCCTGCATGATAATGCCCGCCCACACACTGCCAATGCGGTGAAGACGACATTGCAGCAGTTTCGATGGGAAACGCTGGAACATCCACCGTACAGTCCAGACCTTTCACTGTGTGACTTTCATGTTTATGGACCTCTAAAACAAGCTATTCGCGGACATCAATTCACCACGGACGACGAAGTGTATGAATGGGTCCAGGCCTGGATCTGACAGCAGCCTACTAGCTTCTTGAAAGATGGAATCGACCGGCTCGTGTCGCAATGGGATAAATGTGCCAACAGTTTTGGCGACTATTTTTGAGTTAATAAAATCATTACCGTTACTTTACATAAGTGGCCGGGTTTCATTTGAATGACGCTTATAGTATTCTGCATTCAATGCTAAACAATATCAAGCCTCTTTATGTTAATATGAGCGTAAACAAGTCTGGTGCATAACTCATGTTCTGGGGGTTGTGACAGAATGAAACTATGCTATTAAAAATATTGTATTTCTGACATGACTTTGCCATTAGTTCCATTTTCCCTCAAACATTCTACGATGTGATTTTTGTAATCACTGCACTTAAGGTCATATAAAAAAGGATGCTGTGCAGCTATTTCAATTAACACACAGCCTTATACATGAGCCACAGCCATATAAATGATGTCAGAACATGTCTGGCAGCAATACGAGTATGAAAACTTTTCTGCAGATGCGCTAAATGTTGAAGGACCCAGTCACATGAAGCCACATCATTAAGGAATCATACCTTTAATTGTACGATCTTCTAAGTGTCTTCTTACCCCATACCAGCTTTGGTATATTACAAACCTTTTGGCAAGAAAAGGTAAATTATAGTGCTTCTTTGTCATTAACTTACCTTAATCAGCTCTTCCTTTTCTTGCTCAATATATTCATGTGCATAATCAGTTCCACGAGAAGGCTTTTCAGCTGGGTAGACACCATCCAAAATATCCCCGTCCCTCAGCTCCATGAAGCCTTTAGTTCGGCTCCCTGGCAATATTTTTCTCTTCACATCCTTTTGCAGATCAAAAAAATCTGCAAGGTCATCTAAAAAGAATGTGCCAAACATTAATAAAAAAGTAATTAAATATAGTTAAAGTTTCTCTTTCAAAATAATTTCTGAATTAAGAAAGAATAGAGCCACAAATCCATTTATGTTTATTCGATTTGTGCCATTTTAAGAGTATTCTCTGCAAAGTTTACATTAATATTTACATTTGACAAAGCAATTAATTACAATTTCTGAAGCATAAAATTGCTTTTACTACAAAGTGCAGTTCTTTTAATGATAGAAATGCTTGATACAAATTCTGTGACAAAACTGCTTTACACATCATTTTCTGCCATACCGCGAGTTGGCAACAATGTACCTTTCTGCAACTTGCTAAGCATGAATGAGCCCTGATCATCCCCTGCCATGAAATGGGGCTAACATGCTTACTCTCCAAACCACATTTTAGTTCAGACGGGACAAATTGGGGTGTTCTTTCAAAGAAAAATATAGGTAGCTTTGGTATTAAGGACTCCAAGTTCATCTTCAACATCATAGGTCAAATGATCACTTGTTCCAAACACCACTTGCAGTGTCTTAGCCTATCTGCACAATGAATGCTGGTGGCCATTATTTGGTGTTTTAATGCCTTTATAACAACTTATACGAGGGTATGTATTTAGACAGCAAAATATGAATAGTCACAGAAACGTTTTGTTTATTCCAGTTTCTCAAAGTATTCTCCCTGGCACTGTATGCAGCGTTCCATCCTCTGGAACCACTTCTGGAAGCATCCACGCCAATTAGTTTCTGGCACTGCAAATAACTCCTCTTCACATACAGAAACTGCTTCTTTACAGCTAGAAAATCAGTGACCTTGAAGTCGGTTTTCACCGTAGGGAACAAGAACAAATCACATGGTGCCAGATCGGGACTATAAGGTGAATGAGTCAACAGTTTTGCCACAGTTCCTTGCAGAAACTCCATTGTGACATTAGCAGTGTGAGCTGATGCATTGTCATGATGCAGCAATGTGCCCCTTAGTCCTGTCTTTGAACACTTTTCTTGGATTCTTTGAAACACTTTCGGAAAACAAACTTCTGTGTACTATTTTGCAGTAACAGTTTCCTAATTTTTGAGCACATCTGTTACCAAGTGACCACTTGTGGAGAAGAAAGAAGCAACCATTTTCTTTCCAGCACTCCTTGCTCTCTTGACTTTGATGGGTGGTTGGTCATCTGGGAACACCCAAATTGAGGACTGGCATTTTGTTTCAGGGTCAAACCGATAGATCCATGTTTCGTCACCCGTAACAATATCTGAACACACAGCGAGACTCTCCACAGTTACATCTTTTCAGCATTTCTTTGTATCATTCCACTCTACGGAGCTTCTGTGCTTCAGATAAATTATGGGGCACCCATCTTGAATTGTTTTTACATGGTGTTCATGAAGGATGGTTGAAACACTTGGCGAACTAATCCCTAATGCCAACTCGAATGTCCTTGTAGGTTAGTCTTGGATCTTCTGTAATCATTGTTTCCAATGTGATATTTTTGTCAGTCACTACTGTTGCTGGTCTGCCACTCTTCTCTTCATCCTCCCATCCCCTCTTAAATTCTGCAAACCAGTGGAACACAGTGGCACATGACGGAGAATAGTCCCCAAAAGCCCCCCCTCAAACACTCAAGTGACTGCGTTTCATTTAAGCCATATTTGAAGTCGTACAAAATCATTACATGAAAATGCTCTCTCTTGAATCTCCATTGCACTTCAGAAAAACGTTCACACTTCAAACATAAACTGAGCAAAAAGGAATGGCGCAGAAATGGTCTGCCTGCTACCATTGCATTACCAATGAGTCAGCTATTTTGAAAAAGCAACAATGCTTTCCTCAGGGGTGACCAATTTTTCATGTTCCAATACATATCTAGTGACCCTCGTACACATAGAGATGAAATCAGTGCTCAAATGGGTCCAAGGTCAAAAGAGCTGAGACAAATTTAACAATCTGCTACAAACTGCTATAGGTGACTCAAGCAATATAACAATGTGTAAATATTCCTTTTCTTTTTCCCCATAATACGAACATATATATGTACTCCAAGTGCAATGCCAATTTAGTTAAGCTTAGGTTAGGAATACTTATGTTATTAAGCAAATGTTTAGCGTAGTTAATTAGTGTAATTCAGGGGCGGACCAGGTTATTACCTGCATTGCTTTAAGTGGACCAAGAAGGATAATTTGGCTACACTGCATTCTTCAATATGGCTACATGTGCAATAAATAAATAGGCAATTAAGTTATGTTATTAAATGCCCTCCAGCATCAAATTACATTAAATAGTAATTACATATGCATATCAGACATTAAATTTTCATACTGGACTTTGAAAGCATTTCTAATCATGCTACTTACAACACCTCTTGCATCACAAGTTACGAAATTGAGAAAAATCACATTCAGCATATTATCCAGCATTCTTCCTATGAATATGAACAATATGAACAAAACCTCTCCAAAAAGCTACAATACATAAATCCCAACATTGTACAGGTATGATGCATTTCTTTTGTCTTCAAGTTTCTTTGTCTTATTTCCTTTTACTTTCTCTACCACATACATAGTAAGTAGAGAAGGTATTGCATTCCACCCAAAAATCTGATGCTGAGATTTCAACAGAAATACATGTTTTGAAGCCCCTGAATCCCAAAAAAAGCATTTTTAGAAAAAGGCCCTTGTGTGTCTGTGAACAGTATAACTCAAAAACAAAAAGTCAGATAAATACCAAACTTGGTATTTAGGTTCAGTTACTTCCAAAGATGCAACAAGAAGATTTTCAAGAAAATCATCTCACCCCAAACTACCCTTTACGTGGAAAATTTTTTGAAATGTTTGATTTTCTAAAATATCGCTCTAACAATTTTGATTAAAACACCATATATTAAAGATATTCACAAGACAAATAAAATGCATATTTTGAATTTTCTGGGAATAGCCTGTGAAGTCCTTTTCATTTGGAGGGGATTTTGTATTACCTTATAATAGCTGGTAAACATTAAGTGAGAGGATATTGTATTATCTTATATAACTGGTAAACATTAAGCAATAGACGAAAGCATACTATACAAAAAATGTAGATATCTTTAAAACACACAATTTATTTCAAATATGCTTTTTGGTGGCATAACTCATTTTTAGATATCCGTCATTAAAGGTTCGAATTGTTCATTTCTTGTCATTCTTTTATAGTCCTTTCAACATTCAGTTGTTTCTTGTGTTTGCATGGAAACAGCATGAAATTTTAAGACAAACGTATAGCATCCAGTTCTTATAAACATTTGACTATCGCTGTTTCCTTTGTATCTAAAATGAAATGTGTAATGTAGCCATTTCTCCAAAGCTTTATTTGGATTAAAATGTAGTAGATAGGAAAATAAGCTTTAGTAAGAATAGTTTGTACACCCACCAATAAATGACAGGGGATAGATAAAGTCAGGTGAATGTATCACATCAGATTTTTTGGTTTAACAATAAAAGACCTGCACTTTTCTCATTCAGACTTTAGGGAAATTTCCATCCTCTAGATGAACACAGGACCTCTGGATTTGAAGGTTTCAGGACCACTAATAGAAGGGGAGTTTTGGTTCTAGGTAGCATGCCAGGAACGTTGGACCTTGCTGCAAGAGGAACTTGGGAGCAGCTTCAGGATGAAGTGTATTTGAAAGTCAAGTTGTAATCTTGAGAATACGACCTCAGATCTAAGAAGCCTGTCTTTCCGTTTTACTAAGAATGAACACATTGTGATCATTCAGAATTGTAGGTTGTTGGAACAGTATTGATGCTGATCCTGGGTATCCATTGGGGAAGATCTGAACTGCATTGCCAAGGTAAGCACTCTCACTAATGTCAAGCTGTTGAATCATTTCAGAGATATGACACACAAGTATTTTGCCCAGTGTAGGCAGAGTGAAGGAGAACCTATGGAGGAGGTTGATTTGATTTTTAAGAGAGCTGTCAAAGACACAAGGCAACTCAGCCAAATGTTTTGCAAGCTTCCTTCATAGTTAAAGACGTATCTTTTCAAAAAAATTAAGATCTTTCCTATAAAACTTTTATGATACTGTGAAGTAGATTAGCAATGACTGCTATAAGAATATGCTTAAAGAAAATACCAGATATGCAAATTAAATGGTTGGAAAGGGTTTATAAAGCTGTAGTTGAAGCAAAAATGGTCTATGGGTCAGAGATTTGGGGAAGTGACAAAGGATGGGAGATGACTGATAAAGTACATAGATCGTTCTGTAAATGTATGTTAGGTTTATCTATTTCATCACTTAATGGAGCAGTAATGTTGGAGTTGGGAAGAGTAGGCAGCAAGGGCATGATAGTAGAAAGGATACTTAAATATTGGCATAGATTGAAATCATTTGACGAGTATAATATCTTGAGGCAATGTTTAATAATCCAAGAAAAATCCAATGCTGGGATGAACTGGGCTCAAGGAAACGGAGAATTTTACAGGAAATAGGAATGGGTAACTTATGGGAGGATAGAGAGGGGTTAGTTAAAGGTTTCTGGAAAGAAGTGAGGAACAGAGTAGAAGATATAGAGAAACAAGAATTATTTCAAAGTCTGGAAGGAAAGAAAAGTTTGGAACTATATAGACAATTAAAGGTGGACTAGGGAAGGGAGAAGTATGTGGATGTAGGTAATAGGTTAGTGAGAGAAGGGTGGGCCTGGTCTAGATTACGTGCATATAGGCTAAGGGGAGATAGGAAGGGAGCGAATTTGAATAGGTGTCCTCTTTGTGGAGAGGCAGATAATGATTTGCATTATATAATTGAATGTGAAGAAACTAAGTTGTGGAGAGATCAGTTTTTACCTAAAAATGGGAGAATGTTAACAAAGAAGTATTAAAAGTTAGGATAATGAAAATACAAAAGGAGAGGGATATAAAAAGAATAGGAGAATATATGGGGAAAGTAAGAGAAAAATGGTTTACAAAAATAAAGCAATATGAATTTGTTATGATCCACCATGTATAAATAACCATGATGGACTAAAGAAAGAAAAAATAGCAACTCAAAGTAATGTATTAAAAATTGTAAGAATTTTCTATAGCATTATGGAAATATATATATATATATATATATATATATATATATATATATATATATATATATATATAAGTATAAAGCTTTTATCATCTTCTTCTCCTGAGAGTAAGCTCCTCCAAAGATTTAAATCTGCATCTTTCTAGATAATTACATTCTACAAGGAGATGTTCAGCAATTCTGGTGATCGCTTATAGACGAACAGTTTCACAGACTGGAGATGTTTTCTGAAGGGTCTATGTCCAGTAATTATAGCAATTACTTTCCTAACTTGTTTGCAGACCATTAAAATTAAGGCTTTGGTCAGGTATATATGTGGTGATACTGTGGAAGTGGATTACTGTGTTTAATCATGTGGACATTTGTCATGTATAGGAGCCAAGAGTACACAAATCAGCAAATTTTTATAAATTAGTTACACCGAAATTCTAAAATATAACAAAGTGCCAGATGCTGCAATAGTTGCATAACCTTTATGGGAATTTGGTTTTCTGGTGATTAGCATTGTTATCTATTGGTGACATACGGCCGCATATCTGGGGTTCATATTCAAGGTCCTTTTGTGGTAACACTCAACCAATGTTCTGTTTACGGAAGTGGGTTTAGCATAAATAATTCTTGAAAGGTGCTCGCAATGTTCTTCTTCCTTGTTCTCCCATATCTTCTGGAACTGTCAATGTTGGAAGAGTTGTTGCAGAAGTGGTACCTTGTTGCCCGGATACTACAGTAGACCCTCATTTAACTGAATTCCAAGGGACCGAAAAATAGCCAATTCGGTTTAACGAAGTTTGAATTAACGAGGTTTTGTAAAAATTGTCCCGTATTATCTGAAATGGTAAAACACAGTGTTGAGTTCCCTTTCTCTCTTGTTATGCACACCAATGAATAAGGGTGTTCCACTTCTAAGAAAAAGTAAAAATAATTGCTTTATACGGTATATCTGGCATTTTTTTAATTGAGAAAGTATAATGTCAAATGTTTGTCATAATTTTTTTTTAAACAGTGCTATTTGGAACAATACTGTACTCATTGAATTAGTGACTCGTATAATACAACAAACAATAACCTCAAGAAACACTTTAAATATACAGTTCTTTTAACACTTAAGTTTTAATGGGAACACATGTTTTAGTTACAACTCTTATCCATTACACATTTTAAGTTCTATGATTTGAAAAAATCTGATGTGTTACACTCACATGACTTTCTCTACTCTTGTACAATCTATTTTTACAAACGCCTATTCTCCATATGCTTTATGTTAATCGAGATATCGAGATGTCAATCTTATCGCTAATTTTCTTGTAGATGCAAGGGGAATATGGTAGCTTTTAAGCGATAGTCAAATATTTTAACGCTGGTTGCTATGTGGAGTATTCCATTCTCTTTGCATGTCCAGGACATAAAAAAAATGAATAACGAATTTGAGAAAAAGTATAAGTATTGGAAAATTTAAGGAAATAACAAGCAATATCTCCAAAACGGTTCACTCAACAAAAGAAATGCATATGACATAAGTTGTGTATTTTAACGCGATCTACATTTTTTGTGTAGTAACATTTTGTCTATCTCTTATGGTTTACCAGTTATGCAAAAGTCGTTCACAATGAAGAATACTTTTGGAGACATTCCCAGAAAATTCGAGATATACATTTCATTTCTCATAACATTATCTTAAACATATGATATTTTCATCAAAATCGTTAGAGCCATTTTTGAGAAAATTAAAATTTTCGAAAAATCTTCCATGTAAAGGGTAGTCTGGGGTGGGGTGATTTTCTTGAAAACCTTCGTGTCGCATCTCTGGAAGATACTGAACCTAAATACCAAGTTTGGTGCTTATCCGACTGTTCGTTTTTGAGTTATGCTGTTCACAGACACACACACAGACACACACACACACACACAGACACACACACGGACATGTTTCCAAAAATGCTTTTTTTGGATTCAGGAGGTTTCAAAACATGTATTTCCGGTGAAATCTCGGTATCGAATTTTTGGGTGGAATGCAATACTTCCCCTACTTACTATACGTAGTAGAGAAAGTAAAAATCATTATTTGCTGTTGGCGGACCGTTGGTCGTAATATATGGCACTCTCTGAAGTTACCACATCCAGGGCAGGCTTAAATACCATGGAGACATCAGAAGTGGCAGCAAATCCATCGAGAACAGAAATTGCAGCTGCAACCAACGTGGGGTCATGGTGTTGCACCTTCATGTTCCTCCTCAGAAGATGACAGTAAAGAATTATCAATCTCTTCTGCATCATCAGCAGATGACTGGTTCTTCAGCAGCACAGATGTTGTCTACCTACGTCCATTCTTCCATAATGAAGGTACAAGAGGGCACCAATCGGGTGCAAGCGTGTAGAAGAGCATTATCAGAATCCCGATTGTATCCACATTGTATAAGTTCAGATGTGGATCTTGGTTTCCTGTTCAGTTTCAGCAGCGTTATCAGCTGCTACCCAGGTGTTCTTAAAACAGTTAGTTATGGTGTCTGTGGTAACTTCATCCCAACCAGTAGATATGTTGCAGTACATTTCAATGTGGAACTGTTTTTTGTAGTTCTATTGCACTGATGGCAGCCTTAACCAGTTGGCATCTGTAATTATGCTTCATTGAGGTGATTGTTCCTTGATCCAATGGTTGCAGATGGCTCGTAATGTTAGCTAGTAAGAAGACAACTTCCATGTTCGGAAGTTCCAGGTCATCGAACTGATGTGCCGAGCAGTGGTTCAAAGTTAGCAAAATGTTCCTTTCTACAGCCATTTGTTGTTGAATCTTCAAGAGATTTGGTCTTTCAAGCTTTATTGTTATTCTCGTCTGACTTGGCAGATTGAATAGGTTGACCTTTTTAAAACAACATGGATTTTTGTATTTTCCAATCACTAATGGTTTGAGCTTCTCAGAACAATCTGAATTACAACACAAGACCATCATTGGCATCTTCCTCATTTACTCTATGTGCCTCCCCACAGACACTGATAGCACTGATTTTATGCCTCTTCTGAAAACGTCATAGCTATCCCTCAGAAGACACAATCGCAGAAATTACTTTTTTCTTGGGGATTTCTCAAGCCTTTTTTTGAAGCATGGAGCCGGATAGTGAGAAAGAAAATTGAGAAAAATTATGTGAAAAGCGTAACCGAAAATATCGTAGTGCACAGCACAACATACATATTCGGTTTAGACGAAGAATAACGTATGGAATATGTAATGAGGGGACCAAATTTTAGTTCGTAGTACGAATTATCCAAAATTTGGTTTAAGAGGTAGATTTTTCCATATAATTCGGCAGGGACTGAGTAGCTACTACAGATTAACCGAGTTTTCAGTTTATCCGATTTCAAATTAGCAAGGGTCTACTGTACATAAAAGTAATGGAGCCTGGATCCCAAATTTGCTCTTATGGTGGATCTCTCATTACTAATCAACATTATTGGTTATTGTTTCTTTGAATTGCTTGCCTGGCACCTAGAATTTTTAGGCTTACATTATAGTTCTATTTTGAGTGCCCTTTTCACTTGTTTTTTGCCCCCACTACTCTGAGCTGTCCCCTAACCATGTCCAATCCCAATTCCTTACATCATCCTAAAATTATGATCATGACATAACTCGTGCAAACACCAGTCCCTGCATTTAGTTTTTGTTACGGATATGGTTCAATTCCATACCTCTCTCTATCATTCCACCACTAAATAGACATGTTTACCAACTTTAGTCTTCATTGGGAGTATTTATTATGGCACATGAAATAGAAATATATAGAGCTCCAGTAAGAAATTCCCAAGGCTTCATAAAAACATTAGAAAAAAATCTCTCATATGTTTATAATGAAAATACTAATTTAGTAATTAGTTAATTTAATGTAAACATGCTTAATGCCAACGAAGCAAAGATTAGCCTCACTTCCCTACTACCACATTTGGCTTAGAATACATAGTTAATTTCCTCACCATTATCCACATGGACACTGCAACAACTATAGATAATATTTTTCTGGATACAGGGAAAATTCCCAGGCACAAGATAATTCCTATTGTGGCTGGCTTCTCAAATCATGATGCTCAGGGGTTGCTAGCACCTACTACATAAAGCAGGCATACTAATAAGAGAAAAAATGAACTTAGTACTACAGAGTGAGCCAAAAGACTCCGAACCGCCTGTCCGGTGTTTTATCTGTCCACGTCCTCGGCGCTCGTTGCCATCTGCCAATAACATAGAAAGGTGCGGATGAAACCATACAACATTTTTTAAAACTACTTTTAAAGGCTTTACTTACCAACTTTATGAAAGGAGATGCTAAAACTGGCCACCGTCATTGTCCATACATTTTTGGAACTTCTTTAGGAAACTATCCATCACTTGCCATAGTTCACGCTGAGAAATTTCCTGGCGGATATTTTGCTTTAATTCTTCTAGGGTGTGTGGGTTTGTCTTGTACACTTTATGTTTTAAGTTACCCCGGAGGGGTATTTTATGAACAATATTAACAGCTGCGCAGTGTTTTTCGACTGGGCGTGTGGAAATATGATAAAAACATGATAATGCACAGCTGCTATAAACAAAGTCACGCTGTTGTAGTTTTGCTTTGCAGTGTGAAGTGCAGTTTTGAGTTGACGGTGATGTGATGTGGTTCAGTTATTACAAGTTATTTATTATTTTGTCCTGTATTTAGTCACAGGTTCAGTATAGGTTTTCTACTGCACAGCGTGTATTTATTTACGATTCGTATGTGTTAACTCGGTCAGCTCGCCAAGTGAAAGTACGATTTGCAGAAAGATTTCCAGGTGTAAAAGTTCCAGGCCGTACAGTAAATTTCAGGCCACAGGAAGTGTTCAGCTAAGAAATCTAAAAGATGGCGTTCGGTTCTTACAGAAGAAACATTAGACAACATCGGTTATGACGGGTAGTTTCCTTAAGAGGTGCCAAAAATGTGTGGAACAACGATGGTGGCCCAGTTTCAACATTTCCTTTCATAAAGTTAGTAAGTAAAGCCTTTAAAAGTAGTTTTAAAAACGTTGTATGGTTTCATCCGCGACTTTCTATGATAGCAGCAGACGGCGAGCGCCGAGAACGCGGACAGGAAAAACACCGCGCAGGCGCGGTTTGGAGTCTTTTGGCTCACCCTGTAGAATACTAAGAACGAGCAAATTAGTAAATTCCATTCATTCATTCATTCATTATCTGTTTACCCTCCTCTTATGTAGGACTTACACCCCCCAGGACTTACAAGCGGGTGCCTGGGGTCAGAGGCCCGTCGAGGAGCAGACACTCATGGATCAGACAGAGAATCCAGGATGGGTGATCAGCCCGATGCCTGGTATGGGATGAAGGAAGTAGATGAAACGAAATGTTGGTGAAATGGATGAAAGGAAAGGTGATGATGGAGCAGTTGGTGGAATGAATGGCGGGGGAAACCGGAGAACCCGGAGAAAACCCGCCCAGACGCCGCTTCGTCCACCACAAATCCCACATGCAGGCCCCTGGGATTGAACCCGGGCCGCCTAGATGGGAGGCGAGCGGTCTAACCGCTCGGCCACGGCGCCGCCCGTAGTAAATTCCAGCTTGATCCAAAAACTGAAAAATGGGTTTCTGCCCACAACCACCCTCAAACAAATGACAAGCTTAATTCCTAAAAATTATTATTTGAAGCTAGGAGAAGGATATGGAGGGAGAGAGGAAGGAGGGGGATATGGAGGGAGAGAGGGAAAAGGGCGGGGGAGAGGAGAAAGTAGAGAGAGAGAATTCCTCAGATCATTAATTATAAGACTAATCGACGGTTAATTTTAGGCATCAAAAAGTATTATGCTAATAAGAGATAATTCGTCTTGCTCACCACAAAAGTACACTATAAAATATCCTGTAAGATTCTTAAAAAGTAATCAAGGAAGCTAGAAGAAGATATTACTCCCTTCATTGATAAATCTAATAAAATCATAACAATTTAGAACATAAAAAATTAAACCGGAGAGAGTGCTGCAGACAATACTATTAAAATAACTACTGGTAATGCTGCTGAGGTCAATGATTACTATGCTCTTTTTAAAGGCATAACCCATATCAATTCAGACCAAGAGGAGGGATTACCTTCATAACCTCAGATTTTATTGAATTTAGCATATTACAAGGGCAGTTCCAGAAGTACCCTACCTGACATATAGATAGCAATTGTTGTTTCAAACAAATGACTGGTAGAAAGTACCAATCTTATAACGCTGAAAAATTCAATGCCATAGCTGGGATTTGAACCATGGATCTCCCGGTCTCCACCCGGTTGCTCTAACCACTGAGCTACCATGGTAACATGCCTATACAACATTAAATTCCCCAACTGATTCGCATTTTTTCCGGTAAACCACAAAGAGATGTCAAATTGTATTGAGATGACACCCCAATGGCAACTTACTACAATTTGAGATCTCCTTGTGATTTCCGGGATAAATGTGAATCAGCTGGGGGAATCTAATGTCGTACTGGCATGTTGCTGTGGTAACTCAGTGGTTAGAGCAACCGGACGGAGACCGGGAGATCCATGGTTCAAATCCCAGCTATGGCATTGAATTTTTCAGTCATCTGATTCTACCTTTCCAACCTTGTCCAACACACGGCTTGTGTGGAAGAACAATTAATTCACCTAATAGTGGTCAAAACTATGAAGCCGGGGACTTAAAAGTACTTACAGCATAGTAAGTCGCCATTGGGGTATGTCATCTCAATACAATTTGAGATCTCCTTGTGGTTTACCAGGATAAATGTGAATCAGTTGGGGAATTTAATGTCATACCGGCATGTTGCCATAGTAGCCCAGTTGGTTATAGCAACCAGATGGAGACCGGGAGATCCATGGTTCAAATTCCAGCTATGGCATTGAATTATTCAGTCATCTGATTTTACCTTTTCAATCTTGTCCAACACAAGGCTTGTGTCGAAGAACAATTCATTTCATTACAAAGCTTAATTTGAAATTTGACAGTGCTACATTGTTTAGTATTTGTTTGGCAGCCATTAAAAGTGAACGCTCTCAGCGAATTTGTAAACATGCATAAAACTTGTCATTATATGATACAATAAATTTATTTGAAAGGTCTTAGTCCAACTAATATTAAAGCTGAGTTACGTTAAACTCTGGGGGAGCCTGCTCCTTGGTTTACAACAGTAAAACATTAGGTGGCAGAGTTTAAGCGAAGCATATGAGCTCCAAGACAAACATTGCCGTGGTCAACCAAATGAGGTGACCATGCCACAAATTGTGAAGAAAATCTATAAAATGGTATTGGATGACCATCGACTGAAAGTGCGCCGGCTAGCAGACATCGTAGGCATTTCAAAACGTGCTGTACACCGCATACTGACTGAAAATTTGGACATGAGAAGCTGTGCACAAGATGGGTGCTTCATTTACTCACAATGGAACAAAAACAGCATCGTGAGGATGTTTTGGTTCAGTGTTGACTATGTTTCACTGCAGCAAAGTTTTTGCATCGATTCATAACCATGGATGAAACATGGGTCCATCACTTCACACCAGAGATGAAGGAACAGTCAAAACAGTGGATTGAAAGGGGAGAATTGGTTCCAAAGAAAGTGAAGACAGTTCCATCTGCAGACAAGATCACGGCGTCAGTTTTTTGGGATGCACATGGAATAATTTTCTTTGATTATCTTCAAAAAGGAAAATAACAATGGCAAGTATTATGCAAACTTATTGCAGCATTTGAGTGATGAAATCAAGTAAAATGGCAGCATTTAGCTAAAAAGAAAATTTTGTTTCATCAAGACAATGTACCAGTTCACTCATCCATTATCGCCATGGCCAAAATCAGTGAGTTAAAATTCAAATTGCTTCCACATGCACCCTATTTGCTAGATTTATCCTCCTCTGATTATTTTCTGTTTCCAAACTTGAACAAATGGCTCAGTGGTAAAAGATTGCCAACAATGAAGAGGCGGAGTCTGCAGTTGATGCCTATTTTGTGGAGCTCGATAGTTCTCACTATAAACATAGTATCGAAGCTATTGAACATCGCTCAGAAAAGTGTATCGAGCTAAAAGGAGACTATGCAGAGAAATAAAGATGTTTTTTTTCACCAAATTTTTTGTATTTTCTTTGATAGGTCGGATACTTCTGAGACAGACCTCATATGTTAAAAGTAAGAAACCTGTATTCTTTTGTTTTGTCTAATAAAAGTTTGAGCCGACATACAGGCTGCCAAAGATGATTTCTCACCTGGAATTTTCAGAAAGTATTCATGTATATCATATCTCTGGAATGGTTCAAGATATTTTTTTGACAATTTTTTTTTTCAATTCCAAAAATTTTGATTTTTTACTGTTGATCAGTGCCATACAGTACTACATTCCCTAACAGGTTTTATAACTGAATGTATGTAATGTATTTTGCCATACATTAAACCAGTTTACATTACCACATTCTCACATATCGATGTCACGAAATGAAAATCTAGTCTTATTTGACATGCTATTTCAATGTATGATGTTGATCCATATATACTAAAAAATTCTGATGTGATATATTCACATGACTTTCTCTACCCTATAATTGTTTATTATTGGATATACAAATTATTCTTACTGAAGCTTATTTTTCTCTCTACTACATTTTAATCCAAATAAACCTTTGCAAAAATAGCTACATTATACATTTCATTATAAACACAAACAGAAGAGAGATAGTCAAATGTTTAAAAACTGGGCGCTATATGCTAGCCTTAAAGTACCATACTGTTTCATTGCAATCGCAAGATACAACTGAAAATCAATGGGACTTTAAAAGATGACAAATATTGAACAATTCGAACCTTTAATAGCGAAACTCTCCGAAATGGCTTATGCCACAAAAAAACTTATTTTAAGTAAATTGTGTGTTTTAAAGAGATCTAAATTTTTTGTGTGGTATGTTTTCATCTATCATGTAATGTTTACAAGCTATACTAGATTACACAAAATTCCTTCTGAATGAAGAGGACTTCCTAGGCTATACCAGAAAACTCAAGATATACATTTTGTCATGTAAATATCTTCCATATACAGTATTTTAATCAAAATTGTTAGCCATTTTTTAGAAAACCAAAATTGTCGAAAAATGTTCCATGTAAAGGGTAGTTGGGGCGGGGATTTTCTTGAATCTCCCATCCCATGCCGCATCCTTGGAAAAATACTAAACTCAAATACCATGTTTGGTAGTTAAGACGACTTCGTTTTATGGTCTCTCTCTCTCTCTCTCTCTCTCTCTCTCTCTCTCTCTCTCTCACGCAAGTTTGCAAAAATGCTGTATTTGGATTCAGGCACCTCAAAATATGTATTTCTGGTGAAATCTCAGTATTGAGTTTTTGAGCAGAATGCCATACTTCCTCTACTTACTATATGTAGGAAAGAAAGTAAAAATAAAAATTGTTGGGACTGATATTGTTTTTCAAAACAGAGTTCCCAAAGGCTTTAGTAAGAGAACTTGGGATACACATTTCCAAAAAGAGGATATCACTTTAATCAAAACGTTATGTTTCAAATAAATAATAAAAAATAGCAACAAAATATCTTGAACTGTTCCAGAGATGGAGTACTTTCATATTTTACAGAAAATAGTACGTAACAATGACACTTCAGGCAACATCTTTGGTGGCCTATATCTCGGGCCAGGAATTTTTTTTGGACAAAACCCAAAAATCTGATTTTCTTACTTTGTCCTGAATTTTAACATATGTTAAATTCAGTATACCTATCTAAGATTATGAAGATGAAATTTTTTTTACTTTGCCTGAATTGATATGGACTATACCTAATGCCTTTAAGTCTGTCTTACTTTCTCTACCATGTACATAATAGCTAGAGAAGGACTGCATTCCACCCAAAACATCAATATTCAGGTTCAGCAGAAATACATGTTTTGAGGTATTGGTATTTAAGTTCAGTATCTTTCAAAGATCAACACAAAGGTTTTCAAGAAAATCCCCCAACCAAGCTACCCTTTACATGCTAAATTTTTCAAAATTTTTTACTTTCTCAAAAATAGTTAATGATGTTGATTACAGAACCATTGGTATATTAAAGATATCTAAATAAAATATAAAATGTACGCATTGAATTTTCTGAGAATATGCTGTGAAGTCCTCTTCATTTGGAAGGAATTTTATACAATCTTGTTTAGCTCATAAACATTAAGCGCTAGATGAAAACATACTACTCAAAAGATGTAGTTCTCTTTAAAGTACACAATTTATTTTAAAGAACTTTTTGTGGCACCAGCCATTGCTCAATACTTTCTTGTTCTTTAAAGTCCTGTTGACATTCAGTTGTTTCTTGCAATTGCATAGAAAAAGTATAAAATTTTAAGGCCAGCATATAGCATCCAGTTCTTAAACATTTGACCATCACTTTACCCTTTGTATCTGTAATGAAATAAGTAATGTAACTATTTCTGCAAAGGTTTATCTTGATTAAAATGTAGTAGATAGAAAACTAAATTTCCGTAACAATAATTTGTATACCTACTAATAAACGAGTAGAAAAAGTCATGTGAATGTAACACACCAGATTTGTTCTTAATTAAATTAAGTGCAGAACAGGTAGATCTGACACAAATACAAGTGGACTTGCGGTACTGGAAAAAGCATATCCAAACATTAATTGTAAATTTAAGATGGAATTCACCACTGCTTCAGAAATTTTATTGTGTCCCTAAAAAGCAAAAATTAATATGGATGGGATAAGCACAAAATTGATTCCTTTACTACAGGATATTTCCAGAAAGAATGAAGCATACAGTAGTAAAGCCTCTTTACAAAAAAAAAGATGACAAAAGCTTGCTTCCAATAAGTGGGACGATATCTCTTCTCACTGTTTTTTCTAAAGTCTTGGTACACATGCCTGTATGCACTTCAACTACAACAGCTCGCTCTACATTCTGTATATGGGTTGACAACATGCCATACTCATAGCAGGTTTTCCATTTGCATGGTTGCTACCAACCACTTAGGCCATGCCCTTGCCGCTGAACAGTGGGACAGAATGCAGGTCAAAATTACTATTTAACTGCAAATCAATAATTGAGAGAAACTTCTAAGACCAACCAATAAATAGCTATGTTTGGACATGAAAGACTAAATTAGAGCATTACAATGGTAAAATTATAAATGTATTTGATTTGTATTTCGGCAAAACTGTTGTACTTACCCCGACGTTTATTAGGTATAAGGAAGTGAAATAAATTACCTTAGGAGTGAGTTTAGAACATGATGTGGTCCCTTCTATGTCTTGTGCCCACCTGCCCGCCCGTTTTAGGTTTTTTACTTACAATAGGAACGATGGTTCTGTGCCAGTGACCTTGTTTCCTCGCGCACTGAAGAGAGTCTATGTCTAACGCCAGGCAGTTCTCTGTCTGCCTGCCTGCTGGAAGACGTGGGACTTTGCTTACGACATAAACATACAACACCACACCATTACATTGAATGGTTTATTCTCACTATTATCAGATTGCTCTATCATTCTTTTATATTTACACATTATACACAAACCTCGTCACGTAAATGCATTGTCGTAAACTAGTAGGGGCTTTATTAGTGTGATAAACACTCTACACCAGACATATCACCACCATCGTTTTCTTCTGCAAGACTTTCTTTCCCTTTCATCATCATCAGTCTTCTTCTCGTTCGCTGTCACTATATTTCCTAACCTGGATTGCAGAACCTTCTAAGACATTTTCAAACAGGTCTTGTTGTTCTTCAATGTATTTGTCTTCCTACTTAATGTGTTGAGAGGCATTTTCCCATTTTTCTACGCTAATGTCCTCAACATGTTGTTAGCTAAGCTTAATCAATAACATCATGTAGTTTAAAAGGGTGTTCTACCAAGCTACCCATTGCTTTATATCAGCCCAGATGAGTTCTACTCGAGCAAGCCCCGAAGACTAGGGTGGTAATCGGAGAACATTGTGTGCATGGCCTACAAACTATCAACGTAAATTTTTGGAATAGGTTTTGACCCTTACTTAGGTTGTAAAGCTCCAAACTTAGTATCCTTTCATAGAATGGGGCAAGTTCTGCATCGTATTTTGGTGTGAGGTGATGAGGCCTTTTCCAACTGCACACTATGGTATGGTGCATTATACATCACCAAGACAGATCTGAGAGGCAAGGTAGGAATTAGTTTTTCCATTAGCGATTTCTTTGTATTTATCCCCATCAATTTGTGTTATATTAACCTTTGTTATTTTTACATAAAACGTCGCAGAAGGCAAGAACCTCTAATAAACACACCAAAATACACAATAATTATATGCAATCCAAGTTTAATTACAGAAACACAGGAGTGTCATTTAGGGGGGCAGGGAGTCAATTGGCCCCCTCCCCTAGGTTACGAGCAACATTATTGCATACCAAATGAAACATTACAATTGTACTATTAATAGCAATATTTCACATTTAAGAAATAAAACATAATATATATATATATATATATATCGTTACAATCCACATGAACATTTGTGAAACTGCTCCAAGCAATCTTGGCCCCCCAATGCAGAAACTGAAATGACGTCCCTACAGAAACATATAGTGACTAATTTATAAACACAACGTTCAAGGTAGCATCAACAGACGGCTGGCAAGAGAGATGTTACTCGAACTACTGCTGCTGTTAGACTAAATGGCACGATGGCACTTACTGCGCATGCCCGAGAATTGGGGGCTCGCTCACTGTACAGATAACCAGTGCGCATCGAGCCTTCACCGGCACAGAACCATCGTTCCTACTGTATATAGGCAAATCGCGTCAGAAACACAACAAACGTAGCCATTTTTCTGATAAATCACATGCAAAGTGGGTACTGCCAACCTAAATAAAAAGTGAAATGCACTAAATATGCGATGTGCTGTTGTTTCCGCGAACGTGAATCATTCAAGTTTTAGATGCGCAGATCCCTCGGCTAGGCTTTGAGGCTGAGGGCCCTCAATCTCTCGGCTACGCCTTGAGGCTGAGTATCTTACCGGCTTCGGTGGCATTTCTCATATGTTGCCAGCATTGCATTAAAGTCAGAGAATGAGATACAGTGCCATCTGTAGGACACCCAGGGACATCTAAGACATCAATTCAGTCGCTAAAGTCGGGGTAAGTACGGCATTTTATCCTGTATTTCTTTATGGGAATATTACTTTGCAATCATTTAATACAATAAATAAAAATACACCTACAAAGGTATTCGTTTGGTACTCTGTGTGTAACAATATGACAATGGTCTATGTACATTCTGAACTTAAACTTAACCCTTTGAGACCTATGTCCATTCCATAGGATATAGTCAAAATTTGAGTTTTTTATACACAAATGTCGATACAGTGTAATCTTTTCTTTCTTGTCTCTCTTTAACATTGAAATATAAATATGAACACACTTGTAAAATTATTTTTCAAATACAATGTACCTCTATCGGGTCCAACCTCCTCATTATTTATTTTATATCAAATGCCATCTTTAGAACACCAAAAATAAGAAAATCAATCTAGAAAACAACTTGAGTCAATTGGAGAATTCAATGTCCCACCGGCAAGTTTCACAGTAGCTCAATGGTTAGAGCAACCGCACAGAGAGTGGGAGAACCGTGTTCAAATCCCGGCTGTGGCGTTGAATTTTTCAGTTGACTCTATATTAAAAATCAATGAATTTTTATTTTTCAAGCAAAATTAAACACCTGGTCTAAAAGGGTAAGAGATTATAAGATGCTCAAGTTATTTTCCAAGTTAAATTTTATATATAAGAAATTCTTCAGATTTCCGCTAAAGCACAAGGATTTCATAAATTAAAATTGCCAATTTAATAATACTTAAGGCAAGGATTTGTGGTAGACAAAGAGGCTTCTGCCAGTTTTTCTCCGGATTTCCCTGCCATTTTCATTCCACCGGTGCTCCAACATCACCTTTCCTATCATTCATTTTTCATCTGCATCTATTCACAATTTCCTAGCTCTCTCTGGGCTGTAACTGATCATCTACCCTGGTTTCTCACTCTTTGATCCAAAGGCTCTCTGCTACTCGTCAGGTTCTGTCCCGTGCATTGTCATACGTCCTGGGGAGTATGAGTTTTGATTCCAGTGGACAGTAAGCAGGTAATGCTCTGGCCCAGTTGGGTTGTTTCTACCTTGTAGTTTTTAAGGCAATTTGACATATCTCTTAATTTAGGATGACCAAGATAAAGCAGCATTACAAGTCACTTTCATCTGAACTTCCTGAGCAGTCATCTGAACCATCATCATCACTGCTATACACCCACCGTTGAATCTTTGCACTTGATAGTTCGTGTGGCTTCACATAACATTGGCAATATTGTGGTTGCAACGTTGCCAGAGTGATTAGTAAAGAACAACAGCTGATTGTTCTCCTTTCTATCATGCCTAAGCTGCATACAAAAAGCGCACATAAGTAGCAAATGTCAATGAGTAATAATTATTTTATATTAATTGAAAATAACTCAGCATAAACATTGCAACGTATGTAAATTATGCACTTTTGACAATACAGAAACAAAATAATGCAAACTTGCCTTCTACAATGAGGCAAATTATAAGCATGCGATAACAAAGTTATTTTCATTCACCGATTTAAAACTGCAATGGCTCAATTTCACCCAAATCTCTGTCATCTTCATCATTCTCCACTTTCTCTTGGAGTTTCACCCCCTTGTAAATAACAGTTCTCATG
Organism: Deroplatys truncata; assembly: GCA_030765065.1. Taxonomy (NCBI): domain Eukaryota; kingdom Metazoa; phylum Arthropoda; class Insecta; order Mantodea; family Mantidae; genus Deroplatys; species Deroplatys truncata. The sequence continues at coordinate 186,118,802 of CM060984.1, forward strand.
CTTAGTCCAAAAGCTGCTGCAGTTCGTTGTACAGCTTTATCAACAAGAGTAGAAGGATGCCCATGAACCTTCACATATTCCTGTTCAAAGAGTTCCTGGGTCCTTCTTAACAGTTCCAAAGCCTGACTATTAAGTGGCACACCTCGACGCAAAGGATTTTCACTTCATTAATCATCACTCGGTGATCGGCGTCGTTTTTGAGACATTGTCTCACTTCAAATCTTGTATAAATGATGCGAATAAACAATATATATAGATAAATATAAGTAAATATATATGTATAAAGGAACACCACTGAACAATATATAGCTTGCAAAGAACAACAACGCATGTGCTAGAGATTCACAAACTGAAGCATGTGGTTAGAAAAATTCGGCAACAGAGCCGCTTGCAGTTCGCTTCTGCTTTGTCATCGACCATCTGGAATGTTGCCTCCTGGTTGGTTTAGGAAGTCTTAACAGTTAAAGCTTTCCATCTGGTTTTTTACGAGTGTACCAACTTAATTGCTAGCTGTAAAGTGTAACGTTTCACGGTGGGGGTATAGCTGCATACTCATATATATAGCTTCTAGGAACTTTTGGTTCTTCCAGAAGCCCCAGAACTCCTGTTGGTAATTTCTCTTCATATCTAAATGAAAAGTGTTTTTGTGGAATATCAATGGGTCAGGAGAAACAAGCAGCAAATGGATGAAACCTTAAAGATTAATTCTGCGTGTAAATTTCCTTGCATGAGGTTCTCTGTATCTTCTTAAATCTTTGTTCCTGGACTCTTGGCTTCTTGGATAACTGTCCAATCAATATAATGCAGGATTCAATTATCCTTGCTCCATGAATCGACGCTTTGTGGTCAGTCACAGGCATATACCAGGAGTAGTCTCAGGTTGCTTCTTGTGCATATTTGTCAATAACAGTGATGTGATATGGATATATTAAATGACGAATTACTAAAAACCTTCTAATAAATTCCTCATTTACACCTTTATATCAGATGGCAAAGCAGGATCTTGGAAAAATCAACTGCTGTATTGCAATCATTACATGTACCACTTCATCTTGGCTGATCTACTAGCAAGCCCATTTCTGTACAAAATCTCTGAATTAATCTTTTTCCTCTCAGCCAGCATAACTCTTTGGCATGCCTAACTTGCCATTTGTTAATACAGTAGACCCTTGCTAATTTGAAATCGGATAAACCGAAAACTCAGTTAATTCGTAGTAGCTGCTCGATCCCTGCCTAACTATAAGGAAAAATCTACCACTTAAACTGAATTTCAGATAATTCGTACTACAAACTAAAATTTGGGCCCCTCATTACATATTCCATACGTTATTCTTCGTTTAAACCAAATATGTATGTTGTGATGTGCATACAGTTATTTTCCGTTACGCATTTCACATAATTTTTCTCAATACTGTACTGTAATTCCTCAACAATGGTCCGACTGCTTACTTGCTGCTTATGTATCACTTCCACAGCATATGATGCAAGGGCAAGGAAAGAGGGGATTGGTCAGCAGACCGCACACGGCGCGCGACTAGTAACAATCTGGAGAGCTGTTTGTCTCTGCTTGTGAACAGTGAATCTCCCCCCCCCCCATTCACTCCATGACTCGCTGTGCCGCCAAAAGAGAAACGTGCTCATAACGCTCTCATGCTGAAACAAAAATGGCAAACTTTACTTATGATCGATAGTGGAGAGAAGACCAAAACACAGGTTGAAGAACACTTTCAGATTCCGAAGCGTACTATCTCATTGATAAGAAGTTCAAAACCGAAAATAGAGGCAAGTCTGACAAGCCCTTCATTTAGTGGTGATAGCAAATGCATAGACCAGCGAAACATGAAGAGTTGGAGGATTCACTGTTAGAATGGTTCCAACGCATGCGTTCACAGCAAATTCCACTGTCCAGCCCCATGCTTCAAAAAAAGGCTCAGGATATCCCAAAGAAAGAAGGAATTTCGAGTTTGTGATTTCTGAAGGATGGCTATGGCATTTTCAGACGAGACATAAATCAGTGCTCTGTGTCTGCGGGGAGGCATATAGAGTAAACAAGGAAGATGCCAATGAGTGGGCATGTGGGAGTTTCAATCTAACCTCTCTCATCATCACCCAAGAAATGTGTTTAATATGGGTGAAGCAGGCATTTTCTATAACTTGATTCCTGTAAAAACACTACGTGCCAAGGGCGGAAAATGCCATGGAGGAAAACGCAGGAAGGAGAGACTGATGGTGGTTTTGTATTGCAATTCAGATGGTTCTGAGAAGCTCAAACCATCAGTGATTGGAAAATACAAAAATCCACGTTGTTTTAAAAAGGTCAACTTATTCAATCTGCCAACTCAGTACGAGAATAACAATAAAGCTGAATGACCAAATTTCTTGAAGATTCAACAACAAATGGCTGCAAAAAAGAGGAAGATTTTGCTAACTTTGGACCACTGCACGGCACATCAGTTCGATGACCTGGAACTTTCAAACATAGAAGTTGTCTTCTTACTAGCTAACACCAAGAGCCATCTGCAACCATTGGATCAAGGAATAATTGTCTCAATAAAGCATAATTACAGATGCCAACTGGTTAAGGCTGCCATCAGTGCAATAGAACTACAAAAAACAGTTCCATATTGGAATGTACTGCATCATATCTGCTGGTTGGGATAAAGTTACAACAGACACCATAACTAACTGTTTTAAGAAGACCTGGAGAGGGACTGATAACGCCACTGTGAAGTGGTATTAATGTTATTTGTGTATTTGTGTTTACTTGTGTTTTTGCCCCACGTTTGGGACCCAAATATGAAGTAACATTATGGTTAGTTTGTTAGCCCCACGTTGTGGTAGCCAAATATGCGGCGGTATTCTGTGTTAGGTTTGTTTGAAAAATGCTACTGTTTATCTGCCGCACGTATAAAAGACAATTTGTCGCGGTCACTTCGTGTTATCTTTTACTGAGCGCCTATTATTGTGTTTAATTTTTGGGTTCACTGTCCTCCGGCTAGCTATGATCTTTTTGGTCGAGAACTTATCTTATACAGGTGTGTAAACGGAAAGGAGTTTTTTATCCAAAGATAAAACTAATAAAAGAATTTGTTTTATACTTTTATTGTCTTAACACATTATTCACTTTCACATATTAATCTTGACACTCACCAAACTGAAACTGTTATAATAACTTCTTTCCTGAACATTATTAATTCGCGTACTTCAACTTTTTGTGTAATTAACTTTACGACACTTGAGATTTTTCATAACTTTGCTCCGCGTAACCTGTGAATCGATAAACTATGCTATGTATTCACCATGACTGTTTCTGTTGAACTCAGCGACGTGTAATGCACAAATGTTTCCGATGGACTGAACGAATTTGACTCTGACTTAGCCCTTTTTATACTCCTACACCCCGATATGTCTAAAGATTATAACAGAGCTGCTATTGGTTAATAAAACGCGCCAACATTAGCGTCTATTTTTATATCCAATGAAAATTACGAAAACATATGCTCTAGGGAAAAATGTTCCAGCAAATTCTACGAAAAACGTGCCAATATTACGTCATTTGCTCGTCTTTAATAATGATAAACAGCTCACCCCCTCGCTACATTATTGCACGCTATTATTGTCAGTTTCAGTAAGGCCGTATAAACCCACTTCTCAACAATGCTTACAATCATCAAACATCTCAAATCAATGTCACACAATAATGCATATTCACACTATAATCACTCTTGATATTTACATAATTTGTGACAAATTACTGCGTCAACTGAAACTGAACATGAAACCGATGATCCACATCTGAACTTATAATTTGGATACAACTGGGATTCTGATAATGCTCTTCTACATGCTTACACCCGGTTGGTGCCCTCTTGTACCATCATTATGGAAGAATTGAGGTAGGTAGACAACAGCATCTGTGCTGCTGAAGAACCAGTCATCTGCTGATGATGCAGAAGAGAATGATAATTCTTTACTGTCATCTTCTGAGGAGGAACATGAAGATACAACATCGCAAGCCCGCACTAAAATTGCAGCTACAATTTCTTCTCGAGAGATTTGCTGCCACTTCTGATGTCTCCATGGCATTTCAGGTGCCCTGGATGTAGTATCTTCAGAGAGTGTCATAATATTACGACCAATGGTCCGCTAAACAACAATTAATGATTTTTTCAAATCATAGAACTAAAATATGTGTTCCAATTAAAACTCAGTGTTGAAAGAACAGTATATTTAAAGCGTTTCTTAGGGTTATTGTTTGTTGTATTATACGACTCACTAATTTAATGAGTACAATATTGTTCCAAACAGTACTGTTTTAAAAAATCTGATGTGTTACACTCACACTCTCTACTCTTGTACAAACTATTTTTACAAACGCTTATTCGCCATATGTTTCATGTTAATCGAGATGTTAATCTTATTGCTAATTTTCTTGTAGGTACAAGGTGAGTATGGTAGGCTTTAAGCGATCAAATCTTTTAAGAGCTGGTTGCTATATGGCGCATTCCATTCTCTTTACATGTCCAGTACATAAAAAAAATGAATAACGAATTCCCATTTGAGAAAAAGTATAAGTATTGGAAAATTTAAGAGAATAACAAGCAATATCTGGAAAATGGTTCACTTAGCAAAAAAATGTATATGACATAAATTGTGTATTTTAATGCGATCTAATTTTTCGTGTAGTAAAATTTTGTCTGTCTCTTATGGTTTACCAGTTATGCAAAAGTCGTTCACAATGAAGAATACTTTTGGAGACATTCCCAGAAAATTCGAGATATACATTTCACTTGTCATGAAAATATCTTAAACATATGATATTTTAATCAAAATCGTTAGCCATTTTTGAGAAAATTAAAATTTTCGAAAAATGTCCTATGTAAAGGGTAATCTGGGGTGGGGGGATTTTTTTTGAAAACCTTCATGTCGCATCTCTGGAAGATACTGAACCTAAATACCAAGTTTGGTGTTTATCCAACTGTTCGTTTCTGAGTTATGCTGTTCACAGACACACAGGCGGACATGTTTCCAAAAATGCTTTTTTTTGGATTCAGGGAGCCTCAAAACATATTTCTGGTGAAATCTCGGTATCAAATTTTTGGGTGGAATACAATACTTCCCCTACTTACTATACGTAGTAGAGAAAGTAAAAATTACATGCATTTGACAGTATACTTTCTCAATTAACAAACGCCAGATATACATACCATATACAGCAGTTATTTTTACTTTTTTTTAGAGGTTATGAAAGTGGAACATTCTCATTTGTTGGTACGCATAACAAGAGAGAAAGTGAACTCAACAGCTGTATTTTATCATTTCATATAATACGGGACTATTTTTACAAAATCTCGTTAATTCAAACTTTGTTAAACCAAATTGGCTATTTTTCGGTCCCTTGGAATTAAACGAGGGTCTACTGTATACATTCTGTATGCAATATGTAGCTGGCACTCAAAAAAATCTAATCCAACAATGAACAGTCAAAAGTCCAAAACTGTAATTTTCTTCAGTCTGTATAGTTCTTGAGAGACCAGTATTATTCATTTCCTTGGGGCCAGCACGAGATATGTAACATTTTTGAGCCGAAGTGCAGGTGAGAGAATTGTATATTTTTCCATCTACCATAGTGAACATATGTCCTGATATGGATCTTTGTCATTAATTGCAACTTGTTAGTGTAAATAATTTAACTTGATCTTCTACTGACCTTACCTCTCTTTTTGTTACTTTAACTGCTTTTCTCAAATAATAATTTTTAAGGTCTACAAAACTTTGTAGACGATCTTGGATTTTGCCAAAGAACTATTCTGTTTTCATTGAACTCAGGATGTATTGAAAACACCTGAAGAGGAACAAGTGAGATTTCAAAGATATCTGAATCATTTTTTACATATTCTTCTATTCTGAGATAAAGTTCTGTTTATACTGATCTGTTTGTTAGAACCACCACATCCCCATATAAAAGTTACGTGTACAGATTCATGTACAGAAATTGATTTTAACGGCACATCCTCTTACACATAAGCAAATCATTTAATTGTACGATCTGCAACTTTATTGTTGCAGAAATACTTGTTATTGTTATGACTTCTTTTGGTGTGTGGGTAGCATTGTGACTTTGCCTGTGTTATAACCTGATATGAAGGTAAAATATTTACACCTTTTTGTTTGAATTCCCTTCTCATTTCAATGTGCTGTTTGTTTGTTAGGTCATTGTTTATTAAAAATGATAAGGCCTCATCTGTAAATGGTATGGAAGCTGCAGAAGGTGGTCTAACAGTTTTCTTAACTTCGTCGCAGTAATCTGTTCGTGTTATCTTATTTGCTGAGCGCCTGTTATTATTTTACTATTTTGAATTTTGGGTTCTTTGTCCACCAGCTAGCTATTATTACTCAGTCGAGCAAATATCTCTTGAACAGGGTGTGTAAACAACTCCTTTAGTTGTTACTAAAAGATAACACTGATAAAAGAATTTGTTTTTACACTTTTATTGCCGTAACACTTAATTAATTTCACATATTTAATCTTGATACACGTCTGACTGAAACTGTTATATTTCCGAATGTAACTACAATCACTTATTTACCATGCACTATTAATTCGCGTACCTCACATTTTTGTAAATAACTTTACGACAAGAGAGATTCTGTAGAATTGCGTAATGTGTACTTCGTGAATGCTTCCTTAGAACTGCCGTGAAGTTTACCTCGTGAGTGATTCTGTAGAACTGCGAGATACTTGCTTTTGGCTCAAGAATTTATACTCCCTCACCCCGATATGCCTAAACATTATAATCGAGCTGCTATTGGTTAATAAATCGCGTCAACATTAGCATCTATTTTATAAGCCAATCATAATTACTAAAACATATGCTCTAGGGAAGATATCCCCTCCATTTCTAAAGAAAGGCACACTACCCTGACGTCATTTGTTTGTCTCTTCTAATTGATAAACAACTCACCCCATCGCTTCATTGTTACCAGCTCCTATTGTCAGTTTCAGTGAGGCCGTGTAAACTTATTTCCTAACAATGCTTATAGCTAACAAACATCTAAAATCATTGTCATACAATAATGCTAATTTACACTACAATCACTCTGGAATTCACAGTGTTGTGATATAAAATACTGCCTCAACTTTTGTGGCTCTTCTTGGTAATTTTGCATTTTTTTCAGTGATAATGCTGCATATCTCCTACCAGATTTCCTTAAACTAACTTCAGCAGCATGTAAAATTTATTTCTCAGTATAGTCACTAACAAGAGATTTAATTTTCCTATTTTGAGTCCTGATACAGCTATGACCAAATAATTTTTTAGGTCTTCCAATACCTGAAGCCAAAGGATGTGACTTATCTGTCCTAACTGCATCAAGAAAACTTTTTGAAAATGCTATTTCTTTGTTTAACCAGTCAATAATACTTTATGAGAAATGTCTGTTTCACTTGCAAACAATTTTTCCTTTGCCAAAATCACACTTAAAGTGCACAATATCTTTCTTTAAATGCTTATACTTCCTCAGAACACCCTCTCAGCCCTAGTTCTATTTGCACATAATCATGCAGTTTCTTTGGTTACATTACAAGTCAGTGCATCATACAATTGCCGACATATGATACATGACCACGCATCTCTATCTAAAACAAAAAATAGACATGCAATCATTAGGTTTGTTCCAACACGATTCAGAATCGATTCCGAATTATCTGAGTGTGCGCAGTAGCTAAGTGGCGTTCCAACACGACAGAGAATCAGTTCAGAACCAATTCTGAATTTCCAGTTTGCTGTTCCAACGTATTTGGGAACTAGTTCGGAACGAGTGAAATCGGTTCGGGATTAAGAGTAGGAACTGAAAATTCCAGACATGCGCAAATTGTATGGTCTACAGCGCATACTCAGTCAATTCAGAATCGATTCTAATCGCTTGGAACAAACCTGACAGAGAGTATTGAAAATGCGACATACTCTCTGTATTCAGTAGAAAATAAATTTGAATATGTAATTCATTCCTCCATTCGTGTTTATTTCTCAATACGGAATAGCAAAGGTGTTTGGTAAGCAGTTGCTCGCTGTTGAGTAGTATGGCGACATACTTGAGGAAAAGAACAAACGTCTAACAAAGCCAGGGAGCAAAACAGCGTTCAAAGATAACAAGAATGAGTGATTTAGAAGGTGACAGTGATCTTTTTAATGATGCATCAACTTCCAAAGAAGAGGATTATTTCCATTTAAACATTATTCCGTTAATTTGGGACCTTTACCCCTTTTTGGCACCTTTATACCATTTCCCCCCAACCATGCCCATAATCCCCTTTTTTCTTTTAAGTTTCATTTCAATTTATTCTTTAACTTTCAATTAACGTCTCCTCAGCTTGCTGTGTACGTGCGAATAGTAAGTCTACCTCTTTCAGTAAACGCCGCGCGGGAATTGAAAGCACACCCGCAACAATGGAAAATAATTGTGTGTTCGACGAAAACCTCTTTCTCTCACTTTACTGCTATAAAGTAGCCCGCAATAATGCAATTGACAATGAGTGATTCTATCCCACCAGAATCAGTAGCCTGCTGTTCGTGAATGTGAGTTTGTTGCTGTGAGAGACGTCATCTGTTTACGTGGAGACGAAGCCTGGGCAGGCAGAGACGACAATAACCTCAACCGCGCAGTTCCGAGAATTATTAAGACTGGGCTATAATTCACAAAACAATTATGTATAAAGAAATAAAAATTTCAGCCCAATTGAATGGATAGTTTAGAAAATAGCAATTTCAGTTGTGCATCCCCTTAAATAAACCAGCAGCTTATTGTGCCTTTTTCACCTCATTTGAGCACCTTTTCCCTTCCTTTTTCATCTGAAATTTGCAACTAAAAATCCTAACCCTGATCATAAGCATACATTGGTACCATGTAGTTTTGTATTATTTGCATTACATTCGGAATAGAATTTATGTGGGGTGTCATTGTCTCAGAGTATTGGAGTTTTAAATTAAACATTGTGTTTAGAAGCTTCTGTAGCAGGAAACCTAATGTTAAATTGGAATTGTGTTAAATTACTTTTTCCGGGTTCTGGTTTAAATATAATATCTATAAATTACAATTGTTATTCGCAATAACTCAGTATCAATGGCTTTAAGCCGATAAACTAACGCGATTTATTTTTGCTCGAATATTAGGACTGGAATCAGTATGAAAGAAACGCTGAGTTTGATTTCATTCATCAATGCTGTAAACGTAGATATTTGATCGTCTTCTGATTGACCGTGCAACGAAGAAGGCCGGACAGAACGCGAATGGTTCAAGTAGTGTTCCAACCACACAAAATTCCGAATTAGTTCTGTGAGCGTACCGGACTGGCGCATGTGCATTAGCATGTGTTGGGATTAGTTCCGAACCCGTTCAGAACCGTGTGTTGGAACAAACCTATTGGTTTTCAGCATATTATTTTATTGCTACCATAAACTGAAAACTTTATAATGCACTTTAACATAACTATAATCGTGTGGTCTCGTGCCATTTCTTTTTTAAATTCTATCTCAAGTAATAAAATGAGAAACAAAGCTCACTCGGTAATGTTGCTCCAGAGGTTGGCGTGTCATGGTGGGTGCCACGCAACGTCAGGGAGGCTACCCTGTAGAAAAAAACCACTAAAATTCCACGAATGTGTGGCATTTGGCTTTTTAAATGTCCCAAAATTGTTTAAGCCCTTCCGATTATGTATTCTGGCGCAATTTATTGAATTGGTTATGTATTCTGGCGTGATTTTGTCAGCAGTCAACAATTAGCATGGAGAACTTACACATCGTTGAGGAGAATGAGATCAACAATAATGACGCTGTCCTAATGGAAAATTGGGACATAGAACAATTTGCAGAAAAGCTAGCAAGCTTAAGAGGCAGTTAGGCACTTCTCAGGAGCTCTTCAACTCATACTTGCATGTGTTCATGTACAGGAATAGCTGTCCCAATTGGAAGTGTTTCAGAATTTTCTTGTGGCACTCTCCGAGAATTATACTGTGGCATAACATCTTCACAGCTCTCTTCTGGTTTGTCTTCTCCCTCAGAACTTCCTTTTCATATTTCTTTTCGTCCAAAATTTCATATTTCTTCATTGTCTATCCTCCAGAACTTATCTTTCTTCTACATCTGTCGCACAGATGAAGAAGAAATTTTTTTTTTAACTTGCTTGCAACACGCTTTGGGCAACAATTTGAAGAACGATTATTTGTTGTATAATTTATTTGCCTCATGTTGGGCGCCAATTTGAAGAAGTTATCATCTTTACGTTATTTGCCCCACGTTTTGGATGCCAATTTGAAGTTGATTGTATTGTATTTCAACCGTTGGAGAGCCAAACATGAAGTAGTTGCAACAGCACGTATGGTACCCAGTAGCCTTCGCCCCAAATGTACTTTCTGGTGGCCTTTGCACCAAATGTTTAAAAATATATTAACTTTGTAATTTTTACTGTTTCTTTAAATATTATATATTTATGTTTGCCTCGGCTGCGTCAGTATTTTTGTTAGACATGGTTGTGGTGCAACAAGAATGTAGGCTTACAAAGATTATAATTTTGCTTCACTCCTTTTATTAATGCCTGACATGATTTAAATAACACTTCACTGATATAGAGCTGTGAGATTGTTTTTATTAATTAATTGCAATTTTTAACACGTAAACTTATTTTTCATCTCACACAAATACATATTAAATCTCTCGAGGACACATCTCGCATCCGGTTACAAACACTCTCTGCAGGCAACTGAACTGATTTCAACCGCCTAAACTTGTAAATTTCTGTATTTCAAGTCTGATTGGCTATTCCTAATCCAATAGAATACCTTCATTTAACTAAAGCTTTTTCTGGTTGTTGATTGGCTATTTTTATAAACTGTTACTAAAATTACATTATTGCTTCCAAGAATCACAAGTAACATTTAAACTTTCAAATTCATTATTGCCTCAAGGTTACCTCATTGTTAACAACTTTTGACCTATTTCTCACAGCTCCTACATTATTAAATTATGTAATACATTCATATACATTATTGAACATGTATACAATAATATAAGCATATGCAATGACTGTTACATACATTTTACAAATTATTACACACACCTAGTGCTTCAAGGCGGGCTGTTATTGAATTTACATATTATATAATTAGACTGAAATTATTTAAGTGTTAAAAATACTGCCTCACAGAACATCTACATCTGTCTTCCTTATATACATCAATGCAAAACAGCCTTTATTAAGGCTAACAATTGCATTCTGAAAGAGCATATATGCCCTTGGACATAATTATAGTAGCATTCATTATTATTTAGTTGTATTACTTTTGTTTACTGCATCGCAGCAATTATTTAGTTCTGTTACATTTGTTTACTGCTACACTGTAATTATTTAGTTTATTACATTTGCTTACTGTTGCACGGTAGATATTCAGTTGTATTACATTTATTTAGTAGTGCACAAGCGCTAATGGTCATTTCTAAACACCAAGCATTAGAAAATAACAATTTTTTTTTACTGCTTCGTAGTTACTATTCAATTTTATTGAATTTATTTACTGCTTCGTGATTAATATTCAGTTTTATTGCATTTATTCACTATTTTGCGCTTTTCTATTACAACAGCATGTAACAGTTCGCAACAATACCAAACTGTTTCCGGTTTCACTAACGTGGCAGCATTTTTTTCCATTTAACACTTGGTACCTGACATTGCGCATTTACATCATCTGCCATGACACGTTGACCTCTGGAGCAACATTACTGTTCACTCATTATATTATTCTAGTAATACTAATCTGGAAAGATAACTAGCTAAAATAATTATTATAAGCACTTAAATGACAGTGCACCTTTAGTTACATGTTCCATGGTGAATGTGGCAGTATTTTATATCACAACAATGTAAATGCCAGACTGATTGTAGTGTAAATAAGCATTATTGTGACATTGATTTGAGATGTTTGTTAATTATAAGCATTGTTAGGAAATAAGTTTACACCGCCTCACTGAAACTGACAATAAGAGCAGGCAACAATGAGCGAGGGGGTGAGTTGTTTATTAATTAGAAGAGGCAAGCAAATGATGTCAGATTAGCGCGCATTTCTGTAGAAATGGAGGGAATTTCTTCCCTAGAGCATATGTGTTCGTAATTTTGTTTGGATATAAAAATAGACGCTAATGTTGGCATGTTTTATTAACCAATAGGAGCTCAGTTATAATGTTTAGGCATATTAGGGTGAGGGAGTATAAATTCCGTGCCAGAGACGGGTAACGCGCAGTTTGACAGAATAATTCACAAGCCAAACATCGTTCAGTCCAACAGAAGGATTCGCGGGTAATACATCGTTCAGTCCAACAGAATCATACAAAGGTTATACGTCGCGCAATTCTACAGAATCTCTCGCGTTGTAAAGTTAGTTATAAATGTGAAATACGTGAATTAATAATGTGCAGTAAATAAGTGATTATAGTGATATTAGAAAATATAACAGTTTCATTCGGGCGTGTATCAAGAGTCAATATGTGAAATTAATTAATTGTGACGGTAATAAAAGTGTAAAAACAAATTCTTTTATAAGTGTTATCTTCCAGTAATAAATCCTTTCCGTTTACACACCCTGTTTAAGAGATATGTTCGACTGAGTAATAAAATAGCTAGCCGGAGCACAAAGAACTCAAAATGCAAAATAGTAATACAATAACAGGCACTCAGCAATAAGATAACACGAAGTGACTGCGACAAATTGCCTCCCATACGTGGGACAGATAAACATGAAGCATCTTCCAACTACCAAGAAATATTCTACTTCATGAAAGACTTGCACAAACATACAACTCACAAAGATACACATTCTCAAACTGAATCTTCACTGAACACTAAGCGAGGGTCTGCTTCTTATCCAATGTAAATAAACTATGACTGCCCGTCTCACAGCTGATGCAGGCTATAAACATATACAAAACTCAGGGGTGCGAAGAATAGCTATCTCTCTATAGTATTAAAGTAAAAATTTAGCTATTTTGCTTTTAGGTGGTCTTCATTGAAAATGCTGAAAAAAGCAATAAGGAATGGAGTAAATTACCTTAAGAGTGAATTTATAGGTAGATGTGATCTCATCAATACCTTGTGCCCACCTGCCCGCCCCTTTTAGAGGTTTTACTTATACAGGAAAATTGCGATATGAACACAACAAACGTAGCCATCTTCCTGCTAATACATATACTGCCAACCTAAATAAGAAGTGAAATCCGCGAAATAAGCAATGTTGTACTACTACTTCATTTTGTATTTACTTTTGAAAGGAATTTCTGCCGACGTGAATCATTCGAGTTTTAGATGCACAGACCCCTCGGCTACGCCCTGTTGTCGCTTTGCAGTTGCAGCCTCGACTACTCTTTGAGGCTGAGTATCTTACCGGCATTAGTTATCCATATGTTGCCAGCATTGCATTAGAGCTAGAAAATGACATAGTGAGACATCTGTAGGACATATAAGACATCACTTCCAGCACTGTTTAAGACCAACCTAAAAGCACCTTACCCCTGAAAACTTTATAATGCATTTTAACATAACTATGATCGCGTGGTCTTATGCCATTTTTACTTTCTCTACTACGTACAGTAAGTAGGGGAAGTATTGTATTCCACCCAAAAATTTGATACCGAGATTTCACCGGAAATATATGTTTTGAGACCCCCTGAATCCAAAAAAAGCATTTTTGGAAACATGTCCGCCTGTGTCTGTGAACAGCATAACTCAGAAGCGAAGTCGAATAAACACCAAACTTGGTATTTAGGTTCAGTATCTTCCAGGGATGCGACACGAAGGTTTTCAAGAAAGTCTCCCCACCCCAGATTACCCTTTACATGGAACATTTTTCGAAAATTTTATTTTTCTCAAAATGGCTCTAACGATTTTGATTAAAATATCATATGTTTAAGATATTTTCATGACAAATAAAATGTATATCTCGAATTTTCTGGGAATGTCTCCAAAAGTATTCTTCATTGTGAACAACTTTTGCATAACTGGTAAACCATAAGAGATAGACAAAATTTTACTACACAAAAAAATGTAGATTGCGTTAAAATACACAATTTGTGTCATAAACATTTTTTTTGTTGAGTGAACCATTTTTGGGATATTGGTTGTTATTCCCTTAAATTTTTAATACTTATTTTCTCAAATGGGAATCCATTATTCATTTTTTTGTCTTGGATATGCAAAGAGTACTAATCTGTGGCAAAGAGAATGGTGCTGCACCTAGCAACCAGCTATTAAGAGAGATGTCTATGCTTAAAGGCTACTGTATTTCTATATTGCCCTTGCAAGTACAAAACAAGGGGAACATAGTACACCTTAAGCGATAGTCAAATATTTTTAGAACAGGTCGCTATGTGTAAAATGTAATTCTTTTTGCATGTCAAAAGATTGTTTCTGCAAATGTTTATCTCGATTAATATGAAACAGATGGAGAATAAGAGTTTGTAAAAATAGTTTGTACAAGAGTAGAGAAAGTCATGTGAGTGTAACACATCAGATTTTTTTATGTCCTAGACATACAAAGAGAATGGAATGCGCCACATAGCAACCAGCTCTTAAAAGATTTGACTATCGCTTAAATACTACCGTATTCCCTTTGCACCTACAAGAAAATTAGCAATAAGATTAACATCTCGATTAACATGAAGCATAAGCATTTGTAAAAATAGTTTGTACAAGAGTAGAGAAAGTCATGTGAGTGTAACACATCAGATTTTTTTTTTTAAATTCTATCTCAAGTAATAGAATGAGAAACAAAGTTCAATCATTATAGTATTCTAGTAATACTAATCTGGAAAGATAACTGGCTAAAATAATTATTACAAGCACTTAAATGACAGTGCATACCTTTAGTTACGTGTTCCATGATGAAAGACTTGCACAAACATTCAACTCACAAAGATACACATTCTCAAACTGAACCTTCACTGAATACTAAGCGAGGGTCTGCTATCTTATCCAATGTAAATAAACTATGACTGCACGTCTCACAGCTGATGCAGGCTATAAACATATACAAAACTCAGGGGTGTGAAGAATGGCTATTTAAAATAAAAAATTCCATTTCTGACGAAATGTGAAAAATTACTTTTGTCCTGCTGGATTTGCAATCTATCCCACTGTGTTCTGTTAGCATAAGACTAGCTGCTTTCCTACAGCATTACCATTGCAACTTTAATTTATGTTTTACTAAATGCATGAGAAAAAAAAGGTGATGGGTGTGTGTTTAATTTAAGTATTTGCTGATAGTGTTTAATATTGTATTAAATAATCCTATCCTGAATTACTTGGTTCCGTTTGAAAATGTGATTAAAAGTTAAAGGAACGTGGTTAAATTACATCATTGGTATGTTTTGGGGTAGATGTTGACTGTCACGGTAACGGTTCCATAAATAATCGGCAAATCATTCAAGCTTTAAACGCGCAAATCCTAGGCATACGCCCAGTAGTCGCCTCGTAGTTGTTCGGCCGCAACTGCTCCACTCCTCTACTTCTAAAAAAACATCCCTCGGCTACGCTTTACGGCTTAGAGAACTCAACGTTGGGCTACGCCATGCGGCTTAGGGCCCCCATTAGAGTTTCCAGCCTATCGGAAACCTAAGGTCAGGAATGCCATCACTTTGGAGAACCCTAGTAGTTAAGCACAGCATATTCTCAGTATCATATTTAAAGACTTATTCTCTTTCTTTTGTAAGGCTGCACAATTATTACCTGCCATGATGATAAGACTTCAATGACTTAGACTCTAAAAGATGATCTGTAAATACAATGCGTCTCCTTTAAACTCCAAAGCTTCAGAAATGTGTGTTACATTTCCCTTACTGTCCTCAATATTCAGTTCACTATACTGACACTTTTTAAACTTCTAGTCTACAATTCTGTAATCTGCATCCTCCTAACTTGAGCAATTAGAATTATACACATATATAACACTTCTCTTCCTTATTTACCACAAATTTTAAAACACTAACACTGTTCAAGATTTAACGTCTAACGTCTACACAGAACACCACAGAATACCAAAGTATGCCTGTTTAATATTGGTTTAATAGCACAAACACTTAGAGACAGAACACCCGAAGCTGCCCGATGAAGTTGAGCGAATCACAGAGCACCAAAATATTAGAAGTGCAACTCTGGTGTTAAACGATGGAAATACGAAGACGATCGCAGCGTGAGTACTGATCTGGAATGGAACTAAACTATGAAAACTCGCTCTCTCGGATGATGACGTCACTCCTAGCTACTACAGCTATATTTTTCATACCTGCCTAGCTGTCTGGCTCAGCTGATCATATCTTCTAATACTGTATCGCTACTGACGACGTACAAACTTAATCACGTGAGCTTCAGTAATCGTGATTGCACTTTGAGTTATTCAAATTTCTTTTTAAAGGAATCGATTGAATCTCACATAAAATAACTTGTCATTGTCATTTGTAGCAATACAATATTAGAACATAATTATGATCAGCTGAACACCAGACAGCTAGGCTAGTATGAAATACAAACTGTTTATTCCTGTGTAACTCTTTTTATTTAAATTATACAATAGTCGGTACATACATTGCTTTTATATAATATTATTGGGGTTAATAGCGGATGCAGAATGTTCCTGTGGCATAATACATAATGGTCACATTTACATTTTTGAGGCTGAATGAGAAGATCAAGTACCTTGCAATAATTTCTTCTGCATGCTTCATAGTAAAATATTTTGCACTTAAACTGCCTCCATGTTTTGCTTGAACTTGCAACCAACCAACAGTAGGATGTGGATTTTGACAGGAAAATTGAAAGAATAACACATGTTTGACACTTTTTATTCTATTCTACTCTCTAGATACTGCAACACAATTTGACATATCTGCGTAACATGAATAACTTAATCCCATTTCCTACAAAGAAACTTCTGCACACATTATATGCAATAGTGTAGCTATTGTTTGTCATTCACTAAATCGCTATTAGCAGTGCAATAAATATCATTAGCAAGTTTCACCACATCATTTAACACTATTAATGTCATTGTAACTCTCTGTGCTCTGGCTTGAAGCATCACTGGACACAACTTAACTCCAACTTTCCTTGTGTATATCCTAGAAGTAAAGAGAAACACATGTTTAAACTACCCTTAAAAGTAGGTTTCTGAAAAGAGAAATTGCTTACATTAAGGAAAAATTTGGGGCTACAAACACCTTGTGATTGCATTACATACTATCCACCGTAAACCAGAGTTGTTTCTTATGTAAACCAAAGCATATGCTTCTGCTTGTCGTGAAATTAAGCACTACGCTTATGCCAATGTAAATAGTTCCTTTATAAATGTATTGTATCATGAAATATTGGAGTGGAAAGGTGACACATTTTATTGCGTTTATTGCACGAAGTCATTGTTAAAGGTAATGGATATATATCAACTGTTAAGAGATACAAAATAAGATTTCCTTAATTCTAACTGCTATTGCGCTAGCACTCAAAGCGTATCGGTTTGTTAATCACCAACTCTATGGACTGCTATTCTCTTGCCTATATGAGAAATGTAGCAATGAATTCACATGGGTGTTATCTGAGTACCAAATAAACTCTTTGCATAATACAGGAATTATAAGTGAACAGTCATTCATAATACGCTAGCACACATATGCTCAGCTCAGATTAAATCTTGTGATTTTATCAATTAGAGTTTGAGTTTCCATGACAGAGGAAGAAGTCTGTAGTGTGAATAAGCTGTTTTAACACAAACCGTTAAAAAAGTGGCAAAAAAGAAATACTTAATGTGTTCAACACACTAATATAAAAACACCTGACAATTGCAATAGTAGATATTACGACACTAACATCTGAGATTACAGGCGTTTCAGCAAAAAAGTGTAACCAAAGCACGCAGGGAATATAAACAGACATAACAGCAGACTAAAATATGGGAACCTGTTTTGTACGCAACAGTGTTGTGGATAACCTTATCATTAACTTCGAGGATAGTTCTGATTCCAATATGGCAGCTAAGTCATCTTTGCCTGAGGAGTTCAATTAATATAAGTAAAATGTTCATTTTCCACAGGCTTATAAAATGAATTGTTAATTCAGATTGCATTTTTAATTATGATTTTCACACAGGGCACCTTTTTATAGACTTAAACTATGTTCAGCTATAATATGTAGCAATTATGTGTGAGAGGAAGAAGCAGTCGTAAGGGAGCAGGGATTGCAAACTATTTTCGCACGGATAATACAAAGAGTTTGTTTTAGTGAGAGACACTCTAGTTTGGAATGTAAAGTAGGTCCACTATTGCTACTATACCTAGAGGAGTTTTAACATATCAGTTAGTAATTGCAGGTGTCTGGCGGCATTTTTATGCAACCAGCAGCTTAAGTAATGAGAGTGCTTTGGGGTGAACACAGGTTAGGCCATTTCCTGCTTAAATTAAAAAAAACACATATAGGTTTAAATGTGCAAATATTGATATGACTGAATTAACTAGTCAGCTAATGAAGCGAAACACACTACAAATAACTAAAGTGTAAAGAAACAGGAATTAAATGAGAAAATTGGAATCTGAGCTCGCCTTTGGTTGATAAAGTGTTAAATGAGAAGGAAATAACACTTTTATTGTAAAACCACCACCACTTTGTTACTTGAACAAAATTCAGTATCCATGGATCTTTTCATTGAAGGTTCAATTAATCGGATCTTTTGAATGATCCTTCGATATGTTATTTATAGTGAAATTAGTGAATGACAAACAATAGCTACACTATTGCATATAATGTGTGCAGAAGTTTCTTTGTAGGAAATGGGATTAAGTTATTCATGTTACGCAGATATGTCAAATTGTGTTGCAGTATCCAGAGAGTAGAATAGAATAAAAAGTGTCAAACATGTGTTATTCTTTCAATTGGTTGGTTGCAAGTTCAAGCAAAACATGGAGGCAGTTTAAGTGCAAAATATTTTACTATGAAGCATGCAGAAGAAATTATTGCAAGGTACTTGATCTTCTCATTCAGCCTCAAAAATGTAAATGTGACCATTATGTATTATGCCACAGGAACATTCTGCATCCGCTATTAACCCCAACAATATTATATAAAAGCAATGTATGTACCGACTACTGGATAATTTAAATAAAAAGAGTTACACAGGAATAAACAGTTGTGTTTTTCATACTAGCTTAGCTGTCTAGTGTTCAGCTGATCATAATTATGTTCTAATATTGTATTGCTACAGATGACAATGACAAGTTATTTTATGTGAGATTCAATCGATTCCTTTAAAAAGAAATTTGAATAACTCAAAGTGCAGTCACGATTACTGAAGCTCACGTAATTAAGTTTGTACGTCGTCAGTAGCGATACAGTATTAGAAGATATGATCAGCTGAGCCAGACAGCTAGGCAAGTATGAAAAATACAGCTGTAGTAACTAGGAGTGACGTCATCATCCGAGAGCGCGATTTTTCATAGTTTAGTTCCCTCCCAGATCACTACTCACGCTGCGATCGCCTTCGTGTTTCCACCGTTTAACACTAGAGTTGCACTTCTAATACTTTGGTGTTCTGTGTTACGAACTTCGAAACTTGAAACAGCCAATCAGAAAATTCGCCTTTCCCGCAAAAGTACAAGTAGTGACGCACCGTGTTCATGTGGGGAGTTAGTGCCCTTTGTTTCCACTTCTCCAATACAAGCTTCACCCGTGTGGTATACAGGCGGAAGTTTCGGACGGATATCGGTCATCTCCGTAGAGCTCGGGAACGTCCGTTTATCTTCGGGTGTTCCGTCCCCAAGCGCTTGTTTTAATGGCTGATAAGATGTTGCATCACAGAACATCAAATATGTTGTTGAAATTAAACGTATCTGTGAACTAGGCTTTCCATTTGTGCCCGCTATAGTATGTCTAAATGGAACATATTCTCTGCAATTTTGCTGAGCACTCTCAGGGCAGGGCCAGGGCTGATATAATTCCTTATGCTAAGGGGTTTCGGGGTTGCCTATAGCAAAGCATACTTATCAACAAATAAAGTGAATAATAAAAGTAGCAATTACATACATGAAACATAGTACAAATGAGATTACAATACAAAGCAAATTGTAAGCATGCGACAAATTCAATTAGAATTGATAAAAAATTAAAATCTTCCGGGCTGGAAGGCCGTGGTCTAAGGGTGGCAGTCGTTATCAAGCTGTCCTGGGTGTTACACTCTTGAAGATGGCAACCACAGAGTTGACCGAAACGTCGGGTGCTAGTAATTTTACCCTTAGACCACGGCCTTCCAGCCCGGAAGATTTTAATGTTTTTATCGATTAACTCCGGCCGTGAAAGAAAGCCTTCGTACATATCAATTAGAATTGCTTATTAATTAGCTGTGGTTAGAACATAGAAAGATAAATATTGTGTTAAATAAATAAGGACATTTTGCATTACTTGGTCTTCATTGAAAATGTTGGTAATTTGCATTACGTTGGTCTTCAAAGCCAACATTTGAAATTCCAAATAGATGAAAGCACGATTGAGGGCCCTCAGCTTCAAAGCATAGCCGAGGGGTGTTTTTACTTTCTCTACTACGCATAGTAAGTAGGGGAAGTATTGTATTCCACCCAAAATTTCGATACCGAGATTTCACCGGAAATACATGTTTTGAGACCCCCTGAATCCAAAAAAAGCATTTTTGGAAACATGTCCGTGTGTGTGTCTGTGTGTCTGTGTGTCTGTGAACAGCATAACTCAGAAACGAACAGTCGGATAAACACCAAACTTGGTATTTGGGTTCAGTATCTTCCAAGGATGCGACACGAAGGTTTTCAAGAAAATCCCCCCACCCCAGAGTACCCTTTACATGGAAGATTTTTCGAAAATTTTAATTTTCTCAAAAATGGCTCTAACGATTTTGATTAAAATATCATATGTTTAAGATATGTTTATGACAAATAAGATGTATATCTTGAATTTCCTGGGAATGTCTCCAAAAGTATTCTTTATTGTGAACGACTTTTGCATAACTGGTAAACCATAAGAGATCGACAAAATTGTACTACACAAAAAATGTAGATCGCGTTAAAATACACAATTTATGTCATATACATTTTTTTAGTTGAGTGAACCATTTTCGAGATATTGCTTGTTATTTCCTTAAATTTTCCAATACTTATACTTTTTCTCAAATTCGTTATTCAATTTTTTGTCCTGGATATGCAAACAGAATAGAATGCGCCACATAGCAACCAGCGCTTAAAAGATGTGACTATCGCTTATAACCTACCATGTTCCCCTTGCATCTACAAGAAAATTAGCAATAAGATTGACATCTCGATATCTCGATTAACATGAAGCATATGGAGAATAAACGTTTGTAAAAATAGTTCGTACAAGAGTAGAGAAAGTCATGTGAGTGTAGCACATCAGATTTTTTTAGAAGGAGAGAAATGTAGCAGTTGCGGCCATAGGCCGCAGCTGCGAAGCAACCATAGGGCGTAGCCGAGGGATCTGCACGTCTAAAACTCGAATAACTCACGTTTGACAGCCGATGTTGGAAAGGCTGTGGGGCTTGATGGATGGCAGTGAAGAGGTGACGGCATCGAATAAAGTAAAGAACAATAAAGTATTGTATAATATACAATCACGGTAGTATGCGGACGCAGTTGAATGTTACATGTGTAAAGTTTGGTAGGACGTGCTTTGATGCTTGTGCTTTTCGCAAATAAATAAACAAGGTTTTTCCTGTATGGTATACAATATACTATTATTAGTAGTATGTGGACACAATTGGATGTTACATGTATAAATTTTAGTAGGGCATGCTTCGATGCTCGTATTCTTTGTAATAAAGAAGGTTTCTTCTGATGTTTTGTCAGTTATAATGTGGGTTTTAATAAAATTTATCTGAGAAGCAAAACCTACAATAAAGGAGTGTTCGCCTTCTGTTTATATACTCAAGTAGTTCTTGGTGGGGTGCCGATACAGTGCGTTTCCTGTACCGTTATAATGCTTCCACGGATTAATACATTCATTACTGTAGGTTGCATCTATATTTCATTACGCCAAGCATCAGCATCGCGGGCGTACCTAATAACATAGCTTGGAGTGGCAGGACCACCCTAAAGTTTGTGGCAGTATTTTATATGGCAACAATGTAAATGCCAGAATGATTGTAGTGTAAATTAACATTATTGTATGACAATGATTTGAGATGTTTGTTAATTATAAGCATTGTTAGGAAATAAGTTTACACGGCCTCACTGAAACTGAAAATAAGAGCGGGCAACAATGTAGCGAGGGGGTGAGTTGTTTATCAATTAGAAGAAACAAACAAATGACGTTAGATTAGCGCGCTTTTCTTAGAAATGGAGGGAATATCTTCCCTAGAGCATATGTGTTCGTAATTTTGATTGGATATAAAAATAGACGCTAATGTTGGAGCGTTTTATTAACCAATAGCAGCTCTGTTATAATGTTTAGGCATATTGGGGTGAGGGAATATAAATTCCGTGCCAGAGACGGGTAACGCGCAGTTTGACAGAATAATTCACAAGGCAAACGTCGCTCAGTTCAACAGAATCATACAAAGGTTATACGTCGCTCAGTTCAACAGAAGTATTCGTGGGTTACACATCGCACAGTTTAAGAGAATCGTTCACGCGTTATACGTCGCGCAATTCTACAAAATCTCTCGCGTTGTAAAGTTAGTTATAAATGTGAAATACGCGAATTAATAATGTGCCGAAATAAGTGCTTATAGTGATATTAGAAAATATAACAGTTTCAGTCTGGCGTGTATCAAGAGTCAATATGTGAAATTAATTAATTGTGACGGTAATAAAAGTGTAAAAACAAATTCTTTTATAAGTGTTATCTTTCAGTAACAAATCCTTTCCGTTTACACACCCTGTTTATAAGATATGCTCGACTGAGTAGTAGTAATAGCTAGCCGGAGTACAAAGAACCCAACATTCAAAGTAGTAAAACAATAACGGGCACTCAGCAATAAGATAACACGAAGTTACTGCAACAAATTGGCTCCCATACGTGGGACAGATAAACATGAAGCATCTTCCAACTACAAAAACAAAAAAACAAAAAAATAATCTACTTCAAGTTTAGCGCGAGGAGTTTTTCATCAAATCTTGTGTTCATAATTTGAAGTCAGCTCCTATAGCTGGAAGTTTCTTCTTCTTCAAGCAAGGATTGCGCTACTGCCTGTTCCGGTCCCACATCAATCCAGCGTTTCCTATGCCTTCCCACTGGCATTCGCCCTCTTGGTTAACATTCCATTATTTGTTTGGGAATACTTTCTAAATGTCGAGGCCAGTTTTCTCTGTATTTAATTACCTTTTCTGTAATGGATTCAATGTTTAGTTCCTTTCTAATGTCTACGTTTTTAAATGGGTATTCTCTTGTACAACCTTTAACGATCTTAAGAAACGCGTTTCGGCTCTTTGTAAGTTACTTAAGTCGTATTTCTTAGCGTCCATGTCTCATTACCGTACAGTAAAACAGGAAGCGCCATTGCGGAATAAAATTTTAATTGCGTATCTCTTCATGTTTTCCCTTTCAATGTTCTTTTAATTGTGCCACACAATGCTTGAAATTTAGTTATTTTCGATTTATATCTTGGTCTATTTCATAACTTAAATCACATCCAAGATATTTAAAATACAACACTTGTTCAGTGATATTATTTTCAATTAAAATTTTTGTTCGTACTGGAAATTTGCCGTGGAATGTCTTACCTTAGTCTTTTGACTTGAAATTCTCATTGTACAATTTACTAATATTGTTTAATTCACACGTTCCTTTTTGCAGTTCATCTTCATTGTCAAACACTGAAACCATATCATCAGCAAACAATAATGTATTTAATGTGCTTTGTCCTATATGAATGCCATTATATACTTCAACTTTCCAATCTTGAAGAATGTTGCCTAGATATATATTAAATAAAATAGGCGATAAACTGCATCCATGTTTAACCCCATGGTATCTTTTAATTTCCTCTATTAACTTTCAATAACCTTTTATTTTCTACATATAAACTTTGTATAACCTTGACTAAATGCTCTGGGTGTCCTTTTGCTTTTAATATGTCATAGTATACTTTGATCTACTCGATCGAAGGCCTTCTCAAAGTCCACAAAGGCAAGGTGGATCTCTAAGTTAAGCTCTATTCTTTTTACTTTCTCTACTAGTATAGCAAGTAGAGGAAGTATTGCATTCCACCCAAACATTCCATACCGAGATTTCACCGAAAACACATATTTTGAAGCCCCCTGAATCCAAAAAAAAACATTTTTAGAAAAAGGTCCCTGAACAGCATAACCCCAAAACCAAAGTCAGATAAATACCAAACTTGGTATTTAGGTTCAGTATCCTTCATATGCGACACGAAGATTTTCAAGAAAATCCCTCCACCCCAGACTGTCATTTATATGGAACATTTTTCGCTTATTTTGATTTTCTAAAAATGGCTCTAACGGTTTTCATTAAAATATCATATGTTTAGGACATTTGTATTGCAAAGGAAATGTGTATCTTGAATTTTCTGGGAATGTCCCCAAAAGTCCTCTTCATTCTGAATATCTAGCATAACTGGTAAACCGTAAGGGATAGGCAAAACTTTACTACACAAAAAAATGTAGATCTCCTTAAAACACACAATTTATGCCATATACTTTTTTTTCGAGTGAATCATTTCCGAGATATTCCTTGTTATTTGTTTGAATTTTCCAATACTTATATGTTTTCTCAAATGGGAATTCCTTATTCTGGTTTTTTCCCTCTGGACATGCAAAGAGAATGGAATGCTCAACATAGCAACCGGCTCTTATAAGATTTGACTATAGCTTAAAGCCTGCCATATTACCCTTGCACCTACAAGAAAATTGGCAATAAGATAGTTTCTGCAAACGTTGTTCTCGATTAACATGAAGTAGATGCAGAACAAGCGTTTATAAAAATAGTTTGTACAAGAGTAGAAAAAGTCATGTGAGTGCAACACATCAGATTTTTATTCTTGTAATCAAATTCCTCTCTTTGTGATCCGCCGGCCGGTCATGCACCTTGTCTACTTCATCGATAATGATGCGATTTCAAAGGGAGAACCCGATCGCAACGGAATGGTGATACTTACGGGTCACCTGATCAATTCGTCCGGAGTCGGATGGAAAGTCAAGAGATTTAGAATTATATGAGTCTGTTACCGGCTGGTCCCAAAATATATTGTACCGTTTCCCATAAGCCCAACATGGCTGGTATCCAGATCATAGTAATGTCAAATGTGCTTTACCGTCCTCGCCGGTAATAAATGGGGTAATCTAATAATAAGAATTTCGCAAATCTTTAGATCGATAACACGGTATGTTAGTCGAAGTGTTCGTAAAGATGGATAAATAAAATTTAAATTAAATTGAGTTTTATTTATGGACGCTCTTTAACTACTATGGTTCTTAGCGTCTCACCTTTATTGGGTGTGAAAGGCAATTTTGATTAGCAATTTTGCTGAGAGGCCTCTTTATCAGGCTTGAGGTTCGTTAAGGTGTCGTAAATCTACGACACGGGACCACTGGATTTAATTCCATTCCAAAGGAAGACACGCTAAGGATTTTTACGCCCGAAAAGAAACCATCACCCTCCGCCAGGTGCGAAGTCGGCTGTTGTACATATTTAAGGATCTTAGAGAGAGCTATTGTATCTGTCGCATATATAGGAATCGGATTACGAAATCGCCACGAATGCGTTTTCCGGTTTACCTACGTATACAACATACCCAAACTTACTCCATGCTCGATTTTAGACCCGTCGATTAAAATAATCTGGACCGACGCCGGTGTGATTAAAATAAAGATATTATCTGTATATTCCAGCCATGCACGTTGCAAATCGGGAAAGTCTGTTTTAAAGGAATGTGTGTCTATCGTTACATTAGTCGGTATTGGATAAGCAGTCATTTTTAATATATACATGGATGAGACGGCGTCTAGCATACATGCTCGTAAAGCGATATACGTGCCAGGCGCCTGACCAGGAGGACGGGAATATCGTTTATGTCCATTCGTTGGGTTGTGATAAGTTCGTGTTAGCATATTTATTTCGATAGTAAAGTATTCCTGATATGAGTCATTAGCTTGGTCACCAGTCTGCGGCCTAAGGTTAGTTGACTTCTTTGGCGGTGTAACCTGGAAAATATAGTTGCGCATGTACTTTAGCCGGTCGCCTTGGGATATGAAAAATAATGCTATATATCATATATAAGAGGAAGTCGAATTTGTCTTGTATACCTTGCGTAGGCGTAGAAGCATCTAAGAGTCTATATCTAGTCGAGAAAGGCTGAAGTAGACGGAGTAATACCAGGGGTCGGTGCTCCACTGCCGAGCTGCCATAGCTTTAATAAGGAATTAATAGAGTACAAAGCGATGAGTAAATGAAAATAATAGGGCGTAAAACTAAACCTTTCTGCAAATATTTGCCCCAAAGCTTAACCGTAGTAGTGACACGGAGCTGTTGACCCTTCAACCGAATGAAGAGTTGAGGCTGTCGCATGGTCCATTGGAGTTTAAGGAAATACGTCTTCGTAAAATTTACGGGTAAGCGAGGATTTCCAAATAGTCGATTACATTCTGACAGTTTGTTTCGAAGGTAGTTAGGGCATTTCCGGAGCGTATCAGTACCGAGCAGTAGAGAATTATGTCGTCCATCTTTTGCAAAATACGTCATTGAACCGTTAAAGCCGAAGTTATATAATTACCCACGTAGATGGCACATAACTGACTGAGTGCCGAATCTTGTATTTAACCATAGAGGTACGTCGGATCGTAGACTTTTGACGTAGTGCCGATAAAGTGTAGCGCCTGTCCGTATGCAGAGCAGAGATGTCAGAATCCTTAAAGTCTGTAAGCCTTATAGTGAGTTGGAGATGGAGACGTTCACGTATGCAGTAGAAATGTCAAGGAGTGCAAGTACTTTCTGCCAGTTCGGAATGCAATGTGGGTTTCCGTTAGGTAAGTATAGAGGCTGAAAGTTTAGCATTGAATCGCGGATTATAGAATATTACGTACAAAGTAAAAACTTAGATGGTTCTGTAAGGACTTTCTCAAATGTCTTATGTAACGTTAATAGCAATCCGATGGGTCTATAGTCCAGTGGCGAATGTACATGGCGTCCTGGTTTAAGTACGGGATGTATCAGTGTGTCTTGCCAGGAAGTAGGTATACTTCCCGACTATACGACCTTGGTATATACCAAAGTCAATAAACTATCACCTTTCTGGAAGCAGTTTCAAAAAGCGAACGTTATGCCGCCTGTTCCCGGTTTGGAAATGCTGAATATGTCTTGTAGTGTCTGCCGTATTTCTTCCGGAGTAATGGGAGATAACAAGGGTTCCTGTGAGCGTACGTCTGTCGGCAGGTCCGGTACTTTAACTGGTACAGAGTCAGGGGCAGTCCGTCTGAGATATGTTCCAGTAAATCGCAATCACAAGCTACACGTGGCGGTACGGGCGGTGGTTTAGCGTTCTTAATCCATGATATTTTCTAGATCTGACTAACCAGGGTGTCTCTGTTGATGATATTACTTTAAGCTCTCCATGAGTTACGTTTCATTCGTCGGAGACGACGAAGAACGCAGACTTCCGTACGTTTCGTATTGACATGTGCTTGAACAAAACCCATTGGTTCGCCTGGTAAAGTAGCCACTGACAAAAGTTTTGTACTCTTATTAGGCAAGTCGTATATTATCATCAAGTATATGTGACATGCTTTAACACAATGTTATTGACCACTAGCTAAGACGTCCAGCTACTACTATTCCTACTGCTGCTGCTGCCACCGCCGCCACGAGCACTACTACTACCACCATTACCACTCCACCATAGCTCTGCATGCGGAAAATATGCGAGTTAGTACTTGCAATCCCCTTTTTGTAGCTTGGGCGCTTGTGATGAGTTTTGTGTCTTGAGTACGGAGTGAGTGTAAATTACCACTAAGCACTTTGTGGAGTGGATATAGGTAAATAATAAATGTTAAAAAGCAGATACCATGTGTGGAATTGTAAACAAAAAACAAGTACTGACATTTATCACATGCTAATTACTTTAATTTTAATAAAGGGAAGTAGCTTTCAGGTATTTCCATTTGCGGTTCACAATAAAGTATTGGTGAAAACGAACTATTTGGCCGTCACTGCTAACTGCTCTCTGACATAATTCTTTAATTCTATAAAAGTTTGTTCTCTGCGTGTAAGTATGGGAGTAACACTAAACTCCAGTCACCTGTAGAAATATTCTATATTTGTTACGGTTTTGATGTCATGAGAAGGCTGCTTTAGTAAATAATTGCCATTGAAGGGTATCTGCGGAACATTTTGTAACCTTCTTTTGGCCAATTAACTATAAGAGAAACCACTGTCGCGACTTTCTGGCAGGACTCTTTCGTG
Source organism: Deroplatys truncata (assembly GCA_030765065.1). Lineage (NCBI taxonomy): Eukaryota > Metazoa > Arthropoda > Insecta > Mantodea > Mantidae > Deroplatys > Deroplatys truncata. The sequence goes on from CM060984.1 coordinate 186,147,278, forward strand.
GCACATAGAGCCAATGTTCGTTTTCTCGTAGCCATTTCATTAAGTATTTGAAGATAAAGCCATCGCTAACAAGCATGTATCTTCTATCCACCTGTAATTACTGCCTCTGGGAGGCGTAACCATACTGTACAAGAAAAATACGCACACTTTAGAACAGTCACGCCATTTTGCGACGCTCGGTGTCATTCTTCTCCTTTGTTCCTCCAACACCTCCACGGCGACACAGTACTAACAGAGTAAACGTTCCTTGGAGGGTAGGCAAATCGAAGAACAAAACACGGGGATAGGTTAAACCTCGTGTTCCTTCCAGTTGCAACCCTGCTTTAGATGAACTGGAAAATAATATCCATTCCTGTATTTCTGCGAGAGAACTGCAGAGGATAAATTTTCTAAGCAAATACCAGGAATTTACGAAAAATTAAAGCAGCCGGTTCCAACATCTTATTCGTTGATATCCAGTTCTGATATGAGATTTTATATTCTACTTAACTGTGTCACTTGCACAAGTTCAGTACTCAACGTTCTTCTTGCCCATTTATTAACTTTGATATTGGTTGTGATTGGTAGAGGTTTCAAGTTCCATATACAAATAGGAATAGGGTATTTGACGGAGGGAACACCTCACGCACTGCGATCTACTGGAGATGTAGTACGGCTACTGCCCCCCAGGAGAAAAGGATGAAGTGAAGGAACCATAGCAGGCTACAGGTTTCAGGCAGACAGGCTAAAGATACGCGCGGAAGTCCGTAACGTTTCCTGGCTCGAAGACCCGTTCATTACTGGAGCTGCCCAGAGTGGGCGATGAACGACCCTTCAATGAAGCAGTCCTCTACTATCCACGGGAGCAAGCATCCGTGCCAACTGTCCGGCACTGCCATACACCACAAAACCTAGAAGCAGTACTGAAACATGAGAAGAAAACGGAATGAAAGGGAAATGAGGGAAAGGAAATGGCGGCATGAGAAATCATCCCAGCATTTGCCTACGGACCAGGGCAAACCACGAAAAATCAAGGTCAGAGTGGGCGGTCGATGGGAATCGAACCGGGACCTCCCGAATACAAGCCTCACATGTTACCGGAGGCCTCCCTCGGTCCATACACAAATTGTAGAGAATAATAAGGTATGCATAATTTGATCAGTACTACTTTATTGCACGTGCACATGTATAAAAACCGTATAAAATGTAAGTAAAATCTAGAGCATAGCCGTTATTTCTATATAGCAATGTTAGACGGCAATAAGGGGGTACATGATCGGAAAGAAGCCAGGGCGCATGATTTTTTGCATAGAACCGGAGTTGTGTTTCTTGTTATACCAATTGCTGGAAGCGTCTGCACTTGCGTAAAAAGGAGTAGCAACAGCTGAAGCCTCCTGAGAAGCACCAGTGTCATGGGTCGATTGCCATTTGTCACCATTGTACATGTAGTAAGATCCTGCCAGTACTGTAGACTGCAGCAACACCACCAGGAAGACTACTATAACAATCTGCAAGGTAAACAAACGAAAAATGAAGATTACCGAGAAAAAAAACTATGTGATGTGCAACACTAGTTGACATTTTCTATCCATTACAAATTCACACATCCATACACACAGATATGTTATTATTACTGTTGTTGCTGTAATTCACAATAACTGATGAAACATGTGAAAACAACATTCAGCTGTTTATCGCAAACAAAGTTTTGTAATTAGAGAGCTGATGCGAAGGCGGGAACCCAAATCTTCAGACTGCATCACAGACGACCTGCTTCTATGCGGGGATATACAGTAAGGCATATCTCGAAAACTAATACTATAAACAAGAGTTATTTGAAACAAACTGTTTGTTTTAATGCGGTCTACACTTTCTACGGCCTTCGTTTCACAAACATTCCTACTCGCAAAATAAAAACCTACTTTTATACCTTGTATCATAACCCACTACTAAATACGGAATTTATTGAAAAAATCTGATGTGTTACACTCACATGACTTTCTCTACTCTTGTCTAACCTATTTTCACAAACGCTTATTCTCCATATGCTTCATGTTAATCGAGATATCGAGATGCTAATCTTATTGCTAATTTTCTTGTAGATGCAAGGGGACTTGGCTTTAAGCGTTTAAGAGCTGGTTGCTATGTGGAGTATTCCATTCTCTTTGCATTAACAGGAGAAAAGAAATGAATAACGAATTTGAGAAAAAGTATAAGTATTGGAAAATTTAAGGGAATAACAAGCAATATCTCGAAAATGGTTCACTCAACAACAAAAATGTATATGACATAAATTGTGTATTTTAACGCGATCTACAGTTTTTTTGTGTAGTAAAATTTTGTCTATCTCTTATGGTTTACCAGTTATGCAAAAGTTGTTCACAATGAAGAACACTTTTGGAGACATTCCCAGAAAACTCGAGATATACATTTCATTTGTCATGAAAATATCTTAAACGTATGATATTTTAATCAAAATCGTTAGAGCCATTTTTGAGAAAATTAAAATTTTCGAAAAATGTTCCATGTAAAGGGTAGTCTGGGTTGGGGGGATTTTCTTGAAAACCTTCGTGTCGTATCTCTGGAAGATACTGAACCTAAATACCAAGTTTGGTGTTTATCCGACTGTTCGTTTCTGAGTTATGCTGTTCACAGACAGACACGCACACACACGGACATGTTTCCAAAAATGCTTTCTTTGGATTCAGGGGATCTCAAAACATGTATTTCTGGTGAAATCTCGGTATCGAATTTTTGGGTGGAATACAATACTTCCCCTACTTACTATACGTAGTAGAGAAAGTAAAAATGATAAATGTTCCTTTTCGTTAAATCTCTTCGCACACAGAAATAATTGGTAAATCTTAGACTCTGGTGCTTCCTGCTTGTGATATAATGATGCATTTGTATAAACAAATACAGAGACTGGCCCCGTAGCTCAGTCGGGGTCCCGGTTTCGATTCCCGGCTGGGGTGGGAACTTTTCTCTAGTCAAGGTTATTCCTTATCCACCCCAGTCTGGAAGTGTGAAAGTGCAAGAAACCCAACGACAAGAGTTACACGAGTTGACATCATTGCCAATAGGCAATAAGTTCCAAAAGAAAGGCCGCCGGCAAAACCAATGCAGTTAAAGGCGGGTATAAATGGAACTACAAAGAAAAAAATCTGATGTGTTACACTCACATGACTTTCTCTACTCTTGTACAATCTAATTTTACAAACGCCTATTCTCCATATGCTTCAAGTTAATCGAGATATCGAGATGTCAATCTTATTGGTAATTTTCTTGTAGATGCAAGGGAAATATCGTAGCTTTTAAGCGATAGTCAAATATTTTAACGCTGGTTGCTATGTGGCGCATTCCATTCTCTTTGCATGTCCAGGACATAAAAAAAATGAATAACGAATTTGAGAAAAAGTATAAGTATTGGAAAATTTAAGGAAATAACAAGCAATATCTCGAAAACGGTTCACTCAACAAAAGAAATGTATATGACATAAGTTGTGTATTTTAACGCGATCTACATTTTTTGTGTAGTAAAATTTTGTCTATCTCTTATGGTTTACCAGTTATGCAAAAGTCGTTCACAATGAAGAATACTTTTGGAGACATTCCCAGAAAATTCGAGATATACATTTCATTTCTCATGACATTATCTTAAACATATGATATTTTCATTAAAATCGTTAGAGCCATTTTTGAGAAAATTAAAATTTTCGAAAAATCCTCCATGTAAAGGGTAGTCTGGGGTGGGGGGGGGTTTCTTGAAAACCTTCGTGTCGCATCTCTGGAAGATACTGAACCTAAATACCAAGTTTGGTGCTTATCCGACTGTTCGTTTTTGAGTTATGCTGTTCACAGACACACAGACACACACACACACAGACACACACACACACACACACACAGACACACACACAGACACACACACGGACATGTTTCCAAAAATGCTTTTTTTGGATTCAGGAGGTCTCAAAACATGTATTTCCGGTGAAATCTCGGTATCGAATTTTTGGGTGGAATGCAATACTTCCCCTACTTAACTATACGTAGTAGAGAAAGTAAAAATGAGGGTAGTGTGTCTGCCTCATATTCAAGAGGTTCCGATTTCAAATCTCGGTTAGGGTGAGTTATCCTGATAAGGTTTTTCCGGTGTTTACCCGCATCTTGAGAAGACGAATGTGGGTAACACTAAATTCTAAGCACTCTAAGCTCGTTTGAGCATTATTTCACCCGTTTCATTCGTTCACTGTACGATATGGGGTTAAAGGATGACTTCGAGAAAAATAAATAAAGTAAAACAATGCATGCTTCAACAATTGCAGGCTAGCTTATTAGATCTTAAGAAAAACACCATGATGCATAATCTATAGATATAAATAAATTTGCGATAACTTTCGATTTTGGATGGATATTTATGGGTACGTTTATAATTTTTGTTTCGGCGTGTGTGGGTGCATTCTTTCTTTCTTTGTTTCTTTATTTGTTTGTTTGTTTCTTTCTTTTTAACACAAGAATGGCTAAATCGCTCTTTATTACTTGGTAAATGTGTAATAAAGTCCCACTAAGAAAATGTGCTACACAGCTTCTTAGTTACTTTCCCCAAGGGGAGGGGGTTCTAATGGGTTGCAAAGAAAAGAATACGAGAATATCTCGCTTATTATTTGGCTTTATGAAAAATGTTACATAACGAAATCTTATAAGCATAATATTTCTGAGAAGTTTTGAAATTTCGGTAGGATGAATGTTTTACAAAATGTTGTCTTTATTCACGAGAAGCACATAGTTTGATCACAGTGAAAGCATAACGAATAGGTACCACTTTGTGTACGTTAAACCTTTTATTTACATCGTAATGTTTATTTGCGTCCCAGAAAAAGCAATTTTACAACCTTTTTCAAAAACATCACATGACAAGCGTATTCCACAGAGAGGAAGAAACCGTGAGCGAGAGAGGAGGGAGAGGGGAAAAGAGAGGGAGAAAGTGGAAGAGAGAAAGAGGGGAAAGCGGAGAGGAAGAGTGAGTGAGAGACAGTAAGAAAGTCAGACAGCGAACGACAGTCTTCACATTTAACAATAACGCGAACAGAGTTGCGGGTTCTGTTGTTTAACAGAATTGTAGCGCTAGATAACATACCAACACCAGCAGTAGATCAAAGCATTAAAGTTATATAAACGCTGAAAATATATTATAATAATAAATGATAATAGTAATGCACTACCATTGCGACTCATCGTAAGACTAGGTCTTTATGTTTCAGATAAAATGACAGAATTGTCAATCTTTCTGTTTTTTGCATGATTTTTGGCGAAATGGTGGGCTTATAATGGAGAATTCTTATATTTAGTCTCAAACACAACTTAAAATACATATCTACTTCGTTAATAAAATGTAGGCTTGCTCAAAACTACATCTCTAAGCATACTAAGCTGCTGGGCGAGTTTCTTTCAGTGTATAAGAAAATTGAGTTATGTTTTATAAGTACAAATAATTTGTATAATTTTTATTGCTACTGTAAAATTATAGGCGCAGAATATTACTTAATCACACGATGTGTAATTACAGCTTTGAAATGTGTAATTGCAACTACAGTTAATTACACTCGTTTCAAAAGATACAATTTTAAAAGCATTCTGTTTCAGCGGAAATACACGTTTTGAGGTCCCGCGAATGGAAAAAAAAGCATTTTTATAAACATGTCCACGTGTGCCTGTGCACAGCATAACCCAAGAAAAACAGAAAGTTGGTTAAATACCAAGCCTGGTATTTTAAGTTCAGCGTCTCCAAGGATGCGACATGAAGGTTTTTAAGAAAATCTCCCACCCCGAACTACCCTTTACAATTTACATAGAACAATTTTTGTTATTTTTTATTTTCTCAAAACTGGGTCTAATGATTTTGATTCAAATACATTATGTTTAAAATATTTGCATGGCAAATCAAATAAAACGGAATGTTCTGGAAATAGACTGTGAAGTCGTCTTCATTCTGAATAAAGTTTTTATAACTTGTAAACTGTCAGCGGTAGACTTAAATTTACTGCACAAAATATGTAGATATTCTTTATTTTAGGTTTTTACTATCAAATGCTTCATATTTTTCCACTGCAAAATCGCTATTCATTGTTTTCTCGTGATATGCAAAGAGAACGGAATTTCAAAGCCGTTACGTAGCGACCCATCCTTAAAAATTCTGACTATCTCTTAAGCCTACAGCATTCCCTTATTTCCCTTGTAACTACAGTGAAATATGTAATAAAAACATTTCTGCAAATGTTTGTCTCGATTAGCATAAAGTATGTAGAAGAATAAGCTTTTGTAAGAAGTGGGAGCGAATAGAGAAAGTCAAATGTTATTTTTATAGGATTTTATGCTACTTTTAAATACAGGCAAATCTTCTGCAAAAATAATATTTTAAGATACCTATACCTACAATTTCTGTGACATTTACATTTTCCAAAATATTTGCTTTTGCATGTTATATTTTCCCATATATCTATACTTGTCATAGCCTCGTAGTATAGTAATAGTTAAAGCCGTTTCTATTAGATTTACTCAAAGAGGATAAAGAAATAAATATGCTATATCTATAGCTTATGAGACCATGCTGGATAAGGAAAGTATAAAACAGTGAGCAACAAACGAGCACACCATAAGTCGCTGTTTAAACACAAAACTGTAATTAATAAATAAACCTAGGTAGATCTAGGACACATCAGTTTAATCTGTTTAACTGACCAACAACATGCTTTCTGAACCGGAACAAATAGCTGAACTACGTCTGTGATACTTACTTTAGCTGCCATGACGAGCTTAACTCTGTTAGTTATGCCAAGAACTGGAAACTGCTTTGGTATGCATTTCGATTCATTTTGCTCAGATTTTATATTCCCACACAGCTTGCAGTGTTTATGTTCAGTGACACGCCTATCTGATGTTACGTGCTATAATGGCTTTCATCAATCATAATCGCTGTTAGGTCTTTCTTCCTTCTTCAATGCTCGATGTGTTTCGAGAACCCTGTTCAAGGTTCTGTTTACATAACGAATCGAGTTAGTCTAGCATTTCCGTATACAGTTCAATTCTGGTCCGCAAGTTCATTTCACAAAGACTGCAGGCAAATATAAATTTATTTTAGTTTTTTATTTTAAAGGAAAGGAAGCACTGCGACCAGTTGTGACCTATTGTGCTTCCCTTCATTTAATTCCCTAAGATCTTTGCCTCCTTTGCAAAGTCTGCAAGTCTCTTAGTAGGAACTTCTTGAAATTCTTGATACAGTTTCATTTTCTTTTTTCCATGTTCTAAATATTTGATCGACTGCTTTGCCGATATATTTTTTTTAACTACATTGGCAATAGTATTAACTCGTATAACGATTGTCGTTGGGTTTCTTGCACTTTTGGTTTTTTAATCGTTAGATCATGTGCACATTCACACTCTCATTCATACTTCCAGACTCGGGGAGGATAGGGACTAATCTTGGCCAGAGAAAAATTCTCACCCCTAGCCGGGAATAGAACCCGGGACCCCTCGCACAGCACGCAGTTGCTCTAACGACTGAGCTACAGGACTATGCTTTGCCAATCTTGTAGATATGTTCATGCAACTACGGTGTCCTGTTAATAGACCAACTGTCCGTTTTAGTGCAGTTCTACACATTTTAAGCAGTGATTGTGTCCTGTTTTTATTATCTCTTTGATAAGAGCCTTGGGGTGCTTGTGTCCTGATAAACACTTCCAGTACTCATTGTATTTTTTCCTGATCCATTCCCGGATTTCCCCTCGGACTAGTCCATAGGATAACCTAGAACCTACAAAAGGATTCTCTGGTCCTTCCTTCGCCAAATCACCTGCTCTTTCATTGCCATGGATTCTTCTGTGGCCCGGCACCCACACCAACTCCACTCTATTGTGCAGAGTCAGTGCCGCATTTTACCTTTATAAAACATCTGATGCGTTACACTCACCCAACTTTGTCTACCCACTAAAGTTTATTTTCATACCTATTCCGAAAATTATTTGTAAAAGGTTTGTTTTCCAATTCTTTTGTTTTTGCTGATGTTATGCAAAAAGTATGAAATTTCGAAGCCATCGCACAGCAACCCGCTTTTTACAGATTTAACCATGGTTTCAGCTTCATTTACGTCCCTTGTAGGTACCTACAACAAAATGTTTATTTCGCTTAATGTGAAGTTGATGGATAAATAAGGCTTTGTAACAGTTTGTGGAAGAGATACAAAATAAAAATATAATATGTTACATCCATATGACTTTCTCTACCCTCTATCCCTTATTAGTGGGTATACAAATTATTCTTACGAAAGTATATTTTCTACTTCATTTTAATCGAGATAAACCTTTCCAGAAATAGCTGTATTACACATTTCGTATCGATACAAAGGGAATAGCGATAGTCAAATGTTTTAGAACTGGACGCTATATGCTGGTCTTAAAATTCCATACTCTTTCCATGACATTGTGGGAAACAACTGAAAATCGCAGGACTTTAAAAGAACGGCTAAGTATTGAAAAATTCGAACAATAACGATATTTAAGAAACAGTTGATGCTACAAAAAGCAGTTTGAAATAAATATGTGTTTTAAAAAGGTCTACATTTTCTGTGTAGTACGTCTTCGTCTATCGCTTAACGTTTACCAGGTATACAAGATTATGCAAAATTCCTTCCGAATGAACAAGGCTTCACAGGCTATTCCCAGGAAATTTAAGATATACAGTTTATTTGCCATGTAAATATCTTTAATATAGGGTATTTTAACCCAAATCGTTAGAGCCATTTTTAGAAAATCAAAAATTTCTAAACCTTTTCCATGTAAAGTGTAGATTAGGGTGGAAGGATTTTTTTGACAATATTCGTGTATCATCTTTGGAAGGTCCTGAACCTAAATACCAAATAAGTTTGTTATTTATCCGAATTCTCGTTTATGAGTTATGCTGTTCACAGACACACTCATACACACAGAGACATTTTTCTAAAATGCTTTTTTGGGATTCAAGGTGCCTCAAAGCACCGGGAAATTTCGATATCGAATTTTTGGGTAGAATACAATACCTTCTCTACCTACTATGTATGTGGTAGATAAAGTAATAAACGACAATGAATGAAACACATCAGCGTTTTCTCTTACCATCGGCTTTCTTTTGGCTGAATTTCATAGTTCACATTATTCTCTATTACGCTATCAACTCCTCTTTCTCTCAGATTACTCAGGTAATCACTAAATTTCTGCTCACGTACACCCGGAATTGTTTACACAACACAAATGAATGGATCGAAACCAGTAGGGTAGGCTAAAGTTTTTAAAACAGTCAGAAGGGAAGTATTCCGAAATCAAACTATGGAATAATGAACCTACCCTCCCTCACCCAGGAATCTTTGTTTCTGCCCCCCCCACCAAAAAAAAACTCTATTTCAAAGCCTAGAAGCAATTTGAATTTTAGGAAAGATGGGCCTATGATCAGAGTGGACTCAAAAGTTTGTCTAAACAAATATTTGAGTGGAAACTTTGGAAGAAAATATTATCGGAATACCCAGGAGAAGGTAGAAACAAATATATTGCTAAAATGTAATACTTCACCTCATGTTTATATGGGTAAGAAAGAACTTAAGGCGAATAGAATGAGATAAGTGACCTATAGCTTTTAAAATATGACTGAAAAAGGAATGTACCGATAGGCTAGATTCAATTTTTAATTCGTTTGCTGGGTAAGCAACTTGTTTTCGAAATTTACTAACACAGTATCATAAACTTTGCAGAAGAGAGAGAGAGAGAGAGAGAGAGAGAGAGAGAGAGAAAGAGAGGAAAGTAGGGGGAGCAAAAATCGCAAAAACTGCACTAATTCTTTGTATAAAATTTTAAGGTCTATTATTTAGAATAATTGGGAATTTAACCTCGGATTTGGTTGTTTTTAGCATAAAATTGGACACTTTCTGTACAATAAATATACCTACTACTGCTACTAATACTACTATCGAGTGAGTGGCTCCGCAGTAACGTGTGAGGCTGTGTTCGGGAGGTCCCTGGTTCGATTTCCGTCGACCACCGTTTGACCTTGGCTTCTGTGATTTTCCCTGGCGGTAGGCAAATGCTGGGGTAGCTTCTTATCTATGTACCATGACTTCCGTTCCATCATTTTCCTATCATGTTTCAAATGTGTTCTAAGTCCCATGGTATATGACAGTACCGAGAGATAGCGTCAATGCTTACTCAAAGGAAAGAGTATTCCCTGTGAACACTAGAGGGCTGCTTGGTTGAACGGGTCGTTCATCGACCTCTCTGGGCAGATCCAGTAATGGAACAGGTTCTTGGAACCAGGAACTGTTACGGACTTCCGCCCATCTCTGAGACCTCTCTGCCTGCGGTCTGTAACCTCCTGTAGTTCCTTCACTTCATCCCTTTCTCCTGGGGAGTTAGTAGCCGCAATAGAACTCACTTAAGTCGCAGTGCGCGAGGTATCTCGCTCTGTTGTACATCCTATACTACTCTACTACTGCTACTACTACTACTACTACTACTACTACTACTACTACTACTACTACTACTACTACTACTACTACTACTACTACTACTACTACTACTACTACTAATAATAATAATAATAATAATAATAATAATAATAATAATAATAATAATAATAATCATCATCATCATCATCATATAATGCCGTTTAGCAGTTAAATTAAGCAATTAGGGTGCATGGTTCTAAAATCTATTCTGTAGATGAAAATAGTTACTTACGTAACCGTATAGGAAAGTGAGCTTTTTCACGACCAGTCAGAATATCGAAACGAGTCCTGAAAAAAAACCAGTTTATTGCAGTTACGTAAAATATTTTGTTTCATACTATGTCGAAATACTTTATATATCTATTGGTTAAATATTTTACTGCATATTATATTAGACATGGAAGCAGTCATATGTTTCATATGCTCATTGCAGGGCCAACATTTATAACTATTGTTGGAGTACGAAAAATAACTGAACGGAAAATGTCAATTTATATACTGGTTTGAAGACGGAAAAACATGATAGTATGAAAGGAAAGTTATTTTTCGACGATAGTGTTTTTAATCCACGTCTTACCTTCAGTTATTCACTGGTTGGTCAACACACAGGCGTGATTAATCGCTCACCAGTTCACAGCGGTCGACCTTAATACTAGTTTTGAACAGCTGACAGGAATTAATTTTATTTTCGCGTAAATATTTATATTATTCACTATCGTCGAAAAATAGTATGCAATACACTACGTAAAGTGCTTTGGAGAATCTCGGAAGTGAAAATCCCGGACTTCATCTCGCATTTTTAAACTTATTCCTCGTTCTGCAAAGATGCACTTGCCGTAATTCTATCGCAATATGCTATTGCGCAACTTGCGGCTAAAGTGGGATATTTTTACATGTCAATAAAAATCTCACAAGGATAAAAAAATCCCAGTTTTCACAAGTTGCGTACATGATTTTATTTACAAACCATAACGTATATTCACAATAAACAATTTTGCGAAATCAAAATGAAAGTATCTTATGAGAATCAAGTTCATATTGAGCATAAATAATTGATTAACATATACAACGTGTCTTAAACCGAAAGGTCTTGTTTAACACCTAAATTTGAAAATTCTATACTTCTCGAACTTGAAATTCCTTACTTATGCTCTGATTTTCATTATGGTTGCGAATAAATTTTCTTTAAGTCTATTAGGGCGTACCAGATATACTAAAGGAAGAAGCAGAGCTCGTTAAAATACACAATTTGTGTGAATTACATTCTCGAAATATTCCATATTGCAAGTTTATCTGTATGAATGCAATAATAGTACATTATCTATTGGACATGCTTGAAAATTTGCGATTCTTTTCTTCTTTTCTATCCAATGCAAGAGCTTGTTACCATGGCTTAATGTTTGAATGCTGCTCAACTAAGCACTTCTTGCTTAATTTTAAATCATCCCTAGGGAGCAGGGCATATTTAGATGAGGGGTTTAGGGTTTAACCGCTCCCCCCGAAACCTCTGACAGTTTTATTTATTTAAATTTATCACACTAATATAGGTACATTTCCTTAGATAACAGCAGGTCTATTGCTAGTAGCACATTTGCAAGGGAAAGGGAAATTTAATATTGTCGCCTTACATAACTAAGCTGACCGAACATCCTGGTTTTCGAAGCAGTCTCGGCGTTCTGTGCTGTAAGATGGAATATCTTCATTCTGGTGAGTTTTTTCTGTCTATATAATATCTCCAAGCAATTTTCTTGCGCCAATAATGTATATATACGAGGGGCACTATTTATATTTTGAGCCTAATAATTAAAACAAAGTAATTTCTGATTGAAAACTGCTTTATTGTTTTTCAAAATATTATCCTTTATGATCAACACACTTTTGCATCCGTTTGAACCATTTGTCAAAGCATTTATTGCAGTCTTCTTGAGACACCTCCAAAACATGGTTTTTGAAGGCATCAACGACTTCTTCTGCCAACGAAAATCGTTGTCCACGCAATTTATTCTTGATGTTCGGGGACAAAAAGAAGTTAGTGGATGCCAAATCAGGACTGTATGGCGGATGACCCATCAATTCGATGTTTTGAGCCTTCAAATACTCTGTTGTTAAACGAGATGTGTATGCGCTCGCATTGTCTTGATGAAGAACGATCCTACGGTTCTTGTTGGTTTTCCTTACCTCATCGAAGACTTCCGGCAAACAAATGGTTGTATACCATTCGGCATTGACCGTTTTACGTTCCTCTAATGGCATTGTTGCCACATGGCCAGTTTTGCTGAAAAAGCAGGCGACCATTTGCTTCGAAGTGCTTCAAGTGCGAACAACTTTTGTTGCATATGCTTCATCTTCAAACACCCATACAGTCGACTGCTGTTTACGTTCCGGCTCATACGCATATATCCATGATTCGTCACTTGTTACAATCTTATATACGTCTTTTGAGGCACCATCATTGTATTTATTGAGCATTTTTGTACATCAATCGACACGAGCGTCAAATTATGTGGGATCCAACGAGAGCAAACCTTTTTCACGGCTAAATAATCATGCAATATTTTATATATGCTGGTGGGACTAATGCCTAGGGTTGCCTCAATCTCACAATATGTCGCATGACGATCTTCCATTATTAGTTTTTTGCACAGCATGAATGTTTTCTGGCACAACAACTGATTTTGGACGACCTTCACGAACTTCATCATTGAGTGAACGGCGGCGATTGAATTCCTTATACCAACGTTTCACAGTGGCAAAGGATGGAGCTTCGTCGCTAAATGTGGAAGTTAGTTGATCGATGCACTCTTGTCTTGATAATCCACGTCGAAATTCGTAATAAACCATTGCACGATCATTTTCACGAGTTAATTCTATGTTTTTGTTGACACACAATTTTCAAGCTAGTGTAAACAAAAGAAATGACGCTTCATTGACAAAATGTTTGAAGAAGATTAAGGTCAAAGATGTAAAACTTTCCATTGGAAACGTCAGATGGCACCTACAACATTCAGGGTTGCCAAGGCTCAAAATATAAGTAGTGCCTCTCGTGCTACAGAGTAGGCACATGGTAACTGTGTAGGGTACTGTTAAGTTTAGATCTAGTGATGGAAAGCCCCCACCTGACACTTTGTCTGGGTACGGGCATGCTAGGAAGGAATACATCATAACTTAACGCGGTTAGAGGAATAACTTTTTATATGAGTACAGTAATATATAACCGAGCGGGATGGCTCAGGCGGTTTCGTCTATGGCTCGCATTCCGGAGGTCCCGGGATTGACCGTCCACTCTGGCTCATAGGTTTTTCGTGATTTTCCCGGATCGCCAGGCACAATGCTTGGGTTGTTCATCCTCTACCACGACACTCCTTTCTCTCATTTCCTGTACCGATCATATTCCTGACATCTGTTTCAGGGCTGTAGGACCAGTCGACGGTGTTCGGTGGGTTGCGGCTGAGCGGTGGGTTGCGGCTGTGCGGTGGCTTGCGCTCTGTAAAGGCTTTTTCCCTGGCGTCGCTGCGGTACCGCTCAGTTAGGTCTCTCCTGAGCAGAACCTGAGGAGAACCTGAAGGTTGGTGGCTTGTGGGCAGGGACTGTGCAGCGGCGGATGCGTTCTATTTGGAAACATTAGGGACCCCGTCCATGCTTTCGCCCATTGGCATCCGGATCTCTCCCCTCATCCCTCCCTTCACAATGGGCCGACTGGCCTGCGTGTGGTGCTCTGCCTGTTTCCGGGGACCCCTCTGTGATACGTACCTTTACCTTTACTGTAATATATAACGGATATATGTCAGTTTGACATGGGTAGAGAAAATCGTGTGAGCTTTCAATGATGGTACTCTCTAGCAGCACATGTATATCTATGGTAGGTAGAGCAACTATTGCATTCGACCCAAAAATTCTGTATCCAGATTTCACCGGAAATACACGTTTTAAGCCATATTGAAAAGTGTGTGTATGAACAGTGTCTGGGCTGCCAACATTTTCAGGGGAATTCAAAATGTTGGGAAATACAAAAATATTGAAGTAAATTAACTGGGTAATATAAGCACATTTATTATAGTTTTTAATCGAGTGCTGTAATTGTTAACTTAGTTTGTATCTGGCTGTATCCCCCGAGAAATTAACTACAATTCACATTGTATGGTATAGCGTGGCGTATCAAATGATAATTTTTGAAAGTATAAAATGAAGCATTATAGGCAGGTATGTAGATGTTCAGAACGTCTAACGTTATTACATTTAATATATTGGTTTATTTAGATAGGTTCAATAGGATACATTGAAATACCAAGTAATAAAATACACTACCTGTAAAATATTTTTATTTGTAATTGTTGGCCTGTAAGTATTAAGATTTTTTATAGATTTTAATTTTCCAATTATTTGTTTAAGCTTCTATTGTGTACCGGTGTCACAATACTTGCTGTAGTACCTTTGTGAAGTTTCCCAGCAGCATAAAAAAGGAACTACTTAGTTGAATTTGAGCTCTAAGAAAAAATGAGAGGAGAATGATTGTTTTGGGGGGATACGCCATAGTTTTGGGGAATGGTCATTCCTGAACAATGTAACTAAAAAACGAAAAGTAAGCCAAACACTAAATGTCGTATTTTAAGTGCAACTACAAGATTATCACGAGATTCTCCCCACCTTAGGACATATAGGATAGGACAAGAAGCGGAGGGAGACTTAGCACCCCGGGAGAGAGGGATGTGGTGAGAGGAGACAGAAGGCAGCCGGACCATGAGGCACGACAGGCAGAGGGCAGGGTCTCTACCATTTACAGATCTGAACTCCCCGGGTGCTGGCTGGTGCAGCCGGCACCCCACCCCCTGTGCACTTACACATCCCCTGAGGAGACCGGGACCCGGAGACCGCTTGCAGTCTGGGGACGCAGGTTTACTCCGAGCATCCTTGTCCCCTGCCATGCACACGCCGAGACCTCCTGCAGACACTTGCAACCCTAAAAGAAACCAAGCAGTTGAAAGGTGAAGTGAAATGAGAATGGAGATGAAATAGAGGGACAGGAAATTCGGGGATGTAATGATCCTTCCGAGTTCGCCTGGCGACCGGGGAAACCCCGAAAAAACCCATGGGCCTGGAAGGTCGGCCACGGGACTCGAATCCACGACCTCCCGATTGCGGGTCACAGACGTTACCGCCTTAACCATCCCGCTCGATTCTCCCCACCTTAAACTACTCGTAACACGAAAATTGTTCTTTTTTTATTGTCTCTAAAACTACTGTGATGATTTTGATTGAATTATCATATATTTCATATATTGACATGAAGAATAAAATAATATCGTGCATTTTCTGAGGCCTCCTTCACCCTACTTGAATATTGTCTGATTTTGTATAAATAGAAGGCCTTGACAGATAGACAAAATCTGACATTGTGAAAAATGCAGAATTCGTTTAAATATACTACATTTTGTATCAAATTGCATTTATTTTCTTTGCTAATTACCTACAGTAAGTAAAATAAGTATTGTATTCCACACAAGAATTCGACATCGAGATTTCACAGAATACTTAGTTCTAAGGATCCCTGAATAATTTTAATAATAATTTTAATAATTTCCCCTCTAAAATAGCATTTTCCGCTGTTTTCTTTAACTCATAAGTAGAATTTATTTCAGTGATAACCTGTTTTATCTTCTTGTGTTATTCTTGTTTTTATATAATCGTTTGTAAAAGTATTAAGCTTTGTCTATTTGGAAGCCCCTACTTTTGGGAAGGCTGAGAGTTTTCTTTCTGAATAAATAAAAAATAAGCATTATTAGAGAAAGGTCCGCGTGAGTGTGAGTGTGAGTGTGTGTGTGTGTGTGTGTGTGTGTGTGTGAACAGCATAACTCAGAAAACGAAAAGTCGTTTAAATAATGAATTTTATTATTTAAGTTCAGCGTTTTACATGGAAGATTTTAATAGTTATTTAGAGGACTAGTTACAAAACCTAATTTGTAAGTCTTGTCTACAATATTTTATCTACGTTCAGAGTATTTTAGTATATGTTGTACATTTAGTATATTTAATGAAATTTATCTATTACGGAAATGGTATGCTTAGAGAAAGAGTAATGTGGACTTGGGGGGGGAGGGGGAAGACCCAATAAATCAACAAACTTTGTTGTTATATTTTGGATGCAATTTTGGATGATAGTTTCATATGTGAATTTAAAATAAAAATGAGCGAAGAAGGTGATTTTCATGGTGCATTAGGAAACATTTGAAAAGCAGTCCAAATTGCAACTATTAATATACTTTCAGAAAAGTCAAAGACGGTTTATTTATGTAGTTATATGAAATTCAAGGACTGGTGTGTGGGTAATGAAGCAGACGTAAATGAGGACTCTTTGTTGGCGTATTTTTATGAGAAGTCGAAAAGTATTCGAGTCTTTGGAGTGAATATTCCATGGAGAGATCAACTTTTTACTTTCTCTACTACGTATAGTAAGTAGGGGAAGTATTGTATTCCACCCAAAAATTCGATACCGAGATTTCACCGGAAATACATGTTTTGAGACTCCCTGAATCCAAAAAAAGCATTTTTGGAAACATGTCCGTGTGTGTGTCTGTGTGTGTGTGTTTGTGTGTGTGTCTGTGTGTGTGTCTGTGAACAGCATAACGCAGAAACGAACAGTCGGATAAACACCAAACTTGGTATTTAGATTCAGTATCTTCCAGGGATGCGACACGAAGGTTTTCAAGAAAATCCCCCCACCCCAGGGTACCCTTTACATGGAACATTTTTTGAAAATTTTAATTTTCTCAAAAATGGCTCTAACGATTTTGATTAAAATATCATATGTATAAGATGTTTTCATAACAAATGAAATGTATATCTCGAATTTTCTGGGAATGTCTCCAAAAGTGTTCTTCATTCTGAACGACTTTTGCATAACTGGTAAACTATAAGAGATAGACAAAATATTACTACACAAATAATGTAGATCGCGTTAAAATACACAGTTTATGTTATATGCATATTTTTTGTTGAGTGAACCGTTTTCGAGATATTGCTTGTTATTCCCTTAAATTTTCCAATACTTACACTTTTTCTCAAATTCGTTATTCATTTTTACTTTCTCTACTACGTATAGTAAGTAGGGGAAGTATTGCATTCCACCCAAAAATTCGATACCGAGATTTCACCGGAAATACATGTTTTGAGACCTCCTGAATCCAAAAAAAGCATTTTTGGAAACATGTCCGTGTGTGTGTCTGTGTGTGTGTGTGTGTGTGTGTGTGTCTGTGTGTGTGTGTGTCTGTGTGTGTGTCTGTGTGTGTGTCTGTGAACAGCATAACTCAAAAACGAACAGTCGGATAAGCACCAAACTTGGTATTTAGGTTCAGTATCTTCCAGAGATGCGACACGAAGGTTTTCAAGAAAATCCCCCTACCCCAGACTACCCTTTACATGGAAGATTTTTCGAAAATTTTAATTTTCTCAAAAATGGCTCTAACGATTTTGATGAAAATATCATATGTTTAAGATAATGTCATGAGAAATGAAATGTATATCTCGAATTTTCTGGGAATGTCTCCAAAAGTATTCTTCATTGTGAACGACTTTTGCATAACTGGTAAACCATAAGAGATGGTCAAAATATTACTACACAAAAAATGTAGATCGCGTAAAAATACACAACTTATGTCATATACGTTTCTTTTGTTGAGTGAACCGTTTTCGAGATATTGCTTGTTATTTCCTTAAATTTTACAATACTTATACTTTTTCTCACATTCGTTATTCATTTTTTTATGTCCTGGACATGCAAAGAGAATGGAATGCGCCACATAGCAACCAGCGTTAAAATATTTGACTATCGTTTAAAAGCTAGCATATTTCCCTTGCATCTACAAGAAAATTACCAATAAGATTGACATCTCGATATCTCGATTAACATGAACCATATGGAGAATAAGCGTTTGTAAAATTAGATTGTACAAGAGTAGAGAAAGTCATGTGAGTGTAACACATCAGATTTTTTTATGTCCTGGACATGCAAAGAGAATGGAATGCGCCACATAGCAACCAGCGTTAAAATATTTGACTATCGCTTAAAACCTACCATATTCCCCTTGCATCTACAAGATAATTAGCAATAAGATTGACATCCCGATAGCTCGATTAACATGAAGCATAAGGAGAATAAGCGTTTATAAAAATAGTTTGTACAAGAGTAGAGAAAGTCATGTGAGTGTAACACATCAGATTTTTTAATTAATGATAATATTGATATCAAGTAAGTTTGGAAAATTAAAATCATTTTTAAAGAGCGTATTTTACGTTTTGTTGAAACTGTATTTTATGTTTTGATAGCGTGTTTTATGTTTTGTTAGAATATAAAGTAGAGGTTTTGTTGCCTAGTAATTACGAACTAAAGCATCACTGATTATTATAGTAATAGATAAAAGATTTTCCGACACCAAACTACCCTTTACATGAAAAACTGTTATTTTTCATTTTCTCAAAAAATCATGTAACAATTTTGATTAAAATAACACATGTTTATGATATTTGCATGACAAATATAATGTAAGTACGTATATCTTGAAATTTCTGGAAATAGCCTCTTCATTCTAAATTATTTCAGGATAAATAATAAATCGTAAAAGGTAGATAAACCATAACAGAGAGAGAAAATCTTACTACACAAAAAATGTATATCTCGTCAAAGCAAATAATTTGTCTTTCTCTCTTTGCATTAACCATTTTCGAGATATTTAACCGACTTTTCGTTTATGAGTTGTGCTGTTCAAACACATACACATACGCGGACCTTTTTCTAAAAATCCTTTTTTTTAATTCATGATGCCTCAGAAAGTGTATTTCCGGTGAAATCTCGCTATGGAGTTTTGGGTGGAATGTAATACTTCCTCTACTTACTATAGGTAAGTAGTAGAGAAAGTAATAATACAATCTTCAGTTAGTACTAATTTCCGGAACACACCGTGTAATAATTTATTTGGTCGTCTACCCAAACACCGTATTTTCATCAAAGCTATGATGAACGCGTAAAACAGGTTTAGATGTCTATACTCGCTCCACTATTAGAACCCAACTTGATGTAAACACATGACGTTATTAACTAGACCACGATACGCAGCAAACCAAAGCACACGATAACATATAGTACCTTAAATATGAACGCTTATCTGTGAGTTTTCAAGAAGTTTGTTAATAAGAAATAGTAAAACTAAAGAAGGTTGAGCTTCCGTTTAATTCTGTGTGATATCGTTCGCCTCTCTTCTGCATTCCTATGATATCTAATGATGTTCCTCACAGCTGATACTAGCGTGGAGGGATACAAAGTGATTTGTTTACATCAAGTCCGGTTCTAAGGCTAGATAGATAATAGAGGATGATTTATGAAGAAATGACACATTTATTTATTTAATTGTTTCGAAACGAGTTATGCTAGCGACAACTTATTATACCCGAAATTCAGAGGAATTTTGGGAGATTATTTACCTCTATAGCAAACGTGAAAATGCCCTCCATCCTGCATAAGGCACAACTCAACTCGTCGTTCCATGTTACTGGCCACTCGTTTGAGGACTCTGTTGTCAATAGCTTAAATCTCCTGTGTAATGTTGTGCTTCAGATCGTCCAATGTCTGGGGACGTGTGGCATAAACCCTGTCTTTTAAGTAAACCCATAGAAAAAAGTCCGGCGATGTCAAATCCGGAGATCTCGGTGGCCACAGGTTCTTGGAAATTATCCGGTCGTCAAAGAAACTTGCAATTAGTGCCATGGATTCATTTGATGTATGGCATGTAGCGCCGTCCTGCTGAAAATATTCTTGATTCAGCTCTACATCGTCTAGTTGCTCAGCAAACTCATGA
Source organism: Deroplatys truncata (assembly GCA_030765065.1). Lineage (NCBI taxonomy): Eukaryota > Metazoa > Arthropoda > Insecta > Mantodea > Mantidae > Deroplatys > Deroplatys truncata. The sequence continues at coordinate 186,167,627 of CM060984.1, forward strand.
AAATCCGTCGGTACTCTGACGTGTTCACATTTTTAAAAAAAAATGGTCCTACTGTTCTCTGTGCGGATATTGCGCACCAAATTCGATTTTAACCGGATGTATAGGTGCTTTATAAATAACATGTGGATTTTCGCTGGCCCAATAGCGTGAGTTATTTGAGTTCACATAGTCGGATAAATGGAACCATGCTTCATCTGTGAACCATGTGATGGACAATATGGCAGGATTTTGCACAAAGAACGGCTGAAACCAACGACAATAATTCATCGTCTATCCTTATCTGATTCCTGTAACTGATGGACAACCATAATCCTAGACGGCTTTAGGCCTGCACTTTTCACAGCTCTGACACATTAAGTAGCTGTACCCTGTCTCCTGTCTTAATGATTTTTTGGGTGACTGGTCCAGTCGTGCTCTTACGTCAACAACAACCGTGGGAAGACTAGAAAAATGAGTTTTGCCTTTTTCACTCACCAGAGATCCAGTTGTTTCCAATTTGTTTACCAGTCCCAGTATTGTGTTTCTTTGGGGAGGATTCCGAACACCAAATTCCCTCTGGTATGCCCTTTGAGTAGCTGTAATTGAATTCGTTATCCAGTATTACTTTACAAGGAAGAGTCGTTCATTTAATGTAACCATTTCACGTTGACTAGAACAAAATCTCAAAAACAGTTGCCGACAACAAAACTAACAATTACGAATAAAACATGAACATCTGCGCATCTAGTGAGAGGCAATCGAAACTTAAGAAAATTCTGCTTTATTTTGGTGCTAAAATTGGGGCATTGAGTGAACATCGAACAGAATAATTAAAGAAAGAAATATGTCAAATCTTCATAAATCATTCTGTAGAATATATCAGATACTAGATGAGAGTATTACTATGGTTACACAATGTGACAACGTGCGTTATGAAGATGTAACGCGCGGAGATAAAAGCCACTAGGAAGCCCTTCCACACTGAAATTAAAACCAGACATGAAATAATATCAAATGGAATGCTTGCGCAATACCGTAATATTTAGCATTAGACGACACGTTTTGATTGCAGATAACCTCTTAACAGATAGATAACCAACTATATAAAGGTTGACTGTTTCCTCTGCTCACCATACTAGCGTAGCAACATGTATCAGGTAAAGTTCATTGGTCTTCATCTTTCATTAATTTTATTTGTTACTCGTTTTTACTTTCTCTTCTCTTGCCTAATAGCGGAGATACCTATTGCATTTCACCCAAAAGTTCGATGCCGAGTTTTGAGCGGAAATACGCGTTTTGAATCTCCCTGATTAGAAAAAGGGCCTGTGTGTGTGGTGTGTTGTCTTTGTCTATGAACAGCATAACTCAAAAACGAAAAGTTGGTTAAATACCAAATTGGTATTGGAATTCGGCGTTTTCCAAGGACGTGACACGAATACACTTTATATGGAAACATTTTCGTTACTTTTTATTTTCTCAAAATGGCTCTATTGATTTTGATTAAATTCCATATATTTTAAATATTTTCACGACAAATAAAATTTCGTCCTCCGTGGTATAGTGGTTACCTGCTAGCCTCTAGTTCCCAAGGTTGCGGGTTCAAACCCGGGGGTGGGCGATTGATTTTTTCCAGCGTAAAAATCCTTAGCATGGCTTCCTTCGGAAGGGAAGTAAAGTCGGTGGTCCCGTGTCGTAGATTTACGGCACGTAAAAGAACCTCAAGCCTGATAAAGAGGCCTCTGTGCAAAATTACCGTCTTTCACGCCCAATAAAGAATGGGACGCTAAGGACCATAGTAGTTAAAGAGCGTCCATAAATTAAAAAAAAAACAAATAAAACGTATGTGTTATATTTTCTGTGAATAGCCTATGAATACCTCTTCATTCTGAATAAATTTTGTATAAATGGTAAATCGTAAGAGACAAACAAAATCTTCTTTAACCGATTACCCTCCTCTGACACTTCTTGGGTCAGTAGCCTGTCGAGGAGCAGGCAAACTCTGGATCATAGCATATCCAAAATGGGTGATCAGCCCAATGCCTGGTATGTCGGTGAAGAAGAAGGAAATGAAATGTAGTAATGAAAGGAATGATAGGAAAAGTCAGGATCAAATTATCCAACCCAGCATTCACCTAGCGAACGAGGAAAGCCGTGAGAAAACCTTCAAATTAAATTGAGTTTTATCCATGTACCTCTCTAACTGCTGTGGTCCTTAGCGTCCCATTCTATATAGGCTGTGAAAGACCGGCCTCTTTATCAGGCTTGAGGTTCTTTTACGTGCCGTAAATCTACGACATGGGACCACCGGCTTTATATCCCTTCCGAAGGAAGCCATGCTAAGGATTTTTACGCCCGAACGTTACGTTTGAACCCGCGACCTCGGGAACTAAAGGCTAGCACGGTAACCACTGCACCACGGAGGACGACGCATAAAAACCTTCAGCAAGGTTGGTTGGCCCCGAGATGTTTGAACCTGGGACCTCCCGAACGCGGACCATAGACTAACTACCGCCTTAGTTATCCTGCTCGTGGACAAAATACGCAGGAAAAATGTATGTCAAATAACATGTCGTATGTCGTTTTTTCTCGTGATCATGCAAGGAGCGGAATTTCAAAGTCATCCCATAGCGACCCGCGTTTTAAAAAACTGACTAGCGCTTTAGCTTACTGTGTCCTTCTTATATTTGCAACGGAATGTGTAAATATGTAATGAACGTTTATCTGGATCAACAAGAAGTAGACAGAAGAGTGAGCTTTTGTAAGTATGGTTTGCAGAAGAGTGAGTAGGGAAAGTAATGTGAATGCAACACATCAGATTTTTCATTTGGTAATCTTTCAGATTATACGTACGTATTTTCCACAGTGTGCAATCTGTGCCATATGACAATGACATCTCGTGGAAAAAAAGTGCTTTGTAAATTCCTTTTCGGGAAATTGTATTAAATTTGTACAAATCTAATCTACTCATTACACTTATGCGATATGAAAAGTAAACGCATCATACCAAGTAATGGGTTTATAAAGTCTAAAGTAAATTCACCATTAAACCTTGGTTGCAAGAGAATTACTCTACAATTTGCTATTCTGTCTTAAAATAGCGGTTCTCTAAGTTTATTACCTCTTTAAATTATAAATTGTTACTGATGCAGCATTTAAGTATCCAATAATTATTATTGCTTCTCTAAACAGTAACAACTCCAAACCGACCGAGCGGGATGGCTCAGGGGTAACGTCGGTGGCCCGAATTCGGAAGATCCCGTGTTCAAGTCCGGGTTAAAAAGAAAAGAACTGGGCGAGGGAAGTTGTGTGCCTCCGTTCGCGGTAATTCAGTGAGAGGGCGATAAGGCAGGATCGATAAAAAAAAATTAAATTGAGTTTTATTTATGGATGCTCTTTAACTGCTCTGGTCCTTAGCGTCCCATTCTATATTGGGCGTGAAAGACCGGTAATTTTGGTCAGAGGCCTGTTTATCAGGCTTTAGATTCTTTTATGTGCCGTAAATCTACGACACGGGACCACCGACTTTACTTCCCTTCCGAAGGAAACCATGCTAAGGATTTATACGCCCGAAAATAATCCACCGCCCTCCGCCGGGTTTGAACCCGCGACCTCGGGAAGTAGAGGTAACAACTACACCAGGATTTTGACAATGCATTTTTAAAATCTAATTAGTGTCTTGAACTTTAGTCTACATAGGCCACTATACGAAAAACAAACAATAGTGGTTAACTATCAGCTTGGTATTAAATAGGTACTGATAGCATCGTATGTCGTCTTAGGGTAATAACTGAGATCCGATGAACATGAATTATAAGAAAAAGTTCAATGGGCATTCGAAGGCATTGGTCACGGTACCTCAGTGATAGAGCATTGGCCAATATAAACGCGGTTCTGTGCTAAACAGTCAAGGCTGGTAGTGATCTGAAATCTGCAATTTCTTGTTTTTGTAAATAAAAAACCTAATTCCTTTGCTTTGCCTTTTTGAAGCTTCTAATTCGGCTTTATTCTGATTATTTTCTGACTTCTTTCAGAAACTTGAAATATGTTAACACTAATGTATCTTTCTGTTGCTCATCATGAGATTTAAACTTCTAACCATTATTGTTTCTCTTTGAATTTATAATCATTTTTAAGAACTCTCACCAACAATTGCTTCATCTAATAATATTTGATGATCTATCAATTTAAACTTGAAATTAATATTTTTGCTACACAGGAAGCCATTATTTGGATTTTAAGATGGTTTGTTTTTCTTCATAGGATGATTATAAATTATTTGTGAAAGCTTTACTTCATGGAGATGTCTTAGAGTATAATATGCCTATTCTAAAAGTGACAATAAAATATATGTTTCCAACCTGTAACTTTAAATTGTTTAAGGTGTGGCTGCTGTTGGCGACTCTGGGGATTTCTGCAACGGCATCACTCGGTCAGTACAGTGGCAACCGTTATTTGGATAGCGCCATTGATAAAAACTGGCAGCGCCATGGTGGAGGTTTCCTGAATCAGGAGTCCTACGCTCACGATGCATCCAAAGAAAGAAAAATTTCCACAACGATAGGAAGCTTTGGCAGTCCCTTGACGTCTTACCCTGGAGGTAAATATGACGTCCCAGAGTACTCGTCTATTTATATTCCTGAAGTACCACTAGCTGGTGGTGCAGAAGGACGTTTAGGAATGAACCACGAGCCTCTGAGAGCAATAGATGGCTCTCTGTATGACCCTATGTACTTCAACAAATATGGTAAAAATTATGATAGGGATATGTTTATAGGACTTGGTAGAAATGACGATAAAGTTCTGTACAAGGGATACACTGAACACCTACCTCACGAGGTTTTATACCGAGAACTACCTACTGATAAGGATCGTGTAAGTATTGTTACGCATGTCCATCCTTCAGTACAAGAGGAGTATCTGGTTGAGAAGTTCAGAAAGGATCCATTTGGTAAAGATCATTATACAGTAAAGAAGCACAGTCCAAAAGGCGATGACGTTGTGATTGATACTATTTATAAAGATCTACCTAAAAGTGGACACATAGAGGTAAAGACACAAGAAAAGATTTATAAAGACGCATACTCACCTCATGAAGAGTTTCATGGAAAAGATCGCCTGATAGTCAAAACTGAAGAAAAGGTTTTCAAAGATAAGCTTGATCCAATGATGGATCGTTTCTTCGTCGACAAGATTAATAAAAATACTCCTGTAAGAGATCACATTGTCCATGAAACAATATATAAGGATTTGAAACATCCGGGCACAAAATTGATTGAAAAGGAACATGCTCTGCTTGGTTCTCACAAGCTCTACAGAGATGAATCTATGCCCCAAGAACATATCTTACTTGATACACTGCATAGAGACCCTTATGTAAGGGATTCTGTCGCATTTACTTCCCATGAAAAAACATACAAAGACATATATGACTCACCAGGCCATGACGGTCATCATCAAATCAGTGTTAAGACTGAAGAAATTTATCAACCTAAGTTAGGCGGTTACGGGAAAGATCATCTCACGGTAAAAACTGAAGAAAAAATCTACAAGGATATCCCCAACTCAGGTCCAGATAAGGTAACTGTTGAGAATATCTACAGAACTCATTCCATAGGAAAACCAGAATTATATGAAGAACCCTATTTCGGTTACGAGAAGAAATACGGTGAAAAACTTGGTTTGGAACATTCTGATGAAAAAATTCTTGAAGGTAAACAACTGTTCAGCGTTAATGAGAAGCACGTTAAGGTAGATGTGCCAATAGAAGAACGTTTGAGCACGTTTAGAACAATACCAACATACAGAAGTTCCTGGCCAAGGAAAGAAAAGCCCTGTGATCCATTGAGCCAATATGAGGATAGTCCCGAATGTTAAATCAGACTGACAACTTCGTGAGCCGGTCCAGAAAATTAATATCTGATGTCATAATTCTTTATACCTTTCACTTCGTTCTGTGATCCCTAATGTGTGCATCCGTGAAGACCCTAATGTGTGCATCCGTGAAAAAGATTTATAAATAGTTTGTGTATTAGTATAAACCTTTAATAAATATGATTCATGCACCAATAAGTTTGTAGTCATTTCACGCCAAAGACGAATCTAAATAGTAATTCAAAATTAGGCCGATACATATAATTTTGCTTCAGTTATATGGTCTTAAAGAGTGCTCATATAGGCAAAACCATCACAACGAATTAAACGTTCATATCAACAAAAACTACTAGCTTACTGGTAGCAGACGAAATCCTATGTTTCAAAACAAGGAAAAGGCTGTAATATATGTTGTAAAAGATATACACAACGATTTTCGTCGAAATAAATTATAACTAATGATTAAAATATTAGGATTGAGAGGTTCAAAAGTGACGAAGAGACATATTAGGAAAACCTCCATACCTCGTATATGTTTACATAGACATGTTTTTCTCGCACAAACTATTTTATTGCATCCATGCTTCGAAACACGGTACAGAGAGAGAGGGAGAAAGAGAGATAGACATAAATTAACACGCTTGCATGTGACTTTTCTGAAAGTGTTTACCAGCTATGATAACATCGATTTTCCCAAAATATGACAACAAAAGCGGAAATACGCTTCTTTCATTTTGGTAATAGCGACACCTATTTAATTATTGTATGCATTGAAAAAAGCAATCCAAAATAAAAATTAGTATTGTAAATGAACTGATAAAATCTTTGTTATAAACAGGTTTATAACGGGTTTGGAACTTTAGTTTATTATACTTGTATAATCTGCTTGTTCCGAAAAACAAGGGGGAGGAAAAAATGTTAATAAAAAGAAAATTTTGCTATTGTCATTAAAAAAAACTTGCATATTAAACAAAATGAAAGAAATTTTCTTCAGAATGTCTTATGGTGTAGCAGATATTTAAAAAATTAATACTTTCTTATTACTCCATCATTATAAATATAATTCTTAAATTATGTTCTGAAACAATGTGTACTTAACAGATGGAGAGGTTTAGAAATATCTGCAATGTCAAAAGGCTAGCAGAAGAAAGGTTAAAATCGTTATACATAAATGTTGTAGTAAATATTGCTGTATGTTTACTGACTTAAATAAAATATCAATTGTGACTTGAATATTTTCTACACAAAATATGTTAAAATTACATATATGTTAAATATCCCCTTTGCGATATTCCAAATTCACAATTTTGACTACTTTCATTTCCAATACCCTAGAGCTATATCCATTACCCTTCTAACTTTTCACAATCTAGTCGCCTTAAGGATTTCGACAGGAAGAGAATATGCACTTAGATACTAGTTCTTTTTAATTTTAAGTGTAAATCTGATGGAAAGTTAATTTTTTGAAACGTTGGAACACACCATGATTAACAAATACTGCAGTATCATAAACACAAAAATAATATTTCGGTTATAATGTTAAGTCAGGCAATGATGTTTCATAGGCTCATTTTTCTTTCGCTTCACCTCAGCAGAATTACGACGGCTGTCCCAGAAGTACACGACCTAACAAAGAAAACATAAATTTTGGGAAAAAACATCTTTATTTCTGTACATAGTCTCCTTTCAGCTCGATACACTTTTCCCAGCGATGTTCAATAGCTTCGATACCCTGTTTATAGTAAGAACCGTTGAGTTCTGCAAATTAACCATCAACTGCAAACTCCACTTTTCGTTGTTGGCAAATCTTTTACCACCAAATCATTTCTTCAACTTTAGAAACAGAAAATAATCAGAGGAGGCTAAGTCTGGCGAATACGGTGCATGAAGAAGCAATTTGAACCTTAACTTATTGATTTTGGCCATGTCGATAATGGATGTGGGCGGCGCCGTGGCCGAGTGGTTAGACCGCTCGCCTCCCACCGAGGCGGCCCGGGCTCAATCCCAGGGACCTGCATGTGGGATTTGTGGTGGACGAAGCGGCGTCTGGGCGGGTTTTCTCCGGGTTCTCCGGTTTCCCCCGCCATTCATTCCACCAACTGCTCCATCATCACCTTTCTTTTCATCCATTTCACCAACATTTCGTTTCATCTACTTCCTTCATCCATACCAGGCATCGGGCTGATCTCCCATCCTGGATGCTCTGTCTGATCCATGAGTGTCTGCTTCTCGGCGGGCCTCTGACCCCAGGCACCCGCTTGTAAGTCCTGGGGGGTGTAAGTCCTACATAAGAGGAGAGTAAACAGAAAATGAATGAATGAATGAATGATAATGGATGTGTGAACTGGTGTTTTGATGAGACAGATTTTCTTTTTCGCTAAATACGGCCGTTTTTGCTTGATTTCATTATTCAAACGCTGCAATAAGTTTGCATAATACTCACCATTGATTACTTTTCCTTTTTGAAGATAATCAATGAAAATTATCCCATGCGCATCCCAAAAACTGACGCCATGATCTTGCCTGCAGATGGAACTGTCTTTGCCTTCTTTGTAGCCGATTCTCCTCTTTCAATCCACTGTTTTGACTGTTTCTTCGTCTCAGGTATGAAGTGATGGAATCATGTTTCATCCATAGTTATGAATCGACATAAAAACTCGGCTTTATTGCAGCAAAACATCGCCAAACACTCGACTGAAGCACCCGCACGACGTTGCTTTTGTTCCATTGTGAGTAAACACGGCACCCATCTTGCGCACAGCTTTCTCATGTCTAAATTTTCAATTAGTGTGTGATGTACAGCACTTTTTGAAATGCTTACGATGTCTGCTAGCTCGCGCACTTTTAGTCGACGGTCATCCAATACTATTTTGCGGATTTTACAATTTCTGGCGTGGTCACCTCATTTGGTCGACCACTGCGATGTTCGTCTTAGCAGCTCGTTAAACTCTACCACCCAATATTTTACTGTTGTAAACGAAGGAGCAGACTCCCCCAGAATAGAATCTAGCTCAGCTTTAATATTAGTTGGACTAAGACCTTTCAAATGAAAGTATTGTATCACATAACGATGACCAGTTTTATCCATGTTGACAAATTCGCTGAGAGAGTTCACTATTAATGGCTGCCAAACAATTATTAAACAACGTAGCATCGTCAAACTTCAAACTTAAGCTTTATAAGGTCATTTATTTGAAACAACCACTATATATACGGCAGGTCGGGCACTTCTGGGACTGCCCTTGTACATTTAGTCAATCGTGAGCACCCATGAAATACGACTACATAATAAATTCGTAATAAATGCAGGTGATTTGGAGAAGCAGCAAAAGCAGCAACAACACTATTACCGTTCTGAATCAGGATCAGTTATTCTTTCATTAAAGTTTTTCTTCACCAGAAATAGTATTTTCTTTCCAGAGTGTAGTTTCCTCCCTAACTTCTACGCGGTTAGGTACACCGGTAGGTCCCAGGTTCGATTACCGTCGGCCCGGAAAATTCTGACAATGTTTCTTTCTTTCTACTTCTTCACTGGAAATATATGTTTTAAGGCCTCTTGAATCCAAAAAAAGCATTTTTAGGAAAAGGTCCGTGTGGTGTGAGCAGCAAAACTCAAAAATGAGAAATCGGATAGACACCAAACTTGGTAGGTACTTAAGTTCAGTATTTTCCAAAGATGCGACACGCAGGTTTTCAAGAAAATCCTCCCACCCCAAACTACCCTCCACGTGGAATATTTTTCGAAATGTTTGATTTTCTAAGAAATGGCTCAAAGATTTTGATTAATTAAAATACCATATATTAGTGATATTTTAGATGACAAATAAAATGTATATCTAGAATTTTCGGGGAATAGCCTGTAATGTTCACTTCATTCGGAAGGGATTTTGTGTAACTGGGAAACGTTAATTGATAGACGAAAACGTATTAATTTTTTTTAAAAGTAGATCTCTTTAAAACAGGCAATTTATTTCGAATAACTTTTTGTGGTAGCAGCCATTTTGAGATGCCCGTTATTAATGTTTCGAATTGTTCAATAGTTAACCATTCTTTTAAAGTCCTGTCGATTTTGAGTTGTTTCTCAGATGTCATGGAAAGAGTATTGAATCTTAAGGCCAGCGTATAGCGTCAAGTTGTAAAACATGTGCTATCACTATTCCCTGTGTACAGAGAGAGCTAAAAATCTTCGAACCAGCTGCGTGGTGTTTTTCCTGTCCTCGTCCTCGGAGCTAGTTGTCGTCTGCCACTATCATAGAAAGGCATGGATGAAACCATACAACATTTTTAAAACTACTTTTAAAGGCTTTACTTACCAACTTTATGAAAGCAGATGCTGAAACTGCCCACCGTCGTTGTCCATACATTTTTGGCACCTCTTTAGGAAACTATCCATCACTCGCTGTAGTTCACGTTGAGAAATGCTGGCAATTTTCTGGCGGATATTTTGTTTTAATTCTTCCAGGTGTGTGAGTTTGTCTTGTACACTTTGTTTTAAGTTACCCCAGAGATAGAAATCGAAGGGGGTTATGTCGGGGGACCGAGGGGGGCACAAATCTCTACTAATAATTCTGTCCTCAAACGCACTTTCAATTGTTTTCATCGAAATATTGGCCGTATAAAGCTGTTGCAGAGTCTCGTTGAAAAAAGGCAAAATCACACTCCCTGGCTGTTAATTCTCTAAAAAGGGGGAGCAAAATTGTGTGCACATATGTACGGGCGTCAACTCTTGACTCGAAAAATTTGGCTTCCTAAAGAGGTGCCAAAAATGTATGGACAAAGACGGTGGTCAGTTTCAGCATCTCCTTTCATAAAGTTGGTAAGTAAAGCCTTTAAAACTAGTTTTTAAAGTGTTGTATGGTTTCATCCGCGCCTTTCTATGATAGCGGCAGACGGCAACGAGCGCCGAGGACGAGTACAGGAAAAACACCGTGCGGCCGGTTCGTAGTTTTTTGACTCTCCCTGTATCTATACGAAATGTGCAATGTAACTATTTCCGGAAAGGTTTATCTACATTAAAATGAAGTAGATAGGAAAATAAACTTTCGTAAGAATAATTTGTACAGCCACTAATAAGCGAAAGAGGATAGAGAAAGTCATGTGAATGTAACACATCGGATTTTAAAGTGCTGTCGCTATTCATTTGTATCTTACGAGTATGGAATTTCAAGGCCAGCATATAGAGAATCGCTTTTAAACATCTATCAATTCGGCTTGCTCTATCCTTTTTGTACCTACAACGGAATGTGTAATGGAACTATATCTGTAAACTGTAAAAGTTTATCTTGATTAGCATGAAGGAGATAGAAAAATAAACTTTCATAAGAATAGTTTTAGAAACTATGTAAAAATAAGCGATAGTGATCAGAGAAAAAGCACGTTCATCTTTATTTTTAATTTTTTTAATTATTTCATTTGTGTAACCCGCTTCAACTGGTATGCTTAAATTGAGGCGTTGATTCGAGAAACAACTGATTGTGTTATTACTCACTGAACTTTGGGTTTTTTCTCACGTTAGTTTAATATACTTCTACTGTAAACAAGCTCACATACACTCCCGCACTCATAGTTCTAGACTCTGAGCGGACGGGTAAAATGATTCTGATTAAATAAAAAGTATCCGTCCCAGCCGAGAATCCAACCCAGGACCTTTGGGATGAAAAATAGGATACTGTTTCACTGGTTTATGAACATTATTTGTTGTAGCAATAAACTTTACTTATCACGTTAGTCCCTTTACGATACAGTGAATTCAGTTGATGTCATGCATTAGGCGAATCCCTTGACCAACCTCACCCATAGGTACTTTAAAATGCCCTATATTCCCTTATGAACATAGAAATCTATATTTCTATTCTACGGAGTATTTTAGTCTCTAGTGACGTAATTATTCTTCCTATTTTATGAGTTTCTATTCTTTTTTTTAAGTTTATCGTCCTTTAACCTGGTAGGTCATATCTAGGCATAGGAATTTATAATCATTAGAGCATTATAAGCATTAAAGGAAGGAAATATTTTGAACTGTCGCTGGACTATAGACAGGGACAACATAGATAACAAACCACCCTCCATCCCTCGTACAGTCTCTTGCGTTTGCAGAGCGCTCAGTCCGGTTTTTTACCTGCTTGACAGTGACAGTTGTTTTGCATCCTTTGTAGAAATAATGGTATATAACTTGAAGCCAATTGCAAAATTCATATGCCTGGTCAAATCAGATGATGAATGAATGAAATGAGCTCAAATGACCCCATAGAGCTTAAAGTTAGCCGAAATTTGTCTTCTTGGGACAAAGGAAAAACCTTATCCAGGTAACTCCCCCTAACCGATATTCGAACTTGCGACCTCTTTAATGTGAGGCAGACACGCTACCCACATACCACACAGACTTATCGCTTCTCTATGTTCCTTTCTTGTCCACTTTCCCTATAGAAGTAATTGTGTATAACCATGTACTCCTAATCCTGTGTTTAATTAAATGTCCCTTAAACCACCTTGTTTAGTTTTCTTTTATTAACACTAACCCATATTTCGCCCCCCCCCACACACACACACACTTCTCAGAAATCTGCGTACATGCACGCTTACGGATTTCATCATAAAGGTAGACTATTCACCTTTTGACGCCATTCTTGATATTCACATACAACGGTAAGTCACAGTAGCCCCCTTCCCTATTTATTTAAGTGTATATAAATTTGCCAATGTTTTATGTGACTTCATTTCACAGTGAATGGCTTCATGGGTAAATAAAGCCTGTCACGGGCTAACAAACGCAAATCTACGAATCTCATTGGACAATGTTTATAAATCTAGCCAGCTGACACGGAAGAGAAATATTTGCTCATGCTTTCAGCGGCATGAGCTCGAACGTGTTTGAAGTTCCTTCCGGTATAAAGGAACTGGTATATAATCCCGTCACGTCACTACGCATTACATTCCACAATATGGTGCCGAAGGTATGTATGTCCATTTTACTAGCGTTTTATTTGTTAGCTACAAACGGTGTATGCCTTTTATTGTTTGGGCATATACACGGTGTTCCCGAATCGCCGTCCACTTAGTTTGAATAGGCAACCCATATGACAACATCAGGGATTGTATGTACAATATCTCCCCTATTTTATCATTAGGTACATTACGTAGGATTATTTAATTGCTTCTCTTTCAGTATACTAGACGGTGACCAGGTAGGTATATAGTGTACTAACGTTTAGCTTTGATTGTTAAATCGGTCTAACCGAATTACTGTTTGTGTATTATTAATTGTAAACTTCAAATAGTATTGTAATGTTTATAATATGAATACTAATGTAATATTCCCTAATGCATTATACTACTACTACTACTACTACTACTACTACTACTACTACTACTAATAATAATAATAATAATAATAATAATAATAATACGTCCATCATGAATCAGAGATCTGAAGATTTCTTGTTAGGTAATTGCTTTGACATACAGATTAGCAAGTATGTTTTATGTACAAATGGTTAGGGCAGGGGTTTCTAACGGCAAGGTTCCGAGTTCGAATCCTGCTTTTGTCTGCAAAGCTTTTACATGCCGTACTTCACGTGTATGTGTATGTACAAAGTCACAACTCGTAAGTGCGTGCGTGCGTCAGATGGCAGGTTGAGGGCAACCCGATGGTGTGTTTAGGCGTGTACCTTCCCTAATTAGGGCTTTACCACGTAGTGACGGGATATGGGGGTTACAGGGTGGCGGTTGTTCTTTAGGTAGGGGAGAGAAAGGAGGTAACAAAGCTTGTTCCTCAACGGTAGCCGGTCATGGTGCAACTGCCCTTGTGCTCCGCTGATGATATGAATTTTGTAATTTTAAACATGTTGGGATTTTAATTTTGAAGTCCAAGCTACTCTTGAAGGGATTGTATTGGATTTCAGCTTTAGCTGCTGTTGGAATTACTCCGCTGTTACCGGATATGCCCGCAAGCCATGCGGGGAAGCCGGTGATGCCTCAAGCGGCGTGTTCTGGGGTTGTAATCCCCAAGAGACCTAACTAGGGCGCTCTGGTGGTATGGCAACTGGTCGTAAAATTTTGCGGCCCGGCGCCTAATTTCATCCTCCACGTAAGGAAGAGATAAGGCTTCGTGAAGCAGTCTCACGGGAAAGGAGCGGTTTACACAATAGATGGCCCGAAGGCACCTATTCTGTACCCGTTGCAGGAGCAGCAGGTTGGAATCTGCGGCCATGCCCCAGATCTCGCAGGCATAAAGCAGGAAGGGGATTATCAGCGCTCGAAAAAGGTGTAACTTTAAAGGGACAGGCATCTCAGACCTCAGCATCGGGTACAATGAAGCCGCAGCCCCATGCCCCCGACGCGCGACGTCCCTGACGTGTCCCCGAAAAGTTAGGCCCTTATCTAACTTAACCCCCAGGTAGGTGATGGCATTTGTCCATTCTATCCTTCTTCCGAGATAGCTGAATGTGGGGAAGATTGCGGGAAAGCGGCGCTTGGTGAAGAGAATGGCGTGGCTTTTTGCCGGGTTGATGGATAATCGCAACGCCTGCACCACTCTTGGAGGAGGCGGAGGTGTCTCTGAATGGGGTTGAAGGCTCTGTTGGGGTTTTTGCTTGTACAATACAGGAACACGTCATCAGCGTACTGTGCCATGTTGACATGCTGCTCTGTGGGTAGGTCGGCCACATATACACTAAAGAGTGTGGGGGATAACACAGAACCTTCGGGGACTCCGCCTCGTATTGGCCTTAGTGTAGATTTGTGTCCCGCAACCGAAACTACAAAAGTCCGGTGTTTTAAATATGTGTGTAGCAGGTGTATTATGTGTGTAGGGAGCTCTAGTTGGATGAGCTTTTTGAGGAGACCCGCATGCCAGGTCGTCGAGAAGGCCTTCTCGACATCCAGTGAAACTGCGGCGGTGTAAGCCCTGTCCTGGAAGCCCAGGGCAGCCGCTTCCACCACGCGCAGCAATTGCTGGGAGGTCGAGTGCCCAGGACAGAAGCCGAACTGATGTGGTGGGATGGCTCGAATGTCCCCTAAGGTGGGAGACAAGCGGGTAAGAATGGTCCTTTCAAAAACTTTTGAAAGGACAGATAGGAGGCTAATGGATCTGTAATTGGCAGGATGTACCGGATCTTTCCCCGGCTTCAATATGCAGATAACCCGAGCCTCCCTCCACTCGCGTGGAAAGTGACTTAGGGCGAAGCACATATTGAAGACCCTGGTGAGAAAGAGCACGGCCCGGAAGGGAAGGCGTTGTAGCATGGCGGGTGTAAGCCCGTCAGGCCCCGGTGCCCTTTTGGGGTTGAGACACCGGAGTGCGCCTTGGATTTCTGAAGGTCTTATGACGGGATATCGATCCGCATCGTCGGGGGGACGTCGAAGGAATCGGCGTACCTCCCTCCGAGTACGTTCGGAAAAGGCATCGTCCTGGGGGTCATCTCGAGGCCTCATGGTCCTCTCAAGGTAGTCGGCAAACACATTTGCTTTGGCTTGGGGGAGGTAAGCCAGGCCTTGGGTGCCGTAGAGAGGGGAGGAATATTGATCTCTGCGGTTTCGGAGGTGTTTGGTAATCCTCCACACGTCGCCATCTTCGAGGTTCATACGGTTCATCGTCTCCTTCCACGATCGCACTCTGTGCTCGCGTAGTAACTCGTAAGTGATTAAAGTTTGTACAGCATAGTTTCCTCCTGGCTCTACTCAGTTGGATGCGCAGTGGCTGGACGAGCCCATTATCTCCCGGGAGGAGTTTTAGGTTAGTGGTAGAACAGCCTTGGGGATTCCTGTTGCACCGCGCTAGGGGAATACTATGTCTTTTCTCCCCTTCCTTCTCCAACCTTCTTCTCGTTTGCGTTTCTGCAGGGTCAGGTCGAAAAAAGCGTGCTATATCACCCCTGAAATATACAACCAACAATATCGCCGCGCCGTGCACAGCTACAAGAGATAACTTCAAGAAGTTGATAGTGATTCGGGAATATGTGTATGAAACGCAATCAGTTTTATCAATGATGTTAAGTGCAAGAGTTATAAATATACGTCAAGAAAACACTTGAGCACTTTTTGGAATACTACGGTTAATAATATATAATTTGATTTTTTTTTCGTAATTTCACAGGATGTAACCACATACCTTTAAATGCGACCGAAAAAGTTTTACTTTAGATATGAAGAGTATACAAATCTCATCAACATTTTCTAAACAGCAAGACTTTCAAATGCAAAAGAGGGGGAGCGTGACTATAAACCTTTTTTGGGGGGGCATAAATGAAAATCTCCAAAATGTTTAAAGTGCACACGAATAAGTGTTTCTTAGGAATAAAAATGTGCAGAGGCAGTGGAGGTTTTTGTTTCTTCCACCTAATCCATTCATCAGAATATTTTTAAACGGGGAGGTCATATGAGATGGTAAATTAATATATGAAATAAGCGCTCACATAAGCTGAGCAAAGGGGGTGGTTGGGGAAAGTTTTCTTGTGGCATTGTTTTATGATAATTTAACAAGATACTTAAACATAACTGAAAATATAACTTTTCTCTCCCACAATTCTCAGTTTATCACAAAAGCAAAAATACATCATTCAGTACGAATCGCAGTTTTTGGAAAATGTTACTTTACTAGGGATATGTTTGCCTGCAAAAATGTCTTTATGCAATTCTACCATTATAAACGGGTCACACGGAATATGTCCGATACGCGGAGAAATTGGAGATGGAATACATAATCCGATAGTATGTAAAGGAACAAATGAATGGAGGAAAATACTTTTTTTTCTATTTTATTTTACGTCGCTTTAATCCTTGGTCATATCGCGACGGATCTGTTGGTGGATATCTCTTAGAACGATATGTGACGGACAGCCTTCTAGGTTTCATCCCTGTAACCCCTGCTTCATGCTGTGCAGATGGCATTAGGGTGCCGTCCAGTCTAACCGCCGCCCTCACACAGAAAGGCGGACAGTTAGCCTTCAAGGTCTCATTCCTGTAACCCCTGCTTCATGCCGTGCAGATGACATTAGGGTGCCGTCCAATTTAACTGCTTACATTGTCTGTAAAAAGATGGCATAGAATTCGCTATTACCACTTATTTTTCATTTTACTATTGTTTTGGACTTAAGATGGAACTTTGGATCGTGGTATTAAATATCCAATCCGGTATTTACCTTGGCAACTAAGGAAAACCACGAAAAAACCTCAGACTGATTGGTCGGCCCACGGGATTTGAACCCGGGACCTCCTGAATGCGGGCCACAGACTTTACCGCCTGAGCCATCCCGCTCGGTAGGAAAATATTTATTAAGAGAAATTGCTCAAAAATTATAGCGTGGCAAAAATAAATAAAACGTTTTTAGATCGGAAAAAGAAATGCATATGTCAAGGATATGACAAAACAAAGATGGAGAGAACAATTCTAAAATATCAAATTGAGGGACAGAGTAAGGAACGAAGAAATAGGCAGGAGTGGGACAGCACACACATCAGTAGGGCTAGGATATTCATGACCTAAAAATCACCATAATATGCACAAAAAGTATGCTTTTATGACCAAACATTTACCAAAATAGGCACAATAACATAATAAATATGACCTAACAATATTAAAATGAGGTAAAATTTCTATTGTAAAATAAATTCGTAAGTCAGTTTTGATAATGAACTATTTATTTGAGAATAAAATGCACATAAGAAGCAAGCTAAACTATGCAATTTGACATTCCAGTGTGATTTGTATTAACATTACAGGAACATAGTTAACCTATGTGCTTTTTACATCCTCATTCTATTTTATGTAAGCTCTGAGTTGCAATGCACAATGAATACCTTGTGCAAATTTTCAAATGAAAAAGATTTCCTATTGTCAGCCAACAAAACCTTGTACTCGAAAAGCTCCTTTCTACTTCAGCTGACACAAGAGGAGCATATTTAAAATGAACAATATCATTTGAATCTAAATCTGAATGATTAAGAGAGAACTTTTCACCCAACAAAATCATTGAAATGGAACACAGTGTATCATACCCTTCGTTTTTTTTTCTAGCACCTTTTCCATTTTCTTTGACACTTCTTTTCCCACTTTACCACAAACACCCTCTAATTATTCACAACTTCGTTCACTTTTTCTATCTGTTTCACTAGTGACACTTCTGATTCCTCCAAAGCAGTTATGACAGCAGGAATAAATCCAAAATTTTATTTTATGTATGAACGTTTGCCTGAAATTTCACCATTAGACATTGATTCTTGAGCTAGTCCAATTGAAGTAGCTTCACTACTATCGAATGACTGAATGATCTTTTCACAATGTTGAAGTTCTGGCAGTACTAGTTGCAGGCATCAATCCAGGGCCTCCATCTTGTCAAAATGGGAGATGGTGCAAGGGAATGTCTGGAGCTAACAACTTAAATGCTGAACACGCGAAGGGGCTTTCAAAAATACCTTTTTGACACACCCAATAAATTTGTCAACGTCATTGAATTTACTACGAACTCCTCTGCAACTCGGTGCGAGGCTTGAGCTAAACAAGTCACATGCACCATTTTACTGTACAATGCTTTTAGAGAATCGGCAGCTTTCACCATATAAGGTACAGCATCCGTTACGAAGAGAAGTACATTGCCATGCTTAACACCTTCGGGCCATATGGCACCCATAGATCTGTCGAACAACTTAGAAATGGTGGAAAAATTTACTTTTTCTAAATGTTCACAGTTTATTAGAAACTTTTCGCCTGGACCATCTTCTTCCAAAGTTCCCACAATGACATTTGCGATATATCTTCCCATAGAGTCTGTAGTTTCATCAATTGATACCCAATTTTTTTATTTACAAGCTGTTGTCTGATTTGTTGTATAGTTTTTTCGTAGCTTCGGCTGACGAAGTTCTTTCTTAATGTGGAAGAATCAGGAAGAGATTTGCCTGTGTATTTTTCTAAGTATTCACAAAATTTTGGATGGTTTAATTTACTTACGGGAATATCAGCACAAAGGAAAGCTGTACAAGTTCTTTGCAGAATGGTGAATAAGACTGGCGCTATTCCCCTAGGAGCATTTGCTATAGCGTTTTTTCATTTTCAATCCGTTGTACTCCACGTTTGTGTTTATCTGTTGCCGCATGCTGCTGAACGTTAAATGGCTTCTCCGCAGTTACTCTTACGTTGCACAGTTTACAATACAGTATTTTACCGTTACTAGAAAATACTTTCTCACCATATTGAGACACAAACTTTTTTTAGTTATACTTGAACATTTTGCTTTACTTTAGGCATTTTTTCTGAACTTTACTGCACATGCTTACTTCAATAAGACTGAATAACGCAATGAGTGAATTAGACACTTGTCTGTAGTCCAGGGTCCAGAATGACTAAATCAGCCATCTACTCATAGAGTAACAATAGCTTACACAAACTCACTGATGCGTAAGGGTAAAGTCCATATTGTGAATTCAAAGGAAACAGGGAAGGAAGGTAGATACTTGCCATTTTCCAGGAAACAAAATGAGGTGCGCAATTCTGAGAAATGTAACACGGAATAAATAAATTGCATGAGAAAGTTATTTTCTTCTTGAAAGAGTGAAAATATGACGAATATGACCATTTACTTACTAAAATATGTTATATCAGAGAGAAATGGACATATATGCAAAAATATGACTTAACAAATTAGGTTAATTCATTTCGCTGTTTCATAAGAAGCATTTATATGTATTTAAGGAGCATGTCAGTCCTACCAAAAAATATATGCCCTATCATAAAAATCCTAGCCCTACACATCAGCCATAGAAGGCAACTAAAGTGGAGGTGGGGAGACCATGGAATGAGATTGCAAGAAAACAGATGAAAACATGGGGTCCCATAACAAATAAGAAACAGAGGACGTCCCAACAGGAGCTGGAAGGATTTCTTCAAGCACGAGTGTGGAAATACCTGGACAAGAACTGCACAAGATGGGTGTAAATGGAAACAATTAGGAAGAGAAGCAATACAGAACATAAGTGAAAGCAGTGAAAAATGTAAATAGTGCCACAACGAGAACACAAAAAGAAATTGTCGTCCTCCGTGGTCTAGGGGTACAATGCCAGCCTCTGATTCCTGTGGTCGCGTGTTCAAACCCGGCGGAGGGTGATGGATTTTTTTCGGGCATAAAAATCCTTAGCATGGCTACTTTCGGAAGGGAAGTAAAGCCGGTGGTCCCATGTAGTAGATTTATGCCACGTAAAAGAACCTCAAGCCTGCTAAAAAGACCTCTGAGCAAAATTTCCGATCTTTCATGTCCTATACAGAATGGGACGCTAAGAAACATAGCAGTTAAAGAGCGTCCATAAATAAAACTCATTTCAGAAAGAAAAATTGTGCTTATACAATAAGGGCTAGGCTATACGAGGGCAGTCCCAGAAGTACCCGACTGACGTATGTATAGCGGTTGTTGTTGTTTAAAATAAATGCCTATGGTAGAAAATACCACCATTATAAAGCTTAAGTTTGAAGTTTGACGATGCTGCGTAGTTTAGTAATTATTTGGAAGCCATTAATGGTGAACTTTCTCAGCAAATTTGTGAACATGGATAAAACTGGCCATCGTTATGATACTTTCATTTAGAAGTCTTAGTCCAACTAATATTAAAGCTGAGCTAGATTCTACTCTAGAGAGTCTGCTCCTTCGTTTACAACAGTAAAATATTGAGTGGCAGAGTTTAAGAGAGGTCGTACGAGATGCCAAGACGAACATCGCAGTGGTCGACTAAATGAGGTGATCATGCCAGAAATTGTGAAGAGAATCCACAAAATGGTATCGGACGACCGTCGACTGAAAGTGCCCGTAGGTATCGTAGGCATTTCAAAAAGTGCTGTACATCGCACACTAACTGAAAATTTAGACATGAGAAAGCTGTGCGCAAGATGGGTGCCGTGTTTACTCACAATGGAACAAAAGCAACGTCGTGCGGGTGCTTCAGTCGAGTGTTTGGCGATGTTTTGCTGCAATAAAGCCGAGTTTTTATGTCGATTCATAACTATGGATGAAACATGATTCCATCACTTCATACCTGAGACGAAGAAACAGTCAAAACAGTGGATTGAAAGGGGAGAATCGGCTACAAAGAAGGCAAAGACAGTTCCATCTGCAGGCAAGATCATGGCGTCAGTTTTTGGAATGCGCGGGGGATAATTTTCATTGATTATCTTCAAAAAGGAAAAGTAATCAATGGTGAGTATTATGCAAACTTATTGCAGCGTTTGAATGATGAAATCAAGCAAAAACGGCCGCATTTAGCGAAACAGAAAGTTCTATTTCATCAAGACAATGCACCAGTTCACACATCCATTATCGTCATGGCCAAAATCAATGCTTTAAAATTCGAATTGCTTCCTCATGCACCCTATTCGCCAGACTTAGGCTCCTCTGAATATTATCTATTTCCAAAGTTGATGAAATGCTTGGTGGTAAAAGATTTGCCCAACAATGAAGAGGTAGAGTTTGCAGTTGATGGCTATTTTGCAGAACTCGACGATTCTCACTATAAACAGGGTATCGAAGCTATTGAACAATTGCTGGGAAAAGTGTATCGAGCTGATAGGAGACTATGTACAGAAATAAAGCTGTTTTTCCCCAAAATTTTTGTGTTTTCTTTGTTAGGTCGGGTACTTCTGGGGCAGCCCCTAATAAAGTGAAATACAGGGAGGGAAGATAACGTCTCATAACATATCAAGACGGTCTCACTTATGTCAGCTACGGATGTTGAATTATTTCATGATTTATTTCCTACAATCAATGAATTTTATTGTCGTTAAACATTTATACAACTGCAATAGACAAAGTTAATAGTTGCAATAAAATACAAATTAATTATGTACAAGCCTTAAACAAAATTTGCAATATTCAAATTATATAAGAATGCCATAAATTAAATATAAATAACACATGCATTAACGAACCATAGTGAGTGTTAATATGTTCTTCTTTGTATGTTTTCAATTATTTTAACCTGGAAATTATTTCAAATGGATTTGTGTCGTTTCATCTGCTGTTTTGTTTATCTTGAACACCTCTCATACTTTGTTACTTTTTACACATGTGTATGTTCCGTTATTCCGCAAGTTGTTATATTGCACATTAATATACATTTTTCGAAAACATGAGGCCTGTTTTTCCATCTCTGGAATGAAGTGCTAACGCTTTAGATTTCATTTAAACACGACAATAATGCAGCCAAAAGAAAACAAGAGAGAAGATGAAATAAACTACAAAAACGCTCAGCACAACCGAGCAGGATAGTTCGGGCGGCGTCTGTGGCCCGCATTCGGGAGGCCCCAGGTTCGATTCCCGATGACCGCCCACTTTGACCATGGGGTTTTTCGTGGTTTTCCCCTGGTCGCTTAGGCGAATGCCGGGTTGGTGTATTCTACCACGATTTCGCTTATTTTCGCTCCTTCATAATCCGTTGTGTTGAAGCTCTTGAACTTCCAGGTCAGCTGCAGCTCTTCTTTCTCGTAATTACGATGAGAAAAATCAACAGTAAAACAATAACACCTGGAATGATTCATCAGTTAACTACATCTCTGCACGTCGAATGATGCGCGCAGAAGGCAGATGTCATTCGGAAAACGTTCACAATACAGCCTTCGGGCCTCAACCGCATTTCGGTGCTTCTTCCCGTAGATCATAACCATATCAGTATATTTGTTGTTGGTGAGCTTGTTACTCGTACTTGTTTGTCGGGATGACCTACAGCAAGCAGGCGACCACGCCGCTTATCAGTACGAAGAAACCACGAAGTAAACACCTGCAGAGAGCAAGCACTACCTCAATGGCCTTTCGCTTCGTACCTGCACCGACCCTTTGAACATCAGTTATGTGACAATTTTTTTTTGCACTTATGCATCGGGAAACATAAAACTGCAAAGAGCGGCATGTTTGGTCTACCTAGTAACCTAGTATAATTTTTGGATGGAACACAATACTTCCTTTTTCTTTATAGTTAGGTGGAAAAGATAGTGACAGACACTGTATAGATGCTTTATTGTCTAGGCCTATTAGAAAATTGGGCGACGCTGGCCACCCTTCGTGCTTTAGAAACCGCTGCCTGTTGCAATGAATAGTATGAATACATCTGATATACCCCATGGATCGGTGGCGGATAGTTAGCCTTCTAGGTCTCACCCCTGTACCGTACCATCTTACCTCGCCACGGTCCACAGAGGCATGTGCATAGTAACTGTACCTCTGCTTATGTGATAGGCAGATGGCAGCTTTGACACGTGTCCACACAGACCGTAGTGCATAGCAACTGTATCTTTGCGTCTATACGAGCCGGGAAGATTAGGATGCCGTCCAGTCTGCCAAATTTCATTATCTGTGGATAGGTGGCAGAACATTCGCTATTACCATAGTTTTCATTTTGCGATGGCCACGGTGGCTTCACCATGCAATTCTGCATGGGGAAGACATCGTAGCCACGCAGCCGTTTATGAAAATTTGTCAGGCGCTGGGAAATAGGAGGATGAAAGAATACAAGGAATTCACATGAAAGTATTTGCTACACTGTAGTTTACCAGGCAGAAACCCCCACACAAAGTCCACACAGCACCCCCTAGTAAAACTTTAGTTACTTGAACGATGAATGATACTAGCGACGAATGTCGCGATCGATTAACAGCACCCACATCTGTTAACCGGGCAGCCAGCCAGGTAAAAATAGGCAGAACCCTCAGATGCAGAATATAAACAGGTGACAAGATGTTCAGGTTGCATAAAAATGACGTGTATTGTGGCAAGCAGTTCCCGCTACACCAAAGAGCTGCAAGCATGGTTGCCTTTGTCCACCAACCAGTATGCCCAAAAGTGGAAACAGATACCACTGCCGCTATAGACTTGGCCGGAACAACATGCACATGAGCTGGAGGGTTCCGGAAACAGCATCAGCACAACGGCATCAAATCAATAAATCCCAGGTAAGGCCACCCGGCAGGACAGCTGAAAGCAGCAAACGAATCCTTGAAACAGTACCACCAGACATTCCCGCAGACAGGTATTCCAGGGGGACTGCATTAATGGCATGAAGGAATAATGTCGAGAGCGAAGGAAAGAGAGTTGTAAGGAGTATACAAGTCTGAAACAAAAACGCAAGCAAATCAGCAGAGGGGGCACAGCAAACACATAAATACTAACAAATTTAAAATAAACATATCTCCATAAAAATAGAAAGAGTATCAT
This sequence comes from Deroplatys truncata, assembly GCA_030765065.1. Classification (NCBI taxonomy): domain Eukaryota; kingdom Metazoa; phylum Arthropoda; class Insecta; order Mantodea; family Mantidae; genus Deroplatys; species Deroplatys truncata. Next base: position 186,191,659 of record CM060984.1, read on the forward strand.
ATATATAATATCTTGTTTAATTTCTAACATAAGAACCCCAAAACTACCTATATATACATATACTTATATATAATTAAGAATTTAAACAAAACTGAGTAAGTATATGATGCGAAGGAATGCTAATTACAGAATATATAAAATGGAACAAATAACAAGAAACAAATTAAGATAAAACACTTGCCGCACCCCAAAACATGACAATAACTGGGGAATGGCAAGTGGACAGAGCCGGCACGTACAAAGCGAAGAGAGTGGATGGGAAAGTTTTTACATAAATATCCAGAAGGGACAACATAAACTCGAAAGTACGGCAATTATAAGTAACGGCATAAACACAATTTAATTTAAAAACATATCCCCAAAATTAACAAAGACAAGAATAATGGAACACTAAACGCGGCTACAATTTCAATAAACACCGAGGCCGATAAAGGTAGGAACGGTTAAACAGCTCACAAATGCTAGGAAAAAGATGAATGAGAGATACCCAAGACAAAAGCCCTAGAAGAGGCATTAAAAAAATCATACTTGCGCAATAACATCAAAGGTAAAACAGTATATTAACAACCATCAAGGCTCTCATAAGTAACTTGGCATAAAGGTACTGTCAATCTGCCCACAATATTAATGCAACAAGCCCACACCAAAAGCTTACACATTAAAAAAAATAAAACCAAGAAATGGTCTATGCTTAATCTACCCTTGCTGATACAATTATGTTAACATGACCCACTTGGACGCACTGAAAACACCTGGTCGAAAAATGTCCAATATGGCGGCAACCTCAGTAGAGGGTGAACAGTGACCCCCACGAACAATTATCTCCACCCATAATTCACCTTTCCTCAACCTATCCACGTTGGTGACGGGAACCGACATTTTTACACTACTAATACTGAAAAAGTATAAGTCCAAAATTAAGGGCGAAAAGCAAAGTACAGCTTCCAAAATGTTCCCAAGACAAACCCGACAAAATTAACCAACCACGCTCTGCTGCCAATCTCTGAATACTACGATAACTCCCATTCACTTTGAAAGAACAAAGAAAGAAAATGAGCTGATCAACAGATCTCACCTTCACATACGCTGGAGTAACAAAATCTTTCGTGAATACACTGAAAAATACATGCCAGCGACCAAATTTTGAAACGTAGCAAACACTTTAGCTAAGTTACATTAACCATGATGAGATATAGAACAACTTCTCAAATATTGCAAGCTCTAGCCAAAAAAGCTTGAAAATAGCAGCCATCTCGCCCCCACAGAGGAATATATACAACCTCCCATCTCGCTCGTATAACTGCCGTGCCAGGTCTGCCCTGAGAGAACAACCGGCAAGCCACACCATGCGACACATTGAGCCACATCCTCAATGCAAAGAGGACGTAAATCGTGAGGGGGCGGAAGTGAGTGGACAAAGACATAAAAAAAAGGGCACGACGCGAGTGACTGGCAGTAAAAATATAACAGTTACAGTTACAAAAAACCACAATCAGCACAATTTTTACTGTTGTTTTAGGCTTAAGATGGAATTTTGGGTCGTTGTATTAAATATCTTGGTATTTATCTTGGTAACTGAAAGAAACCACGTAAAAATCCAGTCACATTGGCCGGCTCACAGGAATTGAACCTGGGATTTCTCGAATGCGTGCCACAGACTTCACCGCCTAAGCCATCCCCTCGGTCGACAGATGTTGTTTCTTCCTCTTTTCGTAGTTCATAAGTTTGTTTGCCATTCTGTTTGTTTCCACTCTTATATGTGAGAATTTGCTTCTATATTATTTTAGTTTGTCCTGAAAATTAAATGTTTTTGAAATTATTAAAAATTAAATGCGAATGTGCATATATAATGACTAGTTGCTTATTCAGTGTTGCACGGGTGCATTTTTGATCTGGAATAATATTTGTATTACTTTCATTGGCCCAATGTCTGTCTGTCTGTCTCTCTCTCTCTCTACAAAAAATTCATGCCATATCCTTGACAATTTCCTTTTATGTCCGTTTCAACTAAATTCGAGTTATTTTCATATATAGGGTCTTTCAACAAGAGTGTTCTATCTTTGAACTTATAAAACACGTTCTATAAATGATAGACGTTTATTTCTTTTTTTATTTTGGAACATATTAATGTCATTACGTGTGGAAGAGAACATCAGTTAAGTGACCGCCGCGACTTCGATGGGTTGCGCGTATACTGTTAACCCAATTTTCAATGATAGAAGAACGTAAATTAGGTCCAACTTCACGAATAACACGCGTGATGTTATTCATAAGATCATTTACTGTTTCTGGCTTGTTGACATAAACTCGAGATTTAACATAACCCCACAAGAAGTAATCCAACGGCGCTAAATCATATGACCTTGGGGGCCAGTTAACATCACCACTATGGGAAACGATGAAACCTCTGAACTTCTCCTTCAAAAGATCGATTGTTTCGAGGGCAGTATGACATGTGGCACCATCTTGCTGGAATCAGATGTTTCTGAGATTCATACCATCCAATTGAGCCAAAATAGAGCCCGCTATCTTTCTCCATTGACAGTTAGAGCTTCTCTATCTTCATCTTGGAAAAAATATGGACCAAAATCCACACCATACAGTAAGTGGTCGTGCTTGAATCTGCATTGGATTGTGATTGCCCTAATAGCGGCAATTTTGTTTGTTGACACAACCATCCATCCAAAAGTGGGCTTCGTCGCTGAAGATGATTTTTCGACAAAAATCCAGGTCAGCTTCCAATTGCTCCATAGCCCAGTCAGCGAATACACGGCGCAACCTTGGTCGTTGGGCTTTAGTTCTTGAGTTAACACCATTTTGTAGGCGTGAAACGTCAAGTCTAGACGCAGAATTCGCCAAGTTGTGATCGGCGAAAGTCCCAATTCTTGCGTTCGACGAGCAATTGATTTGTTTCCGTTCTCGCGTACACTCTCAGGAGCGGCGCCTATATTTTCATTGGAGCGCTTACCTCGATTACGTACAGGCGTTCTTTGATCGCTGACAGAACCACTTCTTTCAAATTTATCGATCAAACGCTGAATCGTTCTCTCGCAGGGACGATTATGCACACCGTAAACTTCACGCAATACACGAAAGGTTTGGCGAACAGATGATCCATTTTGATAATAAATGTTCAATTTCTACGCGTTGCTGTAACGTTCCATGGCTATTTGTCAATAACAACTGTAACCACGTGAAAAAAAATGACTGCTGTAACCCAATAACAACGGCAGCTATCACATGTTAAAGATAGGACACTCTTGTTAAAAGACCCTTTACAAGGTTAATCCACAATCTCAGAATATTTTCCCACACGCAGAAATAGCTCAAATTTGTATTAAACTTGCTGGAAAGAAACCCAAACTAGGTGCAATGTTTGATATTTAAGTTTCAGATATGATTTTCGAAAAATAGGACCCCTCCCTTAACTCTAAATATCTAATAGCTATGCCCCCTAAATTATTTTTATTTCAGACGCTTTAAACTCAACATATATCACTTTAAACTCTGTGTGTGTGTGTGTGTGTGTGTGTGTGTGTGTGTGTGTGTGAGAGAGAGAGAGAGAGAGAGAGAGAGAGAGAGAACAAAATTCAAAATGTATAAAGTCTGATAAATAAGTCAGTTTATTTAAGTCGCGCATCTTTTAAGGAAACAAGGCGGAGCGAACAACATTTTACAACGGGCATTCCTATTCTGTTTTATTTTCACCAAAAAAATGTTCTTAACGATTTTTATTGAAATATCACGTCTGAAATCCGGGCACAACAAATAAAACGTAAATCCTTAATGCCTGTACACAGACAACGAAGTCTTCGTCCTCTTTTAAATCTATGTGATACGAAAACCACAAGTGAGAGAACTATATATATACAAAGCTCTGTTGTAGCATTTACTGTTTCTCAAACGTCATCGTTTTATGTTTAAGTCTTTTTTCGGTTTGAGTTACATATTAACACAGTTAAAAACGTGTAATTGTGCTTTATTTATTATTATTATTATTATTATTCGTGGTTTCCCTCAATCACCAAGATAAATAGCGGATTGGATATTTAATACCACGACCCAAAGCTACACATTAAGTCTAAAACAGCAGTAAAACTGAAAAACACATGGTAAATGCGAATGCTCTGCCATGTATGCACAGATAATGAAAGGAGATAAATTGAACAGCACCCTAAAGCCATCTACCCGTCACATATTGAAGCAGAAGTACAGTTGCTTATGCCTCTGTGGATACGTGACGAAGCAAGATAGCAACAGGTGTGAGACCTAGAAGGCTGACTGTCGGACACAAACACACACCAAATCAGGAGGTATCTCCTAATAGATCTGTCGCGATGTGCTCACATAAAGCAACGTAAAATAAATATAGGGGGAAAACCGTAATATATAAAGAGATGACTGCTGCTTCCGAATTTTTGCAAATAAGAAAGAAGCATTGCCCAATTTAAAAGCTGTTAAGAAAAGACTTTGTTATTTTACTAGTTCTCCAAATGGAAAGCATTGTTAAGAAAGTATTCCATTGTTTCATTTAGTAATAATAATTCTATGAAATTTCATACAAATCCCTTCACAGTGGAAAGGGACCTTGTGCAGCATTTCACAGCTTTTGTTATTACTGAGTTGACAAGTCAGAGTTTATTGTGACTTCAATTTTATTATACAGAGAATAAGAGATGCAGTATCACATAAATGTTTTGTCGCAATAGATCCAACTTATCACATAAAGCTACTAAGGATCTTACCTCAGATTGAGACTTTTGTATTTAATTAGCCTTCTTACCTTCACTTTCCTACCAGTGGACTAACATTTATATATTACTTCTATTTGCAGTTTCTAGGTGTGCTGATACTGCTTCAAGTTTATGCAGTCATAGCGGTACCACTAGTCAGCAGTGAAGATGAAGAGGATATTATTTCTTCAAACCAATCCCCTATGAATGAACCTGCAACTTCGAGTTTCCTGAAGCTCTTTTACGAGACGATTGCCGCAGTGCCAGTTGCCGTATTGTTAGCTGATAACTCCGAAAACGCGCTGATGAGATCATTCTCCAGAGAACCTAGAAAAGGTCGTCGAATAGACGATAGACCGAAGGGCTTTATGATCTTGGAAAAGGCCGATGGGTCGTACGAGGGAATCGGTCCTTTCATTGAATTCTCTACTGAAGTCGATGACAGCTCTGAAGACTATCTGCCTGCACTGGGCCTTTTGCCTTCACCAGATGACCCCTACAACTCGTGGTCTATGCGAAGCAAATCCTCTGATCCGGTCATCATATCTGAAATCATTCTTAACAACAGTCAAGAATCTTCTGATGACAGTGAAGGTTTCCCATCAGAGTTTTGGGTGTATGACAATGGCGAGCAGGTAGCATTAGAGACAGCAAATAACAATCACGGTTTTGATGCTATGGATTACATTTTGCCTGTTAGTACCCGGGGAAGTACACCAATGATGAAAAAGGAAAGTGCGATTTTCATTGCTGAAACTAATGACAAGCAGGTACCATTAGTGTTAGAGGAAGAAAGCTTGCTGGAAGTACCTGAAGATCAGGTAGTACCTGTCAGGATGCCTTCAGAAGAAAATGTATTGTTGGTCCGCTGGTCCGATGATCAAATCGCTCTCCCTGGTAGCAAACCTTTTAAAGAACCACAGGAAATCACTGTTTCTGTTCCAGTGAGGCAGAGTTATCCTTTCACAATGCCTAAATTTTCCAGATTTCTTCCAGCATGGGGCAAATATGCAAAGAATTCTGACGAAAAGCTGCTGAATTTACCCCCAATATTTATCATATGAACAGCAGTTTATTGGGTCAACATTAGGCTTTTAGCAATTACTGACTGAAATCTGCCAACAGAAGAAGCGGGTCATAACAAAGAATTTACACTCAAGCTGCCTTCTGATTCATTCTTGCAATATATTCACCAATATAAAGGTGAACTGAGAAATTTAAATGGTTACTAGAAAAGAAGACAAGCTGGTTTGATGGACTTAAGTGTGTTTGATAGCTAAATTACAAGGACACACATCTTTTATTCTTTTAAACTACGTGTACCTGAATTAAACCGCTTGTGTGAGAAGTCATAAACAATGACTCTCATTCTATTCTGGTACCCATTCATGTTTCACTTTCCCTGTACATTTCCATGTTTTCATTCCGCACTTTAAAGTTCAGTCTTATATTGTTCCTTTCAATTTTGTTTCTTCTTTGAGTAAATTAGGTTACCTGTGCCAGACAGTATGTAACCAATAGAAGCAAATGCACATAATTCAGCATAATCTAGAGAACTCATAGTGTGGAGTTTTCAAAATTGTATGAAATAAAAGCCAAGTGTTGTTGAAGATTTAAACTACTCAGTTGTTTCATATTTCTTTGAGAGAGAGAGTCTGTGCGATGTGTAAGCAAAGCAATAATGGCATTGTATTTTACCTGTTATGTAGATTATGGCATTTTAGTGTTCTATGTCAATAAAAGCAAATATTAGTGGTACTGCACATCAAACAACACATATCTTACCTTCAGGCATATGACTTTAAGAGTGATTTACAATAGGATAATTGATATTTCTTTTGAAATGAATAAGACAAAATATAAATAGAAGCAGAAAAGGAACCTTAAAGACGTAAAAAGTAGGCTATTTGCTCTGAAAGAAAGAAACAAGAGCATGATGTTCGGTGAAATGGATAATAAAATTATTTATTTTAAGTAACTGTTTAACTAAAGAGATACCTCCTTTAATATCCCTCCAGCTTGAGTAAATAGTGCTGTCATCCAATAAACAGCTATACAAATCAATACCAAGATAGATTATTCATATTTTAACATAATACTTTATGGGAAACACAGTGAAGTAGTTAATTCGTGCTAAATTTGATTATAAAAAAGCATTTCGTATTCCATCTTTAAGCTTTTCTTTAACACTTTGTTATCATATTTCACGCATCCCTGTGTAAAATTCACAAAACAATCACTTTGCTTCCTTATTTATCCTTTCCCTTTGAAAAAATGGAGGTTTAGCTCGCAAAGTTTCAGAAAATTTGTATTTATTTCTTCCATTACTTACATCGACCTGTTAATGGAACTGCAGATTGAAGTATATTAAAAAATGTATTGTTGCAATTCATAAACTCCTTTTGAATAGTTGCCGAAAGTTGCTTCCGCATGAGGTAATCGAAGCTCCAACTGCTGGATCTCATATACCAGCGAAATGTAGCATGGCTGAAGTGTCATGATAGTGGAAGCAGGTGAAAAAAATCTTCTGTGCAGCTAGATAGAGGGATTTAAAGTACCAACGAACCTAAGAGAGTAGGGTGGGCGGATAGGGCTGAACTGCAGTTACTGTTCCAGCTTGTTGGTGGCAAAGTGAAAGGGACACGAAGGGAGTATGAGTAGCTTTTCGCTAGAACCCACCCATAACTTTCCCCTACGCAATGCGTCACTTTGCTCTCAAGATAGTGGACCACATCTACCAGATGTTCATTTTTAATCACGATTTTCCGTGCACCGATAGAGCAAGAATGACATCATCGTTGACTGGTACGCTTACAATGAATCATTCATTGATACTTAATCATTGCTTTGTTTTTCTGAAACTTGTATAGAATTTCGCATTGTTTTCACACCAGCTGCTCCTAAACTATTATTAATATTTCTGAATTTGAACTGTTTACAGTATTGTGAAACAATTACGAATGCTCACAAGCATGTTCGGATGCAAAATTATGACTTTACAACTAGTTTATACAAAATATATGCACAGACGCTGTGATGTTGCAATAGGGTAAGAGTGTGAGAGTGTATACCCTCACCTTTTGGGCAAAATTGTAACTTGTGCTGATATTATACAAGTTTTCGCTTTCTATGCTTAAAACAGCTAATGCACTTAACCTGGCTTCTCTCATTGTATTCCTTAAAATATTAAGCAACAGAAATATTAGAATGCTTGGTACGAATAGGACAGGAAAACACTCCAATTACAGCATGCATTTCTGATGCCAATACTTAAATGCAACTGCTAGAAATACTCAATCAAAGCAATGACATCAAGAGCATTATTTTTTACTGACCACGTCCTCTATGCGACCAAAACTTGTTTTTAATGTTATTCAGATGTTTTGCATCGTACCCAGACAAGTGACAGTGACAAAATTGAGTTTATTTCCTCATTCGACTGTAGTAAATCCACATGGTAAACACGCACAAATTATGAATTTGTTCTTAAATAGTTTAAACTTAATCTTAGATTAGATATCGGAGCTCTGAAGGCATCTACTAATCTGGTCATCACCGTCACCTCCATCCCACATTGGGAAGCTTGTGACGACACTGTTCATCATTGTTAAACTTACACATAATCTCCAAATACTGAATACTGCACAGAATGTCACCAACATTCACAATTGTGGCTATGTTACATTTGATATTATTGACGGGATAAATAATTAAATAAAGAAATAATAGTAAGGTAAAGAAATAGGTAATTGCAATAAATAATTTCCATATATTAAGCCAATGTATAATACAATAAGCTTGAATTGAGAGATTTGTCTGGAGGAAAAAGGTTATTAGTAAGTCATGTTAAGAAAAATCATTAGCAACAGTGAGGAGTGAAAGCATTAGCTTAAAGATTCTTGGGAGGCAGTTTAGAGTTAAGTTCAGTACGTTTGCAGTGTCACGTAGACCAGAATTCTGGAAAAGTGAAAGGTATTTCTGAGAGTTTAGCCAGGCCTCCATAGCAACAAAGTAACAGACACACACGTAGGATTTTTAAGTACTGGCCAGCGCAAGAAGAGATGTTGGTGGGGTAGTTCTAAAGTAGGTGGAGCTTAAGTAATATAAAGGCGTGCATTCTAGTCAGAAAGGTACTGTTTTGTTCTGTTTTGAGCTATCGATAAACAGTCGCCATTCAGTTGCATTAAGCATTGCAATTCCTATTTCTTCCATTAAACCTTGGATGTTATGGCAACATACAAAACCACTATCACTTCTGAAATACTGTAGAAACTCACTTTCTCTGGTTCGAAACTGTGATACTTTGGTTCCTTTTTCAAGCCAGTTTTTCTCAAGCATTTAGGATGCTAGGAGTTCAAAAACCTTCTTTGATAGTCCTAATACAAGTGCAAATCACTCAACTCATGCTGGTTAAATCTCTTATACTCTTCCTCAATAACAATATTGCTATCACTTTCATTAGACATTTCACCTTACTGCTCTTTAAGAGAGCATAGTGTAACTAAAAACCAGCACTGGGATTTCAGATGAATGAGCTACTGGGCATATAGCTGATGGCAGACTAGGATACTCAGTATTTTATTTAGTTTTCTTGTTATACCCCATGTTTTCACCGTACAAAATTAACAGCCACTTGAGTGGTCTCTGGGCTATCGCCAAATCATTGGTATTCCAAATAGCATCTTGTTACAAGTTCTCTTTGCCCACATCCATACGCCCTCCACACACTGCTTGCACACCTTATGAGGTACCCTGACTTATTCTGATCAGCAATTTTAACTTTGAAATATGCAAAATAGGCTTGCATTAAAAATTCAGTGTTCACCCTCACACTGGAAATGGTGAAACTTCCACAGTTATAACAAGAACAATCACGGTTGTTTATGCATTTCTGATCAGAAACAGAAAAGACAGATATGATATGAAAAAAGAGAAATATCTGATAAGTAAACTAATAATCATGTCACTCAAACTAACCAACCTATCATGTGTATAACTCAAGACAGTTAACTTTTGCTGCTCTACATGGTCGTCCCCACTCCAGGCTGCTTCACTATCGGCTAATAGGAGAACAAAATGCTCCCCCTCCATCGTGAATACAGTACATTATATTAATTGCCTGAAACTTACATGAACAGAAGATAAACTAACTGCAGCTTCAAATTCAGGATTCCTATGGCATGGAGGTAAGCAGTAGAGAAAATACCTGATGTGACAGAAGAAAACTGACAGTAGTTTCAAAATCAGCAGGTCTATTCAACAAAAATGTGTTTAAAACCGTTCCCATGTATTATTCATTGACTCAAAAATTTGTGTCATTCTATTCTTGTCTTTACCTAAGACATGTTAATTGGCCTACTGGCTGGCATGCAAAGGGATTTAGTTTTGATTTTTGACCATGGAAAAGAAATTTTCATTCAAGGGAAATTTTGTGTGTTCAAGACTGGTGCATATGATGTCATATCAATGGGTCAGGCATGGCAAACTGCTACAGTACCACCTTGCCTAATGTACCCATAATCTAGCCTAAGAGGTAGAACTTATATTTCAGCAGAACACCCCATCATCCTGTATTCTTTACTGAAATGAGCAAAATAAACTCCCTTAACTCTAAATATCTAATGGCTATGCCCCTTAAATTATTTTTATTTCAGGTGCTTTAAACCTCAACATATATCACTTTAAACTCTGTGTGTGTGTGTGTGTGTGTGTGTGTGTGTGCGTGTGCGTGCGCGTGCGTGTGCGTGTGTGTGTGTGTGACAGAGAGAGAGAGAGAGAGAGAACAAAACTCAAAATGTATAAAGTCTGATAAATAAGTCAGTTGTATTTAAGTCGTGCATCTTTTAAGGAAACAAGACAGAGCGAACAACATTTTACAAAGTGCAATCCTTTTGTTTTGTATTTCACCAAAAAAATGTTCTTAACGATTTTTATTGAAATATCATGTCTGAAATCCGGGGAGAACAAATAAAATGTAAATCCTTAATGCCTGTACTCAGACAGCGAAGTCTTCGTCCTCTTTTAAATCTATGTCACATGAAAACCACAAGAGAGAGAACTAAACAGCTCCAGGAAAAGTGTGGAGGTCATTTATGTTTCTGTTTCTCAAACGTCATCGTTTTATGTTTAAGTCTTTTTTCGGTTTGAGTTACATATTGTTAACACAGTTAAAAACGTGTAATTGTGTTTTATTTGTTATTATTATTACTATTATTATTATTATTATTATTATTATTATTATTATTATTATTATTATTATTATTCGTGGTTTCCCTCAATCACCAAGATAAATACCAGATTGAATATTTAATACCACGACCCAAAGCTTCACATTAAGTCTAAAACACAGATAATGAAAGGAGATAAATTGAACACCTCATCATCCTGTATTCTTTACTGAAATGAGCAAAATAAACTCCCATTTTTGAGTGCTATTAATTTTATTATTCAAATAACATATGAGAAAAGAAGAGCTGGAGAAGTAGGATGATTCAAATAGATAGGATACTATATTTTAATGAAAGCCTGGAAAACCACTGCAGAGAACAGATACTTCTGGATGAAACAGATAAGAGCACTTATGGGTTCTAGAACTATAGCATGATGGTTAGTGTTGTTTAGTGAGCATGCTCAATTCTCTTTCAGAAGTAATTGATCCATCCCCAGAGACAAATTTTGGATACATTTCAGGCCCTGAAAGATATATTTAAGTGCAATGTGTATATAGCATTGAAACTCTTCTTTCATACTTCCAATGGAAGTTTACACTATTTCTGAGCTTTGCAATTGACTCTACTCCATTATAAATACATGTCCAGCTATGTAAGCAGAAAATCTTGGCGGAGATTTTCATACGTATCTAAGATGCAACTCTAAAAAGGAAATGCTTTTTAAGGCACTATTTGTTCGAAAAACTCCTAATGTAGAGTTTGCCAGAATTATGATCAAGAAAACTGGTATTAAATACTTATAGGTAATAGTTCACATGGCAAGCATTTTGTAACAGAGGAATTGCTAAAATATTCTAGTTTCAAAAATTCTTTGTACGTAATGTAACACAAAGTTTGCATTTAGCAATGATTTATCCTATATTTAAATACTCAAGAAGCGACTGTGTAGAGGTAATATTTTGTCTCTCATACTGGAGTGCCTGGTTTCAAAACCTGGTTGAGGTTTTTAATCAGTCCTTAGGATGAATAAAAGGTTCCCAAGTTCTACTGTGTATGCACGTCAGATATTAATTTAACTTCAAGCGTTAAGATACAGTTTATACTATATTTAAGGATATTTGAGTACATAAATACATAACTGCAATGTAATGTTAGAAATTGTGTACTGAGGGATTTAGGGACCTTTACCTAGGCTTTCACAGTCAATTAACATTTTAATAGTACCTGCTATTTGCCACTTCAGCCACAATAATGAATAAATTTACTGCTAAATAGCACAAGGAAGAAGCAGGCACATATTGGATATGAAAATGCTGATAATGTTTGAAGCAACATACAGTACTAGCCACGGACAACCTCATGTGATGGCTCATTAATGTAATAAGATCTCTAATTTACAGCTTCTCAGCGTCAACACATTAATAATTTCTTTCTTTAATATTCTTGTTGTAAGTTTTGGTGTTATGTATTTTTTGCTAATATTGTACATATAATAACTAAGAGGATGTTAAAAACACATATATTCATAATGTATACATGGTAGAGAACAAGTATATAACATAAAATATAATATGAGAGGGAAAGGCCATTGTTAGCTATATAACCAGTAATAGAAACTACGAGAAATGCAGTAGCATCTACGTAAGCATGTAACAAACCTTGGATTCACAATTAAGACAATGGAAGTCTGTAAATATATATATATATATGTAACAAACTGCTAATAGATAGTAGCACCAATCAGGTACATTGATACATACCTATAATTCAAATATGTACGTTAAGAAAGCGGTTGAAGGGAACGCTAACAGAAGCTTGTCAGACTTCAAGCAGGAAGGTAGTGTATAAGCTTGTCTCTAAATAGATGCTAAAACTACGTATTTAAAGTCTGCCAGCTATACATATTTTAACATGACAAAAGTAATGGTGATTTGTGAATATCTATATGTGGTTTATCTAAAATACAAGTGAAATAGTTAACAGAATACATGTGTGCAAAGTATTTTAACATTCTCCATGCCTAACCCTGATAAGACACAATTACTCTCTGACCCAAAAATATAGCAGCCGTGGCATAATTATAAAATAATAATTACAACATCTAACACACACACAATAATACAGATACACGATCATCAGATTCCAGTCTACGAGAACTTCATGATACATCACAAGAGTATGGGCATCAAGACGACCTACACATACGTAATACAGCATCCATCATCTCTCTACAGGTCCACCATCATCAACTTAGTGTTCTCAGCTCATAGTGACAGATCAACATGGGGGAGCTCCATGTAGAAACTGCTACAGGTTGCTCACATAAACTTTTCCCTGGATGTGGTTCTTTCACATGCAAATAAACTTTACATGGGACCAACAGCTTTACTCCCCTTCCAAAGGAAGTTATGCTGCAAGAGCTTCACCAGGTTTGTATCATGAACATGGAAACTAGAAACTAGATTGGTAACCAATATACCCAGTACAGTTACAGGTTAATATTGTACAGTACTTTTCATGCATATGTTGGCCAGTTGCAAAACAATCGAGTTGCAGCATCCAGAGTTCTTACTCTTGAACACTGGGATAAAATGTCTACATAACTGAAACCACTATGTAATGATGATTTAGGTTCTCAGAATTACAGTTACAATTAAAATAAGCCCTTAACTTATCACAACAGATGTGGAATTGTCCTTCTGTACCCACACATCTCTGATACCCTTTTTAGGATATTGTCTTTCACATGCTGCACATCAGCTTCTAAAATGAGCTAATTTTTCTGCAAATATTTTTTTGTAATTCTTCTATGGTGTGGGGATTTGAATTATGCAGTTTGTTATTAAAGTTTCCCTATAACTCCTTACTAATTATCCTAGCTTCACAACCTTCCTCAATAAAATAATTTAATATCTCTGCAGCTTATGTGTCATGGCGGAATCTCACTGGAAATATACAGAGTGACATTCAGTATCAGCTTTTAAAAAAAAATGGTGTGAGAATGTCATTCCTGCAATGCTCTGCGGTTATAGTATCCACAAAAAAATATTTTATTTCCGATTTTCTCATTATGTAATCAAGTTTCCTGCACTAAGTTTGTCGTCCTCCATGGTCTAGGGATGCAAGCCTCTGGTTCCCGAGGTCACGGGTTCAAACCTGGTGGAGGGCGATGGGCTTTTTTCGGGCGTAAAAATCCTTAGTATGGCTTCTTTGGAAGGGAAGTAAAGTTGGTGGTCCTGTGTCTTAGATTTACAGCACATAAAAGAACCTCAAGCCTGATCAGACCTCTGAGCGAAATTTCTGGTCTTTCATGTCCAATATAGAATGGGACGCTAAGGACCATAGTAGTTAAAGAGCGTCCATAAATAAAACTCAATTTCATTTTTGCACTAAGTTGGGTTTCTCTAAGCATCAATGCTGGTTAATCTGTGTCGAAACATAACTATTTGAATGGAACCATGCTTTTTCAGAGAAGATTATTAAATTTGGATTAAATACCCCATCATTAACATTCCACAAAATCCAGTTACAGAAATGTCATTGTAGTCATCTCTAACGCTCTGCATATATGGTTTATTATCTTCAGCAGTCCTCATTCCATCAAGCAATGATTGGATCCATTTCTGAGATAGAGGCACCCAGCGGGCAGAATCCATTACCTCCAATGGCAGAGTGATTGTAAGGATGGCAATGGAATGAAAGAACCTACAGCTTTTACCACGGACTCCATGTTGGGCCTTGAAGTTACTTCACATGAGCAAGTCTGAGGTGAAGGTGTAGATAGGGCTGACTTAAAATTGCCATGCCACAGCTGGGAATCAAATCCCTCAGTAAGAGCATCAGAAAAGAAACCACTGCACTACCTGGTATTCTAATTACAGAAATGTAGCTAATTCTTGTTATTACATAATTTGGGGGCAACAGTGATCTTCTGTATGTTTGGCTTTAAGAGTTTAGTAGGTCACATGCTGAGCTCATTGAAATTGCAGTTTCCTGTGTAAGTTGTCACAGATTTTGGAGGAGACTTTCCAAATTTGTCTTTAATTCTTAGTAAACATGCAGTGCTTTACCCTTTGCTTATTGAGAATTGAACCCATTTCCATAAATTTATTTACACATTTTTGCACAGCTTCTCTGAAACTGTACTGGGAAATCCGAGGCTGTAATATGGACTTATCCCATGGCATTATTACAGCACAAACTCAAAGATAATCATGGTGCATAAGCACTAAATTCACTTCTGAACACTTCTGCTGTTGACTGAGAGATGAAAAAAAGTAAACTAAGGTTGGAAGGTGTGTGGAGTTACTGTAGGGGACAACTAGTGGTGAAAAGCATGTTATGCTTAGTTTTGTTCTACAAAAATATGCTCCTATAAACCTATCTGAATCAAAGGTATTTTCTCACACTAGTATAAAAGCACAAGCTAATAAATGACTCTTCTGTATATGCTGTACTTCTCCATAAATTTACTAACATTGCTAGTTTTTTTCATTCCAAAGCCCAAGCAAGCCTTGTTTATGAGCCACAACTAATACAATGACAGAGAACTTATCTTGGGATACAAATTTCAGATTTAACTCATTTAGAAGCAAAGAAAGAAAACAAGAGCAACCTTCCTTTGCAGTAAATCAGAAAAAGTTAACAAATATTACAAGCATGTGGGGAAATTTTTAAGATATTCATAAATGTAAAATTAGTAAACTAGTGGCCTGTGAGAAGAGTAACTTACGAATGATATAGGTACCATGTTGTATTGAACATATAATTAATTACATCATGTTCTATAACAGGCCTTCACAGCTTCCAATAACTTGGTGAAAACATTCCATCCATGATATAAGGAAGGCAGTGGAAGCTAATGGAAAGGTTCTGTCTACAAAGTGAAAGGGATAATGCAATCAAATCTTCAAGATCTATTTTTTATTTATTGTAGAATGGAGATTGATATATTAATAAACTATTTGCTTATTCTAGATTTAATTGCACTTCTTAATATACACTTAGCAAGATAGTGAATTTAGCTATTGAAGTATTGTTGTAGTATTGCAAAGAATAAGCAAAATGCGGTTTTTTTTAGGGGTGAACAATGGTTGCTTCATTCTGCTGTACTCTTTCATCTTAGGTTGCGTTTAACCTAGTTTTACCTGCTATTTAGAGCAAGCATGTTGCTTGATCTAAAATAAATAATGAACTTATAAAACAATTCCAAGTTTTTAATAAGTGTTTATTGAGAGAGGTATCACTGATCTTTAAGATGATTCAAGACAATCCTTGCTTGTGCTTGTCCTGACTCATATGCCCCATGGGTTGTAGAGAAGTGGTCCTCACTAGCAGCTTCTCCAGCAAGTAGCAGTATTGGATGCTGTAACATATGGACCAAATGTGGCAGGGATTTAATGCACTGCTAGGATTAAGTATCAATTAAGTACAGTAAGGGTGTGTCATTACAAGTAGAACATTTTTTTCTGCTTACATGCAGAAAATAGTGTAAAATGTATAAAAAATCATGTAATTCAAGTTTAACAATGGATAAAACGGATTAAAGTTGCCAGTATGGTGCACTACATTGGGACAAGATAGTTGGTTCATCTGATTTATTGTTGCATCCTGGCGCAGACAGCAACTAAGTATGAAGAGGAAGACTAACTACAGGAGCAACTGTAGTAGAAACAGAGGACCCTCTAGAATGAACGGACCTGACACTGGGATTCGAGATTGAGAAAAATGGTGCCGGTAGTTGGTGATCACTGAGGTGTTTACACACACTAGCTGCTATGTTGTGTTTTTTATGCCTGTGATTTATAAACTTGTAAAGAAGTGCTGTAAGGTGCTAAGTAATACATTTTTAAATAATTATTGTAAATTTAGAAATGAGAAGTTCTCAGTGAAAACAAAAGGAAAATTGCAGCATAAAGCTTCTAAATTCAGTAGCTAATTACTTTAAACTGCAACATTTCATGTGTCAGTCATCAATACATATTTTATTATATATATACTGTGAACAATGTAAATAGAAACAAAATTTCAAATGAACTCAATAAGTGTCAGCTGCAATACCAGCAATTCTATTCCATGTAAGTAGTATGCTGCTTATAGTTTATAAACTATGTTTTTTGTAATTTAAATATACAGCTGTGTTTTAAAAATGCTGTTATGTGACTGCCTGAATGTTGTTTTGTAGTGCTGATTTAAGGTTATGTATTTCATATATTTCAGTTGCAGAGCTGTTTAAGGTTACTTATTTTTTTATATTTCAGTCTACCAGTATGGATTCCCCCAGCAAAAACTAGTAAAGAAGTTTAATTGAATCTTGAGTCGGTGGATACACTATAACTTCACTTACTTGAAATTAATCGAACATGTTTCAAAAGCGGTGCTTGCCACACTTGCGCTTTAGTGTATCCATTGACTAAAGATTCAATTAAATTGTTGTTTCACTTCACTGTCTCTAACTTTTGAATAGCAATTAGTAAAGAAGTATTGTAAGTGCTAAGTAATATATTTTTTAATTGTTACTGCAAACTAAGAAATGAAAAGCTTTCAGTGAAAGCAATATTCTACCATAAAACTTCTAAATTCAGTAGCTAATTACTAAATAGCAGCATTCTGTGTGTCAGCCATCCAGTGTATATTTTGATACGAGGGCTGATCAACAAAGACTGAGACTGATTTTTTTTCACAGATGTTTATTACTTCAATTAAATGTTTACATGATCTTTTTCAAAGTAGTCCCCTCCTACTTCAATGCACTTTTTATAGCGTCTCTGCCAGTCCTTGAGCACGTGCTGCAGACCATTCTTTGTCAGGTCTTTGAGAATCACCTCACTTTTCTTGAGCACTGCTTCAGAGTTCTCAAATCGAATACCCCTAAGCTTTGCCTTTAGTGATGGGAATAAAAAAAAGTCACAGGGTGCAAGATCGGGGCTATAAGGTGGATGTGGTACACAGGTAATGTTGAATCGAGCCAGAAACTGCATGACTTGATTTGCGACGTGAGGCCGTGCATTGTCATGATGAAGTCGCCACCCAGTCTGAGAAAGCTCTGGTCATTTCTTTGCAATGTGCTTCCTCAGTGTAGCCAATACTGACGTGTAGTATCCAGCTGTAACAGTAGTGTGAGGGGGAACTGCATGCTGGTAAATCATTCCATTACAGTCAAAAAATGTGATCACCATCACTTTCCCTGCAGATGGAACAACTTTTGCCTTTTTTGGTGTTGGAGAACCTGGTGATTTCCACACTGTGCTGGCTTGTTTTCCTTCAGGATTATAATGATGCAGCCATGACTCATCACCGGTGATAATCGATTTAAAGAATGCATCACCTCCATTGTCTGGTATGCGAAATGCAGGTAGGGTCTACAAAATAGAGCATTACTACCAACCTACCAATACGAGAGTGCTGCTGCCTACCAACATTATACATAAAAACCTGCTCTTTTCAAATATTTATGTTACAGATACGAAACTATCATGGAAACTACAGGAAAAAATCAGTCTCAGTCTTTGTTGATCAACCCTCATATATAATATTGTGTACAGTGTGATAAACATGTAAACAGTGACAGTTAAATGTGAGCAAACTCAATCAGTGTCAGCAGTATCAACAGTTCTGTTTCATGTAAAATAGTACGCTGCTTGCAGTTTTATAAAACTGTCTATCTTCTTTATAATTTAAATATGTAGCTGTAGTTTAGAAATTCTGTTTAAGCTATGTCAGGTAACATTGTAAACTGCATGGATGTTATTTAAGATTATATGTTTCATTGCTCATTGGTTACCATTTAATATTAAATTGTATTTATTGTACTTTTATGACTTTTTGTATATAATAGAGCATATATGTACACAAAAGACATGTTATTACACCACCTTTGTATTTTACTACGGAAAAATCGTAACTTGTAGACAAGGGCTGTTTAAAGTGTTTCTACCACATACGGCCGCCATTTTGAATGTCAGTGTCAGGTCCATTAACTCTAGAGTGTCCTTATAGAAGCTTTCTAGGAAAAGAAGCTTCAGAATCAGAAGCCACTAAGAGTCTTTAAAATATTAGAACTTTTGGAAGTGTAGCATCCATACAGGGTGTTCATTTATTTCTGGACTTTCCTCCCAATATTTTTTAATATTATGACATCATAGCTAGTTGGATAGCATTACTAAGCAGAAGGAGAGGAGAGAAATTAGTCTTCTGCCCTTGTGCATATCATACCTGATTTGATACGAGACAGGAAGTCAGAGATGAAGTAGCTTTATTCAATTATATAGTATAAGTGCATAACTTTGCTATTGGCAGTGTCTTTGCATGGCGTTCCATCTGTTCACCTATGTATCATAAAGCTATATAATTGTTAACTTTAAAGATGAGTCAGCCGGGGAAACATAAACATCACTAACTTTTATTAATTTAACATGTTCCAAACCACCTGCTCCCACCATCAGAAGTTGTCCAATTGGTTCATGGAGTAAGGCAAACAAAAACAATACAAACCAGTCAGACAACTTCTGATGATGGGAGCAGATGGCTCTTGAAACTTGTTAAATTAATAAAAGTAAATGATGATTGTGTTTCACTGCCAACTCATCTTTAAATTTAATAATTTAAAACACATCACTGTTTCCAGCTTCTTTCAAAATACATATACACAACTGTTTTAAAAACAAGACTCTTGTCAAGATAGCTTTAGCTTTTTCTTCTCTTCATGTGAAGCTTTTTATTTATTAATTCTCTTAGTTATTACATAAGTTCCCTTAATTGTAAATACTGCTGGATCAGAAAATACATTCATAATAAAAGAAATAGTTGAACCAGTAATTGGTTCCTTACTTGACTAATTTTGAAGATTTAGAAGCTAGTAACAGTGATGTGTCATAATTTAAAATAAAGAGAGTTGAGGGTTGTTACACTACATCACTAAAATATTCTTACTTGAACGCGTTTCAGGAGACGGCTTGTTCCCATCGTCAGCCGTCTCCTGAAACACGTTCAAGTAAGAATATTTTAGTGATGTAGTGTAACAACCCTCAACTCTCTTTATTTTAAATTGGTTCCTTAGTGTTATTTCCAGCTCTACCTTTGTCATATTAAGCAATTTTAGCCCACAGTGCTCAAACTAGTGGTAATATTGTCCAATTAGAAAATTTGCAACTATGGGTCTCAATTGCAATCCTGCAACATGATTAATAATTTCAGTGATGTAGCATTGTTAGTACTTATTGTTTAATATCATACTGTAACTAACTTGTGCTCATAATCATAATGTTGCTGCTTCAAACCCTATTCCACAAAAATCTGAAAACAAAAGAACATTCAATATAAGGGAGAACAGCTGCTAATGCGTTGCATGGGTCAAATGTTATGTGGTGTAAATGAATCAATGTTGTCCTTAGTTTAAACCCTGAGAAATTAAATGAATAATGCTGAAGGCATACAATCGTGAGAGTCAAGAACTTAATACACTAACAAGAGCAATTAGTAAATAAAATTATATCTCAGTTATACGTTTTCAAAGGGAGATGGCTAAAATAATGTATAAATGAGAAAATGTGAAAGTCAATTTTCTTATGGAACTGAAACTGTTTTATTAGATTACTCCAACTATGTAATGTTTAATATAAGAAAGCAATAAATGAAATAGACACATAAATAATAAACATAATACACTATTTACAATACTTACATGCATACTGGACCGTTATTCATAATTCAAACTAAAAAACATATTTATATATAAAAGATATAGGGCCGTATTCATAGATTTCAAATTGGTCTGGACTATCTCCAGACCTTTTTGGTCCGGACCAAAGGCCAACGAAGTTTTTGATATTCATAGACGATTAAAAAGTCTTGGACCAAGACAGGCTGTGAATCAGCAAGGAGAAAATGTTACATAACGAAGAAAGGTAGTTCTGCACATGTGTGGCTTACATAGAGTAGTAAACTAACCACTGTTACTCCCTAGTTTTTAACTTTCTATGGTCATTTCACAGCTGTTTTTTCATCGATTCAGTGCTCCTCGCCCTCAGCAAAAAATTTAGATAACCAAGAAGCGTGCATTAAAATGGTCGGAGGTTTTCCTTAATACAAAAAATATTATTGAAAACAAATCGGTTTCGACAAATGCAATGCAAAATAAGAGGTGGTATGGAGGGAGATAATACATATATAGGCAGTTTTGTGCATGCTTTTTTCCTATTGCCACCCCTCCCTTTCTGGAAACATTCTTATCCACCAGACACACAGTTTCATGACATTGTTAATCATTTCAATAGAAATTTAACTTGCTAGAATATTAACTTTTAACCTTAAAATTGCAGAATGAAATCATATTTAAATAGGAAGGAACATTTACTGTTATTAAAATCTCACCCTGGATCTTAACCAAATAATTAAATATAAGTGATAGTAACTATACAAAAATAATTACCTGAGGAAATTCTGATATATCATAAACCTTCCAGGAGTTGGTAATCCTCCTCTCCTCGCCAGGAAAACATAAGGAAAGCCTGAATTACTTTGAACTTAACCCAAGTGACTTAACTCAACACGACATAACGTGAAGATCTTATACATTGTAATAAATGGACCTATTTAGGGTTGTCTTAACATGACTTACTTTAACGACGTAAAAATTAGCAGTGTCAAACTTTTCCTTCCCATTACGTCAAGTTTAATGTGACATGGTAATTAGAAACAATCGGCGTGAGCAGTAGCATGAAGTAATAAAAGAATAATCAATAAGATTCATTCCCATTATGGTAAGTGCATCGTGATTAGACCTTTACTTTAGCAGTATTTCTTAACTTTGCGTTACGTCCTGTCATGTTACGTAAAGTGCATCGTAATCCCGGTTTAACGAAGGTAAATCTAGCAATGTCACATGAGACATTAGTTATAATGTGGCTTACTAACGTTTTAGTATGGTCAGCAGCGCTTTCTTGATATCCTTCTCTTGCATAATATGGAAATGCTATTAGCATCATATCAATTGAGATACTCAAGCCTCGGTTATCGTCTTTGTCATATAGGTTAGGATGAACCCATTTTATCAGGCTTCTAACCTTTGTTTTACTAAACCTGTATTTGTTTTGAAGTTTAGTTTGCCATACTTTCCAATTATGTCTAATCTTGTTGATAGTTTTACTCCACCGTCTACTTTTGCAAATTCTATGCAAGCGGCCACACCCATCACTCCAAAGTCATCCATTTTGTAAAGATGGTAGACCAAAATTTGGTCCTGACCAAGGCGTTTGATCCCTGGACCAACGCAAATCCCAGTCTATGAATAAGAAAATCGATGGTCCGCTGTAAATCCACCAGCAGTAGCAAGTTGGTCCGGACCAAAATTGACTATGGATATCACCTATAGACTACGATGCTTTATACAAGTTTAAAAAAAATTCTTCCCCCCCCCCTTTCTTGTCTTCTTTGACTTTTCCACAGTCATACACTAGTCGATAATCTGCACTAATCACAGAAATGTGTCATTTAGGCTTTGTGGTGATAGAAATCATAATATAATTTCTAGAGCTTGAATTGTCTCATGCATACTGGGAACACTTTCATTGTTTAGGCCTATTTCATCACTGTCATCATCAGTATTATCACATACAACTGGGGAAGAATGACCTTTCCCAACCATACCGTTAACACATCCATAGCAACAATGAATTCTGACAATAGTGATGCCGCGCCCAGCATGCCTACTGTTTTGTAGTGTAACAACAAGGATACAATATACAGAAACTATGCATAATGTATCTTAACATAGCATAAACATAATACATAAATGATTAAGCAAATTAATATATTTATACATGGGGACCACAAATAGTAATTTATTAATGAGAAAACCTATAACTGAGTTAAATTATAATGGATAAAGTCCAGTGCCTAAAAATTTTAACGTGTATCGGCAAAAAACATAAAATAAATAACGTGTAAGTGAGGTTCATCTATATATATTAGTATCATTGAAACTGAGGCAGTATTTTAATGCCTAAATGATAATAATTGTATTTTTTATTAATTAAATTCAATAACAGCCCAGCTTGAAAACAGTATGTATATAATTATTATTTATATTGTATGTAAAGTCATTGTAAATACTTATTTTTATTGTAAATGTATTTATTAGTGATATGTAAATGTTTATATACTCTAATAGTGCAAAAACTGTGAGAATACTATGTTTTAGGATGTTAATAATGAGGCAATAATGTAATTTTGGTGACAATAATGTATTTGGAGTTTTAAAAATATTGGTTATGAAAAAGATTGGTAATAACGTAATTTCGCTTACAGTTTGGAATTAACCAATCAAAAGTAAAGAAAGATTTTTAGTTTGAATACTTAAATTCTATTGGACTAGAATTAGCCAATAAGAGAATGGCATTACCGACGCTAAAGGTTTTCACCGTTGAATCTAGTCAGTCTCGGGCAAGATATTAGACAGAGCAGACGTGAAAGTCGTGGGTAAAAATGTTGTAAAGTATAAATGATAAAATTTGTGTTCTCCGCCAAAAAAATGTATTAAGTGCTCACAGTTTTCTTTTATAAAGGTTGTGTTTATAAAATGTGCATATATAAAGTGAAATAAAAAGAAGTAAAAATTAAAAAGTAAATTGTGTGGCATCTTATAATTTGAGTCTTATCACAACCCTACAAGAACTCGGGTTTCTATAGTGCGACTGAAAGCAGCCGAGGCAAATAACTTTAATAATATTATGTAAAAACAAGCATCATCTTCACTATAAAGTTTGGCGTCCTAAAAATCAAACAACATCAAAGTGTATCTCCATTACGTATCCTAAATAACTTCTTTGTAAGTGGCGCAAAACGTGGGGCTTACAAGAAACATCTCACATCAAAAACATCGCTAAATTGCCTTCTTCAAATTGGCGTACAACTGTGGGGCAAACTCCTCCAAATAATTACGCCACCTACTAATCTACAAAATTGAAGAACAATAATTCCGCAAAACTGTAATGAGTACTCTCATCTGTGGCCAGGGCCAATTCCAATAGACAAGTGAGCTACAGTATATTTCTCACAACTTTTAATGCATCAAGTACAAATTAAATTCCAGATGAATAACATGCTGTGTACAGATTACCTGATGTTCAGTATCCCAAATTGGTTCTGCTAGATTATTTGGTCCACTGTTTGATTCATCACAAAGGCTGCTGGTATTGCTGTAGCCCCCACATATAAACTTATTGCTATGCCACTGTGACCTGCAAAGAGAGAAAATCTAATATATTTTATGCTTTCTTCTGGAACTAATAATTATTAAACAAATATAACTGATGGTAAATATTTTGATGACAAAGCAGTGAACTAATCGTAGCCTAAGTCTATACAGTAAAGTATTATTTACCGTATAGTTCTTCTAGGCAGTGGTATGGATCCGTTAGAGGTAAATTTCTGTAACAGTTCTGTGCAGTGCCGTCCTACTTCTTCTTCAGAAAGATCTTCAACTAATTCAGCTCCTTTTCCACCAACCCAGCCAAGCAGCACTCCATGATGTGTAGAGAGTACATCAAATCCTGTTAAATCTCGTGTCCAAGAGGAAGGCTGAAAAATAAAGGAATCAATAGCTACAAAGCTCAATATTATAATCATCAGTTTATGAGAGGTGGTCATAAAGTTGAATATATCTTTAACCTTTTCAATATGCAGTGTATTAAAAACAAACATTAAGAAAACATCAACAGCAATCCATCTCTAACAACAGAGTCAGGCTAATCAAGAGCTTAAATTTTGTTTTCCATAAAGGTGTGAATTTATATAATAAACTCCCTGAGGATATCAAAATCACACAGATTAAACATTAATGAAAAAGGTTAAAAATCTACTTTTGAATCATACATTTCATTCAATTGACAATTCATGAATACATGTTTTTTATTAATTTTTATCATTTCTGTACATACTTTGTTATTAAATTGCATTCTTAGGCCAATGATTAATTATTATTATTACTTTTTCTTTAAACTTTGTACTAATTATGGCTGTTTATTTAGAATTAGAATTTTATGAAACCATGTACACTTATTACTTATGTAGTACTTATGGTGAATAGACCCGTCCATCCATTTTATTGCCATGAAGGAAAGTACAGCAGACTCATGATTAACCGAGTCCCAATTAACAGAGATTCTGGGTTAACCGAGAGAGTTGTTGGAAAATAAACATACATCTGAGCTAGCTAATGAGCTACCAGTGGAAATACCAATTGAAAATGAAAACATACTCGAGTGATGTAAACAAGAACAAATTGAGCTGACTGACGATGCTTTTTCGATACGGTCATCAATCCTGAAGAGGGGCACAATACCAACAAGAGTGCCCCAAATGTATCACATTCTGAGGGACTGAAGATCAAAGCTGCTACAGCCTACATTGAACAGCAAAAAGAGTCTATGCTGCCTGATCTACTGCCCCTATAGCATTGGCATTACATTGCAGCATCCAAGAGAGGCAAGAGGTTAGCCCAAAAAGCTATGAAATACATTTTTCAAAATGTAATCTTCTCATTTAATATTGCAATTTTTCATTTTTTAATTGAACCATTCAATGTTTATTTTAAGGAAATATGTTGTACTAAACAATTACTGTATTATCTGAGATTTTCCATATCCAAGATAGTCTTGTTCCCAATTAGCTCAGATAATCACGTCTACTGTAGCTAAAATCATGAATTGCAGTACAGGCTTTAATCCTTCTCCATAATATGCTCCCAGACAATATTAAATATTGAAGAGCAGAATCAGAATTGAGAAAATCATTCATTCCCACACTAGAACTCAAAACATGGATCTTCAGCTTTGTGTGCTGATGTTCTATTACTGATATGCTATTATAACCAGACATCTAAGTGCATATTAAGCTTTCTCATCTGAACGTCCTACACATTTCTGTTACTGATGGGTTAGCTGTGCAGATAACTTGATTGTAAAACTGTTCACTTTGAAAAACTGTGTCAATTCTCTTTATCATATCTTTGGCATCCTGAAAATACCTGTGGGATCTTAATCTGAGCACTGGTCAGGTGAATTTGCTGGATGAAGCAAAATTTCATGTCCTAAAGCAACTGCAAGCATTGGCATCTCCTGAAAAAAAATGTGTTGGCACATTTTAAGTACAAATGAATTTTTTGGTTAGCTTCCCAATGCTCCTATAGTCTGTTTGGAACGATGTTGGTAATACATTCCTTTACTTTATGATGCTTACAGATGTAATGTTTCAGAAGGACATCATGACAGTCCTAAAAACACCAACCATCTGCATCTTAGCCTTTACTTTTGTAGTATTGATTAGGAGTGTTCCACTGCTTGCTCTGTCTCAGAGTCATAATTATTCATTAAATATCTATTCATGATGATCAGATGCTCAAAAATGTGTCACATCATTTCAGCTGCCAACTATTTTTGGTGTCTTACTTTTCTCAATAGTATACATCATTTTGGATTTTGTCCTCTAGCAGCATTCTGCAATGGTAAAGCAGAGTAATATCTGGATGACACATTTTTGCTCTGTACTATTAAGCATAAATCTACTCTTTCCCTTGCTCACTGATAAGATGATCTCTATAATTACCCACTGTATAAACAGGAAAAGCCCAATAAAATATGACATTTTATTAAGACTGACTTACATTCTCCTTTGTTGGAACCAGCTTGTTTTCTCTAGACCATATGAGCTGGAAACCTTTTACATCTGGACTCCACCATGGCTCTTCAAAGTCAAGAAATATTTTGTTTATTGTAGCGAAGCCCATCTCTTCAATGGCCTAGGTAGATCAAAATAAAAATGGTTTATATTTACAATAAAAATAATTGCAAATTGGTGTACACCTAATTTAGAGCAGCGAGTACCCATGACACACAAAAGTATTAGTTGGCAAACCTTCGGAACATTCCACTCTGCACGTATATTAACTAATCAAAACAAAAAAGAAACATGAGAGACTTCTATCATTTGAATTGGAAATGTGGCTGTGATAGTCTTCAATTGCCATCACAAATTAAGCATTTATGTAAGAAATCATAAGCCTAAATGTTTCTTGAATAACTCAAATCTTTTACTGTTGATATTAACCATCACTAGACCTCAAATTTTTAGGCCTTAAAAATCAATTTTTAAACACCTAAAATAAGCTCTAAAATTATAAAAATAGGCACTAACTACAGTTTTAGGCACTCAAAATACACAAGTTAAACATTTAATTTCTGTATCTAAAATGCATTTCCACTTTCTAAAACTATAAAAACATTAATTATTAAGCATTAAAAATTACACAGTAACAAAAATAATAGCAAATTAACTAAATTATTATGTCTTAAATTATGTATTTATGGTTGCTAGTACATAATATGAGCTTATAAAGTTGAAAACAGACACTCTCAAAACTTGAATAGATCACAAAGGAAATGCAAAGTACACTACAGATATATCATTGTGACCTAAACACTCTAGAGCTGATATTGAACCACCCCCAAAATGTTGTTTGCAAAAAACAATTTATTAAGAACAACAATACAACAGAACTGTTTAAAATACATTTGAAAAGCAACAGGGAAAACATGGAAAAATCTTGAAAATGTGCATATCAACAGTTGAGGATGTTGTGAACAAAACCAGTCATTTCCAAAATAGTGTTTTTTCCAGGAAATAGAAAAAACAATAATGAGGCTTTGCTTTACTCCACAGTAATATATATTGTTATGCTTAATATGTGTTAAATCCCTTGATGTCATGGTGTCAATAATAATTTTTTCATACTTTTTGTTTACTGTTTACAAGCAAAAACAGTTTTGGAAATGTCCGGTTTTGTTTGACAGAGTTGGTAATGTTGAACTTTTGACTGCAGTTGCATGGATTTTGCTCCTTATTATTAAAAAAATTAATACTTTTGCAATACAAAACAGCAATAAATATCTGCATTATATTATTGAAGGTTAGTATAATATGAAATTAGAAAAAGACAATTAAAAAACTTAAAACCTTAAAAAACAACAACTTTGCATAAAATATATTACATCAGACTATAAGGGGCTACTGTAGATGTTAGAAGCATGCTGATAAAATGCAAACTTGTGTAGGAAATTGTGATAATGTAAGCACAATATTTTATTATTTATTCACGTTTCTAAATAAATATCAACTTAGACCTTTAGAACATATTTGGTATTCCTAAATCCATGATAAAGGATGGGAAGGCCCAAGTAGAATAACTGGTGTGATGGGACGCTTGGTTGCTGAAGGAGCTTATATTTGAACTGAGCGAGCCATCATGTTTGTTTTCATTATTGAGTCCATTGTTGAGGAGTCATGTGTGTAAAAGCAGTGAGGTCTGCTGATAGGACAATTAGGTGCCTCCACAATAACAAAAGAAATGTTTTACAATCACAATGAAATAGCCATTTTTTAATGGAAACACATGTGTGTAACCGTATGGAATTGTCTAGTTTTGATGCAAAACAAATAAATAGAGAATTGTCATGTGTATGCTATAGAATTGTCCGATTTCAATTGAAAATATACCTTTACGCTACCTTCTCTCATGTATGCATTCACTTTTGAACAAAACCAGTTACAAATTCCAATTGCTGCCTATCTAAAGTTATCAAAATCATAAAATGCTCAATTTTTAATTTTTCTAGAAATAACTGGTTTTGTTTGCAACATCCACAGTTAATGAAGGGGATGAGGTATGTGAGTCATGAAGTGATAGAAAAGAAAAAAACTAATGAAACATCACTAACTGTAAAATAGGCAGTTTTAGGCTCTAAAACCTTAAAATAGGTCTCAGTGGTCAAAACAGACATTTTAGGCACCACAAAACCCCTTCCACACATTTATATTTTATATAAAATATGAATATATTTAACTGGCTTTAGTTTATTTGTACACATAAAAATAGATATTTAGCCTAAAATCCTATCTAGTCATCAGCTACTGCCTGCATTTCAGGCAATGCAAGTACATAATACAGTTTTTTTTTTTTTTATTTTTTTATTTTTTTTTTTTTATTTATGGACGCTCTTTAACTACTATGGTTCTTAGCGTCCCATTCTATATTGGGCGTGAAACACCTGTAATTTTGCTCAGAGGCCTCTTTATCAGGCTTGAGGTTCCTTTACGTGCCGTAAATCTACGACACGGGACCACCGGCTTTACTTCCCTTCCGAAGGAAGCCGTGCTAACGATTTTTACGCCCGAAAAAATCCATCGCCCTCCGCCGGGTTTGAACCCGCGACCTTGGGAACTAGAGGCTAGCACGGTACCACTAGTCCACGGAGGACGACACAAAATACAGTAACATAATGGTGATACTTAAGAGTGCAATTTAAAGATATTGATTCCATTTCTGTTTATGCTGCAGGCCTGTGTCAGTTCAGTTGGAGCTGGTGATGATCTATTTTTATTGTAACATATAAGCCAACAAGATTCCTTTAAAATAAGCATGATTATGCTCCCCTTCTACCTATCACAGATTAGTGGTAGAGAAATAATAGGAATAGAGAAAATGGTAAAAAAAAAACATTAATATCAGGCTCTCTTACCTGAACCATTGTCCGAGGTAACATAGGCTCAAACAAATATTTATGATTTTCTTTAAGATATCCTAAAGAACTTGTTACAATGATGTAGTTTGCTCCATATTTTACTCCATTCTCACAGTGCACTGTTACAGGAGGTTCAGCAGAACTTGTGGCATTCTTATCCTTGCATGCTTTCTGCCAGGTCACTTTAACTACAGGGCAGTTAAGATGTAGAGCTTCTGCAGGTAGCTGTTTCACCAATGCAGTCACTAATGAGCTGTAACCAGATTTGAAGTTCACATATGGTTCACCACCAGTGAAGGCATATTTCCCCCATGATCTTGCAGAGAGTTTATCGAGCAGATTACAGCTGTTGTCAATCACCTGAAACCTAACAAATTTCTTTTGCTCAATCATGCAAATGTATATCTGGAATTCCAATGTAACATTAATCAAAGTTCTCAAACACTATGAAACAAACCCGTCAAGATACATCCACTTTTGGTCAACACAATGCAGTATTAAATCAGTTAAAAATGCTTAAATATGATTAAATTATGGTGGAATCAATCAATATGGGGAAACTATAAAATCAACCTTACTTGCTTCACTTGCCAACTTATCATACTTTTTGTCCACATACTCAGCTGCATACTGGCTATCAGAAAATTTCTGAAGTATTTTTTTGTTGTAGTTTGTTAGTGATTCTGGATGAACTTGAAAACAGACTTGTCTACTTCTGCATGTCAAAATTTTAAAAAAAAAATTTCCCAAAATTTAATTCCTTAGGTTTTGAGAAGTTTTAACTCAATTTTTGCTTCAATTTTATGACTCTCTCTTCAAAAATGAAACCCCACTACTGATTTTTTTCTTATCTGTTTGTATTTGATGTTACACCTATACTGTAAAATGGGTGCCTATACATTTTTACTTTCTCTACCAATAACTAATAGGTAGACGAAGTAATGCATTCCAATGAAAATACATGTTATAGGGCCTGCTGAATCCCACCCCACCAAAAAAATTAGTCATCCTTTGTATTTACGAGGTCTGTTCAAAACATTTTGTAACATTCGTAATTTCGTGCCAATGGAATGTTGGAGTAAAATTCAGTTGGCATCCCTGCACATGCCTGTGTTTAATGTGTAACTGCCGGAAGTTTAATTTTTCTATGTCTGTTAGTTATTGTTCAGTGCTGTATTGAGTAGAACTTTGTGTCACACAGTTTGCAAATTTCGAGATGGCAGAGTTAGAGGAGCAATGCGTCTGCATTAAATTTTGCGTGAAACTCAAGAAAACCTTTACAGACACAGATCAAATGATGCAGGAAGCCTACAGTGATGAGTGCTTAAGCCATGTTATGGTGTTACGAATGGTTCATGTGGTTTAAAAATGGCTAGATGGAAGTTAAAGATGACCCTCGTTCAGGATGCCCTTTGACGTCTACTGACGATACTCATGTCAGGAACGTCAACAAAATTATGCGTGCCAATCGAAGACTGACTATCAGGATGTGTTGCGATGCCTGCAAGAAAACATGAGAAGGAAACGGCCTGAAATGTGGCGAGACAATTCATGGCTCTTGCATCACGATAACACACCCGCACATTCATCCCTATTGGTGCGTGACTATTGCAAGATATCACTGTACTGCCTCATCCTCTGTACTCTCCAGACCTGGCCTCTGCAGACTTTTTTTTTTATTTCCAAAGTTGAAAACCCCATTGAAAGGACAAAGATTTGCAATGTAGACGAAATAAAAGAAAATTCGTAGATGGCGCTTTACATGGTCCAGAAAGAGATGTAGCAAGACTGCTTCCGGAAGTGGAAACAGCTTTGGGAGCGATGTATCAATTGTGGAGGAGAGTATTTCGAAGGAGACCATACACAATAAGTAAAAGCTAAGCGTAGAAAAATGTTGTTACAAAGTTCCAGAATTTTTTGAACAGACCTCATAAACTTAGCATCTTCCAAAGATGTGACAACAAAGACCCATCACAAAGGGCATTACCAAGGAGAAGTAAATAACATTCTTCTCCTGGTAGAAATAAGTTAGTATTCCACCAGCACCTATACTGCAGACCATATCCTACTAGCACTCCAACATTGCAGAGCACCCTTCCAATAACAATCAGATTGTATTGATCAGCTCCTACTTTAATATATTTCTGGATATATACATGATTTAGTAAATGCATTAATTATGATGAATATGAGGTGTGTTCAAAAAGTATTGAACCTTTGGTCACCAAAAATACATTTATTGATTTGAAGGTCCGAAACACTAATCCCCTTCAAAGTAGTCTCCTTGGTGATGAACCACTTCTCCCAGCACTCCCACCATTGTTGGAAACACTTCTGGAACACAGTTTTTGGAATGGTGAGTAGCTGGGCCGTCACATTCCACATGTCTTCTCTTGACTCAAATTGGGTCCCTTTCAACGGCATATTCAGTTTCGGAAATAGCCAAGTCATATGGAGTCATGTCGGGTGAGGAGAGCCTGAAGAACCATAGGAATGTTGTGTTTGGCAAAGAAAGCCTGATCAAATGCACAGACTGGGAGGGTGCATTATCATGAAGGAGTTGCCAAGTTTCTGCTGCCCACAGATCCAGTCGTTTGCACTGCACAGCATCACGAAGGCAACGAAGGACCTGCTGGCAGTAATCCTTTGTAATGGTTTGCCTTGTGGTGTGTACTCAAGATGCACCATATCCAGCAGTCAAAGAAAACGGTCAACATAACCTTGATTTTGCTGTGGACCTGCTGTGCTTCTTTTGGCCTTGGGGATGATGGATGTTGCCACTGTGAAGACTGCTTCTTGGTTTCTGGGTAGCCATAAGCCCATATCTCAACGCCTGTGATTATGGTGTTAAGAAAGTTGGGGTCATTGTTTGCATGCCAGCATCTCCTGTGCGATGCCCAGACACCATTGCCTCTGCTCCATTCTTAGCAGCTTTGGTACAAATTTTGCAAACACTCTCCTCACGTCCAAATCCCTGGTCAAAATTGAATGTACTGATTCAATGATAACCTCTATCTTGTTCGCAAGCTTTTGGACTATGATACGACAGTCCTGCAAGACCAGAGTCCGCAATTGCTCAATGACATTGTCATTTCGGCTTGCTGAGGGCCTTCCTGAACATGGTTGGCTGTCCAGTGATGTGCAGCCATCTTTGAATCAATTGTACCTTTATCCGTGAGGTGCTCATGTAGTCCACATAAACCTGTTGAATCTTGCGAATGGTTTCACTTGGGTATTGCCAAGCTTTTGGCAAAATTTGATGCAATACTGCTGCTCAAGTTGTTCCCATCATTTTACAAAAACTGAAATCCGACAATCGTTCACTACACTCATAAGGTGAGTCCACACTGTTCAACATATCAACAGTTAACTTACACAATTAACAAAATGTTTCATTCAACATGTTAAATGCCTTCAACATGTTGTAACTGTGAACGTTTAACATTCCATCCACACCAGTTGACTTGTTAGGACAACAAAATCTCTCAACTAAAAGAAAAATGGACTCCAGTGATCAGGATTTGACTATTGCTATTGTATCTGTGGTTGATATTTAATAAAAAGAAAAGTAGGTGATGAGGCGCATCTTGTTAATCGGCACAGCAGTAAAAACATTTTGAATGAGTTTAAAATTCAGAGCAGGTTTGACTTCAATTTCTTGAGAACAAGTCAGAGTGACTTCAACTTTGATTTGAGCAAGGTTTCTAACCTATAATTCATAAAAAGGACACATATTTGAGAGCAGCCATTCCAGCTGCCAGCATTTGAGCTTTTTTTTTGCAATTCTCTAGCAAAGTGAGGCTATTTTTTTTTCTGATATTGTCTCTGGAACAACAATAAATTACACATAGTTTGGTATAATTGTCCATTCTTTTTATTGCATACATTACAATGCTCCATAACAATAGTCTCAACAAAGATTTTATTTTATGATAAACCAGAAGTATTATTTATAGTGATGTTATGTGACATTTAAAATTTTTTGAGTTGGAAAATGTAAATTCCCATCACATATGTGCGCTAGATGTTATCGCAGGAGCGCTTTCGAGAGATGTTTCTCTCATCTTCAGCTGAGAATCCAGCTGAAGATGAGAGAAACATCTCTCGAAAGCGCTCCTGCGATAACATCTAGCGCACATATGTGATGGGAATTTACATTTTCCAACTCAAAAAATTTTAAATAAAAGATTTTATTAATGAAAGTGTCTTTTCTTTCGTCCATTTCATAATTTCACATGAAGCAAACCAAATTAAGGATACGAGCACAGAATGAGTCAACACAGAACTGCCGAACACAATAACGTGTAGAAATCAGAAGTACACTGTTGCCATGGTTATAGTCTGGAAGCTGCCGAAGTTCACCCAATCACATACACAGAGACTGAATTGACTTAACAAGTTTTTTATTAAGAGCGGAAAACATCCAACATGTTAAAAGTGTCAAGCACAACTCTTTTGGTTAACATGTTAAGTCAATTCTACAATTGAAATTTGGCCAACATGCAAACTGTTAACATGTTGCACTTGACAAGTTTTGTTAAATGTTAAACAGTGTGGACAGGGCTTAAGGATGACACAGCGGTGGGAAAAAACACATGACTGCACATGAATGCCTCCCCAAATCTCCATCAAAGGAAGTCTCTTGCACTTCATTGGTTTTTGTGGGAAAAAATAATCTTTGATACTTTTTGAACACACCTTATATAAATTAATTGTAAACATGAAAGAAAATTGTTTGGCAACAAAAAAGAATTTAAGTTGGCAAAAAAATACTTGTATTAAATTTATTTATTATAGAATCTTACCTGTAACAATGCCCTGAGGTTAAATAGAGGACTCATAGCGCAAATAAAATTAAGAAACGAACGTAACAAACAAGTGTATACAAAATAACCCCTGAAAATGTTTTATCTCTATTTAAAGACAACAGATTTGTTTAACAGAAGCAGCATTCCTTAATAGAATATACCAAGAAATATCTGATGTGTTGCATTCACAAGACTTTTCTACTCAAACTATTCTTACAAAAGTTTATTCCTCTGTCTACTTCTTGTTAATTCAGATGAATTTTCATTACACACTTTGTTGTAGGTTAAAGAGGAATACAGTAGGTTAAAGCGAGTCAGATTTTTAAAATAGCAAGCTCATTGCGACCACAAGAAAAACCATAAGATTTTCTCTATCTCTTACGGTTTATCAATTATACAAATCATTCAGAATGAAGAGAGCTTCAAAGGCTATATCCAGAAAATTCAAGATATACATTTTATTTGTCATGTACACAGTAGTATTTTTTTAAACAAATCATTAGGGACATTTTGGAGATAGGAGAAAACCTGCACATATGCACCCACCCACCCATCTACACACCATCAAAGACAGTGCAAAGTGTGCATGTGGGGCAGAATACTAAACAGCAGGGTGTTATTCAAGTGTCAAATATTTGAACAGGAATGTTTATCATTTAGGACTGTGATGTTGAGAAAATATGGAAAATTAGTGTATAACTACACTAAGGAATTCGTATACAATGTTAATAACACAGACTTGGACAAACTACAACAATAATTTTAATAATTGTATAAAGGTGTGGACTATTAATGAATAATCGAAAATACAGATTACATCGTACTTATAAAGAATATTCAGACAGATAGAACTATCACTCATAACTCAATTACTGAACACCAAAAGAGTCACAAACCAAAGTGAAAACCATGGGTATCAAACGTTTAACATTATTATAAGTATATATGGTACACATTTTAAGCACAGAGTATGTAATATTGTTATTATTGTAACAGAGCATGCTGTATATAAACAATAAAAAAAACAAACACAAACACCACATGTGCAGACTTCTTCTATTTACTAGAGGTAATTTTCAGTAGCACTAGGAATAAGAAATTTTTTGTGTAGAGAAAGCTGCAAAGCATTGGTTTCTGCCAATCCCATTAGTAAAGATCAATAATACTACATTTTGGCAATTTCTGCAGCAATATATGGGGTAGTGTATTCCAGATGTCCCTTAGGAAAGGTTACTTGCCTGGCCGTTATGAGCATATAATAGGAAAAACACATAATTTTGTGAGAAATATGGATATATTTGATTCTATAGATCAGACTAAGCAATAAAGAAATGTATTATGTTGCAAATGTTATAGATACATTAGAAGTTGCCACTCCTTTGCGAGAGAACAATTTGTATTATTATTGTATATGTTTTGAGCCCCACGTTTGGGAGCCAAATTTGTAACGGTATTAGTTACAAATTTTTGTTTACATCACGTGTGTTGAAGCCATCTTGTGACGTTTGGTTCGTAGCTCCCTCTGGCGTTAGCAATTTGCATGAATTAGTGTTCGAAAGAATTTAAGTTTAGTATATTGTCCTCCGGCTAGCTATCATC
Organism: Deroplatys truncata; assembly: GCA_030765065.1. Classification (NCBI taxonomy): domain Eukaryota; kingdom Metazoa; phylum Arthropoda; class Insecta; order Mantodea; family Mantidae; genus Deroplatys; species Deroplatys truncata. The sequence continues at coordinate 186,227,544 of CM060984.1, forward strand.
TTATCTTGGTAGAACATATATCTCTTTGCAGGTTGTGAAGCGGAAAGGAATCTTTTATCCAGAAATTACACTTAATGACGAAATTTGTTTTATAATCTTTTATTGTCGAACACGTGCACTAACACTTTTACATATTGATTTAGATACTCGCCAAACTGAAACTGTTTTTAATAACTTCTTACTTATCACTTTTAACTCACGTACTTCAACTTTGTGTATATTTAACTGTATAATACTTTAGATTCTCGTAATTCTGCTGCGTGTAACTTATGACGAACTGAAGACAGCGTGCTAGAAATTTTGATGAACTGGGCGACCGATGTGTAAGGTATTGAGAATTTTGTTGAACTGCGGGGCGATCTACCTCGGACCTGGCTTATATACTCCCACTCCTCGACATGCCTAAAGATTATAAATGAACTGCTATTGGCTAATAAAACGCGCCAACATTAGCGTCTATTTTAATATCCAATGAAAACCACGAATACATATTGCTTTAGGAGACATTCTAGAAGCTTCTACCGAAAACCCGCGAAACATTACGTAACTTCCTTGTTCCCGGTAATGATAAACAACTCACCCCATCGCTGCATTATTGCGTTATTATTGACAGTTTCAGTAGAGCCGTGTATTATTATTTACCAATAATAATTACAATTAATAAACCTCTGAAATCAATGTCACCTATAAATACATATTTATATTACAATCATTATTTACATTTAAGTAATTTGTGATACAAATTACCGTATCACCGTTGAAAATATTTCTTCTTATGGCCGAAGTAATTGAAATGATAACCATCAATCTACATGCAAATTGTTTGATCAAAGCATGTTTCTTTTGTGCCCACAGGCATAATACATATTGTTTTGTTTTATGTAACAGATACGACCAAATATGTGGTGAAATCCAGCACAGCAATTAAATCGTTTTACATCAAAATGGTTCATGTAACATGCATGCCCATGCCCTTCACAGTGAACTTGTGCATGTAAAATTTCCGCAAGTTAACAACCTCATATTAAATATATATATATAAAAAGTGTTTTTGAAATCCTCTTCAAGAATAAGTCATTTTCATGAAATTGCTTCTAATCCACCCTCAACTCCTGAACCAATAGTAACATAGTAACATGTTGGGGCAATGGATCAGTGTATATGGTTATTATTGCAAAAATGTTGATGTAGTGGAATCAGTGGTTGACAGTTTTGATAGAGAAAGTGCTGCTTTACATTTTTACGTCAATTTTTCTAACATTTAAGGACATTTTATAAGTCTTTTTTTGCTGATTTTTAGATAATCAACTTCTGAGCTCTAATTATTACACTGAAATGGTTTCAATTACCTAGTGAGATAATAAAGTTAAGGCTTATGAAAACAAGAAATACAACAGGGATCAGAAGGACAGAGGAATTTCTTGGAAAAATTAAAGAAAAATGAAGGCAAGAATTTGAACTTCAGAAACCTACAACAGGATGTCTATCTTAAAAATTGGTATAGTTACTAAGAACTGTAGTCTGATGACAAGCTGAGAAGTGAATCTGCCATATAATATAGCAATAACCATGGTGTTTGGATATATTTATGCTAGAGGCAAATCAAGTGTAGGCAATTAGTATAGGGTCTTTCAACAAGAGTGTCCTATCTTTGAACTTAAATAAAACACATTCTATAAATGATAGAGGTTTATTTCTTTTTTTATTTTGGAACATAATTAATGTCATTACGTGTGGAAGAGAACACAGCGCCGCGACTTCATTAGGTTGTGCGTATGTGGTTGACCCAATTTTCAATGACAGAAGAACGTAAATTAGGTCCAACTTCATGAATAACACGCGTGATGATATTCATACCATCATTTACTGCTTCTGGCTTGTTGACATGAACTCAAGATTTAACATAACCCCACAAGAAGTAATCCAACGGTGTTAAATCACATGACCTCGGGGGCCAGTTAACAACATCACCACCATGGGAAATTATGAAACCTCTGAACTTCTCCTTCAAAAGATTGATTGTTTCGAGAGCAGTATGACATGTGGCAACATCTTGCTGGAACCAGATGTTTCCAAAATCCATACCATCCAATTGAGGCCAAAAATAGTCCCTTATTAGAGCCCGGTATCTTTCTCCATTGACAGAGTTTCTCCATCTTCATCTTGGAAAAAATATGGACCAATGATTCCACCATACCAAAATCCACACCACACAGTAACCTTTTGGGGATGAAGTGGTCGTTCTTGAATCTGCATTGGATTGTGATTGCTCCAATAGCGGCAATTTTGTGTTAACACAACTATACATCCAAAAGTGGGCTTCGTCACTGAAGATGATTTTTCGACAAAAATCTGGGTCAACTTCCAATTGCTCCATAGCCCAGTCAGCGAATACATGGTGCAACCTATGGTCATTGGGCTTTAGTTCTTGAGTTAACACCATTTTGTAAGCGTGAAGCTTCAAGTCCAGATGCAGAATTCGCCAAGTTGTGGTCGACGAAAGCCCCAATTCTTGCGCTCGACGAGCAATTTATTTGTTTCCGTTCTCGCGTACACTCTCACGAACGTTGCCTATGTTTTCGTTGGAGCGCTTACGTCGATTAAGTACAGGTGTTCTTTGATCGCGGACAGAACCACTTCTTTCAAATTTATTGATCACACGCCGAATCGTTCTCTCGCAGGGACGATTATGCGCACCGTAAACTTCACGCAATACACGGAAGGTTTGGCGAACAGATGATCCATTTTGATAATAAATTTTCACAATTTCTACACGTTGCTGAATGCTGTAATGTTCCATGGCTATTTGTCAATAACAACTGTAACCACTTGAAAAAAAATGACTGCTGTAACTCAATAACAACAGCAGCTATCACATGTTAAAGATAGGACACTCTTGTTGAAAGACCCTTTTATATGTAAAGGGAAAGAGTAACAGAGAGGTTGTATGTAAAGTGATGTAAATTTGTTTATGTAAGAATTATAATAGTTCAAGAAGTTGAAATAAATTCATTCATTCATACTACAGATAAGTAGTGGAGAAAGCAATAAGTATAAGAGAGGTAAAATATTAACATTTTTGGACATTTTGATGTCCAGAATTGTATTACTCTAGATACCAGACAATTGCTATGAATCCTGGACTCCGGGTCAAACTGGGGTGGCAACTCTTAAGTTTCTCTGTAGCAGCAAAGACAGAATATTTACCAACATTACAAGTTTCTTCCAGGCATATTTTGTTTTTTCATGCAATGACTTATAAATTAATGTCATTTTAATAGGTGTGGGGACTAAAAGGGTTAAAAAATATAGCTTCATAATGTATGCCAAAAGTCACTGCAAATAAATATGAAGTGATGCCTTTTATCAAGTTTCTTACTCTATTTGTGTATAAGGACTGTAAATGTATGTCAACAGATATACTGTAGTTAACAGGTGACCAAACCAAGTGAAAATGTTTAGTTAGAGGGGGGAAAAAGGGCTACAATAATTATTATATTAACCTAATATGCCAATCATAAAGCTCCTCACGCATACATCGTTGCTCTGGTGAATCTCCGCTGCACCGTTCACTGAGGTAGAGGTCAAATTTTTCTCTAAGATATTGCCCAATTGAAGTTGGATGAGGAGATTCTTGCTTCTCTATGAAACTCTCACATTCTTCCAGGATCTGACCAACCATATAGCCAATTTCATTCACCAAATCAGAGGGTAGCTCTACTCCATCATCACGGAGGTATGGGCCTTAAAATAAAATAGAAATTTATGAATTAAAGATGAGAACTATGAATTCAGTTTATTTACTTCTCTTATAAAGGTTGCTAGAGACAGCACTAACTATATCAAATTTATACATAAAGTAATAATGAACTTAAAGTATATATACAAATAATATGTGGTAAGTATGTTCTTAACAGCTATACATTTTTAATATATCTAACGCATAAAAGGAATGCATAAAGCAATGAATGTGGTGAGTTATAGAATACTGTACATGATAAAACACACATATATGGTTTAAATAAGAAAAAAACTGCACTTTGAGTGTATAATACAGGGAAAGTCAAAATGATGGACCAGATTTCAGTAATTTATTGTGTGAAATCTAATGAACATGTCGTATTATGAGACATATGGTTCAAAATGTAAATTCTAGAAGTTTACTTTTCTTGTATTGTTTCCACTTTCGCCTGCAAGGTGTCACAGCAGAGCAGTTAAGGAAAATGGTGTTGACTGGAGAACAAAAATCCTTCTGCATACTTGATTATCATGTAACAAACTCTGTGATTAGTGTTCAACGGCATTTCCGAACCAAATATTGGATAGACTTACTTACTGGGAAGCTGTTCCTAAGCAATATGTACAATTCAGATATTTGGCCTGCATCTGTAAACGAAAATCGACTGTCATCCTTCCACTGGGGAAGAGATAGTGGAACGAGTTCGCACATGTTTTGCACAGTCCACAGAAGTCTATCTACCGGGCAGCAAGAGAACTTCATCTACCACAGAAAACTGTATAGCAGGTTCTTCGAAAATGTTTACAACTGAAACCCTACTGCTTGCAGCTGCTTCAAGCTTTAAAAGACACAGACTATGTGATTCAAGCATTCTGGATCTCCTTACATGAATGGAAGAGGATGGGTTCACTGAAAGGCTAATTTACAGTGACGAAGCGGCTTTCCAGCTTTCAGAGAGTTCAGTGAAGCGGCTTTCCAGCTTTCAGAGAGTTCAGTGATTTGTTCATATGGGGTTTTGTAAAGGATCATGTTTACATACCACCACTTCCAAAAACACTGGATGATGTGCACAACTGCATTACAGCAGCCATTGCTGAGATTGAGTGACATGCTACAAAGGATTTGGCAGGAGGTTGATTATTGGCTTGATGTGTGTAAAGTTAAGCGGGGTGTGCACATAGAACACCTGTGATGTGTCTGATGAAAACTTTGACAGTTTACCTCTCAAAACACATGTTTCCTAATACGATACGTTCATTAGATTTCACACAATAAATTACTGAAATAAGGTCCATCATTTTGGCTTGTCTTGCACTTAATGTACCTAATGTAATGAAGATTACCACTGTAAGCTGTTAAATGGATGACAACTTTTCTAGTTTTATAACTCATTTCCAAATAATATTGTTTGCACCCATGTTTCAGTTTTTTACAACTTTATTTGTTTTACATCTGCTGGAAACTGATTGAATTCTAGAGTAATTGAGGTTAAAAGACCTTTTGTCCCATATTTGGTTGCATCATTAATGTACCTACTGAAGTCGCCTGCTCCTATAATACTCTATTTATATATAAAAAGTAAAGGTTTATAAATAATACAAATAGAATGCATCCAAGACACAGCCTTGCAGTATACCACAGTTAATTTTAGCATTGTCTCATGAAACATGGTGAAATCTATAATGACTGGAAAAACCCCACAAACTTACATAAGAAAAACTTACAGCTCTGGGACATGTTTTAAAATCTTCAAAATCCCTTTCACAAGACATAAACCATAAATAAAAATAAAGAATTTTGTTCACTACAAATTTATAATTTTTACTTTCTCTACTACTTACCTATAGTAAGTAAAGAATGCAATGAATTCCACTGAAAAATTTGCATGTGCGTGTGCGTGTGTGTGTTTATGCGAGTAAAAGAGAGAGCAGCATAATTGAAAAATGAAATGTTGGATAAATACCAAAGTTGGTATTGAAGTTCAGAATCTTCCAAGATTACAACATAAAGATTTTCAAGAACCCCCCCCCCATCGGAAAATTTGTTATTTTTTTATTTGCTCAAAAATGTCTTCAACAATTTTGATTAAAATACCAAAAATGCAGACATTTCATTTGTCTGTATAACAAATAAAATGTATTAATTTTAAATCGGAAGACATAGTGAAAAGATTAAGTATAATATATAGAAATGGTTACAAATATACAATTTCACTAAAATAGATTCAATACCTCAGAACTAGTTTCGAGGAATCACTCCTCATCGTCAGCTGATTGCAACTGGTTGGCTTTCCTCTGATGGTTATAGATGTCTCGTTGTCCCTCTAGAGGTGGTTCTACAAGTTTCGTAATCAAATTTTTGTCCATAGGGATGTCGAAATTCATTAACCTTGGACGAAATTTCCAAAGAAATATTTTCTCCCAAATGTTTAATTCCGTAGGTTTTTGTGCCTGCTTGATAAGTGATACTGTGTCCTCAATTTCATGTCCCTGTATCCAAAAATGTGCTGCAACTGCTGATTTTTCTTCTTCCCTGGATTTGATGTATCAAAAATGTTCCTTAAGCCTCGTTTCTATGTTACGCTTAGTTTGACCAATATAGATTTGTTCACAATCCTTGCAATCTATTCTTAAATCCCGGATTTTTTTATGAGCTGGTATTTTTTTCTTTTTGGTTTGCAGAAAAAGTGCCAGCTCATAAAAAATCCGGGATTTAAGAATAGATTGCAAGGATTGTGAACAAATCTATATTGGTCAAACTAAGCGTAACATAGAAACGAGGCTTAAGGAACATTTTTGATACATCAAATCCAGGGAAGAAGAAAAATCAGCAGTTGCAGCACATTTTTGGATACAGGGACATTAAATTGAGGACACAGTATCACTTATCAAGCAGGCACAAAAACCTACGGAATTAAACATTTGGGAGAAAATATTTCTTTGGAAATTTCGTCCAAGGTTAATGAATTTCGACATCCCTATGGACAAAAATTTGATTATGAAACTTGTAGAACCACCTCTAGAGGGACGAGACTCTATAACCATCAGAGGAAAGCCAACCAGTTGCAATCAGCTGACGACGAGGAAGTGATTCCTTGAAACTAGTTCTGAGGTATTGAACCTATTTTAGTGAAATTGTTTATTTGCAACCATTTCTATATATTATAAAAAAAATGTATATCTTGAATTTTTTGGAAACAGCTTGTGAAGTCCTCTTTTTTTTTTTTTTTTTTTTTTTTAATGAATTCTGTATAGCTGTTAAACTATAAGAGATGGACAAAAGCTTACTACACAAAAAATGTACACCCTGTTAAAAGTGCAATTTATGTGAAATAAAGTTTTGTGGCATTAACCATCTCTGAGATATTCATTTGTTATTGGTTTCAATTTTCAAATATTTGAAACCCTTTTGAAGGTCTAAGTAGCCAATCAATTGCTTCTCATCCTCAACTAAAGAAAGGAATTTCAAATCTAGCATTCAGTAATTGCTTTTTAAAGTACCTAGCAAGAAATGTGCAATTTCCATGTGCCATTTCTGCAAATGTTTATCTCAACTAATATGAAGTGGATAGAAGCTTTTGTAAGAGTAGTTCATAGAAGAGTGGATAGAGAAAGTCATGTGAGAGTAATACATCAGATATTTTAATGTTTCTAAAATGACTAAATGAAGAACACTCACCATTCTGCCTTTTTTTTCAATACATTTTTCCAGATCTTATTCCATTGGCTACAGAACTTATTCTCCTGCTTCAAGCATTTTGGATGGACTTTATAATCTCTCACTTAGCATAAGGCATTACATTTTCCTGTATTTCAATAACTATCAAATTAATTGGAAACTTTTTGCTAGCAAATTTAGCTTGATAAGTTTCAATTGTACTTCCACTGTTCCATTCAAGTTTTCTAAAAAAGTCACTTTTAATTCATCCTGATTTGTAAAGAGCTCATTTGCTGTCTTCTTTACACAACCCTTTGCAATTTATCACCATATCACTGCAACTGCTATTATCATCTATGAGGGCTATCCCAGAAGTACCCGACCTAACAAAGGAAATACAAAAATTTTGGAAAAAGACATCTTTATTTCTCTACATAGTCTCCTTTCAGATTGATACACTTTTCCCAGTGATGTTCAATAACTTCGATATCCTGTTTATAGTGAGAACCGTCAAGTTCTGCAAAATAGCCATCAACTGCAAACTCCACCTCTTCATTGTTGGCAAATCTTTACCACCAAGCCATTTCTTCAACTTTGGAAACAGAAAATAATCAGAGGGGGCTAAATCTGGTGAACAGGGTGCATCAGGAAGCAATTCAAACTTTAACTCATTGATTTTGCCCATGGTGATAATAGATGTGTGAACTGGGTATTGTCTTGATGAAACAGAACTTTCGTTTTTGCTAAATGCGGCCGTTTTTGCTTGATTTCATCATTCAAATGTTGCTATAAGTTTGCATAACTCGCCATTGATTGCTTTTCCTTTTTGAAGATAATCAATGAAAATTATTCCATGGGCATCCCAAAAAACTGACAACGTGACCTTGTCTGCAGAAGGAACTGCCTTCGCCTTCTTTGGAGTCGATTCTCCCCTTTCAATCCACTGTTTTGATTGTTCCTTTGTCTCAAGTGTGAAGTGATGGATCTATGTTTCATCCCTGGTTATGAATCAACGCAAAAACTCGGCTTTATTGCAGCAAAACATCGCCAAACACTCAACTGAAACATCCGCACGACGTTGCTTTTGTTCCATTGTGAGTAAACGCAGCACCCATCTTGCACATAGCTTTCTCATGTCTAAATTTTCAGTTAGTATGCGATGTACAGCACTTTTTGAAATGCCTATGATGTCTGCTAGCTCGTGCACTTTCAGGTGACGGTCATCCATTCCATTTGTGGATTTTCTTCACAATTTCTAGCATGATTACCTCATTTGATCGACCACTGTGATGTTCATCTGCAGCTCATAGGGCCTTGCTTAAACGAAGCCATCCAATATTTTACTGTTGTAAACGAAGGAGCAGACTCCCCCAGAGTACAATCTAGCTCAGCTTTAATATTAGTGGACTAAGACCTTTCAAATGAAAGTATTGTATCACATAATGATGACCAGATTTATCATGTTTACAAATTCGCTGAGAGCGTTCACTATTGATGGCTGCCAAACAATTACTAAACAAAGTAGCATCGTCAAACTTCAAACTTAAGTTTTATAAGGCTGGCAGTTTCTACCATAGTCATTTGTTTGAAACAACAACCACTATATATACGTCAGGTCAGGTACTTTTGGGACTGCCCTCGTATCATTCTCACAATCAATACAAATGAAGTTAAACTTTTGTACCATGAAGTGCAAGAGATTAGCTAGTGTTTTCATTGCCAGATGTGCGTAATATACCATGAAAATTATGACTGTGCTGAAATGTTGATACTAAATTGTGTAAAAGTAATTAACTTTACAATAAAAATGCACAGGGAAAATCTCCTCAGTTTCTTTTAAACCATCCACAGCCTTAGCATACTTTGATATTCAAAGGCATTACAGCATAAAGACATGCTGGAATTCTGAAATAAATCATTCTTTTTAGTAAATCTAATACTCAGAGGAAATAGCATTACTATAATATTTCATCCAGCATATCGCGAAGAATCACACTTTGAGCTATGGTTGGTCATCTGTACACCTTCCATCCTGTATTGATTTCATGTGCATAGTTATTCTGCAGTTCCATATGTAATCTTTAGTCCTTGTACAGTTCTTTCTCTATTCTCATAGTATCTATGTATCTCATCTGGCTCACTCAGTGTGACTTCTTGTGTCTTAAACCAAGGGCAAAACTACCTCACTTCAGCATCACTCCAAGAAATGATTCAATCCTCATAACAATGCTTACTTTTATGAATCCTTGCTTCACTCCAATGGGCATAATCTAGTAAGAATTCTTGCTGGATGTGTTTCTCTGAGGTTCCAGAGAGGTACTCCTTCCAAAAAGTTCTTTGTATCTTTTTGTTCTCGTTCAACAGAAAGGACCATGAGAATCTGATAGTTTTATATGCAAAAAATTGGAAGCACAGTCAAATGTTTGTTTAAAGTACACCATTTTGGTAACATGGAAGCAATGGACTGCTGGACAGTTCAATTTGTGAATGTAAAAATAAAACATATAATAAATATTTCTCTGAGCTATAATTTAATATAAATCACTCAGGTGTTTCACCACAATCGTACAAACCATGCCTTACCAATGACAAGTTAAAAATATGAGACCATGATACATACCTTCACCTTCGGCAGATGTGACATCTGACAAAAGTTTGTATTCATGAGCAAGCTTCCATATTTCATTATTCTCACCATGAATCCATTGTGCACCAGCCTCAACCCAAGTGTCTCTCAGTGGAACTGAACAGACACGACCACCTGCTCTGTTTGCAGCTGTAAAATCAATTATGAGTTAAACGTATATGATAATCAAATGTTACAAAGGCTTACATTTCACCATTGCTTGATAAACTTAGATATAAGAAAACAGTACATTCTCTCATCTTCTGGCAATGCTAACATTTTAACAACAGTCATCAGTGTTACTGAAATTAAATGCAAGATTTATGCATATTTTTCAACATTAGTATGTCTATAGAGGTAAACCAAACATTAAACTCCACTTTAAAAATAAACCAGGGTTTAATTAAAATAATGGACGAAGAAGAAATCATATTTGCACTCAACATAATTATATTTCTTTCCATCTTTCATTTTAGTTGTTTATCATAATATTTTCTTGTACATTCAAGATTAAGTTCAAAGATATATCAAGACCTATAATGAAAATAGGTAGGACAAAACAGAAAATTATATCATACTCTGAGTGAAAACAGAAACTGCTGAATTAATTTTCAATTTCTGTCCTCAGGCTGTAATAAGCTTTTCATTAATTGCAAACATATCATTGTTAAAACATTTATCTTTTGTTGTTACCCCTTTCGAATTACCATTGTGGGTGCATGTTGCAGTTTGTCATCAGAAAGATGAATGAATTATATACAGGGTCAATTTTAGCATGTAGTTGAGTTCAATTTATTCATCCTTTCAATCACTCCATACAATGTACTTTGATACAGGATACGTCAAGTTAATAAACCTATTTACAAATTATCCTATTGTTATATTTATCATAATTATCTATCACACAATTATTAAATATTATACAATACAAGTATAAAGTTAATAAGCTACACAAATGGATATTTACTAAATTCTAAAAACTCGTCCACACTGTAAAAGCATGTTCCTGTAAGAAATACTTCAACCTTGATTTAAATATATTGTACTTTTCTGTTGCTTTTATAGAATTAGGGAGAGAGTTATAGATATCCATGCTAAAATGCTGAACTCCTTTCTTACATATATTTGTTCCGGAGGAAATTAAATGCATATTATTCATATTCTAGTGAGATTTTTATGTATATTACTATTTGTTTGGAAATTATGACCTTTCTTTTTTTACAAATAGCGCTAATTTCAATATATACATACATGCCAATGGAAGTATACAGCTTTTGGAATAGTGGCCTATATGCACATAAGCTTTTTTTTGCCACATATTGTTTGGATGGCTTGTTTCTGCTTAATAAATATTGTTTTGGCCTCTGGTGAATTACCCCAAAATATTATGCCACATTTTATTATGGAATGTGTATTAGCAAAATACGCTATTTTTACTATTGCAAGGCTAACATTTTGGACTAACATTCTCAGGGCAAATATGTTTCTACTTAATTTACTTGAAAGATAGTTCACATGCGTTTTCCATTTCAGATTATCCTGTATCCATATGCCAAGGAAATTTGTTTCTGTCTTGTATGTTATTGTCTTATCACCTACTTTTATTACTGGGTTATATTCATTTTCATAATATAAAAGTTAAGACAAACCGTTTTCTCAATGTTTAGTACTAGATTACTTTTTACCCACAGCATCAGGTTGTTACTAGCACTTTGTAATGAGAGATTTAATGATGTGTTAGTTTTTCCTGTTATTAATAAATTTGTGTCATCTGCAAATAAGTGTAGTGGTTATCATACTAGTCTCTAGTTCTCAAGGTTACAGGTTCAAACCTGGTGGAGGGCGATGGATTTTTTCGGGCGTAAATATCCTTAGCATGACTGAGGGAAGAGAAGTAAAGCCGGTGGTTCCATGTTGTAGATTTACAGCACGTAAAAGGATCTCAAGCCCGATAAAGAGGCCTCTGAGCATAATTACTGTCTTTCATGCCCAATGTAAAATGGGACGCTAAGGACCACAGCAGTTAAAAGGCATCCATTAAATAAAACTCAATTTAATTTTATCTGCAAATAATACTGTATTGTGACTTCGGATTTTACTTTTTATATCATTTATATATAAGATAAAGAGAAACAGACCTAAAATGAAGCCTTGGGGAACTGTGTGTTTTATGTCAAGTGCATCTGAGTAAATTTTTGTGTCCGAGTTAGTGTTAATTCTGTTATTTGCTTTCTGTTTGAGAGATACGATGCAAACCAACTAAAAGCAGTAACTCTGATGCCATAATTGAATAATTTATTTAAGAGAATTTGATGATCTACAGTATCAAATGCTTTGCTTAGATCTAAGAACATGTCCACAGATTTTTGCTTTCTGTCTACTGCTGTTAAAACACTATTTGTTGTTATTGTTCACCAATGGCACTGGGGATTAATTGATCTGCATCATTTTCCCTCTGACTTCTCAATATAAAATCTGTAAGTTATCACTTTTAAGGCTTTTGCATTTGGCGAGATGTTGTTTGTTCCGGATGACATCTTCTTCACAGAGAGTGCACTTGGGTGTAGGTAAGCATCGTATATTTTAAAACACTATTTAAAAATGAGTCATTTGCAGTTTCAGTTACTTTTTATGCCTAAAACCATGTTGAGACTCAGTAATTATGTTATTGTTTTCAATAAAGCAAAGTAGTCTTTTATAAATTATCTTCTCTAATATCTTTGAGACCAAATATTTGAGAGACCGTTAACCATCAACCAACTCTGCTGTAGCCCAGTTGCTTGCCAAGAGCACCCAGCTCTGGGCAACACAAAAAAGGCTTTTTGTGAAATGTATACCTACTTACCTTATACAGAGGGAACTGGAAGTTCTGTCCCTCATTCATATGTACTGCTTATCTGCAGATAAAAGTTTCCAATAACTCAACATAGTTTATTCACAGAAAATAATGAAAGTTCATGGCAAAGTTCCAACTCTTCCTTGGTATGTGGGTTTCATCTGTTCATTCTTATCTTTAAAACAAACCGTGCTGAGTCAATGGAAGTGTTATTCACAGATGTCAATGTAATAAATGCCAAAGGACAACACTTTGAGCACCTTTTGTAAAAGGTATGCTTGCTTTCACATCATTCCCCCCCCCCCCCTGCCCAGAGCCAGTTACACAGCAAGCTCAGCAGCCAGTTAGTGGCCTCTGGAATATTTGTGGTAGATTGTTCATTACATCATCGCACATGACTTTATTCACCACGATTTCTAATACAGAAATATCAGCTTCATCAAAGTTAAACAAGTTTTATAATACAATAAGTAAGAACACGAATAAACTTTCATATACAAATAACAAATAGACATAAAAAAATGATGTGTCCTAACTAATGTGTTGGGACAAATGAAATAACCAAAATATGAATAGTGAGAAATACAAACATAATACATAGTACATATTACATAATAAAACTGTATCCTTTCGAAATATTCATCCACCGAATCAAAACAACCCTGTATTAAGAATTCCTTCAATTCTTTTTTAAATATTACTAAGGTTATTGATTTCTTTAAAAAATGGAGAGATTTTATTGTATAATTGATACCATTACAATGAAGACTTCTTCCGTATGCCCTATAATGTGTTGCTGAAATTTACTTCTGGTATTGTGATCATAAATGTCTGCATTTATGTTAAAACTATTTAACTGTTTATATGTTATTACCAGTGTTTTATATACGAAAACTCTCATGGAACAGTTAAAATGTTTAATAATTTGAAATGAGGTCTACAGCTTAATCATCTAACTCAAATGCTAAGTTTGAGCTTTCTAAACCATGCAGGAAAGTACAAAATTACCTTCAAGAATGACAAAGTCAGTTACTCCTGCATCTTTAAGTGTTTTAGCTGCAGCAAGGCCTGCCATTCCTGCTCCCACTATCACAACCTTGACGAGCTGCTTTTTTTGTTCAGTAGTGCTGAAGCAAAAGGCCAAGGATTATGTGTCACTCTTGCTTAAAACAATGGAGAATCAAAAAGACAAAAGAATGTGTATTACCTTACCTGCTCAACCTTTACACTGCAGGCAAAAGAAAAAGCTTTTGGTGGAACTTGTATTCCTGCAATTTTCTTCCTGGCATAAACATTTCCTAAATACATGCAAAAAATGGAATCCCTAGCTAGCAACTGTATGGATGCACTTAAATTGAGCAGCATTATTTATGATACAATTTTAATCATTTGGGACCAGTAAACTACATCAAGTACTTAATCAGAATTCTATATGCAGCAGTGATCTAAGAGCACTGCATTCTTACGTTTTAAATAAAAATAATTACTAAATAGCAGGATTGTCTTTAGAAGAAAATGGACCAATTCTTTATAATGTAACTGATGTTTGCTGTAATACTTTTGGCCAAATGATTTACTGTTTCATTTTCTGGTATTTTCTAAGCATCTGATCATCAGTAATCAAAAAGGAAATGAAAGAATTGCCAAATTAGTTTTCTTGAATGTCCGAGTACTTGTAGATGGACCACATTTTGAAACACAGTCACTAGATAAGTAATACTCAAACTACTATATTTCATTTCGTTTTTATTAACTCCCCTCAAAAAAACCTTAATAAGAACATTAATGATTACAAAATATATTCAATGACTGTTTAAACACTAATGGTCCTAAAGATGCCTATAGCAATGATAATGAGTTTTATTTATGGATGCTCAAAAATACTATGGTCCTTAGTGCCCTACTCTATATTGGGCATGAAAGACTGGTAATTTTGCTTAGAGGCCTCTTTATCAGGCTTGAGGTTCTTTTACATGCTGTAAAACTATGACATGAGACCACTGGCTTTACTTCCCCTCTGAAGGAAGCTATGCTAAGGATTTTTATACCCCCCCCCAAAAAAAAATCCAATGCCCTCCACTGGGTTTGAACCCATGACCTTGGGAACTAGAGGTACCCCTAGACCATGGAGGACATTAATGCTGCAAGAATGGTTTATAAATCTATGGATTTATTAAAGCTATCATTAACATAAGACTGGATCTGACCCCTATAGTATGCAAAAAATTGATTCTATCAGATTACATTCTACTAGCTGCATGATTGAAATAATTTTGTGAATTAAGTTTAAAATGAGTTGCACTATCACTCAATCTAACTACTTCACTAATTTACATCTTGTTATTGCGGCATATTTTCCAACTAACTACTTCAGCAACTTTGTTGAAATTCAACCATTCCCAAATGGATCAGCATCTCACATTGCTACATTTATACTGGAAAATATCCTCTGTTGTCATGGAGCTCCATCTGCCCTGTTATCTGATAGCAATGCCTTTTTGCTTTTTTTTTTGTTTTTTAAGGTGAAGTAGTCCAAGAACTTTTGAAACTTAAGCACAATCTTACTACATCATATCATCCTGCTTGTAATGGCTTGGTGGAAAGATGAAACCAGACCATTATCAATATGATAAGTAATTATGTCAGTTCTAAACAAGACAATTGGGATGTATGTTTATCATATGTTGCCTGGGCATACAATACAACTATTCATGATACAACCGGTTACTCACCCTATTTTCTCTTGTATAGAAGGCATCTGACACTGTCCACTGAAGTCCAATTTAAGTCCTCCACTAATAATATTTTTGTGAATGATATTCTCAGGTACGTGAAATTGCAAAAGGCAACATCAAAGCCGCAAAAACAAAACAGAAGTGAGTGACTGACAAGAAACATCAACATGTAGTTTTCGCTCTGGGTCAATTCGTTAAACTGTTCATACTGGCTTGAGAAAAAAAAGCCTTAAGTACAAAATTATTACATAGATTTCATGGTCCATTTGTTATTGTAAAGCAACTTTCACAGTTAACTAGGTTATCAGAGACCCAGAGCTACAACTTAAACCCAGATCATGTGGTACATATATACAGATTGAGTTCTTATCATGTCATTTAGATGAAATTAGCCTTCTGTTTCGCATCGTTGTCAACTGGAACTGCAGAGTACCTGGCAATCTAGTATGGCCTGCCAGCAGTAGTAATGTGTTTTTATACACATGCTTTTAACACTTTACCTTTGAGCAAATATTAGTAATTCTACTTGGTCATAACTGTTTATCACCTGTATAATTCACCTAGATAGCCCGACAGAAATTTCTTATATTTATTTATTTATTCTTTTCTTTCTTTCTTTCTTTCTTTCTTCTCTTCACTATTCCTGGTCTCAGCTTCTCAAACTGTTACTTTGTACTTTATATTTAATTTTCTTATATTATTACACCCAGGTAGTATGGGTAATATTTGTTATTGTCACCCACAGAGTCCCACATGCACTAACCTGGCTCTGCAAGGAGGGGTTAAACGCTCACGACTGGGATAGCAATTCTATTCATGCCACAACACTGATGACACAGAACCAAACTTCACCAAATTTTTGTATTAGCCAAAAATCCTGATTGAAATCTTACACACATATCCCTTTTTTTCCCTCGTTTTCTTTCAAAATTTTGTGTTGCCCATTTGCCAACATCTTGTTTTCAATTTTTCAATCCTGGTCTCTAACCATCTCTTATCCTAGCTATCTCCTATACTTTTGTACAGTGTAAGCACATTTGTTTGTATCACTTCACTTTGTTAACTATGTACTTTTTGGGCCACTACCCACCCTTACTGCTGCCTTTAACCCTACCTGTACTATGGATCTTACTCTTCTCCCCTCTTTTTTTTCTCTTTTGTCCAATATAACCTTAAACATCCTATGACAGACTCTGGTACTTGCCACTCATCGAGCCACTCCTCTCCAGATGCTTTGTGGAGGGCTGTTGTCTGGGACAGCCTCTACCCTGCACAGAGGATTGCAGATTTCCCTCATGAACATTATTGGTGTGTAATGGTGTATATTCATCCAATGGTTGTCAACGACAAAGATTGGACCTTTATAACTGGAAGTTATACCTGTACTCGAGGACTATACAGGCGCTCCTCCTCTACATTTGCATAGCCACTTCAGTGGCAGCACCTAATTTACTGGCAATCAGTTATGTTGCGTAACAAGAAGGAGTATATCAGACACTTTCCTCCCACAATTCTTATTTTATATATAGTACGTTGACAGTGGACATGTGTTATTGCTTCTGAGATTGGAACTCAGTTCATCACTTATTTAAACAGGGAGTTTCAAGTGATTTTTATAGTTATCTTCAGTACCTGCATTTGCATTGTGTTACAGTGGCAATGTTGTTTTTGTGAGTTCATTTCGCAGTTATTATTGTTGTGTTTTCCTGTGTCATTCCTTTTTTTCCTATTCCTCCCTCTTTTGAGAGCTACCCTTGACCTCCACCCAGGACTGGTCCTGTTCTCAGCTTTCCTTTCTCACCTGGGCCAGCAATGTTTGAGCACCTAATGTTTTGATATTCTTTTTATTCACAACTGTAGATGCTAAGTTTTCTTGGCGAGGGGGAGGTTGTAAGTTTAGAAAGCTGTGGAATTTAGCTAAACATTGTTTAAGGAGAATATTAAACTTGGCTTTAGAAGTTATGGCATGTCATTTCCTGGATGCATATGTCAGCAAGGAGAATCACATGATTCAAGGGATGACTGCTGAATTGTTCTGGAAGCTGCTGGCTTCAATGCTTACTGCATTCTCTAGCTATATGTAGAGAGGGCCTTTTCTCAGGTCACTCTCTCTCGTATGCTTGTCAACCTGACTCTATGTTGTCTGATCTTTAAATCATAGCAGCCATGTGATTATAATCCACTGAGAATCAAACATGCAGAACTATGGACTGCAAGACCTCCACCTCATCTGTCAGGTGCAACTATATGTAAAGTTTCTGAGAGACAGTATAGTGTTGAATAGAATTTATATAATTACGATAAGTTTTGGAACCAGAGTTATAATTAATTGTTACAGCCAGCCTGAAACCATCCTCCTTGAACCACGTGATTCTACAGGGCTTCCCAGTTAAGGTGCAACCTTATTCTCTCTCAAAATGCCAAGCCAAGCTCTACCCAAAACCTGAGAACCCTCAATTCTTTCAGTAAGTTGTGATACGATGCTGGTGTTAAACAAACATGGCATCACAGTATGATATAAATAATTGATCAGTAGAGGTAAATGGAAAAATATGGTTTTGTAGAGTAGCTATGAAAGTAAACAATCAACAGAGAGAGACAGGCAAATGTTATAAAAACCTCTACCCCCAACCTATATGCACTATTATTTCTATGTATTCAGCTCATTCTTATACTGCTTTGAACTTTTCTTTTCCGTATGTTTCAAGGATTAAACTCCTACTTTGTCAAAGTATGTTTAACTCCAAGAAAAACAAAAATTAACTCATTGCAGATCAGTAGTGGTTCACTGGTAACCGGCCAAAACATTTTGTTACCATAGTTGATGGCACACTGATCTGCAAATTTGGCATTAATGCTTTGATTCTTATACTTTTAACTCATTTTTATTTTCCCTAAAAGTACAACACTTTAACAGTGGTTAGCTGCACATATACCAACATTGTGAAGTATCTCATTCAATGGGATAAATTGAAATTACAAATGTCTGCAAAATGCTGCTTCTTAAATCATAATCACAAACTCTGTAGAATAATTTCATTTATATGACCAAATCTACCAATAATTTTAATCTTTCTTTTATTTAATTTGTACAGTTAAATAATTACTGCATTTCAAAACATAAATTATAAAAATTTACAATAATTTTACTATAGAATTTACAAAATTAATGAGCTATTCAACCATAAGAATCATGTATATAGTATTATCTTAATATAAACTCACAAAACAAGATGTTTATTGGCTGGATTCAAAACTCATTCTTGTCCATCCTTTCAGGTAACAGCATTTCCATCATAGAGATGCTTTTGTTAACCTAAATGAAATATTGCCACTTTTCAAAACCAAATCAAGCATAAAAAACTAAAAACAAAATCACATCATTAAAGAATAAAGGCTTTCCTTTCTCTCCAACATCAGCAGGACTTCAGAATTTCTTAGAAAATACCAACTTTCTAAAGAGGCTGTTAAGGTCTTTGAGGAGATAAATTGAAATTAAAAAGTTGCTCCCGAAGCCATTTCTTTCTCTATAAAATACAGATTTAAAAGGAAAATTAAACTAGTAATAATCCTCAACTATATCTCTTGTCATTTGCTTTGCACATTCTGCATGATGCAGTTCACTTTACGAAACATAACCACTCATTAACAGGCCATAAAAGTGTAAAACTCTTTTATCATGCATAGGAACGCTCAAATTTTGCAACTTGTAAGAATTTGCATTTAAGAAATATGAACTCGCTCAAAAAATCTTTTGCTGGAATTTCAAAATTGAAAACTGTCTTTGTTTTAACAAATTAGATTTACTCCCAAGTGGTCAGTTCCTGTTGCTTTGTTAATTGTTTTAACAGTATCGGATTGGGATTTAAATCAGGATTTTTAGAGCAGAAATGAGTGGCCACTGCTGATTTTTCTAATTGTTTATATTTTAATTAACTGAAGTGCTCCTTAGCTATAATTTCCAAATTTCTCTTTGTTTTCCCCTTGTATAACTGATGACCATTGTTGTATTCAATTTTTTATATGCCAGACTTTTTGTTTGGATGAATGGTGTCCTTGTTCTTGCATTCAAAATGTTTTTTCAGGGAAGATCTATTGACTGGTGTTAGCAGAATGCTGTTTTTTTTTTTTTTTTTTTTGTAGATCTTGTTGGAGTGGTCAAATGTACTATACTTGAGTGATATGCAAGCTTGTTGACAGTATTTCTTTTAGTGTAAGGTTGGTAGCTTCTTTCCTAGAACCAGTAAAAATTGGCTACAACTCACCTACATCAACACAACAAAAAATCAGTAGTCGAACATAGGTTGAAAATAGAGACAATTAAATCTCAGAAACGTGTTTCTAGCTTTTAGTGTAAGTGGTCACTTATCAACTAAAATTTTTCCCAAATTATTAAATTACTTCATTGTCTTTAATCTCCTATAAAGAACAAAATGTTTAATGTTTTATGGAAGCAAAACCAAAAAAATACTTGCTTAAGTTTGAATGAAACAAAAAATAAATATTTCAATTTAAATGTTCAATAATTATGCACTTAATGTAAAAACCAAGTAGGCATGTAGTACTTATAATATCAGATACAAAAAGTTTAGGAACTTAATGGAGTAATCAGTGAGAACAAAGATGGATAACTTTATCTAACAATTTAAGGAAATACAATAAAACAAAGTTAATAATTTTATTCAAACATTTAATAAACAGACTAACTACTAAATTACCTTCTCTAGCACCTACTTAAAGTAGGCAGATGAAGTATTGCATTCCAACCAAAAATTCAATATCGATATTTCACCAGAAATACATGTTTTGAGGTCCCTTGAATAAAAACTCTCTCTCTGCGTGTGTGCGTGTGTGTGTGTGTGTGAGAGAGAGAGAGAGAGAGAGAGAGAGAGAGAGAGAGAGAGAGAACAGCACAGAAAATGAAAATTCAGATAAATACCAAAATTTGTGTCTAACTTCAGCCTCTTCCAGGGATGCCACATGAAATTTTCAAGAAAATCCAACTTTTCTATTTTCTAAAAATGGCTCTAATGATTTTTATTAAAACAACATATGATCAAGATACTTTGTTTACTTGGTTAATAAAGTGTATGTATTGAATTTTCTATGAATAACCTATGAAACCTATGTTTTCATTCAGAAAACAATTTGAATAATTTTGTATATTTGTAAATCATAAGAGGTAGTCAAAAACTTACTAAATTAAAAATGTAGATCGCTTTAAAGCACACAACTTATTTAAAATACTTTTATTGTGGCATCAGGGATATTTGTTATTATTTTTTTTATTTTTGAAGTACCGTCATCTACTGTTTCTCACAATGTCATGGAAAGAGTATGGATGTTAAAAGCCAGCATATAGCAATCTGATTTTTAAAGTTCTGACTATTCTTCAACCTCCTGTATACCCTTTGTATATATAATAAAATGTGCCAAACTATTTCTACAAATGTTTAAATTAAATTAAATTGAGTTTTATTTACGGACGCTCTTTAAAGGCTGTGGTCCTTAGCGTCCCATCCTATATTGGGCGTGAAAGACCAGCAATTTTGCTCAGAGGCCTCTTTAGCAGGTTTGAAGTTCTAAGTCTACGATGCGGGACCACCGGCTTTACTTTCCTTCCGAAGGAAGCCATGCTAAGGATTTTTACGCCCGAAAAAATCCATCGCCCTCTGCCGGGTTTGAACCCACGACCTCAGGAATTAGAGGCTAGCTTGGTAACCACTACACCATGGAGGATGACTACAAATGTTTATGTTCATTAGCATGAAGTAAATAGAAATATAAGATTTTGTAAGAAGAATTTGTTGGCAGTGGCTAGAGAAAGTCATGTGAATTTAACACTCAGATCTGTTTTTGTTTAAACATTCAACGAAGGATATAAAAATTACATAAAACATTGGTAACAATGTTTATACTGAAGATACAATGTCTGAGACGGAGCAATCAAGAGATATGATAACGTGTGCACATGCATGTGTATGTGGTCACTTATTCAGCTGAATAATAGTTTAAATTAAGATTTGCATGAAGGAAAAATGATAAAATATGGCAAACTGCGGCACTTATGGAAAAAAGTGAATATAATAAGAAATATAGATTGGCTGCTGTTCTATTCATACACTTCAATAAAACTTTTGTTAATTGTTTTACATTTGAAATATGTGACCAAAAATACAGAAAACATTTTTTTCTGCAAGAAATAGGTGCTTAGAAATTAAAATATTAGAATTTTTTCATTCCTCTTTTTGCCTGAGGATGATATCTACACTCGTTTGACTTGTTATACTGAACACCTTGCACATGAAGAAATTTTAAGTTTTGAAGCTAGTCATGACTGGATCCTTGTCTTGTCCATATTTCCAGCTTCATTCCAGCAAAAGTTTTAGACGAATACTTATATTTATACAAAGTTTGAGAAATATTGTTCATTATGTCACCCAAATGTTAGTTTAAATAAATGAATAAAATAACTGTCAGAGAAAGGAAAGAAGAGTTTTGAAGATATAATGATGTGCAGTTTATTCAGGATGGAATAAACAAGCACCTTGCAAGTGGAAGTCCCAGGTAGCAAAAAGAAATGCATTGTTTTATCATGAAATAAGAGTTGAAGCTTTCCTGGTGACAAATATGCTCTAGACGTTCTCGGGCTTCAAGCCAGGTGAAGTGATGTGGAGACATCGACATTTCGGGAGCGTACATCTCTCCCATCTTCAGGATGCTGAATGATTGGATCGGTATTTTGGGCCCGTTTATATACTCGTCATGGTGGCGAGCATGGACTGCGTAGAAAACGCGAGCCGGCCTTCGCTGTGTTTAAAGTGGCGGACCTCGAAGAATACATGTACCGGGAGTCTATCGCATTCCTTGTGAATGTGGTGCCCCGTACATAGGACAAACAGGCAGGACCATAACTACCAGGGTCAAGGAGCATGAGAGGTCTATCCAGCTAATGCAGCCAGAAAAATCTGGGCTGACTGAACACTGCTTTGATATGGACCACAGAGCCAACTTCCGCAAGACCACCATCATTGCCAGGTGCAATGGCTACTGGGAGCGCAGGGTCAAGGAGGCGCTGGCCAAGAGAAGCGCAAGCTCAACCGGGATGCTGGTCTACAGCTCAGTTCCTCCTGGAAACCGGCTACCAATATCGAAATTGACAGGCTCAAATGACACAGAAAACACAAAACATCGACACATTAGCTACCCTCCGAAGAAACATGTTTTCTTCGAGGTCCGCCACTTTAAACACAGCAAAGGCCGGCTCGCGTTTTCTATGCAGTCCGTGCCCGCCGCCATAACGAGTATATAAACGGGCACGAAATACCAATCCAATCATTCAGCATCCTGAAGATGGGAGAGATGTACGCTCCCGAAATGTCGATGTCTTAACACATCACTTCACCTGGCTTGAAGCCCGAGAACGTCTAGAGCACTTGTTTTATCATATTTTGTGTTGAATGAGTGCCTTTCATTTTAACGCTATGCTGCTCCAAGTACCCATGAAGTGCTCTTTTCTACCCAGGAGTTTTCTTTTCCTTCAAGTTTATTTACCCTTTTTAACCAAGAATTAAATTCTTTTTGTTCAAGATATTTAAGTGTCCCCAATCATAACTAAGGATTTTGTTCTGTCCTAACAAGGATGCTAAGAAGACTGTACTAAATGGCTCTTGGTAATCCAGTAGACTAACATAAATTCAATGGTGCTAGCAAAAATGGGCTAACCATCAATTAAAAAAAAGAAAAATAATTACATGCTTTGATCTACTGCAGAAACTGCAATACATCCTCTCTAAGTTCGTCTAACCTTAAGGAAGCCTATGTGATAGATACAGAGCTTATAATTTTATGACATTTTATTGAAAACATGCCATTTTATTCTGTTAATCTGATAAAATTTCACTAAGCTAAATCCACTACAAAATTATTTGTCTGGTAAATAAAAATACATGGAGTTCTGTCTTGAAAAATCTTATTTATGTGATATCTAGGCTGGCAAAAGTAAACAACACTAATCAATATATTTTAAATAAATAAAATACAAGAAAAAAACAAACAAACAAAGCAATCATATTTATTGTCATCATTATGATTGTTGTTATTTTGCATTTACTATTCTAGATAAGCACAAATGGCCTGAAAGAAAAAAAAAAGATTCAGCCATTATAATTATAGAAATCTTTGTTGTTCAAAATTGCTGCATATTCCATAATACGCTTTCTGACCATGTTCAAATAGATTTAATTAGAGATGGTTTGATACTCAGAGGTACACTTAAAAAGAGTAAGATCTGTGCAAACAAACTGCAGACATTTTTATCCACTCTTCAATCCCTTTATACAGTCAAGTTAGTCATCAAAGAGCTTATTTTATTTCAATAGTGCACATAAAAATTTCAATAATGCAACCATATATATTGATCCATATATAAGGTCAACTCAAACATCAGATGACTATATTTTAAGGAGGCTTGAGAAAAATAAAATTTAAATTTAAATTGAACTTTTATTTATGGACGCTCTTTAACTACTTATGGTTCTTAGCGTCCCATTCCATTATGGGCGTGAAAGACCGGTAATTTTGCTCAGAGGCCACTTTATCAGGCTTGAGGTTCTTTTACGTGCCGTAAATCTATGACATGGGACCTCTGGATTTACTTTCCTTCCAAAGGAAGCCATGCTAAGGATTTTTATGCCCGAAAAAATTCATCGCCATCCACCGGGTTTGAACCCGCAACCTTGGGAACTAGAGGCTAGCACGGTACCACTAGTCCACGGAGGACGATGTTTACTTTTAAGAATACCTTATATATTTAGTGACTGCAAGTTCAAGATGAAGTATTATATACAATTTTATATAAAGTAATCAATCTTAAGATGGCAACAACAATGCTTGTGGGGATACATGACATGACATGTTTCACAAATCAAGATATGTATAATCCAAGTTTCCTACTGTTTCCCTCAATCTTCTCTGCTGTTCTGCACAGCAGGGAGGATGAACACATTATCAACCATACCTTCGCTATATGCATACTTTGACTTTATGAAAAAATATGCAAACTTTGTGAAGCTTCCCTTTGGACAATCACAAGCTCAGCTATTGTTTTTTTTAAGTAGTGTTTAACATCCATTCTTACTGCACACGGCACCACAGCAAGTGTACATGGATCATACATGGCATGAAATGATAATTGGAGAAGGAAAGTTCCAGACCTGGCATTTGCAAATAATTAGGTCTGAAGAAAACCTGAAAAAAACCTGTCAGGGAGAATGCATGTACTACAGAGTGAGCCAAAAGACTACGAACCGCCTGCACGGTGTTTTTCCTGTCCGCATCCTCGGCGCTCGTTGCCGTCTGCCGCTATCATAGAAAGGCGCGAATGAAACCATACATTTTTAAAACTACTTTTAAAGACTTTACTTACCAACTTTACGAAAGAAGATGCTGAAACTGGCCACCGTCGTCGTCCATATATTTTTGGCACCTCTTTAGGAAATTATCCATCACTCCCGTAGTTCACGCTGAGAAATTTCCTGGTGGATATTTTGTTTTAATTCTTCCAGGGTGTGTGGGTTTATCTTGTACACTTTGTGTTTTAAGTTCCCTGTAGGGATATTTTATGAACAATATTACCAGCTGCACGGTGTTTTTCCAGTGGGCATGTGGAAATATCACAAAAACATGATAACACACTGCTGCTATAAACAAAGTCACGCTGTTGAAGTGTAGCTGTGCAGTGTGAAGTGCAGTTTCGAGTTCACGGTGATGTGATGTAGTTCAGTTATTACAAGTTATTTATTATTTTGTCCTGTACTTAGTCACAAAGTATATTATGGCTCAGTACATGCCTTCTACTGCACAGCGGGTATTTATTTATTTATGATTCGTATGTGTTAACTCAGTCAGCTAGCCAAGTGAAAATACGATTTGCAGAAAGATTTCCAGGTGTAAAAGTACCAAGTCGTACAACAATCCATGAACTTTACAGTAAATTTCAAGCCACTGGAAGTGTTCAGGCTAAGAAATCTAAAAGACGACGTTCGGTTCTTACCAAACAAACATTAGACGACATCAGTCATCATTTTGAAAATTCCATGATGGATAGTTTCCTAAAGAGGTGCCAAAAACGTATGGACAATATGGTGGCCAGTTTCAGCATCTCCTTTCATAAAGTTGGTAAGTAAAGCCCTTAAAAGTAGGTTTAAAAACGTTGTATGGTTTCATCCGCGCTTTTCTATGATAGCAGCAGACGGCGAGTGCCGAGGACGCGGACAGGAAAAATACCGCGCAGGCGGTTCGAAGTCTTTTGGCTCGCCCTGTACCTTGAACATGCTTGTAAAACAGAATGCAGCCATCCTGCCCTCCCCTTTACTTCCCTTGACACCCCTTACCAACCATTCTCTGGAACTGTTCTACAGATGTATTCTTACATCACACAGACTCTGCATTGACACGTGTCACTTAGTTGCTTAAACCTGTTCTAGCCATGCTTACTAAAGTCAGCATTACCTGTCTGTGGGTTTACCTACTCCTCACTCCAACAGCAAATTTAAGTACATTGGTAGAAAGGCATCTATTTAGAAATTGCTCATATGAAGGCCTGGTCCGAACTCAGTTCATTCTGGACCAATTTTTGAAGCATTCAAGAGGCACTGAAATGTTTTGTTGCCTGTCATTTATGGCATGTGCATCAACCAGTATCCCTGAGATTTCACATCAGCAACATATATTTAAGCACTAATATGATGTGCAAGCTTTCATTCATGCTTGTGCTGCATTAAATGTTCAGACTTTTAACAAATTTTAAGATAAAAAAATCTGATATGTAATAGTCATATAACTTTCTTTAACAATTATAATTTATTATCATAGCTATTCTACATGCTATTCAAATAAAAGTTTAACACGTTAAGGGGCAGAGTGGTCCCTAGGGACTGCCTATTATAATTGTATAACTAATGCTAGCTAAATTTACATTCTACTTGGTTTTAAACTAAAGTAAACTACTAATTAATAAATGTACTATTCAAAACTCGCAAACTTTTACCATGTGTTCAGCAGCTGTTGTGAGCAAAACAACAATATGAAATGGCGGCTGGCTATGAAATCACCTACATCCTTGTTTCCACATTCCTCCATGCATTAGAGTAGCTGTGAAACAACTGAACCATGCTGCCACATGTAGTTTGGAAATAAGAAAACGCCTAGTGTTGAGCATATAAGTACCATCTATGAATACTAAATTGTAATAAGCATTTCCTTATCAAAAGGAAATACTTATTACTTAAGCATCTCCTTTCCATAAAAGTGTCAATTTGTATTTGACCTTTATTCCCTATCCTCTCTAGAGTATGAAAATGAGAAGGAAAGTGAGAGAGTGTTTGCTTGCATGTGCACATTAGAGACAGAGAGACAACTTAACGGGTTATTTATTTGTTTCTTCCTTTTAAATTTCTTTATCCCCCTGTGCACAATCTCTTCTGTAGAGCTATTTTTATCACAATTTCTAGGAAATCATCATACTCAGCAACATAAAAGAAACCAAACATTAACAAAATTCACCCTTCACCTTTGGATTTTCCAGAAATTTGCTAAAATATTCAAATTATAATATTCAAATATTATAATTATATTTATATATTCACTAAATAGATTGAATATATAAATATATATGAGGAATGACATTTCAAAATGTGATAAGTCCACTCACGGGTATAAATTAGTTTGAAGTGGATACCTACTCCAAACGATGGGCTGCATCGAGCTATGGTGTTGCTTTGATTCAAAACACAATTTTTAATCTTCTAAATCGAGCAGAAATTATGGGTTTTGTTTCAAAATGCGATCATCAGCATTGAAATTGGTTCAAACCGTGATAAGTCCAGCTTGTTACAATCGCTAATGTATGTTGCACCTAAAGTCGAATAAAAAGCAGTAAACCTGAGAAAGTAAACATTCCAAACACTCAACACAGTGTTGTGTTATTTATCAGTTATTGTTGTGGACAACATATTGTCATATGCAACTAGTTTATTGTTCAGCATTGTGTTTTTACATTAGCCTGCAGTTTATGTAAGTGATGAACATGGAAGAAAGTGTACATATAGGGACCATTCTTCTGGCTCTAGGAAGCAGCAGAAGGCATAGTGAAAAGAAAAGTGGAGCAAATGGAAAGATAACTACTTTAAAAGACAATTTTGTGATGAAATTTTTTAAATTGCCTTTTATTACAATTATTACTAGTGGCATATTCATGCTTTAATCTGTAGATTGAACTCCACTTAAGCGATCACATATTAATTGTTTCAACTATTGTGAAATGTTGGAGTTTGAACCGCCTTGTGCATACAAGGAGGGAAGATTTAAATGCTGTACCATTCTAGGCTACCATCTTATCAGGAATAGGAAGGAGGTCTACAGTCATGTAAACAAACAGCAGCAGGAAAGGATTCTTTCATCACTTATGACAGCATCCAGCCCAAAACGACGGCGTCCTCAGAAAGAAAGTGGGGAACTAAATATACTAGTTACAAAGTTTCAGGTGAGATTAAACAATGAGCAAGTTTCTGTATGTTCCAAGTGTTTTACAGTTCTGACTTATACTCGCTGCCATAGAAGAAAGGGACTGACATTTCATGGAGAGAGAGGGGCGACCATGTGGAGAGCGCGTTAGAATTGTGCACAAAGGCGACTGGGTTGCATCTGCATTATAGAGAGGGTATTATTTATATTTGTATATGAAGACAATTATAAAATAATGAATCTACATGCAAAGGATAGAACATGCAAGAATATATCAGTGTAAAGATCTGCGTTAACAAGAGAGACATACCTGTGAAATATTGATACTCTAATGGGAAAATGCTGCTGATTCTCTCACAGAGCATATTATTTCCCGTGCTTGTCCTTTAATTGGGATAACTTTACCAAATACATTTTATTCGGTTACCAAGTATGCTCAGTTTTTCATTTGACTCGCTGTCTTCATCACTATTTTTTGGATATTGTTAAATATCCATTAAGTGTTAACACAATTGCAAATGATCACAACACATGCACAGATACATGGATTCAAACACACGTAAACACAAAGCAAATAGACGTACAAATAGGATGATGCAAAATAACTTGTCAGTATACAGGTAATCTCTAAACTGATGTAAATGTATTCAGCTGTGGCTAAAAGAAGCATTGTTTATAACTGCAGCGACAGCAGAAGGTAAGACGTACAGTTCATGTTACTGCAACGGTCGCTCACCAGGTATGTATGCTAATCACATGTTACAGTATCGGCAACAAGCTTTTTGTGTCTATCATAGCTATGGAAATGTCCTAGTTCTAATTGGTCCTCCTAATCGTTGCTATGACATATCCATCCCCTCCCATTCATTTAAAGCTTTCCGTCACATGGTTAGTAACTGTCAATCACCTTCTTGATTGGCGCCGACTATAATAGTATTGCTGCCTTACTAACTGCTGGTAATGCCATTTTTGAAAAAAGAGGAAGGGACCGTAAAACAAAACAAAACATCCCAAAGAAAGACAATGTGATTAAGTTCATTTCAAATTTGAGGGCTAGAGAAAGCCACTACAACAGAGAAAAAAGTAAACGGCTATATCTTTGGACATGAATATCACAAAGCTCTTCATATTATGCTCTCTGCATTACACATATAAAAAATAAGTCTCCAAACTTCTATTGCAGTACTGAAAACTAGGCTGGCCATGGACCAAATGAAGTAGCTTCAGCTTTGATAGATGTTCTAAGTAAGTACAGATACGAAGAACACACTTCAGCCATAAAATTATTTTCCAACGGCAGTGCTGGGCAGAACAGAAAGCCCACATAGTTCATTCTCTGTATTGGTGGCTTCTAAAGAAATCTCCAGACTCAAACAAAGAGATACGCATTACATTCCCCGTGCATGGTCATTCCTACTTGCCTACAGACCGCCTTTTCGGCGCAGTGGAGAAGAGTCTTCGGAAACAATCTAAATTATTAACTCCTGAACATCATAACATTTATGAGAAAATTGGAAATATTCAAAAGTTAGGAATCGACTGAAATATTTTAAACTTCAAGGACCTCTGTCGTGATTTAAAGAAGCCAGTAGGCATAAGAGATATGAAATGGGTAATATTGAAAAAGAAATTCCATGGGAAGGAAACATTCATTTTTAAAATGGAGCCCTCATACAGACTAGACGACATCAAAAAGTTACATTTTCTTGCTAAAAGCAGGAGTAGCAGCAGATCAGATATCTGACCCAGATGTTGTCAGTTTGATATGCCCTATAAAATCAGAAAAAAGGAAGATTTACTCATTCTTCTGAAGCAACGCTTTGGTGACAGCTGAGAGGAGGATGAAGCTGAAATTTTATATTGATGTACTTAAGAGAGATGTTGCAACAAATGTTGTAGAACAGCAAGTTGAGAATGAAGAGAGTGATTGTTTAGAGGAAGAACTTGGGTATCAAATGCTCTGATGAGATGTTAGGAGACGTACTATCCATTCAGATTTCAAAATTTGGACATTATTCCGTATGCGGGTAGGAGGTATGAAATGTTAAGAAACTTACGGAATCGGGTTTTTTTAGAAGAAGAGGACAACAGGGCGTAGCCGTACGATCTGAGTGTCTAAACTTGAATGAGAACCCAGGATACTACACAATCAACTCTGCATATTAAAAACCCCCAATTCCGTAAGTTTCTTAACATTTCATATCTCCTACCCACATATGGAATAATCCTCCTACCCACATACAGAATAATCCTCCTACCCGCACACGGAATAACGTCCCAAAATTTTAACTAAAATATGACAACGGTCAGTGAAACTATTTTTGATGATGATATTTGCACGATTTGTTTTTCTAATACGTGCTATAAAACATGTTTTTATACTTTATTTTCAAACAGGATAATTTTTTACTGATTTGTTTAATGAATATCTAAAGGCTTTTGTGAATTATTAATACTGATTTCATTCCTTAAATAAAGTTTGAAGCCAAAAAAGAACTTTGCAGATTATTTAGGAACAAATTAATTTTGAACCTGTTATTTATTATAAGGTATGAAAAGAACTTGCTGAATAATTAATGATTTGATTGAATTGCTCAATATATTTTTTCAAAAATTTTAAGAAAAAGAAAAGTAAGTAAGAATTTTGGCTATTCTTTAAATAATATTTTAAAATGTTCTCCTTAATTACAATTTTGATTGCATTGCTTAAATGATGTTAGGGCATTTTTCAAAGCAGCAGTATGCAACCGTTAAAACAAGTGACTGATTTTGATCATATTGTATCAATTATTTAGCTAAAAATAACAATTAAAGAATAGATTCTTGCTTTATTTCTGTATGTGTTTCAAAACACAATTTGTCCTTTTGGTTGGTACAAAATGCAACAAGTCACAGATTTTTAAAATTCATTTAGCAACTGTCTTTAAATAGTGAAATTTTACTCACTTATACTATTTCACTGTATTTACAACTCTTAATAAATTCCTGTACTTAAATTATCAATTATTACAAAACCTTACTCATATTAATTTTTGGCTTCTCCTGTAAAATTTGTATTTGTGAACTTATCACATTTTGAAAAGTTACTCCTCATATATTGTGATGTATGCAGAGATTATAGGACATACGTCTCTCTGGTCACCGGGATTTGAGATGGCAGTTGGAACTTGGGGTAGGGAGAGTTAAGAATCTTTAGGAGGGGATGAGTTGTTTAGCATCTCTGACACTTGAGGATAGCGTGGCTTGAGAAAGCGAGTCCTTCGAGCTGTAAGGACGTGCAACTGCTTTCTCCGTGCCATGCGGCCTCGCCGGCAGACATGTGGGCTAAGAGTGTAAGCACTACGTTATCTATCTTTATATAATAAATTCATCAGCCATCCATTCTCTGGAAGTTTTAATTATGTTAGTGTAGAGTCCTTTCCTTCCTTTAAGCCATGTAACGTTTCGGATTAGTAATATTTTCTGTACTTTCTCTAGCTGCGTCCCTCGTCGTAGCCTCGCCGTGTAAGAAGTTTGATTAATTTCCCGGTACATTCTTTGCAAGCGAGTTGCCCCATCAGTTTTTGAGCATTAATAAGAAGAGGCTACGACAATATAAGTAAATAAATAAATAATCTTAGTCCCAACAAACAAGCATTGCTTAGAAAACATACTCAGAACCAACACAAAGGACAAAATTCCTGCACAAAAAACTTCAAGTATTTATGAAATTGGATGTAAAGATTGTTGGGGGGGGGGGATTTTCCCTCTTTATATCTGTGTGCATGCATGTGGACACAAGGTTTAAAGAACACATGAGAAACATGAAATATAAACATATGAGAAATCAGCAAATACAGAGCATTTTTGGTCCATAGATCATAAGTTGAAACAGAAACCTAAGCTTTTAAAAACCAGTGGAATTGGTTATACATAAAAATAAGCACAATTTATTGAATTTTGATAACCCATATGAAAATGGTTTCACCACCTAATATGTCCAGCCAGGAAGTGCTATTTACAAGCCACCTATGTCTTATGGTTTCCCAGTAACTAAAATTCAATGAGAATGAAGAGGACTTCATAGGCTATTAACACGTTAAGTGCCAGTAGATATTTGATTAAATTTTCCCACAGGCTGTTGCAACTTTTTCCCAAGAGTCAATAAAGGGCACACTAAATATTAACTTACTGCAAAGATGAGTGCTGTAGAGGATTTTATAGGCAATTATTATAAAAAAATAACTCTGGTGGTCCGTGGGGACTGCCATGGTCCCACACAAGAAATTGTATTGCAGGACCAGTGGTCCTGTATAATGGTCTGCGGTAATTTTTAGCAAATGTATGGATTCATTGAAGTAGAATTTATTTTTTTTCACTCATAGCATCTCTGTTGCCTTGAATGATATAAAGTCTGTATTGTTAGGTTGGCGGTCCTTATCTGTAATGTAGAAAGCAGGTTTTTGTAATGTTTACCATTATTGAATAGGATTTTTGTCCTCAAACTTGCATCACAGATTTCAAAGAAAAGAAAAAAATCATAGAAGCATTGTTGTTCTCTAATGAAAATCTGAGTGATCCCTCTCAGCAGCAACAGTAGCAGATATCAATTTCTAGGAAAAGGAAATCTACAAATACGCATACCCTCAAGAAGCATGATGGACCAGGCTCATAAGGTAGTACAAAAGTATTGTAAAGGATGCTATAAAAAGAAACTCGCAGGAAATTTATCAAAAAATAAAGTCAAGAAACTAACCACCTACTGTGAAGAATGCGACAGAAAACCTCATTTTTGTTTGCCATGCTTTGCTAATTTTTATAATTCAAAGTTAAAAACAAAACCTTCCTGATACTCCATATTTTTTATACTTTGAATGTTAGAACTAAACACATTCCTTGACAGAAATTGTAATTAAACTTTTCATTGACAGCATTATTGTGTTCTATTGCCTCACTGTATATAAACACAGTTAATATAAATTGTTTTGTTTATGCTGACAACATTCTTTATAGTGAAATTTAGAACCTCCATAATATACTGACTCCAAGCCCAGTGGTAGTAATGTTTAAATAAGGACCACAGAGATCTGGTTTATAGGTAAAACTCAATGTTTCAGTGGATCACTGGCTTGCAGAAATCTTAAATTGGTCCAGAAACGTAGCGGTCATATGGACCTCCACCACAGCCTAACAAGAATTGCATACAGCAGGCCCCAGGGACTGCTCTGGTGCTTAACATGTTAATAGAAAATTTAGGATATACATTTTATACTTCACATGTGTATCCGGTATCTTCTGATAGCTCACTAAAAAATTTGATGTGATACATTCACATCTTTCTCTACCCTTTATCTTTATTAGTGGGCATTCAAAGTATTCTTACTAAAGCTTATTGTTCATTCTACATATTTTAATCCAAATAAGCCTTTGTAGAAATAGCTACATTATAAATTTCTTTATAGATACAAAGAGAATAGTGACAGTCAAATGTTTAAGAACCGGAAGCTATATGCTGCCCTTAAAATTCCATACTATTTCTATGCAAAGCGAGAAACAACTGAACATTGAAAGGACTTTAAACAGAATGACCAAGTAATGAACAATTCGAGCCATTAATAGCAGATATCTCAAAATAGCTTATGCCCCCCCAAAAAATTATTTGAAATAAACTGTATGTTTTAAAGAGATCTACATTTTTTGTGTAGTATGTTTTCATCTATCCCTAACATTTACCAGTTATGCAAGATTATATAAAATTCCTTCCGAATATGGAGGACATCAGGCTATTCCCAGAAAATTCAAGCTATATGTTTTATTTGTCATGTAGATATCTTTAATATATGGTATTTTAATAAAAATTGTTAGAGCAAATTTTTAGAAAATCAAGAATTTTTAAATGTTTGGGGTGAGGGGATTTTCATGAAAATCTTTATGTAACATCTTTGGAAGATATTGAACTTAAATAGCAAGTTTGATGTTTATCCAATGTTTCGTTTTTGAGTCATGCTGTTCACAGATACAAACAAGGACCTTCTGCTAAAAATTTCTTGTTTTGGATTCAGGGGGTCTCAAAACATGTATTTCCCTTGAACACTTAGTATCAAATTTTTGGGTGAAATGCAATACCTTCTCTACCTACTATGTATGTGGTAGAGAAAGTTAAAATGTTACGTCCATTTTCAAGAAAATAAAAAAATAAGAAATTTTCCATGCAAAGGCTGTTTGGGATTTGAAAATTTAATGAAAAGCTTTTGATTTTATCCTTAAAAATTGTCTGATTAAATATGAAGTAAGATATCTCTCTCCCACTTAAACCTCCTCCCCCCCCCATATTTCTTCTACTCCTAAGTACCTACCTAAATGATAAGAGGAAGTAAATATATAGCGTTTAAATTTGGGCCAATATGGTTATTATATAAGAACTGGAGCAGAAATAATGAAAATGGAAATGATTAATAGTTTAAGATAAAGCAATACCTATAAAGTGCCAATATGCGATCTGCTTCCCTCCATCCAGATTCAATAGCACCGTGTACAGTTGAATAATGATGTTCATGGGTTGCCTCCCCAGCAAAATGTAGCACCTGTAAAAGATACAAACACGAAAAAATTTAGTTTTAATCTCAACAATACTGTAAAATACTTCTGTTTGTAGAAAAGCTGCCACTATAAAAGGAATTTATTTTCTTGAAAATATGAAGTTTGTAATGAAAATTTGCTACCAAGTAGATTTTTCGTCTAAGTCTTAAAACGAGTCAGTGATTCTAGTAAAATTTGTGATAGGAATGTGTTGATTATTTACATTATTGTATTTATATAATTTTAATACAGCACACTACACCACAGTTGCTAAAGAACCAACCTGTAGATGATGTCAGAAGGCAGAATAAGCTGTGGATTGTCTGCTGTGCAACTAAAAAAATTCTGGCAGTCAGTGTAAAGCATTAGTGCACAGTGGGTAAAGCAACATTTCATGTAAATAAATTAATCTGAGGCAGTTTTTGCAAGGAAACCAGTATCTTTCATTAAAGTTACAGGACTTAAGGGATTGAATAATTTTAGGGAGAAGCACAATTGAGCAACACTGGTCATGCCGCATAGATCATTTGTGATATTGATCCATTTCAAATTGTTTGTTACACTAATTCACTCATTCCAAATTTTCTGTAGTACAGCAAACATATGCATATAGATGAAATACTGGTAAAATATAGTTTTTAACCATGGCAGGTAGATTCTAATAACCTGAATACAGACTGATCTTCCCAAATGACAACTTTAAATTATGACATTTCCACCAAACTGTTTCAATTGCAATAAAATAGTATTTCAATACACAGTATTATAAGCCATTCCTTTACATTTAGCTGGGAGTGTGTGTTGTATGTTTGGCAAATACATCTTACTTTTCAACAGATGGTGATGATGATGATGATGATGATGATGATGATGATGATGATGATGACGACAAGAACAATTATTACAATTGCTGGTATTGTTAAATTTGCAGTGATTATTTAAAATTAAAACTTTAAAGGAACAGTTTAATTAAATTTTAAAAATTCACAGTCATTGCCAGAAATCAAATCACTACTTTGTGTGCAATGCTCAATGGTAAGATACCACAACATACATTAAACTTCTCTCATCTGATTCATGTATCTCAGTGAACCTTCAAAGCAATTTCAATTATAGCAAGACATCACACCTTAAAGGTGACTTGCAGTGGTGATGGTACTTCTTAAATGTTCATGCTTCTTATTAATCACAATATTAGAGGTAATTTATTTCTTATAATTGCTCTTTCAAACAGCCAAAGTAAAGATAAAAAAAGTTCTATAGACTATATTACTATACAATAAAATTAAAAATAAATCTTAAAATCCTAAATATAAGATAAGAACATTTATATTGCAGCAGCTTGTTACAACTTCATTAGAAAAAATACTAAGCTCTACTACTATAACTAATGTTTTAAACAGTAGAGTTATCAGAATTCAGAATGACTTAAAATGAAACAAACTTGACATCTT
Organism: Deroplatys truncata; assembly: GCA_030765065.1. NCBI lineage: Eukaryota > Metazoa > Arthropoda > Insecta > Mantodea > Mantidae > Deroplatys > Deroplatys truncata. The sequence continues at coordinate 186,263,674 of CM060984.1, forward strand.
AATGGAAACATGGAGCACAGTATGTTATATTTTCAGAAAATTTGCAAATACTGTTTGTACAGAAACAATGACAACTATAATTATAATTAAACAAACTGGAAGTGGTACACAGTGAAGCAAAATTATGACTTATTTAGTAACATTGATTCAAAATTAACACTTAATGATTCACTAACTTTTACTTACATGTAGAACATGTTTCACAGATGTCTGCATCATCAGCTACATTCGACTGCCAGAATAATTAGATGTCTTCCCTCTGGAATCTTGAGGCTCTCCAACTGGACCTCATGAATCTATGGAGTGAATTGTCTTCAAAATTCATTACTATTGACTCATAGTTTTTCAAGAAAATCTTTTTCCAAGTTTCAAATTCTATTGGTCTTTGTACTTGTTTCAAAAGATGGATGCTGTTTTCAATGTTGTGGTTAGAGTTCCAAAAATGGTATGCTATGTGATTTTTCTGTGTTTGTAATTTGTGTGCCTAAGGTGTTCTTTGATACGGGTTTCGATGTTCCTTTTTGTTTTTCCTATGTATATTTTCTCACAATCTCCACAGCTAACTTCATAAATTCCTGGCTTCTTTGAAGAAGGTGTTACCTCAGATCTGTTTGATTTAATTAAGTTTTTTGTACTGTGTCTGTTTTGTGTGTCTCTATGTTATAACCTTGGAAGATCTTTTGGAATTTTCTCATGAACTATGGGTAGTATGTGAATTTTTTGAACCTTTTCTTTTCTTTTTCTGCTGTTAGAGTGATTATGTCTAAATATACCTCTGTTCCAAAATATGGTATAGAAAAATGTCATTTATGCTGTTCCAATATATGGTATAGATATACAAAATATTCCACAATAAGGAACATGAATCTATTATTTATTTTATTAACAATTACTATAGCCTACATTTACTACATAGACAAGAATAAGTCACATATATGTACTGTATATTACAGCAGCATTGATGGCACCCTGCTACCTCTCTTCATCTGTAGTAGATATTGCACAGTTGTGATTTGGACATTCTACTTACATTTGGCTCCGTTGCTGGTCTTTGGACTTCCACTGGAATGCCACTGCTGGTACCAGCTTGATTCATGTTCATTATCAGCTATTTCAATATTTTTGTTTTCACTCCGCAGTACATGAATAAGAGTCACGTTCATGTACGAGAGATCCACATTCACTAATGAAAACATTGGGTCCATAAAACCCTTACACAACAGTGCATGCTCAATAATTCCACACTTTGAAGATATTTGTATACCATATTTTGGAATGGAGTTACTATCTGCTTCTTCTTTTTTAATTTCTGCAATTTTTTATGTATCAATGACCTGTTGAAACTACTGTTCTCTGCCATTGTTTCTACTTGATTTAATGCTTTCTTGTATTCTGTTTCATTTAATGGGATGTTGAGTAATCAGACAATCACATAAAAGCAAACAGTTTCAACCTTACCAACCCCAAGTATGCCATCATAAACAACCTATACAGATTACTCAACATCCCATTAAATGAAGCAGAATACAAGAAAGAATTAAAACAAATAGAAACAATGGCAGAGAACAATAGTTTCAACAAGTCATTGGTGCATAAAAAATTACAGAAATTAAAAAATAAGAAGCAGATATCAGATGCTACCACTCTAACAGCAGAAAAAGAAAAGAAAAGATTCCAAAAAATCACTTACTACCCAAAGTTCATGAGAAAATTCCAAAGAATTCTTCTTCAAAGAAACCAGGAATTTATAAAATTAGCTGTGGGGATTGCAAGAAAATATACATAGGAAAAACAAAAAGGAACATCGAAATCCATCTCAAAGAACACCTTAAGCGCACAAAGTACAAAAACACAGAAAAATCAGCAGCAGCATACCATTTTTGGAACTCCAACTACAACACTAAAAACAGCGTCCATCTTCTGAAACAAGTACAAAGACCAACAGAACTTGAAACTTGGGAGAAGGTTTTCTTGAACGAATATGAGTCAACACTAATGAATTTTGAAATCCCCGGCAAAGATTCTCAGAAGTCCAGCAGGAGAGCCTCAAGCTTCCAGAGGGAACACATCTAGTTCTTCTGGCAGTCAAATCTAGCTGATGATGCAGACAATGTCTGTGAAAAATGCTCTACATGTAAGTAAAAGTTAGTGAAGCATTAAGTGTTAATTTCGACTCAATGTTACTTAAACGAGAACTATATTTTTTGTATTTGCACATTTAATCCTCAGATGTGCAATAGTTTTTTGGGGAAGTTCTCCACATTGTCAAAAGCTGTTTTTAATTCAAAAGAGGATTAAAAGAATATTGTTAGGAATGAACCAGAAATTCTCATGTTGAGCACATTCCAGAAACTTAAATCCTATCACTCAAAAATATTTACATATCTGGGTCCATCCTTTTCACCAAAAGAACCCTAGATGGTGAATGTACAATATTTTGATTATGAATATTGATATATGTACATGAACACAAGCCCAGACAATGTTGCAATTTTCACATCATAAATCCTAACACTAAATTCTATCAAGATGGAATAGTGTATTTGAGATCTAAGCTTTAAAGCTAATTACCAAATAAAATTAAAATGATAAAGAGATTAGCAGGTTTTAAGTCCAAATTGTTGGATTAATTACTGAGTGCTATTACTTTACAGAAGAATTTTTAAATGAATCTGTATATGATATATATCATAAACTGGAAGTTGAAAAAAAAAAAGGTGCCAAAAATTGTGGAGTAAAAAGGCAGTACCAAACTAAGCATTTTGAGAATAGGAACAAGGGGTCAAAGAAGCTTTTTTACGTGTTACATGTGTCAACATTAAATTTGTCATGTTAAGAGTATCCATTTACGAAACTTGTTTCTGGCTTGTCAAATGTAAACAAAATGCTCTCTTGTACAGTACTGGTCACTGTAACTAGGTGTATCTTGATGTTCAGCATTTGTGTTGTGAAGCCTGCTAGATGGTATGGCAATATAGACTGCCTCATCTCGTTCAGTACAAAGAGTACAGTAAACACATGTAATGGTAACGACAGATTTCTTTTTGTGTGCCAGTACTCATTAGATGATTAGTACAAGATCTGTTCAAAAAATTCCAGAACATTCGTAATTTCGCGCCAATGGAGTATTGGAGAAAAATATTGTTGGCACCGTGGCCGAGTGGTTAGACCGCTCGCCTCCCACCGAGGCGGACCGGGTTCAATCCCAGGGACCTGCATGTGGGATTTGTGGTGGACGAAGCGGCGTCTGGGCGGGTTTTCTCCGGGATCTCCGGTTTCCCCCGCCATTCATTCCACCAACTGCTCCATCATCACCTTTCCTTTCATCCATTTCACCAACATTTCGTTTCATCTACTTCCTTCATCCCATACCAGGCTTCGGGCTGATCACCCATCCTGGATGTTCTGTCTGATCCATGAGTGTCTGCTCCTCGACGGGCCTCTGACTCCAGGCACCCGCCTGTAAGTCCTGGGGAGTGTAAGTCCTACATAAGAGGAGGGTAAACAGATAATGAATGAATGAAAAAAAATATTGTTGGTATCCCTGCACATGCCTGTGTTTAATGTGTAACTGCTGGAAGTTTCATTATTCTATGTCTGTTAGTTATTGTTCAGTGTTATATTGAGTAGAACGTTGTGTCGCACAGTTTGCGAATTTCGAGGTGGCAGAGTTAGAGGAGCAACGCGCCTGCATTAAATTTTGCGTGAAACTCAAGAAAACCTTTACAGAGACACACCAAATGACGCAGGAAGCCTACGGTGATGAGTGCTTAAGCCGTATTCGGTGTTACAAATGGTTCATGGGGTTTAAAAATGACCGGATGGAAGCTAAAGATGACCCTCGTTCAGTACGCCCTTCGATGTCTACCGATGATGCTCATGTCAGGAATGTCAACGAAATTGTGCGTGTTAATCAAAGACTGACTATCGGGACGTGTTGCAATGTGAGAAGGAAATGGCCTGAAATGTGGCGAGACAATTCATGCCTCTTGCATCACGATAATGCAACTGCACATTCATCCCTGTTGGTGCGTGATTATTGCACAAAAAACGATATCACTGTGCTGCCTCACTCTCCATACTCTCCAGACCTGGCCCCTGCAGACTTTTTTTTTTATTTCCAAAGTTGAAAACTCTGTTGAAAGGATGAAGATTTGCAACGATAGACGACATAAAAGAAAATTCGCAGACAGTGCTTCGCGCGATGCAGAGAGATGTACCAAGACTGCTTCCGGAAGTGGAAACGGCATTGGGAGTGGTGTATCAATTGTGGAGGAGAGTATTTCGAAGGAGACCATGCACAATAAGTAAAAGCTAAGCATAAAAAATGTTGTAGACAAAGTTCTGGAATTTTTTGAACAGACCTGTATGTTCAGTAGTGTGAGTTACAATTTGTTTTGACTGACACATGAAGGTGTTTCATAATGTCAGATTTCAATTACGTTCATGCAGCGCATTTATTATACTGCATCTGCGACTCAAAGCTAACCTCAGAATGCTTAGTTTGATACTGCCTTTCTACTCTATAATTTTCTCCACATCCTATATATTATAAAGAGTAATATTATCAGAAATGTCACCCAATTAACAATTTGTATACCTCTACATTATCACAATGTTTGGTGCAAATTTTTAATATCCAATTTGTAAACCAATTGACTTGTCCAATGCCCTTTGCACTTTAAGCACTGCTGTCAACACCATCACATTTTCAAATTATTATTTACAAGTTGCCTAGGTTATACAAACATTTTAATTAGGATTATACTTAATTGTACTTTAAATTTATATCCGTCTGCTACCTAATGTAATTTGGCAATTTATTACACTAAATCAGACCATGAATACTTTTTTATTGTAAATGTTCTTATTAAAACCATTTCTAAAATAATTTAAGTTATTTAATTCTAGTGCATATATTATTGTTGCACAAAAGTAACACATGACATGATTCCCAAAATGAAGTGTTATTCTTAGTGTTAAAGCATCTGTGTTACATTCATATGACTTTCTCTACCCACTATTGTTTACTTTTATAGCATTTCCACTAGCTATTCTTACAAATGTTTCATCTTTCTATCTACTTTAAGTTAACTGAGATAAACATTTGCAGAAATGGTTTCATTAGTACATATTTTGTTGTAGGCACAAATAGGATGATGATAATATCTATTATTATTATTATTATTATTATTATTATTATTATTATTATTATTATTATTATTATTATTATTATTCTAGAAACTTCAAAATAAAATCAGAAAATTATTCACTATCCCTTCTCAAAAATAATAATAATAAAAGAAGGGAAAAGAAAAAAAATCCAAAAAATGAAAATATACAATTTAAATGTTAATCTAGCCATTAAAGCACATGTTCATAACATCCACAATGCAACGAGTGGAACAATGTTGTCATGTCAGAATATTTTAGAAACTATTCTGGGATTAGTAGAGTTTTGTTTAATAAGGAAAACATTTTGAATCTTCTATCTGCAAATGTTTATTAAAATCATCTTGTAATGCCTGATCTACCTACTTATTAACAAAACACACTTACCGGTGTTCCCTTTGCATTGACGACAGGTTCTGCCAGGTATAGTGCAGACGTTTGCATTGTGTCTGTCTTCATGCTGCGGAAGCTATAACTGCCACGAAAATGAGGATTTTGTGCCCACTTAGTCCTGTAATATTTTTTAATTTTTAAGTCTTAATCTGTCAGAAATAAAATTCACTCTCACTAACAGACCTACGCCATATCCTGCATCCTTGCTTTCTTTCAACATACCTGATCATCCTTTCTGGAGGAGGTACAGATACTTTAAAAGCACTGCCCACGAATTGTTCCAAAAGATGGACACAGCCTTTTATGACTTGCTCATTACTCAAAGTTTCCATATAACGAGCTGCAGGACCCACAATCCAACCACACAGCACCAGAGGATGGTTGTCTACAAAGTAGAAACCAAATACTTCTTGAAGCCAATGTTTTCCATTTACAGCCTGTAAGAGAATGTTCTTATGTTGTTGATTACATTTTAAATAATGTGCTTCAGCTTTAAATGCACCCCTTCAAAATGTCGAGATCTACACCAGCAATAAAGATAGAACTCCAGGCAGGTTTCTTTCTTTCTGTGGTCCATTTGTTACTATTTTATATCACTTGTGAAGGAAGGTCTGTAGTTCAAACTCTGCCAAGATTATCCTACCTGTTGAGGATTTTTCCAGGTTTTCCTCAGTCTTCATATCTGGCAAATGCTGGGAGCCCTGGAATGTTTCCTTCCCAAATTTCCTCTCCCAATTATTATTTCATTTCTTGAATCACCAATATTACTACCTATGGTGCCATTTGTAGTATTAAAAATTTATCACCAATCCTGCTAGCACTTTAAAAGTGCAATCTAGCAACATGTGTAAAGAAAATACAAACAATGCAGGGGAGCTACAAGAGTATTGCACTCTCATACACTAGTTAAATAAAAAGACTAAAACGCATATGTAAAAAGAAATATTATTTACTTCATATACGTCATGTACATCAAGAATAGAAAACATTTTCTGAAATGCAACATCATGTACAACCGTAGCTAATCAGAAGAGCTGATGAAGAAATTGCAATGTAGCATTATTATTCTAGGATATGCATTTGGGTAGCAGTGGCACATCTCAAACATGCCAAGAGGAATTCAGGGCTTCCATTCCTGCACTTGTGCAGGTATCAAGAGATAAGACAATAGTACAAATCTGTGCCAGTTGTTACTGACATGATTGTGGTAGCACGTGCAAGTAGAGATGTACAAACGTTGGAATATACAAGAGATAATGCAAGGCAAATTAAGTCTTCCATTGATATTTTTCATTGCAAAGACAGCACTTTTATTTCATATTCTACATATACCCGTACCACTAATCATGTTTAAAATTAAACAGTGAAGTAATTTCTAACAATGTTGTATGTACTGCCTGTAGAGCTTTCTAGAACTATAGTAGTGGAACACCAAGAGATTCAAATGCTCAAACCTCGCAATTTCTGCAAGCCTGTTATAAACCATAGTGAGCAAGAAGACAAAAGTAGTAGCTAGTATGCTAAATTTAACAATAAACTGTAATGTGTACCTGGAAAACTAGAGTCAGAATGAGTCAGATGACTCTGATGATATGTGTCTGATTTCCAGTAGATAAATTATTGTTGGCACTACCAAGGAATTCATACTTTGGCCATCACTGGAGTTAATGGATATTCTCTGACATAATGTATAGATCTCTGGCATTCATTAAACAAGCAAAACAGCATATACATAAAGTATTGTAAACTGTGACCATTGCCTACAAGTATACCCATAATGGAGCTTATATTGTTTGGCCTGGAAGGTAATAAACTCACATCACTGTAAATATTAATTCACCAGGACAAATAAATTTTATGCTAAATGCATTGCTGGTGTGCCGGAATTTTGTCCCGCAGTTCTTTTACATGCGAAACAGAAATATTTATTTAAGACTATATCTGACTTACCCGTGCAATATGAGCTAATAATGTGGAATTTATTTGTTATAGTGTTGTATGCATTTATGTATTGCATTATTTACATATCTTTGGTTGTTATCATGACTGTTATATTTATAATTATGGGATTATGAACTTGTCCCCTGTAAATGCGCATGCATGTATATTCAGAAGTTAAATTCATTTATTAAGAGAACAGTAATTTAAAATATATGATGACCAACTTTAACTAAATTTATACATAAAGAAAATTTGTATCAATTACTTTAGATGACCATGGAATAAACAATATCTCACTTGCAAGTGTGAGACCAGCACCCAGGCAGTATTATTCCAATAGTAGTCAGAATGTAATAACCATCTTTTACAAGACATACTTATGGATATTTGATTTAATAAGTCGGCATGAATTATAAACCAAAATATAAATGTAAAGGGAAATTATTTAAAAATAGAAGAGAATTTAAGTTAGAAAAGAAATGCGTTAAAGTTATTAATGATAAGAAATCTTATCCATTACAGTGCCCTGAAGTGAATATAGAGTTTTCATCGCTCAACTAAATAAGTATATTATAAAATTCTGTCGCACATGCTAGTAAATTTACTGACATGAAGATGTAGCTTTTAAGGATAGTTAAAAACCATTAGTCTAGGCCGGGTTTGAACCTGCAACCTTGGGATGCCAGTGCCTAACCAACTGAGTCACCCAGACCGACTTACTTTATGGTGTTTTCCATCTATCCACATGTCCCTCTCTCCCCATTACTGCACAAATTAAACAGAATACTATGCAAACTTGGGAAGGACGTCTACAATTTATGGGATGACCTGAATATACATACTATTTTTGTTGAAGTACCACAATTCATTAAAAATCTGATGTGTTACACTCAAATGACTTTCTTTACTCTTGTATAAACTATTTTTACAAATGCTTATTCTCCATATGATTCATGTTAATCGAGATATCGAGATGTTAATCTTATTGCTAATTTCCTTGTATATGCAAGGGGAATTGGCAGGCTTTAAGCGATAGTCAAATATTTTAAGAGCTGGTTGCTATGTAGAGTATTCTATTCTCTTTGCATGAATAACGAATTCCCATTTGAGAAAAAGTATAAGTATTGGAAAATTTAAGGGAATAACAAGCAATATCTAGAAAATGGTTCACTCAACAAAAAAAAAAAAAAAAATGTATATGACATAAATTGTGTATTTTAATGCGATCTGCAGTTTTTGTGTAGTAAAATTTTGTCTATCTCTTATGGTTTACCAGTTATGCAAAAGTCTTTCACAATGAAGAATATTTTTGGAGACATTCCCAGAAAATTCGAGATATACAATTCATTTGCTATAAAAATGTCTTAAACTTATGGTATTTTATTCAAAATTGTTAGAGCCATTTTTGAGAAAATTAAAATTTTCGAAAAATGTTCCATGTAAAGGGTAATCTGGGGTGGGGGGATTTTCTTGCAAACCTTCATGTCGCATCTCTGGAAGATACTGAACCTAAATACCAAGTTTGGTGTTTATCCGACTGTTCATTTCTGGGTCTCACACGCACGCGCACCCCCCCACACACACACACACACACACATGGACATGTTTCCAAAAATGCTTTATATGCATTCAGTGCACCTCAAAACATGTATTTCCTGTGAAATCTTGGTATCGAATTTTTGGGTGGAATGCAATACTTCTCCCACTTACTATACGTAGTAGAGAAAGTAAAAAAGAAAATATTTACCTCTCCAGTATCAAAAGGAGGTTGAAATGACTCTGCATCTTCATCGGTCCATAACAAGTTGAATCCACTGTGCTCATCTGGCCACCAGCGATATGGAAATTTGAGGTAAATTTTATCTACAGTTCCAATGGCCAAATTCTGTAAACAAATTGCTTAAATTTTAACTCATGCAAATTGGAAGAGAGAGAATTATTTGGTCCCTTAAAATTTATAATCATTAAGAAAAGCACAGATGCATATTATATAAGAATTTAACATTTTGTAGCTGCCTTCTCTTTCAATGCAATGGATTGTACAAATGCTTTTTAGTTGAATTTGCAATTTGGTAAACTTACTGAGAAGACAAACTGTATAATGAATCCAAGGAGAGTGTCATTATGTGATAGAAAGTCAGACACATGGTGATTTTTCAAACTTTATATACATATCAAGGTGATTATTCAAACTATATGCATATCAACTGCTCTCAGAAGCAGGGCATGGGATGTCACTGTATGTGGGCCATTCTTAAAGCTCTTGGTCTGGCTCAGAGATGCTATGAATATGGCCAAATTACTAATAAGTTATTTTTTTAACCCTTTAAATGCCACATTTTGAAGTTTCAGACGTGCAAGTTGTTTATGTTGATTGTGAAAATAAATTAGTGTTAACATTTGTAGATATTAGAATAAGCTAATAATAGTGATGTGAATTTAAATTTATGAAAAAATTGAGTCTAGTTGAAACACTTACATCAGCTATATATATATTTTCTGCTTGACTGGTTTCAAGAATTACTGCTCTCATCATCAGAAGTGACCGACTAGTTCATGGTGGTGGTGTCTGGTGTGCGGTTGTTGTTCACAGTAACATCTAGCTGTGGAGCGATGAACTTCTATAGTGGATTTGGTACCATGATGTAAGTATTTCAACGTAGACTCAATTTTTCCATAAATTTAGTGTTAACATTTTCTGCTTAAATTAAATTGAGTTTTATTTATGGACGCTCTTTAACTGCTATGGTTCTTAGCATCCCATTTTATATTGCACATGAAAGACTGGAAATTTTACTTAGAGGCTTCTTTATCAGGCTTAAGGTTCTTTTATATGCCGTAAATCTATGATACAGGACCACCAGCTTTACTTCCCTTCCGAAGGAAGCCATGCTAAGGATCTTTATGCCTGAAAAAAAAATCCATTGCCCTCCACTGGGTTTGAACCTGTGACCTTGGGACAGTTTCTTCAGAAAGGATAAAAACTAAAATATGAGCTTCTTCTTCCTTTTTTTTTTTTTTTTGAGTTTTATTTATGGATGCTCTTTAACTACTATGGTCCTTAGCATCCCATTCTATATTGGGCGTGAAGGACCGATCATTTTGCTCAGAGGTCTCTTTATTGGGCTTGAGGTTCTTTTATGTGCCATAAATCTATGACACAGGACCAATGGCTTTACTTCCCTTCTAAAGGAACCCATGTTAAGGATTTTTATGCCCGAAAAAATCCATCGCTCTCCGCCAGGTTTGAACCCGCGACCTTTGGAACTAGAGGTTAGCATGGTAACCACTACACAATGGAGGACAACAATATGAGCTGTGATAAAGTACTTCATTTCGAAGCATTTAACACCAATTTCATATTAAAAGAATTTTTCCTTTCGTTTCAGATGGCTAAAAAATGAATTGCTGAATTTAAGTGTGGATGCACCTCAATTCAAAATGAGCGCTCAGGATGTCCCAAAACTACAACTGACAAGACTGTGACGAATATTCACAATGCTGTACTCTGATCAGTGATCATGAATTGATTGACATTGCAATGACCTCAATAGCCATGTTCACTACATCTTACACAAAGTTTCAGATATGAGAAAGCTTTCCACTTGACTGGTGTTGCATTTCTTAACAATGGACCAAAAATGTATTCAAATGAACATTTCTCAAGAGTTTTTAGCTTGTTTAAATGCAATTTCAGTGAGTTTCTTTCTTTTCTTTTTCATAATAGTAGAGGAAACACACATTCATCATTACATACCAGAGAAGAAGGAGCAGTCTAAAAAGTGGGTAGCAACATGTGAAAGTGCACCAAAGAAAGTAAAAATAGTTCCATCTGCAGGAAAAGTCATGCTATGGTTTTCTGGAATTCTCAAGGTGTGGTGATCATAGACTACCTCAGGAAGAGTAGAACCTATTCAGGATAACCATCTACCCTTGTAAAAAAGAAAATTATCCTTCATCATGATAATGCACCTATACATATGTTTGAGATTATTACTACACAACTGCATGACCTTTGCTTCCACATCCATCATATTCGCTGGATTTAGCTCCCAGCAATTACTTTTAGTTCCTAAACCAGAAGAAATGCCTCTGTGGATAATCAAAGGTGAGGTTGAAGCTGAAATAAATGCTTATTTTGCACAGTTGGACAAATACTATTTTTGGGGGGAATTTAATGTCATACTGGCATGCTGCCGTGGTAGTTCAGTGGTTAGAGCAACTGGACAGAGACTGGGAGATCAGTAGTTCAGATCCCGGCTATGGCATTGAATTTTTCAGTCGTCTGATTCTACCTTTCCAACTCTGTCCAACACATGGCTTGTGTGGAAGTACAATTAATTTCATTAAACACTATTTTGCTGAAGATGTTAAAAGGTTAAAAAGTCAGGCTAAAGGTACTGATTTACAAGGTGCTATGCTGAAGGGGGCGAGGGGAAAGAAGAAGTGTGTTTTCTTGATCAGGCTGAACAATTTTAGAAAGCCCCTTGCATGACACTACAATGAATGCAACAAATTTTCAGAGCTTCCATTACAGGAAAAAAGAGTCATCAGATCTGTTGTACCTAATGAATAAAGGGTTGTAGTATTACATGGATGGTAGAAGACAGCATGGGCTGTATAAATCTATGTTCTTTTTGAATAGTTCATGCTGCTTTTATCAAGTGTTTGCATTGGCTTAAGATTTCCGAGGAAATTAACAATGTTCATGCAGATATGGCATTGAATATTGACAATAACAATTTATATTGGCTAGCAAGGGAAAAATTGATGGATCAAAATCCTGCACATTAGATCAACAACAACATATTGACAATAAAGTACATATACAGTGGAATCTCGTTAGCACGTTCCTCATTAACACGTTTTCCCGTGTATTGCGTTGAATTATAAAAGTCCCGGCACAAAATGCATCAAATGCATTAATAACGTTCGTTTAGTACGTTTTCTCGCTCCCGCTTACTACGTTCGAAGTTTGATGCCCTCATTCGCTATAAAAGTAACGGTCCAGCGGGAGTAGATTTACTACATTCAAAGTTAGACGTTCTCATTCGCTACTTTGGTCAAACCAGGCGGGGTGGAACCGGCAGCCAATACCATGCATGTACGTATTTGTGGGACGCGTTTTGTGTGTGTGTGTGGGGGGGGATGCTTTAGTGACGCTCTTTGGTGTTCTGCGGTGACGCTTTAGTTTAACAGTGGCTTGGTGTGGTTAGTTTATGCTGTTGAGTGTTGACGAAACGTAAAAGTATTTTAACTTTTTGTTCGCAATGGAGAAAAAGAAAGTGCGGCAAATAACCAACAGTGAAAAACTGAAAATCCTTGAGGAAGTAGATCGCAATCCAAATATGAAACGTGTGGATATAGCGCGGAAGTTAAACATTCCTCCGTCAACCTTAAACACAATTGTTAGCAAACGTAAACTAATTGAAACTGCTTTTGAAGAAGGAAAAAATGCTAAAAGAAAACGTAATCGCCCTGGCCAGTTTCCAGAATTAGAAGATGTTCTGCTAAAGTGGTTTACACAAGCTAGAGCTTCAAATGTGCCAATAGACGGTACTGTGGTTCGAGCTCAGGCAACACATTTAGCACAGAAGATGGGACTGGATGATTTCAAAGCGTCCAATGGCTGGATTGAAAGGTTCAAGAATCGACATGGCTTAGTCTACAGATGTTTGCGAGGTGAGGCTGCTGCCGTAGATATTGACGCTACACTGTGTGAAAACATAGAAATGTGGAAAAATACAACGCTCCCGTCAATTTTGAAAGACTATAGCCCCAATGATGTGTATAATGCAGATGAAACAGGACTATTTTTCCATCTTTTGCCAGACAAAACCCTGGATTTTAAGGGCACTAAGTGCCACGGTGGGAAACTTAACAAGGAGAGGATTACAGTTTTGTTGTGCTGTAACAAAAGCGGAACGGAGAAATTGGTACCACTGGTTATTGGAAAAGCACGCAATCCGCGATGTTTTAAGAATGTGAGATCTTTTCCATGTAAGTACACTTCCAACACAAAAGCCTGGATAACTTCTGCCATCTTTGAAAATTTCTTACGAGCATGGGACGCAAGACTGGGCATAACAAGCAGGAAAATTGCACTGTTTATTGATCAGTGTGCTGCTCATCCACCAACTGTTTCAAATTTAAGAAACATAAAGATCATTTTCTTCCCAGCAAACTGCACGAGTAAGCTACAACCTTTAGATCAAGGCATAATTCGGTGCATGAAACATGCGTATCGTAAGAGGCTGGTACAGAGAAGGTTGGCTGCACTGAAATCGACGACAAGAAAAATCACCGTCTTAGATGCCATGCATTTTATTAGAACTGCTTGGGATTGTGTGACGCAAGATACCATTAGGAACTGCTTTAATAAAGCCGGTTTTTGCCGAGTTCTTGGTGATGAAATTACGCAGGAAGACGAGTTTTCCGAGAGTGAAGAATGGCGCCAAATAGCAGACGATGCCGGCGTGTCTTTCGAAAACTATGTAAACATTGACAATGAAATTCCAGTGTGTGAAACAGCGACGATAGATGAAATACTTGAAGAACAAGTGAAAGATGAAGCATTAGTGGGAGACGAAAGTGACGATGAACCAGATCCTGAGCCAGTACCTACAGTGTCAGAAGCCATGCAGGCAATGGACATAGTGAAGCGATATGTGTGCAGTTTCGAAGTTGATGATGATGTAATGACTTTACTAAACAAGATGGACAGTAAAATTTTGGCATTAAAACCAACAAAGCAATCAACTATCGATATGTATTTCAAACCAATGTAAATAGTGTCTATATTTCACATCCGTTTTTGAGGTAAGATGTATTATTAGATTTTATTACATAAATATGTTCTTAAGTTGCAGATTATGTATTTTCGTTAACACGTTTTCCCGTCTATGACGTCCAAATCCTTGGGTCCCCGCAAAAACGTACTAACGAGATTTTACTGTATATATATATATAACTGAAAGGAATTAAATGCTATTTTCACAGGATATGCTTAGATGTTGTTAATCTAGCTTAACTTAATCATTTATGTAGCTATATTTTTAATCCAGCATGGGTCAAACCACAAATGTTATCCTGACACTAAGTGAATAAGTAACAAAGCTTGGACATTGAAAAAGATCTGATCATAGGAGTGAAATCTCAAAGTATAAGTTTCAACCATTTAAACCTACTTGTTTTCATTGAGTGGAACAGATAGGATTGAGTGCGTATAGAAACTGGCTGAGGACACCCTACACCTAAAGGCATATTGCAAAGGTTTAGGGAAAGAAGAACATTGCTTACATCCAAAAGTGATTGCTTTTAAATTAAATACCTTCTTTCTTTCACAGGGAAAATTAAATTGAGTTTTATTTATGGACGCTCTTTAACTACTATGGATCTTAGCAAGCCATTATATATTGGGCATGAAAGTCCGGAAATTTTGCTCAGAGGCCTCTTTATCACGCTTGAGGTTCTTTTATGTGCCATAAATCTATGACATGGGGCTACCAGCTTAACTTCCCTTCCAAAGAAAGCCATGCTAAGGATTTTTATGCCAGAAAAAATTCATTGCCCTCCGTCGGGTTTGAATCTGTGAACTTGGGAACCAGAGGCTAACATGGTACCCCTAGATCATGTCGGACGATAGGGAAATGTATACATAACAGTACCTTGTATTCTTAAGCTTTATGTAATTGCTATTATAACACATTTGCACATCTGTAAAGGAATCTGGATGGAGCATCAGTATTTCTGTAGGCTAGAAATGGTAAAGACAGCTAATATTTGAACAATATGTAATAGTAAGTGTAACATAAAAGCATGAGAAAGCACATTGATCTTTGCCATTATCAACATAAATAATTGCATCTTCATCATTTCCCTAATGAAATGTCAAAACTATCACAAAACCACATAAGTTATGCCATAATCTGGTATTAGCAATCTTGAATATCAACATACAAACATGCATTCTCACAAGGTACAAAAATTTAGTGAAATTGACACTATTGCAGTATTAAAAAAAGGGGGGGATGTGGAAAAAAGAAAGAAAGAAAATAAAATGAATACATGAGAAACAGGATCCAAAATCCTTGTTGTGTTCAGGAAATCCATGTGGTGGTGAATATAGAAGGATAAAAGAACATGCCACAAACAAAGGAACATGCCAAAATTTGTGTGTCACTGATGCAATAGCATCATTGCATAAAGTCATTGAGATACTAAAAAAGACTTAAACAGAGCTATGAAAAAATAAAATTGTTAAAAGCTCAAAAAGCAGATATACAAGTAAAATTGCTGTATATGCTGAAAAAGAAATGATCTAATGTTAACAGTAATTGGGTTGGAGCATCAAGACAAAAACATACAAATCAGACTTAAACAGAAATACAGAACAGCTCTAAACAACATACTGAAAGAAGAAACGTGGCATCAGAAAAACAAACTAAACACTTAGACAACAATATTGAAGTACTAAAGCAAACAGAAGTCATACAATGGCCTCATCAGATGGCTTCTTGTGAAAATCAAATTATCAAATGGAATAGTCATAAATAAGAGAGGCAGAATGAAGAATATATTTCATTTGAAGGTTCAGAAAATATTCTTAGCCCTTTATTGCCAGAATTATTTTAATACATATGCTGCTCTTCCTCTAATTCCCGAACTGGCTTTTATATCCCATTCAAAGCCAATCGGGAGGTCGAGTCCCAGTGACTGCAGTCGAATGTGCCTGTGGTAAATGATGGGGAGGGCCCAAGTAAAATAACCAATGTAATGGCATACTTGGATGCTGATGATTTGGCTACAGTTGCATGGTTTTTGCTGATTATTATTTTTTAAAAAAAATTACAGTTTTATTGCAAAAATATTAATATTTTTAGAATATAAAACAGCTATAAATATCCTAATTTTATTGCAGAAGGCTAGCATAATATGAAATTAAGAATAAAAGCCCATTAAAAAAAATCCACCTTTGTAATGAATATGGTACACTAGGGTATAAAGGGTTAACATTAATTTAATTTTATTTTAGCTTTTTTCCTTCTCCTATCATTATCCTCTCCCACTATACATTCTGTCTCTCTATCCTTGCACCTTAGTGACAGAGAAAGTGACAAACTTTTGTAACAGATTTCTATATATTATCTGTGGTACAAATTGTTTCCCCCTGACAATATTCTATGACAATTTTTGTTTGGGGGGGGGGGGGGGGGGAACTGAAATTTATTGAATATTTTTCAGCTCTCCTTAACAACTCCAAATAATTCAGAGTGCAATTAAGAATGTAGTACCTATGTTGTTGGTACGTAATAAAATAGTAGATATAGACTAAATTACTATTTTACAATAAACAAACCCATCTTATTCAACATTCCTCTTTCTTCAATTAGCCTGCTCCAAACAACATAATTGTTCCTACGTAGTTAAATATAATAGTTGATTTCATTCACCTCAAATGTGCCTGTGGTAAAGGATGGGAAGGGCCCAAGTAAAATAACCGATGTAATGCCATTACTTGGATGCTGATGGGGTTACATTTGGCTGCAGTTGCATGGTTTTTGCTGATTATTATTTAAAAAAAGCTACAGTTTTATTGCAAAAATATTAATATCTTTAGAATATAAAACAGCTATAAATATCCTAATTTTATTGCAGGTTAGCATAATATGAAATTAAGAATAAAAGCTCATTAAAAAAATTCACCTTTGTAATGAATATGGTACACTAGGGTATAAAGGGTTAACATTAATTTAATTTTATTTTAGCTTTTTTCCTTCTCCTATCATTATCCTCTCCCACTATACATTCTGTCTCTCTATCCTTGCACCTTAGTGACAGAGAAAGTGACAAACTTTTGTAACAGATTTCTATATATTATCTGTGGTACAAATTGTTTCCCCCTGACAATATTCTATGACAATTTTTGTTTGGGGGGGGGGGGGAACTGAAATTTATTGAATATTTTTCAGCTCTCCTTAACAACTCCAAATAATTCAGAGTGCAATTAAGAATGTAGTACCTATGTTGTTGATACGTAATAAAATAGTAGATATAGACTAAATTACTATTTTACAATAAACAAACCCATCTTATTCAACATTCAACCAACATAATTGTTCCTACATAGTTAAATATAATAGTTGATTTCATTCACCTCAATTGCCTTGAGTTTAGCAGGTGGTAGTGCAGGCTGAAACATGGTGCTCGCCTTCTCCTTCAGCACTCCCAGGCTGACAGTCACAATTGCATGATGTGCATAGTAGGATGACCCATCCTTGCAGTGAACTACAAGCTTGCTGTTGATATCACTCTCCCAGGATATATCAGTGACTTCTTTATTGTAGTACACCACTTTATTGATGAAGATTGGAGGTTTCTCACTTGTGTACTTGTTCTTTAAAACAGAACAAAATCCTTTTTTTTTTTTTTTTGCATTTACAGATAAAGCTGATAATTACTTGCAATGTTAGATAATTACTTAGTTATTAATCACTATAGTTAAGATTTATATGAAGAAAATTAGCAGTATATGAAAAACACAAAATAACAAAAAAGTCAACATTTTGTTATGTTGAAGATTTTCTATTTTAAGGTTTAATAATCTATACTGGAGGCAATTAAATTTCGTGGAGGTCCATTTTGAAGCCACTATGTGAAATTGAGGTCCAGAATCGTAAATATACAAAACTGTTAAAAAGATTTGTTTTATGTAATATTAAATATAGAATGCTCTCAAAATTAAATGTGAAAATGATTTTATCTTATGTAAATGAATTACACAAATTAAAAACATACTTAAATACTAAAAGCAATGCAGTACACAGGTATTAACTTCAGTTCACACACCATTTATTCATCATTAATAACTTTAACCATTCATTATTCAGAACAAATAGTGACATTTTTTAGATGCGACATTTGTCTGAAATCACATCTAAATTAGTGCAAGCTATTTTTAGAAAGTCTCTTTATTGTGATCAGTTAACTGTGATCTAATTTTGTTCTTTATACAGTTCATTTTTGAAAACAAGGATTCACACTGCATTATCCAACAAGTGTGTATAACTGCAGATTTTTACTTGTAATCACTGTGTTATTTAGTCTAAATCAGTAAAATAGTACTGTGAACAAAGCAAACTATTTCAGATTTTAGTCTCCAGTCCAAAAGCACTGCAATCCAGATTTGGACTGCGTTCATCAGTTGATTATCTCTGATCTATACTATACCTCAATTAAAATGGTTTAGTACAAGAGACACCATGATATACTATATAAGGGGCAACAGGAGCGTTCTTTAGCTTAATGCATACTGCAATGGTTACCTTAATTTCTCTCTTAAGTACACTCTTGTTCTCTAAAGCAATTTCTTGAGACTGTTATGATTACAGTGATATCACTCACTCAAATTGGTTTGTAGGACAGTAGGAATAAATTTTACCACCTTATATCTGCCAAACTTAAATATGGATCTCAAAATATGTCTTTTAAAAACTGATACTAATACTAAGTGTTATAAAGAATAATGCATACCATGAGAATGTTGAAGACATTGTTATAGCCCCCAAACTTCCAACTCAAAGTCTGATTCCCTTCACACTCCCAGTACTCTGTTAAGCCACTTCCGGATGTTTCAAACCATGAATCTGAACCCTCCAGGGAGTTTTCAAATTTTTCAAACCAGTCTAGGAAATATTTTGAAGCTTCATGATTAACATTACACTGTTTTAATTTTTCTTCAAATCTGTAAGGATAGATAAAGATAGATATGACAATATATATGGAAGTTAATGCTATACTTAAGTTGACAACGGAATGAGATATATCACATGGGAAACAAATTATTATCTCCCTCATTTGAACTGATCACACACTGTGAAACAGCACCAACTGGATTATATTAACTGCATATTTTATTTACTTACTGAACTGCTGTGCTCCCAATACATTATTTTGGATAACATGAGTACTAAATCAATTCCACACAGAGATTGGTCTGTAACATCGCCAAAGTTCAATTTGAAGCAGTTTTGAATAGGATAATGAATTATCTTTATACTCTCATGATGCAAAATTTAGTACCTGCAAACTGCAGATTGGCAATTGTTTTTCTTGGAAAGATGGACAAAATGATGATTATCATTTATTTACGCTTGCCTGTCACTGCATGGATGCATTTTCCAATAAGAGGTTGAAAATAAGGATGGGGTGGTCTTTGAAAGTTATTAGTAGCCTACAATTTTTGCTCATACCTAAAGCGTATGTTGAGTGATCAAATGGTGCAAATTTGTACGTAAGGGGTTGAAAATATGAGTAGAGGTAGTTTTTTGAAGTTGTAAGTCAAACTATAATTTCTGCCAAGTCCTATGGCTCAGGTGCACAAATTTGTGCCCTGATTGGCCAGCTGTATAGTTTTGTCTGTAAAAGCTGGTTCACAATAACCAAGAACGGCAAAGTTAAAATATATGTATTATAATGTAAGCATTTGCAATTAATGGAAAGCTTTCCCAGGCCCCAGGAATAGAAAAGAAGACTTGATCTAACTTTCTAGTTCTCATTCCTGGGTACAGCATTCATATTCTGCATATTAAACTCTTCACTACAGAAATTATTCAAGCCGGCCTTCCAAATTGTGACATGTAAACATTTCCACACGGCCTTTATGGGGCACAGGAGGGCCAACCTCAGAATTTTAAATGGAAGCACAATACTTTTTTGATTATATTCTGGTTCCCCTTAATAAATTAAGCAACTTTTATAAAAACATTTTTTTCTTTCTAAAATGAACTGTTGAGCTGTTACATGATGTTTTTAATGAAGTTAATACACCTCATGACCTCAGGGAGGAAATACAGTATCAAATGGAAAGACATGAGTATTGCAGTATCAGAGCCATCTGCACTCTCAAAATACAACATTATATGTAGTTGGTCATGTTATGGCTCTTCAAAATTCAGAAATATGAAATTTGAAATACATGAAGCTTGTTGCATTATTAGCCCCTGTATGTTGTCAACACAGAAAACCTTTCCAAAAGAATCACCAAGTGCTTAGATGTTAATATCTTTGAGCATTTAATAAAGTAATTTAAAGTAATCACCTGGGTATTTGACTTACTTATTCATTTAGTACTCTTTTCTACTATTGTATATTTCAATGAAAATATCCTATAACAACACAAAACTTCATTAGAGGAAAAAAAAAGTTTTAATAAAGGCTTTTACTACACAAAAAATGTAGATCGCGTTAAAATTCACAATTTATGTCATACACATTTTTTTTGTTGAGTGAACCATTTTCGAGATATTGCTTGTTATTCCCTTAAATTTTCTAATACTTATACTTTTTCTCAAATTCGTTATTCATTGCAATGCAAAGAGAACGGAATACTCCACATAGGAACTAGCTCTTAAAATATTTGACTATTGCTTAAAGCTTACCAATTCCCCTTGCATCTACAAGAAAATTAGCAATAAGATTAACATGAAGCATATGGAGAATAAGAATTTGTAAAAACAGTTTGTACAAGAGTAGAGAAAGTCATATGAGTGTAACACATCAGATTTTTTCTATTCAATTAAAAGATTATTCACCTTTAACACTTTATGTGGGCCACCCTGTATATATACGAGGTGGTATCCAAAATATTTGGGACTGGTGCTGCTATCTGGTCAAAAACTTACTTCGAGACTAATGACTACCATCATCCTCAAAGTAGTTCCCTTCCACACGTATACACTAGTCCCAGC
The DNA here is from genome assembly GCA_030765065.1 of Deroplatys truncata. Taxonomy (NCBI): domain Eukaryota; kingdom Metazoa; phylum Arthropoda; class Insecta; order Mantodea; family Mantidae; genus Deroplatys; species Deroplatys truncata. The sequence goes on from CM060984.1 coordinate 186,284,928, forward strand.
AAATCTGCCATTTTCCAAATGCATCCTGGAAGTCATGTTCTTTGAGGGTGTTTAGACAAACAGCGTTTCTTCTTGAATCCTCTCAATTGTGTTGAACCGACATCCTTTCAACTTGATTTTCAGTTTGGGAAATAGAGCGAAGTTGCAGGGTGCCAAATCTGGTGAGTAAGGTGGGTGGGGGACATTGGATATGACCTGACGAAGCTCCATGCAAACTTCAACATGCTGCGCCTTCTGATCAGCAGTCAGGATCCTTGGCACAAATTTTGCGGCGATATAATGAATGCCCAATTCATCAGTTAAAATTCGTTGGTATGACCCATAACCAATTCCCACTTCATGTACAAGGCCTTCAATGGCTTGACATCAATACTCACGAAAGAGGTGTTGAACTTTGACAACAATGTCAGGCGTTGTGCAGCTGACAGGCCTACTGGTGTGAGCATCTTCTTCAATAGCTGTATGGCCAGTCCTGAACCAAGCATGCCACTCAAACACATGTGTACGGCTCATGTTTTGTCCCCCAAACACTTGTTGAATCATTGCAAGGGTCTCTGTAGCATTTTTCCCGAGATTTGCACAGAATTTGATGCACATTCTCTGTTCTAATCTTGCAACCATCGTAAAATCGCCACACACTACACACAGAGCATCATGAAAAGTACCATAGAATCTCAACATATCTACCCAGCTTTAAACACTCACTCATCAGATGTGCTAATGTTGCCACCTAGTGGTACAAAACTCTACTGCAACTACTGTTGAGATGGCAGCACCAATCTTGAATATTTTGGATATCACCTTGTATGTGATGCAGCGGCTATTGCCCCTTAAGGTTATCAGCAGCTCGGAGATTAACAACAATAAATAGTGCTTGTCAGCATAAACACAAAGAGTGCTATCACTAGATAACCAGAATCTTCTGGATGTTTCTACTCGAACGTTCAAGAACCCAATGGAAATTTCCATGGGCTATATAAGCGAGCGTTCTCGCAAGAGGAGTCAGAGCTGAGTTGAGTCAAGCAGTGAGCATGCATGTGAGTGTATTTTGATGCGACATCAAGAGCGATCCTCTGGTGACGGCTGCTGTGATGTGCAGTGAGTGCTACTGCAGAGCACCAGATTGTGTTCAATTTCCCAGTGATTGAACAGTGCAGAAAAAGAGGCTATGTCACAAAGAAGTGAAGTAATGCAGGTTGAACTAGTTCACATTAGTGAACTTCCAGTGAAATTTGAACTAGATAAAACAACTAAACAGTGACAGTGAGAACTGAGAGAAGTGATGGTTGAAAAAGTGGACAAAGTCACAGAGAGAGTGTCTGTCTGTTTCTGTGTGTGTGCGTGCTTGTTATTAGTGTAGATAACAGGAAAGCAAGGAAAATCCTTTATGATATTGCACAGGAAAAGCATGAATAATCATTAATCTTTCAGTTGTATTAACTTTTCTAGTTTCAGTAGCTCTTTTGTCATCTGCCTTGTAGCTTTCATTTGTTTATTCTTTTTATTACATTTCTTTAGGAAAAATTATGGTCAAATCGTGAGATTAGAGGACCAGTTATTTGCGCTCAACTCTGCATTTAGGCTGGGTTTACAATGATAACATAAATCTGACTTAATACATTATGAGTAACCAGACATTTGATGCAATTAGGGAGGCAGGTAAAAATTATATATTTAGCATGTTATTACATACATAATAATTTTCTTATGAAGCCATAAAAATAAAAACCAGGTGCTCATATTTAGTAGTTTTTCTAGTGTTATCAATTAGCAGTTATTTGCAACCTGGCAATGTATCCTCAGCAGAAGATACTAAGTCTAGATAACATTACAGGGTGTCTACTGCCTTGAAGGTTTAAAATTCCTATATATTTCCAGCATAAATTTTGACATTTCAGTACTGCATCAAGTCATACTGCAGTAAAAATGAGCAGTATCCAAATGTGTGTTGTGGCTAGCCAGACATCTGACATCTTTACTGGTTTTATTGTTTCCGCAGCCATAATATGAAGCTTGTTTATTACTAGCTGCCATACCCAATGTGGCTTTTGAAACATCAAATGGCAATTTAATTAAATTTACTCTCCATATGCTTTATGGTCTAGAAGATTTTTTTGTGCTGAATTAATAATCAACTTTTATTTATAGAACATAGTGGAATTAAAAATAATAAACATATAATAAATCTTAATTAACAACCATAATTATAGGTTCCAATTTATGAATAATATCTTTATCATTTACACCATTAATATTATCCATATTATTTTAATTCTCGCATTTACCCCTTAGAACTGTAATTTCATAAAATTCCCATACAATTTTATTCATAACAATGGACCAAAAGTTCACCAATATGGGAATGAAATATCAGCAGAGTTTGCATTTATACTCTTAGCTTTACTCACAACAATCATACTTATTTGATTAACAAATTTTCCAAGAACCAATCACCTGAAAATTTAATCTGAAATAAATAAATGTTATATCAATATTTCATCCAATTTTTCCAATATGTTATCATTAATTCTACTATAATTTCAGTATATCCAGTATGTAAAAGAAATTCAGGTTTATTTCCAGCATATCCAGTATTTCAAGTATCAGTAGATGCCCTGCATTAATATTCAGACATACGACGTCTGTTCAAAAAATTCCGGAACTATGTCCACAACATTTTTCTACACTTAGCTTTTACTTATTATGCATGGTATCCTTTGAAATACTCTCCTTCACAATTGATGCACCGCTCACAATGCCATTTCCACTTCCAGAAGCAGTCTTAGTACATCTCTTTCTGGATCACACGAAGCGCCGGCTGCAAATTTTCTTTTATCTCGTCTATCATAGCAAATCTTCGTCCTTTCAACGGGGTGTTCAACTTTGGAAGTAAAAAAAAGTCAGCAGGGGCCAGTCTGGAGAGTACGGAGGATGAGGCAGCACAGTGATATCGTTTTTAGTGCAATAGCCGCACACCAATGTATGGGTGCATTATCGTGAAGCAAGAGCCATGAATTGTCTTGTCACATTTCAGGTCGTTTCCTTCCCATATTTTCTTGCAGGCGTCACAACACGTCTCGATAGTCAGTCTTCGGTTAGCATGCACAATTTCATTGACGTTCCTGGCATGAGCATCGTTGGTAGATGTCAAAAGGCGTTCTGAACGAGAGTCATCTTTAACTTCCATCTGCCATTTTTTAACCATTCGTAACACCAAGTACCGCTTAAGCACCCATCACTGTAGACCTCCTGCATCATTTGGTGTATCTCTGTAAAGGTTTTGAGTTTCACACAAAATTTAATGCAGACGCGTTGCTCCTCTAACTCTGCCATCTCGAAATTCGCAAACTGTGCAACACAACATTCTACTCAATACAACACTGAACAATACTAACAGACATAGAATAATGAAACTTCCAGCAGTTATACATTTAACACAGGCGTGTGCAGGGATGCCAACCACATTTCGCTCCAACACTCCACTGGCGCAAAATTATGAAGTTCCGGCATTTTTTGAACAGACCTCGTACATCAGGAAAATCAGCTGTCCTTAGAGCTTTTTGAATTTATACAATCTGTTAAGAGGCACATGTCCCTTAGGTCCACCTTGCTGTTCACTAAAAGCTCACCTAACATTTAGATAAATGTGGGCTCCACTCTTAGTGAATACGTGACTTAAGGAACACCATGTGCTCTGAACTGAAAAATATGTTATCTTTACAATGACAGCTGCACCAATTTTCTTACAAATTTTAAGAGCTTTTGCTATACACTGATAACCACCTGCAAGAACCTTACCAAACAAATCACCTATGACATAGATCCATTATCAAAATCACTCAAAATGAAAATGGCTGATCTACATAAGCAGAGAGGCAATATGCTACAACAAATCGAAATGTGTCTACCCAAATTGTTTTGTACAGTCACATTGCACGGAATATTACAATTCTGATGCAAACTCTAATAAGAATTAAGAGTAAAACCTGAGTCAATTAATGACACAAAATAACACTCGGTTTTTAAATTTCCTGGAACATGTTTTGGAGGCTAGTTCCCTCCACTGTCAACCAGATATTCACTGACCTTGGGTGGTGAAGCTGGTCCATCTGCAGATTGCTCTAATGGTGGTTCTAGGAACTTGTAAAGTACAATGGGAACCACCACCAGAGCAGTCTACAGATGGATCAACTTCACCACCCAAATTCAGTCGATGTCTGACTGACAATGGAGGAAACTAGCATCCAAAACATGTTCCAGGAAATTTAAAAAGTAGGTTTTGTTTTGTGTCATTAATCAATTCAGTTTTTAGTCTTAATTGATGTCATCAACTTCCAATATTTGAAGATATCTGATATGTAAATTTGATATAGCTTGTGTCATTTGGTTAATAATTTTAAAACCACCAATACAGGCTTAAAGCCTGCTAAAGGACTGTTAACACACAAGCAAAGTTCCCGAGTGATCAGTGAGCCTGTCAAAAGGTTCAAAATAAACATGCAGAATCACAGGCATTTTTTCAGTGATATGAAGGGACAGCATGTGCTGGAATCTTAATGGTAATTTAACATCGCTTCCTTGCTTTTTTCACTGCTTTGGGCTTGTTATCGTATAGTTCTGTCTAAAATATTGCATGGAAACTGAAAACACTTTTTTTTAGTTCCTTTAACTGCCTTATCAGTGGCCTTTCCTTTGGAACTTATCGCCTAAGGCAATGGTGTTAACTTGTATAACTCTGTCATTGGGTTTTCTTGCACTTTACTTTTTAATCATTAGATAATACACACATTCACACTCTCCTTCATACTTCCAGACTCTGGGGAGGATAAGGAATAATCTGGGCTAGAGAAAAATTTCCACCCCCAGCCGGGAATTGAACCTGGCACCCCTAGCACAACAGGCAGGTGCTTTACCGACTGAGCTATGGGGCCAGCCAAAACAAGTTATTGCTAATACAATGTATATCCTGAATTTTCTACAAAGAGCCTGAAGTTTTCATTCTATAAATGTAATAATTTTGCATAACTAGTAAACCATAAAAGATGGATAAAAACTCACTACAGAAAAAATCTGATGTACTACATTCAAATGACTTTCTCTACCCTCTTTTATTTATTAGTGGGTATTGTTATGAAAGTTTCTGTTTCTATCTACTTCATTTTGATCCATATAAACTTTGCAGAAATAGCTAAATTACATATTTTTTATAAATACAAAGGGAACAGTGATGGTCAAATGTTTAAGAACTGAATGGTATATGTTGGCCTTAAAATTCATACTCTTTCTATGCAATTGTGAAAGAAAAACTGAATCTCATCAGGACTTTAAAAGAATGACAAAGTATTGAACAAAGCGAACCATTAATAATATCTCGGAAATAGCTTATGCCATAAAAAAGGTTATTTGAAATAAATTGTGTGTTTTAAAGAGAACTACATTTTTTGTGTAGTACATTTTCATATATGCTCAATGTTTACCAGTAATACAAGATTATGTAAAATTCTCCCAAATTAAGATGACTTCATAGGCTATTCTCAGAAAATTCAAAATATACATTTTATTTGTCTTGTAAATATATTTAATATATGGTATTTTAATCAAAATCGTTAGAGCCATTTTTCAGAAAATAAGAATTTTGAAAAATCTTCCTCCATGTAAAGGGTAGTTGAGGGAGGAAAGATTTTCTTGAAAACCTCCATGATGTATTTTGGAAGATATAGAATTTAAATAGCAAATTTGATAATTATTGGACTTTTTATTTTTGAATTATGCTGTTCACAGACACACACAAGCATGAACCTTTTTTTTCTGAAAATACTCTTTTTGGATTCAGGGGGCCTCAAAACATATATTTATGGTGAAATCTCCATATTGAATTTTTGGGTGGAATGCAATACCTTCTCTACCTACTATGTAGATGGCAGAGAAAGTAAAAATGGATAACTCCTTCAAACATAAGAGTTTATGTCAGGTTAACCTTTCTGTAGCGTTAATGTGACTCAAGAGTACCTATGCTCAAAAGCATATTATTCTGTACAAGATTATCTGAATGACAAATTATCCTGATGATAATACTTATATAGCTCTGTAAGTAGTATTAGTAAATATTAATGACAATTGCCAGTCATATTTGATGCCTGCTCTAGAATTAATGAGGCTATTTAAATGTATGTATATTAAGAACTGACAGTAAATGCTATGCATTACAAATCAAATAGAACAAAATGATCAGACGAACAAACGTAAAATCCTAGTGAATGTTAAAATAACTGTTTTTGCCTATACGTATGTTAACCTTATAACAGTAAGGAGGTATTCAACTCTGTACAAAATTACACTTGTTTTGCTTCATTTTGTATATAATGTCTTTATTTTATTTTAAATGTTCTATATACTATGTAATATTTATGTATATATGTAACTTTATTGTACATTTCCTTGACACGCATATAGTCTGTGTCTATTTTATTTCAAATGTTCCATATTCTGTGTAATATTTATGTTTATATGTAATTTTTGTACATTTCCTTGACATGTTCTATATTCACAAGCCTTTACGGCTGCTAGTGAACTCACAGAATACAATCTAATCTAATCTAACTTAATATGACACAATGTGAAAGTCTAACACAATGTATCAAATGGAGGTATTTAGTATGTACTTAATATTGCTGAACATAACGTAGTGCAACTTAAGAGTCTGGAATGCCAAACTTTTCCTTCCTATTACGTTAAGTTGGATGTCATGTGTCTAATTTTAACCAATCGGGATGCAGCAGTGGCTTGAAGTAATAGAACCGACAGTCAGAAACATAATCTATGTTCCATCATGTTAACTCAAGTTCATCCTAATCCCAGCTTTATGTTTTTAAGTCTGCCCAGAAAGTACTGTCATGCCACATTCACCAAACATCTTACACAATTCTTTTTTTTTCCCCCCCTTTTCTTTGCATGAGTTCATTAGTAACAAAAAACTGACTTATCATATTTGTGTATGCAATCAATTTCATATTGCTTAACTTGAGACTACTTCTAATAAAAAAAAAAAATTATGATGAGTAATGTAACATGATCAATATGAATATACAAAATTGTAATGCATAGAGGATAAAGTCTGGCACTGTGACATATCATATTTATTTCTTCAATAATCCTACATTTCATGGAATGGCCCAAATAAGTTATACAAAACATTACATGAAAAGTTGGGGTGTTCAATGTAAACATTAAGAATCTATCATTTAGTAGTTAGTTTGTTGTATAAATGTTTATACATAAACTATCAATTCTTTCTTTCATACAGCTTTCATACAGCTTGTGAATAAATAGCTACAAAACATGTTCAGACTAATAATAAGCTCATTTACCACATTACCTTTGTGTGTAATATTCTCCAAGTGATCCCTGAAATTCCTTCAGTTCAAGGTCACTGGCTTCCCGAATCTCCAACAAAACACCCATTATTGTGCTGCTAACATCTGAATCCAACATTTCTCCCGATGATGATACAAATAGTGATCCTATTTCTACTTTGCTTGCTGTAAGAAAGTCCAGTTTTTCTGCCATTTCATAAACTACATTGTCCTTCTCTCCATGGACCCATTGTGCTCCCAAGTCCAATACTGAGTGTTCTATAATCAAATGACATATGGGTGAAAAAAAAAGGAATAAATCCTCTGGGCTAAAATGTGTTGATGCTGACATTTATTAGTTCAGAAGAAATTTGAACTAACCAAATGGCATAGAATAAATCCTCCCTCCCATTCTGTCTTCAGCTTCCAGTATAATTATGTTTTTCACCCCACCTTCCATCAACCGAGAGGCAGCTGCAACTCCTGCTGCACCTGCTCCAATGATTACAACTTGTAATTTATCCATCCTGTGGTATCTGCAAAAACGTAAGTGGTTACAAAAGGAAATGAAGTTGTGGCAAATTCAGGACAGCTGACATCTAGCAACTACTTTGAATTTAGAATGTGTCCCACTATCTTTACACACATCTTCACTTAACAAGCTTTTAAAAGTGGAACACTTTTGAGAGCATTTGTCTTCATTGTCACTGTGACTCACTCTAAATTCAACATGAGAACTTAATAATGCTTGTTTTTTATATTTAATCCAAAAATTACTTTGTACCATTGGGCAATAACAACATTGAACATATTTGAACAATTATTTTGGTGCAAATTTTAAGACCTTCAATATTTAGTGCCCAAAATGAACTAACACAGGTACACATAGTAGTAAATGCTCAACATGTAGAGTTAATATGTCATATCATTTATTCATAGAAATATTGGCTTCATCAGTTTTAACAAAAGAGAAATTTACAATAAACAAGAACATAATGAAATTATGTACAATTATACTATATACAGACAGGCTTCAACAACAATATTAATAATAATAATAATAATAATAATAATAATAATAATAATAATAATAATAATAATAATAATAATTAAAAAATAAGTGATATCGACTGCCTTTGCCATACTATAAACAGACGGCTTTAATAACAATAATAATGATAATAAAATAAGTGATATCGACTGCCTCTGTGGCCTGGTGGTTAGCATACTAGCTTCCAAATATGGAGGTCCTGGGTTCGATTCCAGGCTGGAGGATGGTAAGTTTTCTTTAGCCAGGATTATTCCCCATCCTCCTTGGAGTCTGGAAGTAAGTGTGGGTGCGCGCACGTGTGTGTGTATGTGTATTTAATGTTTGTAAAAAAAAAAAAAAAGTAAACAAACCCAAAGGTTAACACAACAGTAAAATGAGTGAACATCATTGCCAATGACCAATTATTCCGAAGGCAAAGTCACTGATAAGACCTTAGATGTTAAAGGCAGCATATGAATGGAACAACAGAAAAAAAAATGGATATTGTTACTAAGAGGTCATAACAAAATATTAATTGGATAATAACACGGTAATACTAAATCTAACCGAGACCAAGTAATTATACCATATCCAGATATTCATCCACTGAATAAAAACAACTCTATATTAGGGTTTTCTTTATTTCCTTATAATGCTGTAGTTGTTAATTGTTAAAATACAAGGGAAGTTTATTGTACAATTGAACACTACTATAGTGAAGACTTTTTTCGTACAAAGTCCTTTTATGCCTGTAATTTCAGCTTTAATCTACATCTAGTATAATGGTCATGAAAGTCAGCATTTATGTTAATTCAAATGCTTACGCATTATTACCAGTGTTTCACACAGGTAATTAAAAGCAACCGTCAATATTCAATTCAATTCTTCATTTAACCCATTGATTACATACATGACTTAGGCAAAGTCAGAAGTAAATCTTACAATTAGAACTATATACAGAAATAAATAAAATAGGCATATATATAAATACAAAAGAAAAAACAATTATGCACGGGATAACCTAAAAACTAAAGCAAAATTAACAATAACAAAATTTAAATTGAAAAACATATTCTTATATACAGCTGACCTATTATTAAAATTAATAGTTAATATTTATGTTTATATATTCATCCAATGTATAAAACTACCATTTATACAGAATTTCTTCAATTCTTTTTTAAACCTACTTATACTCTGTATTTCTTTTATCTCCTCAGGCAATTTATTATATAGGTAACAAACTGCATAACTTGGTTCAGTGTTGTACAGTTCAGTTATTATTAAATCTGGTTTCACAATTATGTATTTGATTGTTTTTGGATTAGTAAGTTTAGTTCCTGCAAGCAATGTTACCTAGAATATATACAGCGAGTATAGTGTTAGGATTTTTAAACTTTTAAATACTTCTCTACAGGAATCCGTTTGCTTTAAGCCCAGCATAATCCTGATTGCTCTCATCTGTAAAATAAAAATCCTGTTTGTATATTTAGCCGGACTGTCCCCAGATCAATATACCATAAGATAATGTGGGTAAATCAATCCAAAATATATTATCTTTTAATGTTTTTATATTAACTATTTTTGCCATATTATTTAAAACATATAAGCTAGAGCTAATGTAAATATAAAAGATATATATATTTATCAAAAAAGATATGATATAAAATATATATTTAAGAATTTGAAATAAGGTGTACAGCTTGTGCTGCTAGAAAGGTTTTAGCATAAGTCTGGTTGCCCTTTTATTAATTATAAAGAGGCTTACTTTCTCCTAAACATTATGACATAAGATAATTGTAAATGGAAGTATGCAAAGTAGGCTACTTTAAGCACATTAAGATTAACTAATCTTAAGGTATATAAAGCAATCCAAATTTGACATAATTTCTTGGATACATCAATGTGCAATCCCCAGTCAAGGTTATTATCAACCTAAACTCTAAGGAATTTAATTCTATCTGATACATTTATAATTCATTTTCTAAACAAACCTCAGGAAAACTTACATTTTTGTTAGCTTTATGATGGAAGCTTACAGCAACACTTTTGTTTTTATTAATAGTAAGTCTATTGTCATTAAATCAATTAATACATAATCAGTTACCTGTTTAATGTTGACTTTAAGGTCTTGATTGTCTTTACTGGAAATTAAAACATTTGTATCATCAGCAAAAAGAGTAAATTTCACATTGATTAAGTCATTGTTTTCAGCCATGTCATTAATATAAAGTAAAAATAGTAGAGGATCCAAAATCAAGACCTAGGCACTCCATACTTAATGTTTTCCACATTAAAATGAAAGGCTTTAATTTCATTTCAACCTCCCCCTCCCTTTTTTTTGTTCCATTTATAATGTACCTTTAACTACAAGGGGCACTATTTATATTTTGAGCCTTCGCAACCTTGAATGTTTTAGGTCCATCTAACGTTACCAATGGAAAGTTTGACATTTTTGACCATAATCTACTAAAACATTTTGTCAATAGAGCATCATTTGTTTTGTTTACATTAGCTTGAAAATTGTGTGTCAACAAAAACACGGAATTAACTCGTTAAAATGTTCGTGCAATGATTTATTATGACTTTCAACGTGGATTATCAAGACAAGAGTGCATCGATCAACTAACCTCCATATTTAGCGACGAAGATCCATCCTTTGCCACTGTGAAACGCTGGTATAATGAATTTAATTGTGGCCGCCGTTCGCTCAATAATGAAGTTTGTGAAGGTCGTCCAAAATCAGTTGTTGTGCCAGAAAACATTGATGCTGTGCAAAAACTAATAATGTAAGATCGTCATGCGACATATTGTGAGATTGAGGCAACCCTAGGCATTAGTTCCACCAGCATATATAAAATATCGCATGATTATTTAGCCGTGAAAAAGGTCTGCTCTCATTGGATCCCACATAATTTGACGCAATCTCAAAAAGAATGCTCGTGTTGATTGGTGTACAAAAATACTCAAGAAATACAATGGCAGTGCCTCAAAAGATGTATATAAGATTGTAACAGGTGACGAATCATGGATCTATGCATATGAGCCAGAATGTAAACAGCAGTTGACTGTATGGGCGTTTCAAGATGAAGCAAATCCAACAAAAGTTGCTCGCACTCGAAACACTTCAAAGCAAATGGTCCCCTGCTTTTTCAGCAAAACTAGCCAAGTGGCAACAGTGCCTTTAGAGGAGCGTAATACAGTCAATGCCGAATGGTACACAACCATTTGTTTGCCGTAAGTCTTCGGTGAAGTAAGGAAAACCAACAAGAACCGTAGGATCGTTCTTTATCAAGACAATGCGAATGCACACACATCTCGTTTAACAACAGAGTATTTGAAGGCTCAAAAAATTGAATTGATGGGTATCCGCCATACAGTCCTGATTTGGCACCCAATGACTTCTTTTTGTTCCCGAACATCAAAAACAAATTGCGTGGACAACGATTTTCGTTGGCAGAAGAAGCCGTTGATGCCTTCAAAAACCAAGTTTTGGAGGTGTTTCAAGAAGACTGGAATAAATGCTTTGACAAATGGTTCAAACGGATGCAAAAGTGTATTGATCATAAAGGAGAATACTTTGAAAAACAATAAAGCAGTTTTCAATCGGAAATTACATTGTTTTAATTATTAGGCTCAAAATATAAATAGTGCCCCTCGTACAATGGTCATACCAGTGGCCTTTTACTTTGGAGAATATTGCCTATTGACAATGATGTCAACTCGTATGGCGATGTCAATGAATTTCTAGAGCTTTTGATTTTGTACATTAGATCACACTGACATTGCCACTCTCATTCATACTTTCAGACTCTGGTGAGGGTAGGGAATAATCTTAGCTAGAGAAAAATTCCACCCCCCACAAGCCAGGAATCAAACCTGTAGTCTACCCACTGAGCTAAGGGGCCAACCATTGAATTTCCTCCTACAAACTCAATTTTAGTTGATTGCTTTCTGTTCCTAAAGTATGATTCAAACAATTTCAAAGGAATTCTTCTTATACCATAATTATAGAACTTATAAATTAATAATTAATATGTCATGGTCAATCAAGTCCTTGGCCTATCTACCTACGGCCCGTAGCCTCCTATGGTTCCTTCACCTCATCCCTTCCTCCTAGGGGGCGGTAGCCACAAAAGATCTCTGTAGCCTGCAGTGTGTGAGGTATGCCCCTGTTGTCTACCTATACTAATGTGTATGTTTATTCATAAAACACCCCATTATACACCATCTTTTCAATAACTTTAGAAAAAACAGATGAGATAGATTTAGGCCTACAGTTTTCTAATCAAATTTGGAGCCCTTTTTATGCAGTAACTTAATTTTTGAAACCTTAAACCTCTGAGAAAAGTAAGTTTCTTTTAGTAACAAATGAATTATATGACACAGAGGTTTAACCAGAGGTGAAGATCATTTTTTTGCTTTCTACATTTGCTTTCTTTCTACCTAGGTAATATTACTAAAAGTAGAAAAATATTAATTGAATTCATAAGCAACAATTGTGGATGTAACACCACTGTACTGTTTATATTAATACTAAAATCTCTTATCTTTTCCTTTATGTCCAACAGTTTCATGCTTTATGATGCTCCATATGGTCTCAAGTCATCCTCGTCCTCCGTGGTGTAGTGCTTACCATGCTAACCTCTAGTTCCTGAGGTCACGGGTCAAACCCGGCAGAGGGCGATGGATTTTTTTTTTTTTTTTTTGGTATAAAAATTCTTAGCATGGCTTCCTTCAGAAGGGAGGTAAAGCTGGTGGTCTCGTGTCGCAGATTTACATCATGTAAAAGAGCCTTAAGTCTGATAAAGAGGCCCCTGAGCAAACTTTCCAATCCTTCACGTCCAATATAGAATGGGACATTAAAGACCATAGAGTTAAAGAGCGTCCATAAGTAAAAAAAAAACTCAAATTCAATATGGTCTCAAGATTTACTAATAGAATTATTCACCAAATTATGTTATATAGCCATTACCCATCTGAGTAACCATGCTATATGCTTTTTTATAATTAATATACTATAATTTTGTACCATCCGAGACATGATTTTCTTTAGCTAATTTGCTTAAGAAACGCAGCCCTTCACTTGACACATGAATACCTTTAGTAATCTATTTTTCCTTATCACAGTTATTATCACTAGTCTTTAACTAAAATGGCTATATTCACATAATTAAGCATCTTATTAAAACCCTTAAAACTTTCATTAATGTCACTATGGCAGTGATACACATCTGACCAATTTCCTTTAGAAAGTAATTAAAGTGCTTAAGACTATCTTCAATGTAAATTCTACATTTTTAAATTTGAGTTGACACCTAATTTTAATGTCATTGGAGGCTATTTTAAAATTTTCAGCATAATGATCAACAATACCCATTTCTAAAATGTCAATTTCATATTTAAAAATATTTGTATTTAAGATAAGCTGATATATACAGCACATGTGTCTATGGGGCTGCTCTTCTAGTAGAAGGGTTATTGATACTGTAACAACTAATCAGCAGAAGAACGTCAGTTAATCCTGAATCCATATGTAAGATCTGAGAAAAATACTAAACATGCTGCAGAAGTAGATACTTATAGAATTTATTACCACGTATTCCTCCTTTAAGTGAGAGATATTGGTAATACGTATACAAACATACTATTATGAGAGGTGAAGGTTTTTCTTTTTGAGACTAAAGCTATTCCTTATAAGATGACAAGATTCAACCTACTTAATTTGCAATTTACATTCATAAAACTGGTTGGTTTCTGCTATAATTTGTATTGCATACATTAGTCTTTTATACTGTCCCTTTTCATGTAATTGTTTTCCCCATATAGCTACATAATCATATTTCTTGTACTACTGTATTAACTCCTGAACATTCTGTGAAATCTTTTGCGGCGGCTATGCTGAGCAAATGTGGTGCTTAAATTTATGCAACTAGGCAAAAGATTATGCAAAACTTATGGAAACAGTAAAGTTTCACTAGCAAAGCAGTTTTATAACAACATAAAATGCATTTCGTTAAGAGATAAAGCCATTCAAAAATTAATAAAGTAAGAGTGAAGTGATATATAAGAGGCATAAACATAATAGTTTTGCTTGTTTAATTCAAAATGTATGGTATGGATATACTAGCAATAAGAATAGACTCAGCTACAGTGAAATGTGGACAAAAAGGAGTCTCTGCAACATTACCCTACCCCACTTACCTTGACATTACCTACGTTTTCACTTTACGTCGTGCTGGGGGAAAAGTAGTACACATTTTCAGGGTTTTGCAAACTTATGCTACCACCGAAAGTTAGAATCACTAACGTGTACGGGTGTTCAAGCTAAGGGTGCTCTTCTGAAGTGTTCAGTATTAGTAAGTTTCAACATGAGATTTGTTAAGATGCTATTCTGCGGTAAATTCTATCAGCAAGAAGCCTTAATTTAGATTTCCAACAACATGGCAAGAAGCTTCTTGATTCCAAACTGCATGCAGGTTATGTTATATGTATTTTAGGACAAAACTATCATTTCGGTAATTAGCATCTACAATTACGTCGAGCCCGGTTCGCTAGTATTTGAAGATGCTTTATTAATGTTTTACTGGATTATTCTTATAATCCAAATATGCATTGTAATTACCTTCAAAACTACCGTGGAAAGTACCTGTGTTATCGCTGCAATGAACTGTTTATCATGAAGATAACCTATGTCAAGTGTTTACATATCAACGTTTACTACCACGTGTTCGATGATTCACCACGTGGAGTTAATATGCGACCGGTGTTACATAATAAAGCCTAAAACAGAGGGTGTTAGGTGAATTCCAGCTTTTGGTTATGCGCATACGTTTTACAAGACTCCACGTCTCCACTCCATGTTACACTGTAAACACATCAATAAAAGGCTATTCACATTTTTTTGCCCCTCCTCACAGGAGATTTGTTCACACCGCGATGATTTGGGGAAATCTGTGATTTGCAAATCACAGGTCTTGTCGATACAAAAAAGTCAAGGCAGGTCAAGGTGTTATCGTTATCGTAGGTCAATACTTGCTGTGTGTGACGATAAAAAGCCCAAAATAAGTAATAAATAGTGGATGTAAAAATTTGAAGTGTAATGACAATTTGAGAAATGCTTTAATTCAGTAAATAAACCCCCCTTTTTTTAGTCGTGTCATGTACAGAGTGAGCCAAAAAACTGCGAACCGCCTGCGCGGTGTTTTTCCTGTTCGCATCCTCGGCGCTGGTTGCCATTTGCCGCTATCATAGAAAGGCGCGGATGAAACCATACATTACCAACTTTATGAAAGGAAATGCTGAATCTGGCTACTGGTAAGCAAAGCCTTTAAAAGTAGTTTTAAAAATGTTGTATGGTTTCATCCGCACCTTTCTATGATAGCGGCAGACGGTTCGTAGTTTTTCGGTTCATTCTGTATATAAATTATACATTATATGTACTAAAGGGGGTAATGATGTGTTATAGCGGCTGTCGTCTGCTAGCGAGCGGCCTGGGCGTGGCTTAAGGAGTTCGAGCGTTGCCAACTGTAAGAAATGTACGCGCGGAAGATAACAACTATGTAACACGAAATTCGCAATGCGGCGCGGTTATTTCAAACACACAATTTGTCGATGTTTTTACTTTCTCTACTACGTATAGTAAGTAGAGGAAGTATTGTATTCCACCCAAAAATTCGATACCGAGATTTCACCGGAAATAAATGTTTTGAGACCCCCTGAATCCAAAAAAAACATTTTTGGAAACATGTCCGTGTGTGTGTCTGTGAACAGCATAACTCAGAAACGAACAGTCGGATAAACACCAAACTTGGCATTTAAGTTCAGTATCTTCCACAGATGCGACACGAAGGTTTTCAAGAAAATTTTTGGGGGACCCCAGAGTACCCTTTACATGGAAGATTTTTCGAAAATTTTAATTTTCTCAAAAATGGCTCTAACGATTTTTATTAAAATATCATATGTTTAAGATATTTGTATGACAAATAAAATGTATATCTTGAATTTTCTGGGAATGTCTCCAAAAGTATTCTTCATTGTGAACGACTTTTGCATAACTGGTAAACCATAAGAGATAGACAAAATTTTACTACACAAAAAATGTAGATCGCGTTAAAATACAAAATTTATGTCATATACATTTTTGTTGTTGAGTGAACCATTTTCGAGATATTGCTTGTTATTCCCTTAAATTTTTCAATACTTATTTTCTCAAATGGGAATTCGTTATTCATTTTCTTGTCTTGGATATGCAAAGAGTTATAATCTGTGGCAAAGGGAATGGTGCTGCACCTAGCAACCAGCTATTAAGAGATATGTATGTGCTTAAAGGCTACTGTTTTTCTATATTGCCCTTACATCTACAAGAAAATTAGCAATAAGATAGAGTCTGCAAATGTTTATCTCGATTAACATGAAGTAGATGGAGAATAAGCGTTTGTAAAAATAGTTTGTACAAGAGTAGAGAAAGTCATGTGAGTGTAACACATCAAATTGTTTACATTGCATTGAAGCACACCTATTGTACAAAGTTAACCAAACCTGCATGTTGATTCATACCCAAAGAAAATGCTGTTATTTCAGGCCAAACACATTATCGCACATATACGTTATTACACAGAAGCAGTGGTAGCTTTTTTGACATTGTCCTTGAACTACAAACACACATTGTTGTAAATTAGGTGCAATATCAGCAGCATACCTTATTACACAGAAGCAGTGGCAGCATTGTTCTCATTGTCCTTGAGCCACGTACACACATTGTAAATTAGGTGAAATATCAGCAGCATACCGTAAAACACAAAAACAGTGGCATCATTGTTGTCAATATCCATGAGTCACAAAACACACATTATTGTATTAATGTACTACAATGACGTGGCAATAGGAAAACTGGAGAAGACGTGTAAGTTAGGTGAAATACTAGCAGCATACGTTATTACACAGAAGCGGTGGCAGCATTGTTGTTCACTGTTCTTGAGTCATAAAACACACATTGTTGTATTAATGTACTGCAATGATGTGGCAATAGGAAAACTGGAGAAGACGTGTAAGTTAGGTGAATTACCAGCAGCATACGTTATTAGACAGAAGCGGTGGCAGCATTGTTCTCATTGTCCTTGAGCCACGTACACACATTGTTGTATTAATGTACTGCAATGAGATGGGAATCGGAAATCTGATGTCATTAAAAGAAATAGAATTTGAAGTATGCGCCTTTGATTAAATTTGACATTGTTGAGTTACACCGGGTAATGCTGCGCTATCACATCCAATATTACGCCAAACATGTCTTGTCCCCGAAAACGATTCCGGAAGATGAATTCGTGGAGATAGGACGTGAAGAGGGCGTCACTGGTACCAAATTGCCGCCGAAGTTTCCTCTTCATCCTCATCCACATGTTTTCGACATTCTGCGTGTGGATGGTGTCGTCCTCGGGGTCTACAAAGTTCTGCTCATGGACAATTACGTCGTGTATATATACGCGTCTAGCAGATTTCCGATGTTGGCTAAGAAGCCCATCCATCGGAGATGATGCGGCTTCCAGGCAAAATATGCTGCATGATAAGGGCTTCCAGGGTTTGAATAATGGGTAGAGAAAGTTATGTGAATCCAACATCAGGTTTTTAATTAAGCACAACCTTAAGAGACGAATCTTTGCAGGGTTGCAGTACTTTAGGGACAAACATTTTAAGTGTAACATCTTGTATGAACGTTTCCATTTTTCATAACACTTGTACGTGACTTTTAAGAACCGCAAAGCTCAGACCCTCCCTACCTGCCTGGGACTTTGCAAGGGGTAGTGTTTGAATATTCCGAAAGCAATTCATGTTTATGATGGGCAGTAAATGACTCTCAACCAGGAATACAATACAGCAGCACCACATGTTAAAAGTGGATGGGGGAACATCTGTTCAGCAGAAGGTACAACCTTTGGCTAACAAGAAACTCCAGACCGCACTGCAAACAGTACTCAAGCAATTCGAATTCCAAGAAAAATTCCGCATTCTAGATGAAATAAAGTGAGTAGCATATGCCGCGATTTAAGGAATATAATTGACGAATGCTTTGTGGTAAAGTGTTTCTTTTCCTCCCTGTCGGCCTGCGTTTTATTCCAGTAGCAAGAGCTATTCGGAAAGGCTTTCCCCAGTTTTCGTTTATCCCGAAGAGACAATTTCCAAGAAAGTTTTAAGAAGAAGAATACCGTGCTCATCTATGCCATAATTATCTTTTCCACTCCTCCCATTACTAAGAACAATCAGGCAGAAAGGAAGTTGAAGAATACTCCATAAAATTCTATATTTGCAAAACTTACTTTTAGTCATTGATTTACTTTACACTAAAAACAAAGAAAAAAACGGGGATTCGAGGAGGAAAGTGCAAGAAAGGATTAAACAATCCTTAGATAATTTATAGCTTAAAACGCTGACAGGAATTTACACTGTGTAGTTCAAAATCACAATTTTATGTTTAAGGATTAGAACTCAATAGGAACCTTCACAGTTAGACGAAGTCCTCTACTGATTAAAAATCAATATTCTTACTCGACAAAAAAATACTCATATCGTGGAAAATGTAATGTGAATAGAAGCCTAATTTTGCATGAATGCTATATGGTATTCACGTTAAATTTCCTACGAAAAATATATTTGACCACTATTAATTACATATTTCATTACAATGAACTTGGTTACATCCACCATACGGAAAACTAAAAACGCCACATGTAGCATTTGTGTATATATCTGTCTGTGTGTGTGTGTGTGTGTGTGTGTGTGTGTGTCTATGTGTGTGTTTTAATGAGAGGTAGTGTCTGAGTGCGTGTATGTGTGTGTGTGTGTGTGTTTTAATAAGTTGTAATGCCTGAGTGTGTGTGTGTGTGTGTTTAATAAGTTGTAATGCCTGAGTGTGTGTTTTAATGAGTTGTAGTGCCAGAGGCTGTGTGTTTTAATGAGTTGTAGTGCCTGAGTGTGTGTTTGTTTTAATGAGTTGTGGAGCATGAGTGTGTGATTTTGTGTGTATGTGAGCATTTGAGTGTGCTGGACAGAGGAGCAGGCACCAAAACAACCGGAGAAATAGAATTCTTTAAGTAATGACTAAAATCATCCGCAGGAACACAGAGGCTAAAATACGATTAGGATAAAATGGCACTCAGCAGCGTCATGCGCACCTTCATTGGATGTATGTAACTTCATTATCGCGTATGCCGAAATTGAATTAAAGTTTTTTTTTTATTTATGGACGCTCTATAACCACTATGGTTCTTAGCGTCCTATTCTATATCGGGCATGAAAGGCCGGAAAGTTTGCTCAGAGGCCTCTTTATCAGACTTGAGGTTCTTTTACTTGCCGTAAATCTACGACACGGGACCACCGGCTTTACTTCCTTTCCGAAGGAAGCCGTGCTAAAGATTTTTACGCCCTAAAAAATCCATTGCCCTCCGCCGGGTTGTAACGACGCCTCGACAGGAATTCAAGGTGCGGTGCTTCTCAACACGGATGGGATAACCGTGGAGAAGCGTCGCGCGCAACAAAGTCTTTTGATCGGACTTACTCTGAACCAACAATGAACCGAGGTGAAGGCGAAGGAATGAACCGGACCAGCAATACAGTCAATGCCCTTCTGTATTATAAAAGGGTTCACCTTCTCAAACGTTTGTCCTTTCTCTGTTTGCGTAATGACCAAGTAACAACCAGATGACGGTGGTGTTACTTAGGTTACCAAGACTTTTCGGCGTGTTATTAATAATGGAGAAAGAGGGCTCCATAGCGAAATAAATTCTCCAACACTGCAACCGTCTCCGACTTCAGGCTCTGTCTTCCCAGGCGTTACCCCGGCTTGGGTGAGTGGCCTATCTATAGCGGTCTCACCCCAGGGTCACACCTCCCAGAACATAGACAGAGGGACACAATGACCGTGGGAAGTCAGCAGCTCATGTAGTGCCCCCCCCGCGGGACTGTAGTTGAACAGCAGATACGAACACACACCCTACATGACGACCCCAGGTAGTGGGGCTGACGCCATTATAAACTCACCCAGCTGCGCACCCAGTGCGCGGGTATCCGTCAAGCTGTGTCCACGCAGGATTAAAAGAAAATTGGAAAATAAACCAAAAGTGTGTGGGCGTTTCACACGCAAGGTAGGCCGGCGAGGAAGAAAAAGAGATATGTGAATGGTCGTGGTGCGAATTGTTTGTAAATAGATTAGAGAAAAAAGAAGCGTGGCGAGTGGGGGTATGGAACGAAATGAAAATAACGCACGAGAGCGTATCTTGTGTCTCCTGGTCAAGAGGACGAACCCACCTCGACCGGATAAGGTTGGAGAGATGACGACGGTGATGAGTGGCTCGGGACCCCGGGTGTGCCAAACCCGTACTCACATAAAGTGAGTCTCTGGGGGGTTGGAAGCTGTGTTGAAACAGTGGGACAGCAACCACGGAAATAGAAAAGATCCCTGTTGGTGAGACAGGTGTTAATAAAACCATAGAATCTGAACCCAGTATAAGAAATATTTGTAGAAAAGGAAGCGTAAAATAAATGAAGATAACGTGGCTAGTCCAGATGAGGGTGAGGACTGGCTCGGGCACTCTGCGTACGTCAAAGCCATACTCACATAGTGAGCCCCTGGGGAGGGTGAACTGTGAGTGTGTTTTGCTGGTGAGTTGTAGTGTTTGATTGCGAGTGTGTGAGCTTTGGAGTTTGAGTGTGTTTTTGCTGGTGAGTTGCAGTTTGTGACTGGGGTGTGTGAGCTTTGGAGTGTGAGTGTGTTTCTTCTAGTGAGTTGTAGCCTGTTATTGCGGGTGTGTGAACTTCGGAGTGTGAGTGTGTTTGTGCTAATGAGTTGTAGCGTGTTACTGCGCGTGTGTGTGAGCTTTGAAAAATGAGTGTGTTTTTGCTAGTGAGTTGTAGTGTGTGACTGTGTGGGTGTGAGCTTTGGTGTTGAGTGTGTTTGTGCTGGTGTATTGTAGTGTTTGATTGCGAGTGTGTTTTTGCTAGTGATTTGTAGTGTTTGAAGGCGAGTGTGTGAGCTACGGAGTGTTAGTGTGGTTGTGCTGGTGAGTTCAAATAAAGCATGCATTTTGAATTTTCTGGAAATAGCCTGTGAACTCCCGTTCATTCTGAGTGAATTTTGTGTATTGCGCTAAGTATCTAGGAAACTATGAAATGCTCTAAAATACAGTTTGAGGCAAACCAATATTTTCTTGTGTTAGCATTTGGGATAATATTCCAGGAAATGTCATTGCACCTTTGCACTTAAAAGTGTATTATAAATGTATGAAAGTTTGCATAATCTTATAACAGCCTTAGGGGTGTTTTAAGTCTGAAAAATCATTTTATATTACAGCTGCTTTACCCGAAAATTTATTCATTTCATATTTCTTGCTTTGTACAGACTGAAAAAAGGAATTGCTGAAAAGCATACATTTAGTAGCTCAAAACACTTTAATAATGACATTCTTTGCAGCTTGGTAGCACAGAAAGTTAATTTCCTTTCAACTCCTTTTATAAAAAAAAAATAATAAGATTACAATTGATTCATTCACATGACTTTCTCTATCCTCTATTAGTAGATACATAAATTATTATTCTTAATCAACCTTTTTTTCTGTCTACTACATTTTAATATAAAAAAAAAGACTTTGCAGAAATATCTACATTACACATTTCGTTATCAATACAAAGAGAACAGCGATAGTCAAATGTTTAACAACTGGACGCTATATGCTGGCCTTAAAATTCCATTCTGTTTCTATGACATCACAGAAACAACTGAGTGTTGAAAGGACTTTAAGATAATGACCAAAAAAATGAACAATTGAAACCTTCAAAAAATGAGCAATTCGCACATTTAATAACGGATATCTCAGAAAGGGCTCATGCCACAATAAATATTATTTTAAATATATTGTAGCTTTAAGGAGACTTACATTTTTGGTGTAGCACGTCTTCCTCTATCACTTAAGGATTACCAGTTATACAAGGTTATAAAAAATTCCTTCCGAATGAAGGACTTCATAGGCTCTTTCCCGAAAATCCGAGATATACATTTCATTTGCCATGTAAATATTTTTATGAATGGTATTTTAATCAAAATCGTTTTAGCCATGTTTAGAACATCAAAAATTCCCAAAAATATTCCATGTAAAGGGAGTTTAGGTATTTATCCGACTTTTCGTTTTGAGTTATGACACACACACATTTGTGGAAACGTTGCGTGTGTCATAACTCAAAACGAAAAGTCGGATAAATACCTAAACTCCCTTTACATGGAATATTTTTGGGAATTTTTTATGTTCCAAACATGGCTGAAACAATTTTGATTAAAATACCATACATTAAAAATATTTACATGGCAAATAAAATGTATATCTCGGATTTTCGGGAAAGAGCCTATGAAGTCCTTCATTCGGAAGGAATTTTTTATAACCTTGTATAACTGGTAATCCTTAAGTGATAGAGGAAGACGTGCTACACCAAAAATGTAAGTCTCCTTAAAGCTACAATATATTTAAAATAATATTTATTTTGGCATGAGCCCTTTCTGAGATATCCGTTATTAAATGTGCGAATTGCTCATTTTTTGAAGGTTTCAATTGTTCATTTTTTTGGTCATTATCTTAAAGTCCTTTCAACACTCAGTTGTTTCTGTGATGTCATAGAAACAGAATGGAATTTTAAGGCCAGCATATAGCGTCCAGTTGTTAAACATTTGACTATCGCTGTTCTCTTTGTATTGATAACGAAATGTGTAATGTAGATATTTCTGCAAAGTCTTTTTTTTTATATTAAAATGTAGTAGACAGAAAAAAAGGTTGATTAAGAATAATAATTTATGTATCTACTAATAGAGGATAGAGAAAGTCATGTGAATGAATCAATTGTAATCTTATTATTTTTTTTTATAAAAGGAGTTGAAAGGAAATTAACTTTCTGTGCTACCAAGCTGCAAATAATGTCATTATTAAAGTGTTTTGAGCTACTAAATGTATGCTTTTCAGCAATTCCTTTTTTCAGTCTGTACAAAGCAAGAAATATGAAATGAATAAATTTTCGGGTAAAGCAGCTGTAATATAAAATGATTTTTCAGACTTAAAACACCCCTAAGGCTGTTATAAGATTATGCAAACTTTCAAACATTTATAATACACTTTTAAGTGCAAAGGTGCAATGACATATACTGGAATATTATCACAAATGCTAACACAAGAAAATATTGGTTTGCCTCAAAATGTACATCTTTCCTGCATTTTAGAGCATTTCATAGTTTCCTAGATACTTAGCGCAATACAAAATTCAATCAGAATGAACGGAAGTTCACAGGCTATTTCCAGAAAATTCAAAATGCATGCTTTATTTGAACTCACCAGCACAACCACGCTAACACTCCGTAGCTCACACACTCGCCTTCAAACACTACAAATCACTAGCACAAACACACTCACACTCCAAAGCCAACACACTCGTAATAAAACACTACAATACACCAGCACAAACACACTCAACACCAAAGCTCACACCTACACAGTCACACACTACAACTCACTAGCAAAAACACACTCATTTTTCAAAGCTCACACATCCCCGCAGTAACACACTACAACTCATTAGCACAAACACACTCACAATCCAAAGTTCACACACTCGCAGTCACAGGCTACAACTCACTAGCAGAAACACACTCATTTTACAAAGCTCACACACATCCGCAGTAACACACTACAACTCACTAGCAGAAACACACCCACACTCCAAAGCTCACACACCCGCAGTAACAGGCTACCACTCACTAGAAGAAACACACCCACACTCCGAAGCTCACACACTCGCAGTCACACTACAACTCACTAGCGCAAACACACCCACACTCCAAAGTTCACACACCCGCAGTCACAGGCTACAACTCACTAGCAGAAACACACTCACACTCCAAAGCTCACACACTCGCAGTCACAGACTACAACTCACTAGTAGAAACACACCCACACTCCAAAGCTCACTCACTCGCAGTCACACAGTACAACTCACCAGCACAAACAGACTCACACTCCAAAGCTCACACACTCGCAGTCACACACTACAACTCACTAGCAAAAACACACCCACACTCCAAAGCTCACACACTCGCAGTCACAGACTACAACTCACTAGCAGAAACACACCCACACTCCAAAGCTCACACACTCGCAGTCACAGACTACAACTCACCAGCACAAACACACCCATACTCCAAAGCTCACACACTCGCAGTCACAGACTACAACTCACCAGCACAAACACACCCACACTCCAAAGCTCACACACTCGCAGTCACAGACTACAACTCACTAGCAGAAACTCACCCACACTCCAAAGCTCACACACTCGCAGACACACACTACAACTCACTAGCAGAAACACACCCACACTCCAAAGCTCACACACTCGCAGTCACACACTACAACTCACTAGCAAAAACACACTCACACTCCAAAGCTCACACACTCGCAGTCACACACTACAACTCACTAGCACAAACACACCCACACTCCAAAGCTCACACACTCGTAGTCACACACTACAACTCACTAGCAAAAACACACTCACACTCCAAAGCTCACACACTCGCAGTCACACACTACAACTCACTAGCACAAACACACCCACACTGCAAAGCTCACACACTCGCAGTCACAGACTACAACTCACTAGCACAAACACACCCACACTCCAAAGCTCACACACTCGCAGTCACAGATTACAACTCACTAGCACAAACACACCCACACTCCAAAGCTCACACACTCGCAGTCACAGACTACAACTCACTAGCAGAAACACACTCACACACCAAAGCTCACACACTCGCAGTCACACACTACAACTCACTAGCAGAAACTCACCCACACTCCAAAGCTCACACACTCGCAGTCACAGACTACAACACACTAGCAGAAACTCACCCACACTTCAAAGCTCACACACTCGCTGTCACAGACTACAACTCACTAGCAGAAACACACTCACATTCCAAAGCTCACACACTCGCAGTCACAGACTACAACTCACCAGCACAAACACACCCACACTCCAAAGCTCACACACTCGCAGTCACAGACTACAACTCACCAGCACAAACACACCCACACTCCAAAGCTCACACACTCGCAGTCACAGACTACAACTCATTAGCAGAAACACACCCACACTCCAAAGCTCACACACTCGCAGACACACACTACAACTCACTAGCAGAAACACACCCACACTCCAAAGCTCACACACTCGCAGTCACACACTACAACTCACTAGCAAAAACACACTCACACTCCAAAGCTCACACACTCGCAGTCACACACTACAACTCACTAGCACAAACACACCCACACTCCAAAGCTCACACACTCGCAGTCACAGACTACAACTCACTAGCAGAAACACACTCACACTCCAAAGCTCACACACTCGCAGTCACAGACTACAACACACTAGCAGAAACTCATCCACACTCCAAAGCTCACACACTCGCTGTCACAGACTACAACTCACTAGCAGAAACACACTCACACTCCAAAGCTCACACACTCGCAGTCACAGACTACAACTCACCAGCACAAACACACCCACACTCCAAAGCTCACACACTCGCAGTCACAGACTACAACTCACTAGCAGAAACACACTCACACTCCAAAGCTCACACACTCCTAGTCACAAACTGCAACTCACCAGCAAAAACACACTCAAACTCCAAAGCCCACACACTCGCAATCAAATACTACAACTCACCAGTAAAACACACTCACAGTTCACCCCCAGGGGCTCACTATGTGAGTATGGCTTTGACGTACCCAGATGCCCGAGCCAGTCCTCACCCTCATCTGGACTAGCCACGTTATCTTCATTTATTTTACTCTTCCTTTTCTACAATTATTTCTTATACTGAGTTCAGGTTCTATGGTTTTATTAACACCTGCTCACCAACAGGGATCTTTTCTATTTCCGTGGTTGCTGTCCCACTGTTTCAACGCAGCTTCCAATCCCCCAGGGGCTCAGTTTATGTGAGTACGGGTTTGGCACACCCGAGGTCACGAGCCACTCATCACCATCGTCATCTCTCCACCCTTATCCGGTCGAGGTGGGTTCGTCCTCTTGACCGGGAGACACAAGATACGCTCTCGTGCGTTCTTTTCATTTCGTTCCATACCCCCACTCGCCACGCTTCTTTTTTCTCTAATCTATTTACAAACATTTCGCACCACGACCATTCACATATCTCTTTTTCTTCCTCGCCGGCCTACCTTGCGTGTGAAACCCCATACACTTTTGGTTTATTTTCCAATTTTATTTTAATCCTTCTTGGACACAGCCTGACGGACACCCGCGCACTGGGTGCGCAGCTGGGCGAGTGGATAATGGCGTCATCCACACTACCCGGGGTCGTCATGTAGGGTGTGTGTTCGTATCTGCTGTTCAACTGCAGTCCCGCGGGGAGGGGGCACTACATGAGCTGCTGACTTTCCACGGCCATTGGGTCCCTCTGTCTATGTTCTGGGAGGTGTGACCCTGGGGTGAGACCGGTATGGATAGGCCACTCACCCAAGCCGGGGTAACGCCCGGGAAGACAGAGCCTGAAGTCGGAGACGGTTGCAGTGGTGGAGGATTTATTTCGCTATGGAGCCCTCTTTCTCCATTATTAATAACACGCCGAAAAGTTTTGGTAACAGAAGTAGCACCACCGTCATCTGGTTGTTACTTAGGCATTGCGCAAACAGAGAAAGGACAAACGCTTGAGAAGGTGAACCCTTTTATAATACAGAAGCGCATTGACTCTATTGCTGGTCCGGTTCATTCCTTCGCCTTCACCTCGGTTCATTGTTGGTTCAGAGTAAGTCCGATCAACAAAGTAAGACTGTTGCGCGCGACGCTTCTCCACGGTCATCCCATCCGTGTTGAGAAGCACCGCACCTTGAATTCCTGTCGAGGCGTCGTTACAACCCGGCGGAGGGCGATGGATTTTTTCGGGCGTAAAAATCTTTAGCACGGCTTCCTTCGGAAGGGAAGTAAAGCCGGTGGTCCCGTGTCGTAGATTTACGGCAAGTAAAAGAACCTCAAGCCTGATAAAGAGGCATCTGAGCAAACCTTCCGGCCTTTCACGCCCAAAATAGAATAGGACGCTAAGAACCATAGTAGTTATAGAGCGTCCATAAATAAAAAAACTCAACCCTCAATATCCTCGAAAAAACGTCGGACGATGAACTGGTCGACTATCTTTCTGATCAAAAGGTGACAGCAGTTCATCGATTGCAGGCTAAACGTGATGGAGTGTTGGTACCCATTCGTACCCTGTTTCTCACCTTCTATGGCGTCGATCTGCCCACGAGTCTTTCAGCAGGGTACGAACGCACTGTGGTGAGCTATATTCCTAGACCTCTGCGTTCTTTTAAATGCCAACGTTTTGGGCATACGCAAGTCTCTTGTAAGAGTGACGTTTCCATTTGTGCCTCATGTAGTCAGCCCTCACACGATGGTACCTGTTCATCAGCCCCCGTCTGCGTTAATTGCAAAGGATCTCATTCTGCGTCATTTGCCGACTGTCCGCGGTACTTGGACGAGAAGGCGATCCAGGAGATCCGGGTAAACGAAAAGCTATCCTTCGCTGAATCCCGGAGGTGTTACCATATGCGCCAACCTGCGCTCCTGCGATCGGGTACATTCAGCTCTGTTGCCTCGCCAGTGTCCCGAAAGGATGCCGAAACTGGACCATGACTGACTGCCTTTACCGCAACTACCATCCGACCGTCCATCTCTGGCACAGTTATTAAGCCATCTAAAGCTGGTCCTAAGGTACTGAAGTCACAAGGCACTCAGAAGAAATCCAAGCAGAAACTTCGCAAGGAAGAGAGTTTCTTAAACACCCTCCGCGTGCGCGCGGTAAGAAAACTTCACCTTCTTCTCCTCTGAGGTAGCAGTCCCAGGATGCTCCTGGGACCAGTCGCGCTCAGCGGCACCCTTCACCCATTGCCACCCAGAACCGATTCTCGGCGCTTGAATCGGTTTCTGGCACTGAGCGCGTGGGCCCTCCTTTCGATGAGCCTATGGAGTCTGAACAACTCCATACCAAAAGCTCGAGCCCCAAGGTTAAGTAGAAGGTAATTTTGAGCCGCCCTTCTAAGTAGACAGTAGACAGTTTATCCCTTTTATTCATGGCTATCCTGGCCTGGAATTTATGTGGTGTACGATCGCATAGGGCGGAACTGCAACTTTTATTGTGTTCCCATTCACCTATGTTCGTGAGTTTGCAAGAGACCAAGCTTCGCCCTCACGATCCTTTTGATCTCCGAGGGTATACTCCGGTTCGCTACAATCTTGCACCGGATGAAGGTACTCCTGCTCATGGAGGTGTCATGCTATTAGTGCGTCAAGACGTTCATTTTCAAACTCTCACACTTACGTTCGACTTGCAAGCTGTTGCCGTTAGGATTCAATTTCCCGGCTTTTTCTATTCTCTTTGCTCCGTCTATTCACCTCCATCGTCTCTCCTCGCTAACGCGGACGTTCGAGATCTCCTGTCCGCTCTCCCAGCACCATTGCTTCTGTTGGGAGATTTTAATGCCCATCACCCCCTGTGGGGTTCGCCTAGGGCTTGTGCAAGGGGAACGCTTCTTTCCGACATTTTTGCTCAGTTCAGCCTCTCCATCCTCAATACAGGTGAGCCTACTTTTTTCTGATTCTTCTGGTACATTCTCTCACTTGGATCTTGCCGTTTGCTCAATTCAGCTTGCTTGTCGTCTGCAGTGGAACGTCGTCGCTGACACCTACTCCAGCGACCATTACCTCTGCATCGTGTCTCTTCTGTCTCACCACGTCCAACATTCCAGAGCACCTACCTGGCAATTCCATAAAGCCGATTGGAGACTATTCCAGCCTCGTGTCTTTTGTGGACCAGCCCTCCACTGACGTTAATCAAATGGTGCAGCACCTTACGTCTACGACCCTATCTGCCGCCGAGTGCACAATTCCCCGTTGGTCCTCCCACCCTCGGCGTATTCCAGTTCCTTGGCTGATCGAGGCCTGTCAGGACGCCGTTCGTGCCCGTAGATCTGCGCTCAGGATGTTTCAGCGACACCCTATACTTGATAATTTGGTTATTTTTAAACAATCGCGCGCCAGGGCTCGTCGCATTATTCAGCATAGCAAGAAGGCCTGGATTCGTTTTGTCGAGTCTTTTAATAGCTTCATGCCTTCCTCTGCTGTTTAGGATAAACGTCGTCGCTTCTCCGGTAAAGTGTCGAATTGTACTGTGTATGGCCTTCAGGTTTCCAAGGTCACCATATTGGATACGGCTGCCATTGCTAACACTCTGGATGCTGCCGTTGAGGTGGTTTCCAGTTCTTACCATTATTCCGCCGGCTTTCGCACTCTCAAAGACCGGCTGGATTCCGTGACCTATAGTTTTCGGTCTCCTAATCAGGAGTGCTATAATGACCTTTTCTCAATAAGGTAGCTGAAGCACGCCCTCCACTTCTCTAAGCACTCCGCTGCTGTGCCGGCGGGCATTCATGTCTTGATGTTACAGAACCGTTCAGTCGACAGTAAACTCTTTCTCTTACAGCTCTATAACCGTATTTGGCAAGACGGCGTTTTTCCTTCAGTTTGGCGCGAAGCCACCATCGTCCCTATACTTAAGCCTTGGAAGGATCGCCAACTACCTTCCAGCTACATTTGCAAGGTGATGGAGCGCGTGGTTAACGGGCGGTTGACATGGTGGCTTGAGTCTCAGAACCTTCTGGCAAAAGCTCAATGCGGGTTTCGTCACCATCGCTCTTCCGTCGACCACCTGGTATCTCTGTCGACGCATATTATGAACGGATTCCTGAGAAAGTGTCAAACAGTGGCTGTGTTTTTTGACCTGGATAAAGCTTATACACTTATTGGAGGGGCGGCATTTTACGTACACTCCATCAGTGGAGTTTCCATGGCCGTCTCACTGTCTTCATTCATGAGTTTATGAAGGACCGTGTATTTCGTGTGCGTGTAGGATTGGTTTCATCTTCAACTTTTATCCAAGAGAACGGAGTACCTCAAGTCTCGGCCATACTCTTTCCAATTGCGATTAACCCTACTGCTGCCTGTGTTCCACCCGGAATTTCCTCGTTGCCTTTTGTTGACGATTTCGCCGTATTCGCAACTTCTCGTCGCACCTGTATTTTGGAACGCCGACTACAGCAGTGTCTTAACTGCCTTCACTCTTGGAGTATTGCCAAGGGGTTCCAATTTTCTGCCGAGAAGGCAGTCTGCGTTAATTTCTGTCGCAGAAAAGCGTTCCCTCCACCTTATCTCCGACTCGGTGCGGCACTCCTCCCCTTTTCGGACGAAACGAAATTCCTCGGATTAATCTTTGATAGGAAGTTGTGTTGGTCGTCGCATATCACCTATTTGAAACCAAGGCGTGAAGGTTTCTTTCCATCTTATGTGTTTTAAATGTCATCTTGGGGTGCAGATCGCACGCTACTTTTGCGACTTTATCGATCATTAGTTCGATCAAAGCTTGACTATGGGTGTATTGTGTATTCCGCTGCGCGACCTTCCATCCTGAGTCGCTTGAACGCAGTTCACCACCAGGGCCTCCGGCTATCAACTGGTGGTTTTCATACCAGTCTTATTTTGAGTCTTTATGCAGAAGTTGTAGAACCTCCGCTCTCTTATCGTCGTGACGTTCTTCTCTGCAGCTATGCTTGCCGGTTATCCGTGTGCCTCAACACAGGGGTCACACACACTTCCCTCCTTGGCTGCATCCCGAAATATCTTGCCACCTTGATTTGACGTCCATGTCAAAGTCCACGACCCCCGATCCGGTCATCCGTTTGGCTTTTGCCGAAGTTCAGGCGCACTTTGGCAGTCATTGTTTTATTTCTACTGACGGCTCAAAAGATGATCGTGGAGTTGGATGTGCCTTTTTATTTGGTGTAGAATGTTTTATCTTTCGTCTCTCTGATCAGTGCTCGGTTTTTACTGCTGAACTTATTGCTCTGGAACAAGCTCTGTCCTTTATCCGTCAGCGTGGTCTGCAGAATTGTGTTTTCTGCACGGACTCTCTAAGCGTCCTTTCTAGCCTTCGTGCGCTGTACGTTCGTAATCCTATCGTGCAGCGTCTCCAGGATTGTTTCCACCAGCTTACCACTGATAGGATCAGCGTATCGTTTGTCTGGGTTCCTGGTCACGTCGGCATACCCTGTCGTCCTCCGTGGACTAGTGGTACCGTGCTAGCTTCTAGTTCCCGAGATCGCGGGTTCAAACCCGGCGGAGGGCGATGAATTATTTCGGGTGTAAAAATCCTTAGCATGGCTTCCTTCGGAAGGGTAGTAAAACCGGTGGTCCCGTGTCAAGCCTGATAAAGAGGCCTCTGAACAAAATTTCCGGCCTTTCACGCCCAATATAGAATAGGACGCTAAGGACCATAGTAGTTAAAGAGCGTCCATAAATAAAACTCACTTTAATTTAATTTCGGCATACGCGATAATGAAGGTGCGCATGACGCTGCTGAGTGCCATTTTATCCCAATCTTATTTTAGCCTCTGTGTTCCTGCGGATGATTTTAGTCATTATTTAAAGAAGTCTACTTCTCCGTTTGTTTTGGTGCCTGGTCCTCTGTCCAGCACACTCCAATGCTCACATACACACAAAATCACACACTCATGCTCCACAACTCATTAAAACAAACACACACTCAGGCACTACAACTCATTAAAACACACAGCCTCTGGCACTACAACTCATTAAAACACACAGCCTCTGGCACTACAACTCATTAAAACACACACACACACACACACACACACACACACACTCAGGCATTACAACTTATTAAAACGCACACACACACTCAGGCACTACATCTCATTAAAACACACACACTCAGGCATTACAACTTATTAAAACACACACACACTCAGGCATTACAACTTATTAAAACACACACACACTCAGGTATTACAACTTATTAAAACACACACACATACACGCACTCAGACACTACCTCTCATTAAAACACACACTCAGGCATTACAACTTTTAAAACACACACACACACACTCAGGCATTACAACTTATTAAAACACACACACACACTCAGGCATTACAACTTATTAAAACACACACACACACACTCAGACATTACACCTTATTAAAAACACACACACCCACTCAATCATTACAACTTATTAAAACACACACATAGACACACACACTCAGGCATTACAACTTATTAAAACACACACACACACTCAGGCATTACAACTTATTAAAACACACACACTCAGGCATTACAACTTATTAAAACCCACACACACACACACACACACACACACATCCACGCACTCAGACACTACCTCTCATTAAAACACACACATAGACACACACTCAGGCATTACAACTTATTAAAACACACACACACACACTCAGGCATTACAACTTAATAAAACACACACACACAGGCATTACAACTTAATAAAACACACACACACTCAGGCATTACAACTTATTAAAACACACACACACACACTCAGGCATTACAACTTAATAAAACACACACACACACTCAGGCATTACAACTTAATAAAACACACACACACACACTCAGGCATTACAACTTATTAAAACACACACACACACACTCAGGCATTACAACTTATTAAAACACACACACACACACACACAGGCATTACAACTTGTTAAAACACACACACACACACACACTCAGGCATTACAACTTATTAAAACACACACACACATAATCGCACTCAGACACTACCTCTCATTAAAAACACACATAGACACATACACGCACACACACACACACACACACACACACACACACAGACAGACGTATACACAAATGCTACATGTGGCGTTTTTAGTTTTCCGTATGGTGGATGTAACCAAGTTCATTGTAATGAAATATGTAATTAATAGTGGTCAAAAATATTTTTCGTAGGAAATTTAACGTGAATACCATATAGCATTCATGCAAAATTAGGCTTCTATTCACATTACATTTTCCACGATATGAGTATTTTTTGTCGAGTAAGAATATTGATTTTTAATCAGTAGAGGACTTCGTCTAACTGTGAAGGTTCCTATTGATTTCTAATCCTTAAACATAAAATTGCGATCTTGAACTACACAGTGTAAATTCACTGTGTCAGCGTTTTAAGCTATAAATTATATAAGGATTGTTTAATCCTTTCTTGCACTTTCCTCCTCGAATCCCCGTTTTTTTCTTTGATTTTTAGTGTAAAGTAAATCAATGACTAAAAGTATAGTTTTGCAAATATAGAATTTTATGGAGTATTCTTCAACTTCCTTTCTGCCTGATTGTTCTTAGTAATGGAAGGAATGGAAAAGATAATTATGGCATAGATGAGCACGGTATTCTTCTTCTTAAAACTTTCTCGGAAATTGCCTCTACGGGATAAACGAAAACTGGGGAAAGCCTTTCCGAATAGCTCTTGCTACTGGAATAAAACGCAGGCCGACAGAAACACTTTGCCACAAAGCATTCTTCAATTATATTCCTTAAATCGCGGTATATGCTACTCACTTTATTTCATCTAGAATGCGGAATTTTTCTTGGAATTAAACGTAAATAAGTGTATTCGAATTGCTTGAGTACTGTTTGCAGTGCGGTCTGGAGTTTCTTGTTAGCCAAAGGTTGTACCTTCTGCGGAACAGATGTTACCCCAGCCACTTTTAACATGTGGTGCTGTTGTATTGTATTCCTGGTTGAGAGTCATTTACTGCCCATCATAAACATGAATTGCTTTCGGAATGTTCAAACACTACCCCTTGCAAAGTCCCAGGCAGGTAGGGAGGGTCTGAGCTTTGCAGTTCTTAAAAGTCACGTACAAGTGTTATGAAAAATGGAAACGTTCATACAAGATGTTACACTTAACATTTTTGTTCCTAAACTACTGCAACCCTCCAAATATTCGGTTCTTAAGGTTGTGCTTAATTAAAAACCTGATGTTCGATTCACATAACTTTCTCTACCCATTATTCTTATAAAAGTTTCTTCTTCTATCTCCTTGTTAATATAGATAAACCTGCATGACACATTTCGTGTATGTGGTTATAAAAACAATATAGAAAGTACTGACTCTGCGGTGTGCGGGGAGTGTGTTTGCCTCACATTCAAGAGGTCCCGAGGTCTAGTCTCGGTTAGGGTGAGTTGTTCGGATAAACGTTTTTCGTAGTTTTCCCTTATATTGAGAAGTCGAATGTCGGATAACTGTAAGCTCTATAGACACCGGGCTCATTTGCATCATTTCACTATTTCATTCATTCGTCATCCGATACGACTACCAAGTTAGGGACGTTAAACTTAAAGAACGACATTGGGTGATATAAATAAAAACAAGCAAAAGCTTGTGAGCTGTAGCTCCAAGCAAGTTGAGAAACGAGCATCAGTCGTGGTTTGGTATAAATAAAAATTTCCCCTCTTCGATGAGCTATTGCTATCACCTACCAAGCTTTTGCTCTGTGACCTTCACCACGACACATCATCTAAGTAAACAAACACGCCCATTCTTCTGTCAGCAGGTGATTTAAATCTTTACTGAACCTAAATATACATATACTCATTCATGTTAATCATACTCTCTTTTATGAAATCTAATAGACATGCAAAGTTTAAATAACACAATTATAATTAAAGATTTCGCAAGTGAAATAGACATTTGAGATTCACCCAACTTTTAACAGATAACGCTCATCCCCTTTCTAAAGAAAATCCCCCATTTCCTTATTTGATAGTATTAGTACAAACGTGTCACCAACTGATATATTGAAAGTAGATTATTTGTACTTCTGTTTTTGCATCTTTATATTGATATCCTCTGCATCTATATAAATATCACTTCGTAATTCCAAGAGTTTATAAGATGTTATCATGAATTAAAGTTAAACTGGATTCAAGAGTTTCATTTGAAAGTTAAATTTAAGTTTGGTTTTAATTGAAATTCTTTAGTTATAATCCGGTTTTGATTTCTGCGAACATTCTGCTCTAAGTGTTTATTTGTATATCGCTTTAATTATATTAACAGTCTGTCTTCCGGTAATAAGAGAGGCTTGCTATGACCTCACTCACATTCTGTTTAGAATTATAGTACCCAGCAGTGTTGCCAAATTAGCTATTTTATGGCTAAATCTAGCATTTTTACAGTGGCGTTTAGCCATATAAAATCGTAAAATGCTTATATCCTGAAATCCAACCTATTTAACAAACGCCTTAGCCAAAATCCAGCCTAAATAAAAACTGTAAGAGATTCTACTACAAGAGTCCTACTACGCATCTGTGTCTGAACAGCAAACTCAGAAAAGCAAAGTCGTTAAATAACAAGTTTGGTATTTAAGTTCAGCACCTTCCAAACATGCGTCAGGAAGATTTTCAAGAAAGTCCCCCCCCCAAACTGCTCTTAACATGGAAACTTTTTCCTAAAGCTGTATTTTCTCAAAAAGACTCTTACGATTTTGATTAAACACGGCATGTTTAAAATGTTTTCATGTCAAATGCATATATTGCATTTCCTGGGAATATCCTCCGATGTCCTCTTATTTCTCAGTAACTTTTGCACAATTGGTAAACCATAAGATAGGCAAATCTATCTACAAAAAATCTTACTACAAAAGGAAAATTGTACTTGTTAAAGCACACAATTTATGTCAAAGCATTTCTTTTTTACTTTCTTTTTTTAACTTAATCATTATTCCTTAAATATTCCGTGTTATTGGTTTAAACTCTCAAATAAATACTTATAATTCTCTCAAATGGGAAGTCGGTATTCGATATTTTCTCGTGGTCATCATGTAAAGAGCATCGAATTTCAAAGCCCCCATATAACCAGGCGCTCTTTAAAAAGCTGACTCACTTTACCTACTGTATCGTATAACAAAATTGTAAATGTAAATTGAACGTTTATCTGGATTAACAAGAAGAAGCTGGAATAATAAGCTCTTGTAAGTATGGTTTGTAGAAGAATGGTTAGAGAAAGCCATGTGAATGTAGAACATCAGGATTTGTTTTCTTTTTTCCGCGATCATCTGAAAAGAACGGAATTTTAAATTCATCAAATAGCGACCCACATTTAAAATATTTGAATATCCCTTTAGTTTACTGCATTCTTCTATTCCTACAATGATAGTTTATCTCGATTAACAAGAAGTAGCTACCAAGAATAAGGTTTTGTAAGAATTGTTTGTAAAAAGAGTGATGGAGAAAGTCGTGTGATTTTTATTTTCCTCTCTGGAACCATGATCATGAACTTCACCAATGTGTTAAGATGCAGTTGAGTAAGCTGAGGTACCTACGGAGGTACCTCAAGAAATTGCAAGCAAAAGCTTACTAAAGGCGAGCAGGACTTGTTTTTATTTATACCATATCGCGAGCAATAGCTCAGCGCTCAAGGTCAGCAAGCTTTTGCTCGCGAGGACGTTGAGCAGAAAAGTTTTATTTATACGAAACCGAGCAAATGCTTGGAATTAGTGAGAAATGAGCTAATGCTTGCTTTTATTTATACCACCCATTGAGATTCACCCAACTTTTAATAGCTAACGCTCATCCCCTTTCTAAATCCAATCCCTCATTTCCTTATTTGATAGTATTACAAACGTGTCACCAACTGATATATTGAAAGTAGGTTATTTGTACTTTTGTTTTTGCACCTTTACATTGATATCCTCTGCATCTATATAAAATATCACGACGTAATTCCAAGAATTTATAAGATGTTACCATGAATTAAAGTTAAACTGGATTCAAGAGTTTCATTTGAAAGTTAAATTTAAGTTTGGTTTTAATTGAAATTCTTTAGTTATAATGCGGTTTTGATTTGTGCGAACATTCTGCTCTATGTAGTGTTTATTTGTATGTCGCTTTGATTATATTACCGTCTGTATATCGCTTTGATTATATTACCAGTCTTCCGGTAATAAGAGCGGCTCACTATGACCTCACTCACATTCTGTTTAGCGTTATAGTGCCCAGATGAAAACACCTCAGGATCTTTTCAGCATTGTTAGAAGGTCCACCTCGTGTTTCATTTGCCTCTGGAAGAAAATGTTGCGCAACCTTTTACATTTTCTCTTTTAAATAACTGTTTATATCAGCACACATCCGAGTTCTTGCGTCTTGAAACAATTTTTAATTTCACTATCACTTACGTATAGCAAGTAGAGGAAGTATTGCATTCTACGCAAAAATTCAATACTGAGATTTCATCAGAGATACACGTTTTGAGAGTGCCTGAATTAAAAAGAAACATCTTTAGCAAATGTGTGTGTGTGTGTGTGTGTGTGTGTGTGTGTGTGTGTGTGTGTGAACAGCATAAACAAAAAAACATTTCTTCAAACTTAGTATCCTCCAAAATGTGTTAAGATTTTCAAGAAAATTCCTCTATCCCAAAACTATCCCTTTTCTCAAAAATGGTTCCAACAATTTTGATTAAAAACCGCTATTGTTGAAGATATTTTCGTGGCAAATATAATTAGGTATATCTCGAATTTTCTGGGAATAGCCAGTGAAGTACTCTTCATTCTGAATGACTTTTATGTTAACACTAAGCTGTAAGAGATTATACTACAAGAGTCCTACTACGCATCTGTGTCTGAACAGCAAACTCAGAAAGGAAAAGTCGTTAAATAACAAGTTTGCTATTTTAAGCTCAGCACCTTCCAAACATGCGTCAGGAATATTTTCAAGAAATTTACCCCCCCCCCCTAAATACCCTTTACATGGAAATTTTTACCAAAAGCTTTTTATTTTCTCAAAAATGACTCTTAACGATTTTCATTAAACACGACATGTTTAAAATGTTTTCATGTCAAATGCATATATTGCATTTCCTGGGTATATCCTCTGAAGTCCTCTTCATTCTGAGTAACTTTTGCACAATTGGTAAACTATAAGATAGGCAAATCTGTCTACAAAAAGAAAATTGTTCTCGTTAAAGCACACAATATATGTCAAAGCATTTCTGTTTTACTTTCTTTTTTTAAGTTAACCGTTCTGAGATATTCCTTCTTATTGGTTTAAACTTTCAAATACCTACTTATAATTCTCTCAAATGGGAAGTCGGTATTCGATATTTTCTCGTGGTCACGCAAAGAGCATCGAATTTCAAAGCCCTCATATAGCCACGCGCTCTTTAAAAAGCTGACTCACTTTACCTACTGTATCGCATAACAAAATTGTAAATGTAAATTGAACGTTTGTCTGGATTAACAAGAAGAAGCTGGAATAATAAGCTCTTGTAAGTATGGTTTGTAGAAGAATGATTAGAGAAAGCCATGTGAATGTAGAACATCAGGATTTGTTTTCTTTTTTCCGCGATCACCTGAAAAGAACGGAATATCAAATCCATCAAATAGCGACCCACATTTAAAATATTTGAATATCCCTTTAGTTTACTGCATTCTTCTATTCCTACAATGATAGTTTATCTCGATTAGCAAGAAGTAGCTACCAAGAATAAGGTTTTGTAAGAATTGTTTGAAAAAGAGTGATAGAGAAAGTCGTGTAAATGCAAGTCGTGTGATTTTTATTTTCCTCTCTGGAACCAAGATCATGAACTCCACCAATGTATTAAAATGCAGTTGAGCAAGCTGAGGTACTTATTACTGGGTATACAAATTATTCTTACTCAAGCTTTTTATTTCTCTATCACGTTTCTCCATCCAAAAATTCGATACCGAGCTTTCGCTGCAACTACATGTTTTGAGGTTCCGTGAATCCAAAGAAAGCAAAATTGAAAAGTCGGATAAATACCACACCTGGTATTTAGGTTCAGTACCTTACAAAGATGCGACACGAAGTTTTAAAGAAAATCTCCTTCCCCAACTATCCTTTACATGCAGCATTTTTCGAAAACTTTTAATTCTTTGAAAAATGGCTGTAACATTTTTTTTAAAATGTCATATATTAAAGATATTTACATGACAAATAAAATGTGGCTGGCTCCGTGGTTCAGTTTTTAGAGCGTCTGCTTTCTCTACCAAGGGTTCCGGGTTCGATTCCCTGCTGGGGTGGGAACTTTTCTCTAACAAAGATTATTCCCTATCCTCCCCAGAGTCTGAAAGTATGAATGACAGTGTGAATGTGTGTGTCTGATCTAATGATTAAAAAAACCGAAAGTGCAAGAAACCCAACACAATTGTTTTAGGCAAATAGGTTCCACAGAAAAGGCCGTCGATAAGACCAATATGGTTAAAGGCAGAGTACAGATGGAACTTTAAGAAAAATACCATTTATATCTTGAATTCCCTGGAAATAGCCTCCGAAGTCCTCTTCATTCGGTAGGAGTTTTGTATGATCTTGTATTGGTAAATGTTAGCGATAGAAGAAAACATACCACAACAAAAATGTAGATTTCTTTAAAACACACAATTCACTTAAAATGTTTTCTGTGGCATAACCCATTTCTGAGATATTCGTTATCAAAGATTCGAATTTTCCAATACCTGTGATCCTTTTAAAGTCTTATCGTTTTCAATTGTTTCTCACGATGTCATGGAAACAGTATGGATATTTCTGCAAAGGTTTATTTGGTTTAAAATGTAGTAGATAGGAAAATAAGTTTTACTAAGAATGGTTTGTATACCCATTAATAAAGATAGAGGGTAGAGAAAGTCATGTGAAAGTATCACATTTTTTTCTATCTAATCGGAAATCTGCTAGACGGCGTATATATACACGACGTAATTGTCCATGAGCAGAACTTTGTAGATCCCGAGGACGACTCCATCCACACGCAGAATGTGGAAAACATGTGGATGAGGGTGAAGAGGAAAATTCGGTGGCAATTTGGTACCAGTGACGCCCTCTTCACGTCCTATCTCCACGAATTCATCTTCCGGAATCGTTTTCGGGGACAAGACATGTTTGGCGTAATATTGGATGTGATAGCGCAGCATTACCCGGTGTAACTCAACAATGTCAAATTTAATCAAAGGCGCATACTTCAAATTCTATTTCTTTTAATGACATCAGATTTCCAATTCGCATCTTATTGCAGTACATTAATACAACAATGTGTGTTTTGTGACTCAAGAACAGTGACAACTATGCTGCCACCGCTTCTGTCTAATAACGTATGCTGCTGATATTTCACCTAACTTACACGTCTTCTCCAGTTTTCTTATTGCCACGTCATTGCAGTACATTAATACAACAATGTGTGTTTTGTGACTCATGGATATTGACAACAATGCTGCCACTGTTTTTGTGTTATACGGTATGCTGCTGATATTTCACCTAATTTACAACAATGTGTGTAGTGATTCAAGGACAATGACAACATTGCTACCACTGCTTCTGTGTAATAACGTATGCTGCTGATATTTCACCTAATTTACAACAATGTGTAAGTGGCTCAAGGACAATGAGAACAATGCTGCCACTGCTTCTGTGTAATAACGTATGCTGCTGATATTTCACCTAATTTACAACAATGTGTGTTTGTGGTTCAAGGACAATGACAACAAAGCTACCACTGCTTCTGTGTAATAACGTATATGTGCGATAATGTGTTTGGCCTGAAATAACAGCATTTTCTTTGGGTATGAATCAACATGCAGGTTTGGTTAACTTTGTACAATAGGTGTGCTTCAATGCAATGTAAAAAACATCGACAAATTGTGTGTTTGAAATAACCGCGCCGCATTGCGAATTTCGTGTTACATAGTTGTTATCTTCCGCGCGTTCATTTCTTACGGTTGGCAACGCCCGAACTCCTCAAGCCACAGCATTCCGGATGGCCGATGACAAAGCGGAACCGAAACTAGAATCGGCTCTGTTGCCGGATGTAAATATTCCCAACCACGTGCTTCAGTTTGTGAATCTCTAGCACGAGCGTCGAGTTGTTCTTTGCAAGCTACATATTTTTCATTGTTATTTATATTTATGGTTATTGTTTGATGGTTTTGTTATTGCTCGTTTATACATATATATTTATCTATTTTACATATATTTCATTCATATTATTTATTTAAACAAAACTTAAGTGCGACAATGTCTGAAAAACGACGCCGATCGCCGAGTGATGTTTCACGAAGTGAAAATCCTTTGCGCCTATAGGTGTGCCACTTAATAGTCAGGCATTGGAACTATTAAGGAGAACCGGGAATTCTTTAAACAGGAAAAGGAGTACGTGAAGCTTCATGGCCATTCCTCTATTCCTGCTGATAAAGCCGTACAACGAACTGCAGCAGCTTTTGGACTAAGCACGAGAACTGTTATTCACAAGGCTACGGTGGACGCGGCTTCGTGGAAGAAAAGAGTAGATCATGTGAATAAGCTAATACGAAAAGCACAAGAAATAGACAAGGAATAGACCGTGAACCATTGATGATATGCCTTGGTGAATATGATGATGACAATGATGCTTCCGAGGATGATGACGACGACAACGGGGATTTGGATGGAATTGAGCCATTGCAGTTTTAAAAGGCGTGAGTGAAAATAACTTTGTTATGGCATGCTTATAATTTGTTTTATTTCTCCTCATTGTAGCAGGAAGCTAGTATTTTGTTTCTATATTGTCAAAAGTGCGTAATTTATTCTACATACGCTACAGTGTTTATGCAGGGTTATTTTCAATTAACAATAATAATACGAAATAGTTATTCATTGATGTTCATTACTTACGTATACTTTTGTATGCGGCTTAGACACGATAAAAAGGAGAACAATCAGCTGTTGTTGTTTACTAGCCACTCTGGCAACGTCGCAACCACAATGTAGCCAACCTTACGCGAAGCCACACGAA
Source organism: Deroplatys truncata (assembly GCA_030765065.1). Lineage (NCBI taxonomy): Eukaryota > Metazoa > Arthropoda > Insecta > Mantodea > Mantidae > Deroplatys > Deroplatys truncata. The sequence continues at coordinate 186,327,107 of CM060984.1, forward strand.
CTGTCAAGTGCAAAGATACAGCGGCGGGGGTATAATTATATATATTCAAAACTAAATGGAATCTGCAATTTAAAGACTAGAAAATTGAAATAATTACTTATTATTGCATGAACTGTAAACCATGACTGAAATAACTGCCAATGAAATTTTCAACTAAATTTGAATCTTTTCAAATAAAAAACTAAAGTATAGTGCATAAGATTATTTTTTTTCTCTGAGTCAGTACATTAAAACCAGTGATTATTTTTTCCAAACATGCCTCTGTTTTTGTAAATTAAAAAAGAATCAATCAACATGGTATATCTTTTAAATGGTGACAAGTTTTGTTTTTAAATATACCTACAAATAAAAAAGACCCAATGGACATATAGAAGTGAAATTCTGTCATGCAGTTGCTTATTACATTTTAGGTACAGTGGTGATTTGCCTAAAGGATGCACGGACACTTACTCTTCCTTTATTTTGGCTCATACAATATTCAAATATAATTTCTCAGAAGTTCAACTTTTAATCAACTTTCTTAGACTTAACAGCCTTGGATGCTTTCAACACCAGCAATATACAAGAGAAGCATGCTGCTTAAAGAGCCAACAGCAAAATGTGCACAATGTGGAGTAAGTGAAGAGAATGGGCACATTCTTGTAGTGTCTTTACTTTTCTATGTGTGCAGGAAAAAACCTTGGTATAAATGAGGTTGATTGACAAGAAGAGGCAGGGCAAGAGAATGGTAGTTGTACCTCTGAGAGGCACAGCAGCCTCTTGTGTCCTTTCCTGGCACATGTGCTCCTAGTTTCTTCTAGGGACTTGCCATAAGACTAACTGTATTATACCCCATCAGTTTATCATTTTCTCACACTATTAATCTAGTGAGAAGTCTAAACTACCAGGTTTCTGTTGAATGATATAAGCCTGCCCATCACTTCCATGGCACTGTTAAAATTTGTTAATGCAACAGCAGCGAGCGGACTGGCACCGTTTTTCCACCTGCATACAATATGAATATGTAACACTTACCTTTCATAATAAGAGGTACCTACCTACTATTTGTAATAATGTCACACTGCATCTATACAAGCCTGGCACCTGTTGAACACTCCTTGAATTTCTGCAACCTAAATATTAGAAAACACATGCCAAATGCTGTGTTCTAATTTATTGAACATATGTGGATTTGTTGCATAAACTTTATCTTTAAGCATTTCCAAATAATAATCATTAGATTTTGATCTGGAGATGGAGCAGACCAGTCAATTATTTTTTCAACAAAAAATGCATAATCAGAGGCAGTGATTTCTTGGACTTCTTTCCATGACAGCCCCATCTCATCTAATGTTTCCATGGTTATAACTGTAGCTGTCTATGTTTAATTTTTGTAACAACCTATAAAGTTTGAATTTTTTAGTAATGCTAATGAATTTCTGTATATATTCAAGTGACAGTCCATCAGTGACTCTGTTCAAGCAAAACTTCACACAATAAGTACACACTGTTTTGTAGTATACGCCATGATAACTAAACAAGTAAACACAGTCAGCTTATATTACTCCTACTATACACATGCCAAAGAACGTTAGACTGAACTGCAACAAATGCTGCTACTCTCAGTAGCAAGGGCATGCCCGACTAACAAATGTTAGAGGGGGTGGGGAGATCTCATGATTTTCAAAAATCAAATGTGGAGAAAATTTATGTTCTTACTTTACATTTAGTTTTGACCATTGATAACTTTATATTTGCAAAAAGAAATGTAGCTACAGAAAGAAATGTAGAAATTGCTACACAATTTTAATAATCACACTTTATATAAGGAGACAATACTCAAAACATTGAGGAGCCATAACAGAATTTTTTCTTGTGCATCTTAAGTTCCATACTGAGCAAGTGACTCTAAATCAAGCTCAGGATAGATCACTGCAAAGTTTAAGGCTGTCTTTTTCTGTTAGAATTTTCTCCAAGCATTCCACTTTTTTAATCTTTCTTGATCAAAACGTGTTTCCAATCTGGTCAAAGCAGCATCGAGGACTTCAGAATACTCAGTCGATAATATTCCTTAGCACTTGCTGGTGAATACTGCTCAGCTGGACCATAGAATCTCTTTGGTGTGTTTTTTTTCCTGGAATGTGTAAATAGTTACAAATTCAGTACTTCAATCTTATCCATGACTGTCGGTCTAAGTGGCTGAGTTGGTTAGACATTGGCCTTCTGATCCCAAGGTCGTGAGTTCAAACCCAGCCCAGTCCGATGTCGGTAGACTTACTAGCATGTAAAAGAACTCCTACAGGATGAAATTCCAGCACACTGGCAGCGCTGATGTGATCCTGACAATTGGCAGTGTTGCTAACAAACAAAATAGTTATTATTTCATCCATGGCTTGTTTGAAACATTCATGAAACTTATCTTCACTTCTATTGTTTAAAATTGCGCATTTTACCAATTTAACTGCAATATCAGCCTACTAACAGTCTGCTGGCAACCCTGAAGAGTTGAGTTCAAATATTTAAGAATATGGACTAAACCATTGGCCATCGGAAGTCTTAGAAATGCTGAGCCATCTTCAAACAGCCTCAAAAGTGCAACTGTTTTACCTTGAACTGTGGATTCTCTTGTAATAAGAATAGTAAATGTTGATTTAACGTTACAAGAAATCAAATCAGACACAGATTTATCAGTTGAAAAGGTTCAGAATAGCCTCTTTTACTGAAGAAATTAACAGCACTATTCTTGTTAATCGTCATACTGATATATAGCTACCTCTTTCTTCACCCTCATGATACATTCAGGTCAGAGATACAGTGGCGGTACATCCTAAACAATACTTCACAAGCAGAAATCAAAAATACTTGTTTTATTCACATAACAACAATACTTTACTTATGACAAAAAAATATCCATTACAGATACAATGGCATGAGGCAAAAAGAAAGGAAAAAAAACAAGATGATTCAATGTAGTCAATAATTTTTTGTTACCAAAAAAGCATGTCTTTTCTGTAGAGGCGTAGAATTCAAAATATGAATCCAAAGCAATAATTTAAAATTGTAGATGGCAAAAGCTTCGAGCTAAGAAATTGGGGGAGGGGGTGTCAATCTTTCCAACCCCCCATCAGGCATGCCCATGCTCAGTAGGTATGTAAGCTAGGCTACTGTAGGCTACCCAATACATGCTACAAGTCATACTTGGCAGCTTTCAGATGTTTCATTCAAGGTACATCCAGTATTTTATATTAAATTCATTCAACTTAGGTACTCAGTTATCTGTGGGGAAAATTTTCAAAGGACCATTATCATAGGAATAGGCAGAGAGTCTAGTGATAGGAAATTTAAGAGCTTAAATCCAACAGTATTGGCATTTTGGTTTCATAGTCCATGAACCTTTGCTGACTGGAATTAGTGTGCCTAATTTACTGCTGCAAAAGCTATAATTTGTTGCAAAAAGTATGGATTGAAATGCTAATAGGTATTTAGTTATTCACATTTAATTTTGATAATACAGATGGGCAACTAAAGCTATTCCTATAACACACAAATTTATTGTCCTTGGTCTGAACTTAAGTTATGAACAGGCATATAGCCAAAGCTGGCTATATATGTTAAACAGGTTAGGTACTGCTGAATACATATTCTGTATTCTTTGCTGTTTCAATATCTGTAACTGTTTTTTTGCATTCTAGATATGCTGAATAAAAACAATGACAGTGAGCACATATTATATATGAGGTACCAAATGTGTTCGTTTGAGAAGATTTTCATTTACTGGCATGTTCTCTGTTGTTTTGAATGTATGCAGCTATCTTTGTGCTGTATACAGACAAGAGACGATGACAATGAGTTCACAACTGCATTGCATTTGAAGTAAACCCACATTGCGAACACACACAAATTATGAACTTGTTCTCAAAATTTACCCTTAACTTTATATTAGAAATAGGAGCTCAGAGGCCACTAATAATCCAGCAATCACTGGCAACCTCCCTGCCCCTTAATTACAAGGTCTGCAGTACCATTAGTTTTATCAGTACTAAACACACACATAACCTCCAAATTCTAAATTAGCAAATTATGTACAAAATGGGACAAACATTCATGCTTGTAGCTGTTACTTGCAAGTTGGAATGTTACTCACATCTTGAGTAATGTCTGCACCTTTGAAGTATATCCAGTCCTCAAAATCCTATTGAGTGGTTCTTAAGTCTACACCCAACTTCACTACAATAATACTCAAATCTCACTCAATTTTCATTCATTCCTTACTCACTTTTGAGTTTAGTTTGTTTTTGACTCGGAGTATGACATTCAAGTGTAATTTGAGCATGAACATTCCTCAAGTAAAGACTATGAGTCTGACCCATAGTTTTGCCATTGGATAAATGTAGATAAAATAGGGTAAATGATGGGTTGTTAAATTTAGCTCTAGATAACTATCAAGTTTTCTCAGTGTGTTTGGTTTGACAGCTTGTTATTTTATAGCTCACTTACAGACTCTGACATGCAATTTTCATGCTAACTTGAACATCGCTGGCAAACTTGAGAAAGGTTCAAACTGCAGTGATATTTTTGTTCTCCAAGGTAATTCTAATCCAATGCATGTAAGCCTTTGCCTTTGCTATGATCAACTTAATGTAACATGACTTAAATTAATGCAACATAATGTGAAAGTCTAACACATTGTATTAAATTTGAGCTATTTAGGGTTAACTTAATGTGACTTAGCTTAAGAGTTTGGCAACGCCAAACTTTTCCTTCACGTTACGTTAAGTTTAATGTCACTGGTAATTAGAACCAATCAGTGTGAAGCAGTAGTGTAAAATAATAAAACCAACTGCCAATCGAGAGTCATTCTCATTATTTTAAGTTAAATGTATCCTAATTAGACTTTAGTTCAGCAGCATTTCATAACTTCATATTACAGCCTGTCACATTAAATAAAGTTCATCGTAATCCCGGCACAACAACTTTTAAAGTGATACCTGTTTAAAGTATCTAAATCCTTTAAATACAGAATGCCCATTTAGATCAATCTTCCTCTGAACTAGGTTTCAAAGAATAGACATGTAGGTTGTTGAATGAGTTGCAGGAAAAAAACATTTTTTGGGTAGAAAACTTGATATTTTAATGCATTTTCTGAATGACAACAAGTTATAAAATATTTTAAAAAGTGGATGTTTCTTAGACAGTATGTTTTCATCATTTTGAATGGTTGTTAGTCTTTGGGTATAGTTTTTAAAATGTACTTTTATGAAAGGTATTATTTAACACACTAGAAACCACAAATTTGCTTTCACAGTATGTGTCATAATAATCTTTTACATTTCCTCAGTGTAAATATTAAAATAAAAAAAATTATTCTAAACTTACAAAATTACATGACATAAGCTTTTATGGTTTTTCCTAAACAATATTACTGTTTTTCATGCAAACTATAAAACTTCACATGTTGCAATCCATTCTGAAGTTTGTACTTGCACCTTGAACAGAAAATAAAACAATTAGTATTCTTTGCATCCTTAATATTATTTGAAAAAAAAAGCCAAAACAAGATAAAATGGGTTTAACACTAACCATGAATTTATAACCATAAATGATGATTTATCTTATTTAACAAGTAATTACAAATTTTGTAAATGATGTAATGACTTACAAGAAAAAAGCTTAATGACAGATCCACACACTGACATGTTTTCATCCATCAGAACAGCATCACAATCGGTTATCCTAAAAAAAAATGAGCTCTTGAGATAAAAGCTGAAGTAAAATGCAAAAGTCTTAGTGTAGAAGTATTGGCTTTCAAGAGGAAAAATCTAAGCATAAATGGAATTAGAAATTAATTTACAATAATGAATATATTCTAGAACATTCTTGTCTAATCTATGTTAATCAAATAGGGAAAATATCATAAAACAGATGAGTATTGCTAGCATTTTGAACAGCAGATTAAAAGACCTAAGCTGCAATGGGTACCTGTTTTCCTCTAAGACATGCAACTGTATTGTACAGTAATATGTATAACTGTTCAAAGAAGTTAATAAGTGAACTGAAGTATTTATTATAAAACAGAAGAATAAGAGTCATGTTTGCATAAGACCATCTTAAATTAACAATTGAATTATGCTAGAGAATAAACATCTTATCCACTTCTATAATTCACCTTTACAACAAAGCGCTACTGACATACAAATTCCAAAATATTTATTGTTCACAAATAACCATATTCAACATTAAATAAATATCCATTCATATGTGAAGCATTATCACATCTACAGTACATACATTCCTCTTCCAAGACTACTGGACAAAATATAGTTTAAATAATGGTGCACATAGATGCTACAAAGTATGGTAACATTCTGGTATAGCTATGTATATTGATTGAGAACTCCAAAACATGTATAATTTTAAAAAGAAAGAATGTATATTGTATGTATATAAATTAATCACATATTAATTGTATTTTATACTATTACTTTAAACTTGTTTGCAGGTACCATATGACTGTTAATACTGTATGCACTTGTTATTTGCAAATTACACCCTTTCTGTAGATGGCAGCTCAATGGGACATTCTAACGAGAAATAAATAAAAGAGGTAATATTTCTGTTTTTTGAATGATAAGGCCAAATCCATTGTATTGACATTTGGATATGAGAATCTAAATTTACAGATATCATTACTCATAAGAAAAGACATGAAAACATAAGCTTTGTTTTTAAATGCTCATTTCAAAATTAATACTTAGTCAATTAATGACTAGTAATAATAACTTAAAAGCCTGTAAGGAGTGTGTCAGTAAATTGATATAAATTTGACTTGTTGAATTTAGTTATGATTTGGCAAAACTGATACGGTAATTTGTATCACAAATTACTCAGATGTAATTAATGATAGTAATATGAATATGTATTTTTATGTGACATTGATTTCAGAGGTTTATTAATTGTAATTATTATTGGTAAATAATAATATACGGCTTTACTGAAACTGTCAACAATAACGCAATAATGCAGCAAGGGGGTGAGTTGTTTATCGTTACCGGGAACAAGGAAGTTACGTAATATTTCGCGCCTTTTCCGTTTAGATGCTTCTAGAATGTTCCCTAAAAGAAATATGTTTTCGTGTTTTTCATTGGATATTAAAATAGACGCTAATGTTGGCGCGTTTTATTAGCCAATGGCAGTTCATTTATAATCTTTAGGCGTATCTTGAGGCAGGCCTATAAATAAGCCAGGTTCAAGGGAGCGTTCCCCCCAGTTCTACAAAATTCTCAGTACTCTACACGTCGATCTCTCAGTTCATTTATTTCGCCAAGTTACGCGCAGCAGAATTACGAGAATTATTATAAAGTATCATACATTTAGAAAATTACATAAATTTGAAGTATGCGAGTTAAAAGTGATAAATAAGAAGTTATTACAAACAGTTTCAGTTTGGCAAGTATCCAGATAAATATGTAAAAAGTGTTAGTGAACGTGTTTGACAATAAAAGTTATAAAACCAATTTCTTCGTCAGTATAATTTCTGGATAAAAGATTCCTTTCCGATTCACACCCTGCAAGAGATACAAGTTCTACCAAGATAAGATGATAGCTAGCCGGAGGACAATATACATAACCTTAAATTCTTTCAGAAACTAATTGATACAAATTGCTACGCCAGAGGGAGCTACGAACCAAACAAGGAGTGACGTCACAAGGAGGCTTCAACACACGTGATGTAAACAACATTACGTAAAGCAGCAACCGTCGCATATTGGCTTCCAAACGCGGAGCTATATTAATGTTAAACACATTGTAACATTAAAACCTCTTCATAATGGCTTCCAAACGCGGAGCTACAATTAATGATCTACAACATTAATACCGCATCATATTGGCTCCATAACGTGGTGCTCTAAACATAAACACAAATTTGCTATCGCATAATTGGCATCCAAACGTGGTGCTATAAAAATGTTAAATAAACACATGTAACATTAAAACCGCTTCATATTGGCGCCCAACGTGGGGCTCAACAACAAATTACGTAAAAATATATTACGTAAGTAATACTGCATCATATTGGCTCCCATACGTGGGGCAGTTAAAGTTATGTAAACAAACATTTATTTGTAATACTACATATTGGCTCCACAACGTGGGGCTCGACAACAAAAAGACATTACGTAAAGCAAGTTCTCTCGCAAATATGCGTAAAGTAAACACACATACATAAACATCACAAGCATCAACATTATTTGTAACCTTAATACCACATCATATTGGCGCCCAACGAAGTGGGGCGAAGATGACCAGGAAAGGATCAAAATAACCAGGAAGTAGCAGAATTAACCAGGAAAGGATCAGCATAATCATGACGTGGAAGGAAAGCAGCAGTAAAATGATCTACAAGACGCAGATTCCAGAAACAAAAGGAACGACAGACTATACGGATGATTGGACATCGTAATTCCGAGATCAACTACAAGACGACGTAGATTCATCACAACACAACGCAGAAGCGACATACAAACATAGGAGAATGGGGCAGAACGCTGGACATCAAAGTAACAGCAACATACAGCATCACAAAGGTATCGTAATTTTTTTTTAGAAAACAAAAACAATGGCTACTAGTAATATTAAAAAAATAATGATGGAAGGAGATAGTGTAACAGTTAGCTGTAATTCAATACAGGGTACAAAAAATAGCGTAAACAATGTAGTATTGGAGAAAAAAAATGTTAGTACAGAAAGTGAGAATAGAATAGCAGGAAATATTAATTCTGATAAGAGTATGATTATGGAAATGCTGAAAAATTTGAATGAGAATATGAAAAAGATTAATGAAAATATGGAAAAGAATATTGAGAAATTAGAACAAAAACTAACTCAGAGTAATGAGAAATTAAGGGAAGATATGGAAAAGAATAAGAAAGAATTGAGGGAAGATCTTAGTAAGAAATTAGATCAGAGTTTGGAGGAATTGAGAGAAGATATAAAAAAAGATCATAGGAAATCAATTGAAGATATTGGTAGGAGTAATGAGATATTAGAGCGAAAAGTAGATCAAAGCAGTGGAGAAATTGAAAAGAAAGTTATGAAGCTAGATAGTAGGAGGCCAGAAATGAGAGATAAAAATGAGGAAGTAATAGTAAGTGAGATAGGAGAATTTTCAAAGAAAATGCTAGACATGAGCAAGGAAATAGGTAACAAAGAAAGTGAGGTTAATACTAAAAGTGAGGTTAATGTAGAATGTACAGAGTTAGGAAGTCAAGTGAGATAAGAGAGATAAAAGAGGTTATGAATGTAGATGTGAATAAGGCGCAAGTTAATTTCAGAGGGGAAATATCAGAAATACAAAATGAGACAGGAATGCAAAGAAAGAAATTATACCAAGATGTTCAACATGAAAACTCCAGTCCAGTACAGTTTAGTACAGATTTGTTAAAGTACTCTCAAATTAAAATGATAGTAGAAGAATTGAAAATGAAAGTTGGTAAAAGATGTATTGTTCAGGAAGCTGTAGATTATTTTCAAATGTTATCATGTGATGAAATTTCATATGAATACAAGAGGTTATTCATAAACAATAATTTGAATGTTAGGTTACGGCTACGAGTAATGTTTAGCCACACACAATTTGATCCAGGAGGGTAAATAGCAATAAGATGTAAAGTAAATGCTGGATAGGTAAAGATGACTTGCAGAGAAATGTATTGGAACGTAAGAGGGTTAACTATTTATATATGTCATTTGAAAAGAAAAATAAATTATAAAAGATAAAAAAAAATAATTAAATTTTTAGTAACTGTAACAACATTTGAAAATTAAGAATGCAAAGATTGAAACTTAATATATTAAAGTAAAAGTACATAAATACAATTCCAAGATTTAAAAATTAAGAATCCAAAGATTGAAACTTAATATGATATTAAATTAAAAGTACGTAAATACAATTCCAATAGTATTGTTAAAATAAAGTACAAAATAACAAAAATGGGTAAAAATAATAAAAAAACAAATACTTATGTAGCAAACAGAAAAGGTGAAACATTGCCTAGATTTAAGAGACGTAAATATTGTGTAGAGGGTAAATATTTTGGTAAATATGTGTAATAATTACAAAAAAAATTCTTGAACGCATAAATTTTGTCAACAACTTAAGAAAGTAAACAATTTGGTAACATTAATTAAATAATTTAGGGTAAAGTATTTGATATAAAAAAAAAAAAAAATTTTTTTTTGTGATGTCAGATTAATATCTAAATTAATTAAACCAGAGCCAGTAAGTAGTGGCGAGATAAAACATATGTCGTGTGTTAAATGCGTGTGAAGTGTCAAGTGAAAGTGATAGCGTGTGTTACAAGATTTAGGAGACTAAAAACAAAATTATAAAATTTCCAAACAAGTTATAAATGTTTATAATTATGTTTCTAGTGGGGCATATGATACGGTAATTTGTATCACAAATTACTCAGATGTAATTAATGATAGTAATATGAATATGTATTTTTATGTGACATTGATTTCAGAGGTTTATTAATTGTAATTATTATTGGTAAATAATAATATACGGCTTTACTGAAACTGTCAACAATAACGCAATAATGCAGCAAGGGGGTGAGTTGTTTATCGTTACCGGGAACAAGGAAGTTACGTAATATTTCGCGCCTTTTCCGTTTAGATGCTTCTAGAATGTTCCCTAAAAGAAATATGTTTTCCTGTTTTTCATTGGATATTAAAATAGACGCTAATGTTGGCGCGTTTTATTAGCCAATGGCAGTTCATTTATAATCTTTAGGCGTATCTTGAGGCAGGCCTATAAATAAGCCAGGTTCAAGGGAGCGTTCCCCCCAGTTCTACAAAATTCTCAGTACTCTACACGTCGATCTCTCAGTTCATTTATTTCGCCAAGTTACGCGCAGCAGAATTACGAGAATTATTATAAAGTATCATACATTTAGAAAATTACATAAATTTGAAGTATGCGAGTTAAAAGTGATAAATAAGAAGTTATTACAAACAGTTTCAGTTTGGCAAGTATCCAGATAAATATGTAAAAAGTGTTAGTGAACGTGTTTGACAATAAAAGTTATAAAACCAATTTCTTCGTCAGTATAATTTCTGGATAAAAGATTCCTTTCCGATTCACACCCTGCAAGAGATACAAGTTCTACCAAGATAAGATGATAGCTAGCCGGAGGACAATATACATAACCTTAAATTCTTTCAGAAACTAATTGATACAAATTGCTACGCCAGAGGGAGCTACGAACCAAACAAGGAGTGACGTCACAAGGAGGCTTCAACACACGTGATGTAAACAACATTACGTAAAGCAGCAACCGTCGCATATTGGCTTCCAAACGCGGAGCTATATTAATGTTAAACACATTGTAACATTAAAACCTCTTCATAATGGCTTCCAAACGCGGAGCTACAATTAATGATCTACAACATTAATACCGCATCATATTGGCTCCACAATGTGGTGCTCTAAACATAAACACAAATTTGCTATCGCATAATTGGCATCCAAACGTGGTGCTATAAAAATGTTAAATAAACACATGTAACATTAAAACCGCTTCAAAACTTAGACAAGTGGTAAGATAGAAAAGTATTTCTCAAAGAGTAAGGCAAGAAATTATTAAGAACTGAAAGAAATATAGTGAAAAATATTTGTAGCAGATATGACAGAACTAACCTATTTTATCTGATTTTTTTGCATTTAAACTTGTATTTCCTTGTACAAACAATTAGTAAAGATCTTTGGTTAGAAAATTAAAAGAGGTGCCAAACATCAAATTCATTGAAAATGGGTGAGTCAGACTTAAAACATTATTGCTTCACTTACATAATTATTGCTTAGAACATACTTAATGGGTCACTGCCCACATCCTCAGTTGCATGTTGACTACTGGTGGCAGGTTTAACAAAGTTTCTTCTTGATGGCATGTATATTATGCTTCTGGTGCTTTTTGGGGGAATTTAAAGGTTGTGTTCTTGACTTCAGGGATGTCAAAATACATTAGAAATAGAGAATCTCAAATACTCAAAAGTCAAAAAAAGAATGAGACCTGTAATTAGGAGCATCAGCGCCCTATCCTACCATCTCACAAACTGCTTTTGTAAACAAATTTAACCCTCCATTACACGCACTGCAGAATGTAAGTCCGCAGTTGTAACTTTCTGTCAACAATGAATTAGAAATTAAAGCTTTGCATTAGCAGCTTTTTCTACCTTCCCCTCATTCCTTAGCGAATCACTGGCAATAATTGGAGACAGTCATTATTGTCTGAAACAGTGAATTGGTGAGGTGCGGAGTGTCAGTCCATGTGCGTGCATTCTTGTGTGTCAGTTATGTGATCAGCTCTTTTATAATGTATAGCAGGTAAGACTCTTTTTTTCTTTGTAATATGCAAAATGTAAATAATAACGTTTAGAAAAGCTGTTTATTTCTTTATTTAGAAAATGTATTTATCCTAATTGTCATACAATTGTGAACCTTGTCATTGACCAACATTGATAAGGTACTGAAAGAAGCTTTATTTATTAATTTTTGTATTATTTTCAGAAGAGTAGATGATGAGCAGCTGTTTGAAATGGCTGGATGAAGAGCTTGCTAATGAAGATTGTAGTGATCTAGAGTCAATCTTTGAAAGTGATCACAATTGTGAAAGTGAGCAGTCTTTGGAAGAAGGTGGTACTATAGATAAATTTGAGTTGTATGTTGGGAAAGATGGTATGCAATGGAGTTATCGACCTCTAATTCAAAATAGGAGAGTAAGAAGAGCTCAACATAATATTGTCAAGCATTTACCGAGAGTCATAGGCAAAGCAAAAAACGTCAAGTGTCCAATTGATTCTTTACAGCTTTTCTTTACAGATGACATTTTAGAAGAATTTGTTTGCTATGCTAATATTTACATATCTACCATTCGTTCTAAATATTCCAGAGAAAGGGACGCTGCAGACACTAACATTACAGAAATCAAAGCATGTTTAGGACTTCTTTTCTTGGCGGGTGTTCTGTGAACCTCAACACAAATTTACAAGTTCTCTGGGCTGCAGATGGTACTGGGATGGAGTACTTCAGACTTTCAATGGGCATAAATCGTTTGCGTTTCTTGCTGACATGTCTGAGATTTTATGACATCAGAACCAGAGCTCATCGGAAAGAAACAGACAAATTAGCTGCTGTCCGATTCTTGATCGATCAGTTCAATGAGAACTGCAAGAAACATTAAAGTTTATCAGAACTAGTTACAGTGGATGAAATGCTGGATGCATTCTGGGGCAGATGTGCCATCAAAACCGGCAAAATACGGTATAAAATATTTTGCACTTACAGATGCGAAGATGTATTATACTAGTCATTTAGAAATATATTGTGGAAAACGGGTGGATGGGCCATATTTCTGTGACAACACACCTCATGCTATTGTCAAAAGAATGGTGAAATGCATATCCAGATCTGCCAGAAATGTAACATGTGATAATTGGTTCACATCAGTTCCACTTGCAGTTGACCTGTTGGGAAATGACAAGCTGACAATGGTTGGAACAATTCGAAAAAATAAACATGAAATTCCTCCATTTATGACAGTAGCAAACAATTGTCCTCTGGAATCCAGTATTTTTGCATTTAGGAAGAATATGACACTTGTTTCATATAAGCCTAAGAAAGACAAGGTGGTTCTGGCACTGTCTACTTTACATGGTGATGACAGTATTGACAGTGATTTGGAAAAGTTCAAGCCAGAAATAATAACTTTTTATGATACCAAATCTGGTGTGGATAAAGTTGATGAGATGAAATGTACATACTTTTTGACTAGAATTACCAGAAGATGGCCATGTATAATTTTTTACTCTCCTCTGAATATTGCTGCAATCAATGGATATATAATTTACAAGAGTAATTCAAATCAACCATTCTCAGAAAAGACTATCTAAAAGTTCTTGCCAAGGAATTGTTGCATGATTATTTGACAATGAAGGTCAATCAGATAAATAATCCAATGAACATCAAGAACCATATTATGGAAATTTTGGGATTACTGAAAGCTGAATTTACTCCTAAAGCCCCACAAGCAACTGTTAGAGGAAGATGCAACTTCTGTGATAAGAAGAAAAACAGAACAACAACAACAAGATTTCGTTGCAATCTGTGTAGTAAATTTGTGTCCTGGAACGTGTCGCAGCATATCTGTGCAGTGAGTGCAGTGAAATTAGCGACCACCATGAATGATTTACCTGAAATTGACAGTGATGCCGTAAAGAACCATTTCCCTAAAACATTTTGGGAACTATTTTTCTAAAATAACGTTTGGTTAATATGCATCCATAAAAGCAGTGAAAAAACAGAATGGACGTTAATTTCAGTGATTATAGTAAACGTTCTTATTGGTTTAAGGGTAAATTATGAACTTAAAATTATTTACTTACACCATTGGTGCTCAAAGCGAATTCAGTGCTTTATTTAAATTATTCAGGTTCAAATATATTATATTTTCTAACCATAACATTAAAATTGTCCATTAAACTGTTATAAAATGCAATGCGGACTTACGGTCCGCACGCATGTAATGGAGGTAAAATTATCACGCATGTAGCGGAGGGTTAAGAACTTTCCAAAATCCTATGTCTTAAGAAATAAAGACCTGCTTAAGTAAATAAAGATTTAAATTGTAGCCCAACGGACTTTGGTTTCCTTTGTTGCAAATATCCAGGGACAAATTTATGAACTAATTCCGTAAATAGCTAAAGTCATTTAACATACTTAATGAAAGAACTGAGGAATACACCAGACTTCAGTGATATTTTTTGAGGATACATTCTTACAGTGAAAAATAAGTCTGGTATGATCATCAGTTGCTTGTCACTATCTCTAGTCTATTTATTAATGAGCTAATTTGAAATTCACATTACCAGAGTCTTTCACCACATCTTCATAGCTTGATATAGGTATACTAATGACATGTTTTCCATTGTTACAAAGAAAGAACAATGCGTAAAAGCTTCTAAATTTTCAAGGGCTGCCAATTCAATTTACTACTGAAATGGGAAAGAATCTTTAATTCCCTTCTAGCCCTTGATAATAATTAACAACATTAGAAAAATAAATTTTGGCATTACATGAAAGGAAAGCATATCAACAATTAGATCAAAGCTAAAATATGAACCCAAAAAGTCACAAAGAAGTGGCCTTCACTAATATGATGCAGGTTAGTTAATGTGCTCTCTTAATATTACAAGGAATATGAGCAAATAATCAAATAAGCAGAACTGAATAGAATTAAAAAATAGGTAGCTGATAGGAAAATGTTTAAATCCATAAAATAATAATGACTGAAAATATCACCAAAATTTTCTCACAGCCAAAACCCAATTTTAATTTACCTGCCATTCTTCAACCCATCATGAATTTCCAAGAATTCTTAAACATTATCCTAGCATCTTCTAGAGATATACATCAGATTCAACAATATCAATACAATACTAACAGAAAAGAAGTGAAGCACTGAAAAATAGAATGCGCAAACTGTAGTAATATCTATATTATAAAATATAGAAACCTAGCCTCAGATATTGGAGCAATGTTAAGTGTTTAGCAAATAGACAAATCTACATTAACAACTCACTTCTGGAAGGAAAATCATGAAATAAAATTAAAAAATCCATTAAATAGTGTATGATAAATTTACACATCTTGATATTGCCATGACCCAAAGGAAATCAGTTGGTAGAGCAATTTAAGAAATCACATTTTACACTTATTTCACATTATAACAGGGCCTGACATTGGGAGCATAGTTAATGACATTGCAAGTTATCCAGATTAAATCTAAAGCACCTTAGTGAATTATTGCCCCTTACTTATATTAACAGCAAGGAAGGAAATGCAACTTCAATTAATCAACCCATTTTCAAACAGATAGGCACATTTTTACTTTCTCTACTACGTATAGTAAGTAGGGGAAGTATTGCATTCCACCCAAAAATTCGATACCGAGATTTCACCGGAAATACATGTTTTGAGACCTCCTGAATCCAAAAAAAGCATTTTTGGAAACATGTCCGTGTGTGTGTCTGTGTGTGTGTGTGTGTGTGTGTGTGTGTGTGTGTGTGTGTGTGTCTGTGTGTGTGTCTGTGAACAGCATAACTCAAAAACGAACAGTCGGAAAAACACCAAACTTGGTACTTAGGTTCAGTATCTTCCAGAGATGCGACACGAAGGTTTTCAAGAAAATCCCCCCACCCCAAACTACCCTTTACATGGAACATTTTTCGAAAATTTTAATTTTCTCAAAAATGGCTCTAACGATTTTGATGAAAATATCATATGTTTAAGATAATGTCATGAGAAATGAAATGTATATCTCGAATTTTCTGGGAATGTCTCCAAAAGTATTCTTCATTGTGAACGACTTTTGCATAACTGGTAAACCATAAGAGATAGACAAAATTTTACTACACAAAAAATGTAGATCGCGTTAAAATACACAACCTATGTCATATACATTTCTTTTGTTGATTGAACCGTTTTCGAGATATTGCTTATTATTTCCTTAAATTTTCCAATACTTATACTTTTTCTCAAATTCGTTATTCATCTTTTTATGTCCTGGACATGCAAAGAGAATGGAATGCGCCACATAGCAACCAGCGTTAAAATATTTGACTATCGCTTAAAAGCTACCATATTCCCCTTGCATCTACAAGAAAATTACCAATAAGGTTGACATCTCGATATCTCGATTAACATGAAGCATATGGAAAATAGGCGTTTGTAAAAATAGATTGTAACGAGTAGAGAAAGTCATGTGAGTGTAACACATCAGATTTTTTTATGTCCTGGACATGCAAAGAGAATGGAATGCGCCACATAGCAACCAGCGATAAAATATTTGACTATCGCTTAAAAGCTACCATATTCCCTTTGCATCTACAAGAAAATTACCAATAAGATTGACATCTCGATATCTCGATTAACATGAAGCATATGGAGAATAGGCGTTTGTAAAAATAGATTGTACAAGAGTAGAGAAAGTCGTGTGAGTGTAACACATCAGATTTTTTATAAAATGTTACATGATTATCTGTTCTCTGTGTTCTCTCTTGAATTTGCCTCTTTTACTGCTCGCCACTAAAAGGGGCAGAGAGACAGCTTCATGCTAGTATCTACCTCTCCCCTAATCCTACATCACTTACAGCCACTGCTACCAATTCCTGAATATACAACCCCCTCTCCCCAGATACACTAAAAGAATCCCTAAGAAGTTGCTAAATGCCACAATATATGACAGAAAACTTGAAATAAGAATTCAAACTTTTTCTTATAAAGTCAGACTTCTCTGGAGTCAACAACACAACTTTCAAGTCCATTCAGGAAATACCAGAGGAACCACATGTGCAATCAAACAAACCTGGTTAAACCTGACACGGCAATTGATATATAACTGAAGATGTAGACAAAAATCCATGAAACATGTTCTGAATGATAATGCAGTAAGCAGGCAAAGTAATTCTTAAGCATTGGCTTCAGGTTAGCAACATTTAGAACATTACCAATACAAGAACATTAAACAGCAGTGGCGCTGACAGCAAATTAAATGTGGTCTCATAGGTGGCTGAGTGCTATCTGCAAATGCCAACAGACTGTATGAGAAATGGGAGCAGGTGTGTTATCGTGATGTCACTGCATAAAGTCCAGTTACAGTTCAACCTAATTTCCTTTTGTCTTGGTTTTAATGCTTGGAAATTCTTATTTGTGGTGATAAGTGAAGCAAGGTACTGAATGTTTAAGTTCAGTTCACTTATTTATAAATATTTGATTCAAATACTTGTCTACATTGATTCGTTGACAATATATTATACAGAAAGGTGCATTGTATCATCGTTACAAATTTATCAAAATTCATATACTTTCATGACTGGTGTCAATGTTAAATAAAGTATTATCCAGGCATGTGAGCCATGGTCTACTGGGCGCATTATTATTATTATTATTATTATTATTATTATTATTATTATTATTATTATTATTATTATTATTATTATTATTATTATTATTAATCACTGTATGGTTGAAGAGAATGTATTTACTCTCTCTTTTCTAGCTAATGCAACATTTAAAGCCATGGATCAAAAAAGCTGAAAACTGCAGTCAGCTCCTTTCTCAGAAATCTACTTAGTGTGCCTCATCAAGGTCTTAACAAGCCTTGTTTTACAACTAAGTCTGCAGTAACAAAAGCATTTTGACTTAGTCTCACTGTAAACATAGCAGCATTTACATTTCATAAAACTAAGAATCAATCAAATAACTCAATAGCAAATAATTTAGGTATGAAATAGGATAAGCATAAAGAGCAAGGATGGAAATAAACTGTCCTAAGAATCAACAGCATTAAAATGCAAAATCATTAAATTACAGAAATTAAACAGGAAAGCTATGGATACCATATGTGCCAGAATCCGATCAGCTTCTCTCCATCCAGATTCAACAGCCCCATGTACAGTTCCAAAACGATGAGTATTTGTTGCCTCTCCTGCAAACTGCAAAATCTGAAATAGAGAAAATTAATTATAGATATCTAAATGGCATTGTTCCTTTGGCGTGTTTTAAGATTAATTGTTTGTTTGAAATCATAACAACCACACAGGTAGTAGGCTGGTGTAATGGGAGAATTTGGGCAGTGTTTTAATTATCAGATTCAGATTTATTCAGCATTTGTAGTAATTTTACAAGACTTTATGAAACAGAGAAAGTAAATATATACGAGGGCAGATCGAAAAGTAACGCACAAAAAATGTTTTCTGCCTTGATATTGCAGCTGGAATGTTGCAATTTCGTACAGATATAGTTTGTGAAGTTTTTACTACAGAGGGCATTTTTTGTTTCATATGCAGCTCTAGCGAGAGAAGCATGAACTACGCAACAAAGATGGTGCATATGCTACTGTCCACGTGTGAAGAGCCGAGAGGTGTGGTTCGATATTTGTGGGCCAAAGGGCATAAACCGAGTGATATTCACAGGGACATGCGTGGTGTGTATGGGGATGATTGTATGGACCATAGCAATGTCTCCAGGTGGTGCGCATTCTTCCTAGAGGACTGTGTGAAACTTAGTGATTCGCCACGCTCTGGGAGGCTGGTAACAGCTGCAACCCCGCAGAATGTCAGAGGCATTGAGGCGGCAATTTTGAACGACCACATGTGCAACTGTGAGCCTTATCACAACAGTTCAACATTTCCTATGGTGCAGTGTATGATATTGTTCATGACACGTTGAAATTTCGAATTTAGTGCTCGCTGGGCACCTAAGAGCCTGGCAGACAACCACAAGGGCCAGCAAATGATGACAAGCTTGGATCACCTAATGCGTTACCCACAGAAGGGCATGCCTTTCTGAAAGGTATCGTCACTGGTGATGAGTTGTGGGCATACCACTACTTGCCTGAAACCAAGTAGGCAAGTATGGAGTGGAAACATGCTGGTTACCCAGTAAAGAAAATATTCAAAGTGACTCAATCTGCTAGGAAAGTGCTTGTGACGGTGTTCTGGGATATGCATGTTGTTGTATTGGTGGACTTTGCTGAACACGGGACCACTGTGAATGCTGCAGCCTACATGAAAACTTTGGTGAAGTTGCGTCTTGCCCTTCATGATAAATGCCACAACATGAATGCTGATGATGTCAAAATTCTTCATGACAATGCTCGCCCCCATGTTGCTGCTGCTGTTTATCAGAAAATCACCAAACTTTGTTGGGAGGTACTCTAACATCCACCATACAGTCTGTTTGGTCCCATGAAGAAATTCCTGGCCAGCCAACGCTTTGCGACAGATTAGGAAGTGAAATGAACAGCCCGCAGATGGCTATACTCCAAGGAAATAGACTTCTATGACAGGGCATATTGAAACTGGTATCATGATAGGAGAAATGTGTTGAGAAACTTGGTGACTATGTCGAAAAGTAGGTAAAAGATGTAAGTTCATTTGTGATTTTTTTTAACTATTAAACTTTTTTATAACAAAATTATTGTGCATTACTTTTCGGTCTACCCAATTGAACACGCGCGTGCACACACACACGCACGCACAGAGATATTTTCAATGTAAAATAATAATTTAAAACAATAAACGAATGAAGTTTTCAAATAAAAACTTTCACTTATTTCTTGCCTTTCAATATCTTCAATTCTAAATCTTATTTCTCCCCAGAAACCCTTTTCTAGTGATTCCCTCACTCTCCAAATATCCCCCAAACCAATTTTCATTCATAATTTCCTTTATCTTATTGAGGCATGAAACTTCTTAATTAAGCCTTGCCTGTACCACCAGACACTGATGTAAAACATTATCTTCATCTAAATTTTGTAATTCTAAACCAATATTTTAATACTTTTTCCAGGATTTTCTCTTTAATTCCAATTCTGCCTAATTCTGCTTGTGGCATGATATGGGTGAACTCTTGGCAAGCCCATGATTTGCTTGCAGAAATTTCTGTGGATCATATCTATTTGTCCACCCTTCCTCCAGACACTAAATCTCCACTCCACACAGTATTTTTGCCTCAATACTGGCATATAAATTTTCTTCAAACATTTTGTTCTCATATGTATAGACAGACAAAATAATTAATGTAAGGACTCCAAGTTTTTAAACTACAGTAGAACCCTGCTACACGGACCTCAGATGGTCCAACTCCCCGCTGGTCTGGTCTTGTCTTATACGATACAGATTTCCATCATTGCTTCAGATGCACTTCAGCCTTGAGCTTATTGTGCTACCTGTATCGTTTTAGGGCCAATTCATTATGCCTGCACCCTTTATCAAAAAACACAGTCTCATAACAGATATGGTTTCAAATTCTTCTGGTTCTAAAAACATTTTCCCAAAAGCAATATATCACCTGTGAGCCAAAGGCTCACAGGAGCATATAATGTGCTGGGCTGTTTCAGTTTCTTTCTTGCACAATCTGCAATGTAAGTTATCCTGAAACACTCCCATCATGTTAAGATGCTTTTTCACAGGAGCATGTCCTGTGAGAAATGCAATAATTGTTCTGAGCTGAAGTCTGTTACATTTCAGTAAGCTTTCAGCTCTTTTCTTACATGATTTTTAAATAAATAGTTTACCT
The DNA here is from genome assembly GCA_030765065.1 of Deroplatys truncata. Lineage (NCBI taxonomy): Eukaryota > Metazoa > Arthropoda > Insecta > Mantodea > Mantidae > Deroplatys > Deroplatys truncata. Next base: position 186,348,228 of record CM060984.1, read on the forward strand.
TGTTTGTTTCTTGAAGTTTTATGATGTTAAACTTCTACTTTGGACCAGTTCTCAATAGCCTCTCTTACTGAGCATCAAGATCTCCCTAGAGCCGGCTCTGGCCCAATAAATTGTGAAGCTGCCCCTTATCTTGCAAGTTCATCAGTTTTTTCATTTCCCTCTATGTCACTATCACCTGGCGCCCAGATGAGCTGAACTTCATTCTGTTCTGCCAAGCTTGTGAGCATGTTTAGGCAGTTTAAAACCAGTCCTGACATTATCTTATAACTACTTAGAACCTTAAGTGTAGCCTGGCTATTGGTTATCTGAGAAGATAAGGATGTGTTTACTAGTGTAAGTTCTCCTTATGTTTTCATTATGCATTGAATAATAGCATAAATTTCTGTTTCAAAAACAGTAGCATATTCACCCAGGGAAATGGATGAATATGGCCTTATGCCATATACTCTGCATCCTGTTAATGAGCCACCCTTTGAGTCATCTGTAAACCACATCAAAGTTTTCCCAGGAGCTTCCAGAGTTTGATTCGTCCAACATTCAAGATGAATAATGACACTGAAGTTCTTTATAAGATATTTAATTGAAATTATATAGTCTGGTGGCATTTCTAAAGATGCATCTCCTATGTATTTCCAATTCTTAGCAAACCTGAGTTTATTTCCAGAATTCTCAGTTGCTTAGCATGTTGCAGTCTATAGAGTGCCATTCTTGTCTCCTTCATTACAACTAAATGCAATGGAGTCAGTCTGACCATGTCACCATCTGTCATTATTTACTCTTATTCTAATTGTGTCTATACCTATCAATGACTCATTTCCTATGAAAAATATGGCTGAAAATGAATGAGAAAGTAAAAATCAAGATCAAACAGAACAATAAAAAGCCATGAAAATGAAACTTGGATATGCCAGCAATTTTAAATGATTTGCAGACTTTGCATCCTGATGTCCAGCCCAGTGATTTTAGTGAGTGGATCATCAAAGTGGCCAATGATGACTGCACAACAGAAGCAGAACTAAATGATGACAAAATCTTTGCTGCCCTCACCCAGATTACAGACGACAGAGAGAAAGTTGATGGCAATGAGGAGCCAGTTTCCGGAGTATTGCATGAAGACGCTAAGCAGGCATTCGACACAGCTCTTCAGTGCATTGAAGAAAACTCCTTTTCCATACCAATGGATATCTTGCGGGTATGAAAATGGGGGAATGTTGTAGCAAAATCAACGTCGTCTGCTAAAAAGACTAATATTACAGACTTTTTTCGTCCTTCATAAATCCCTGCAGTTTGAGTAGAGATACTCAAGGTATTGAGTATCATGTTTTTACAGTAATTTACTTAATAATATATAACACTGTCAACAACATTTTCAATTATATAAAACATTGTCTTTGTATAACATTTGTATGTAAATAAAAGTGCTCCTATGATAATCCAATGTCTTTTGTATTCTGAAATGCTCCTAGTCCATTAGGGTCAGACTAGTGGGGTTCTTACTGTACTTTTATTCCAAGTATTTCCTTTTCAAAGTTTTAAAATTATTGTTATTGCCTTTTCTGTAGCCTAAATATTGTTAATGTATAATTATAAGATAAACCCCTAATTCAAATGCAGCATGATATAGGAGAGCACAGGGCAAGATGGAAAGGTTAAGGTTTTATTATTGAATAACAATAACAAGAATGTTACACTAACTCACATTTCCATAATAACTGTATAATTTCAAATCTATAACACAATTCCAAGCTCCCTTAAAAGCATATTACATTAAAGTATGAGCTGATTTACAGAAGTTTGTTTTATTTCCATCTTGCTCTCATCCTGAGAACAAGATGGAAAACTGGGAGCAAATCAATTCAGTAGCATTTGAATGTATATTAGATACAAAGCATGCCAAATAAACAAACTATAAACTTAAAAGTAAATCTTTGTAAAAGTAAGCTAATCCTATTTGAACATCGCCATGTTAATCAAGAAGAGAATATTGTATTCTTAAATAACACTAAAATTGAAAAATGATATTCATAATTTCTTGGGCATACACTTAGATAGTAAGCTCATACTGATTACACTAGTCTGCATGATATCAAATAACTGAAAACTAATAAGTGAATCTAACTCACTCTTTTATGCTGATTTCAGAACTGCTTTTAGTTTTTTTCTATCACGTACAGTTTTTTTTTCTTTTCACAATTTCACTTCAGATATAAAGGTATTGCTTCCACCACTACACATAAAATTGGGCTTGATGAAGCAATTTGTAAGGGCTCTAACACAGAATGGACCCTGCTTCAAGCACCTTTCCAAGAAATTTCTCTTCATTACACAAGACAAATTAAAGGCTGGAATTTTTGTTTGTCCTCAAATAAAGAAATTGATGAAGGATGAAGATTTTGAGAAGACAATGAATGAGAGAGAAATAGAAGCATGGACTGCCTTCCGATCAGTTACTGAAAACTTCTTAGGCAATAACAAAGATCCTAATTACAAGGCCATTGTTAAAACAATATTGGAAAATTTCAAGAAGATGGGTTGTAACATGAGTGTAAAGGTGCATTTTCTGCATTCATATATCGACTATTTTCCAGAAAATCTGGGACATTATAGTGAAGAGCAGGGTGAACGTTTTCACCAAGATATTAAGGAAATGGAGAGGAGGTACCAGGGGAGATGGAATGAAACTATGATGGCCGACTACTGTTGGATGTTGAGGAGGGACATTCATCTTCAAGGATCTGCAAGGAAGTCAAAAAAGAGAAAGTTTGAACAAAATTAAATAAAACACTTTTGTTTCTTGTTTTGTAAAATGTAGCCATGAAATAAATTAGGGGAGTTCTTGAGAGTGTTCTTAAACTGTTTCTTGAATAAAAACTTGCCTTGTGTAAAATTGTATTTGAATACTTTTCTATGTTCATTAGTAAAATTGTCAAAACATTATTTATTTTGAGTAAAAACCTGATGTGATAGAAAAAAAACACAGGTTATTTCTGGAATCAGCATAAAAACTTGATTCATGTGTGATTTCGGCAATGCCTGCACGTGGGTGGGATAGTGCAGGCCTGAGGAGAGAACAGCTGGCAGATGCCGACTTGGGGCCGTTCCAGAGAAGTGGAGGTAGGAAAGAGGCCAAGCTGGGAAGACATCGACCCAGGAGTAGTTGTAGAAGTCTTACTGAGCCCAATTGAGTTCACTGAGGACCAAGGAAGGTGTGTTGTTCAAAGTTTGGGAGTTATCTGGCGGGAAGACCCACAGTTGGTCCTTCCTCGGAGTAAGGTGACGGAAATCCTGGAGAAAGTACATGCGAGGACTTTGGAAGGTCATCTTGGACGCAACCGAACAATCGACAAGCTGGTTGGGGCTACGAGCAGACTCTCAGAGGTGTGGCCAATGTCATGTGTGTGCTGCGAGTCGCGGTCCACAGACTAGGAACCAGGGTCGCATGCAGCAGTATAATATGGGAGCACCCTTCGCGCGCATCGCCATCGACATAGCTGGACCGTTCCCTGTCTCCGACAGGGGTAACAAGTATCTGTTGGTGGTCATGGACTACTTCACCAAGTGGCCGGAGGGGTACGCCATTCCAGGAGGCCAAGACGATCGCGGACTGCCTCGTGGGAAAACTGTTCTGCCGCTTTCAGGTACCGTTAGAGCTACACAGCGATCAGGGCACCAATTTCAAGTCGAATCTGATGAGGGAAGCACTGGGGCGACTTGGAGTACACAAGACGCGCAGAACGCCTCTCCATCCGCAACTAGACGGCATAGTCAAATTAAATTAAGTTTTATTTATGGACGCTATTTAACTGATGTGGTCCTTAGCGTCCCTTTCTATATTGGGCGTGGAAGACCGATCATTTTGCTCAGAGGCCTCTTTATCAGGCTTGAGGTTCTTTTACGTGGAGTAAATCTACGACATGGGACCACTGGCTTCACTTCCCTTCCAAAGGAAGCCATGCTAAGGATTTTTACTCCCGAAAAAATCCATCGCCCTCCACCGGGTTTGAATCCGCGACTTCGGGAACTAGGACGGCATGGTCGAGCGGTATATCAAGACACTTGAAGAGCACACAAGGAAGGTCTTGGCCAGTCACCAGAGGAACTAGGATGTCAGGGTGTCACTTTTCTTGCTAACCTACCTCTCGTCAGTGCACGACACCACCGATTTGACACCATCCAGCTTGATCTTCGGCAGGGAATTGCGTCTTCCATTCGACCTGTTTGGGAGCTCCTTTGGAGCAGGAAAGCCAGCAATCGACTACATGGAAGACCTCGTGGGCCGTCTTCCGACGTGCACGAAATGGTCCTTCAACACATCCAAGTAACGAGCGACCAAATGAAGACCCGTTACGACCGGCGATCCAGCAGACAAGGTTTCCAGCAGATGATTTGGTGTGGTTGTATCGCCCTACGCGGACCAAGGGCGTTGCCCCAAGCTTCAACAACCATGGCAAGGACCGTACCGCGTGGTGAAGAGGATCGATGATGTAGTCTAGCGCAACCAGAGGCTACCCCGAGGGAAGATGCTAGTGGTACACTTAGATCGTCTAGTCCACTATGACTGAGGAGGGAGTAGTGTGATCGCGGCACGAAGTTACCTACGGGTCATCTACCTGACCGGCTGGGTGCGGCCAACGACCGGCCCTTCAGAACAATAGCTGTGCAACAAATTCATTATGTGCCACTTTCCCACAGTTTGGGTAATTACTACTCCAGAATATTCCTTTCAGCAGGTTCTAGTAACCTACCCTTTGAGAATGTTCCACTTTATATCCAGAGCCTATATATGAAGCTGCTCTGCCCAGTGAGTTCAGTTAATCAAGAAGTTATGAAGTTAAAAGTGGACAGTGCCGAGTGCAGTTCAATTGTTAGTTGTAATTTAGCAGTTCAATTGTGATTCGCTTTGACAGATCAGTTGTATTCTGTTCTGAGTGTGTGTTACCAGTGTGTCAAGTGTAACGTTTGTGCTATGCTGAGCACCTAGTAAGAAATAAAGTGTGTTTAGCAGTAACTGGCGTTCTCATTTCTTACAGTATTAACTTAGGAGCAATAGAGACCTTAAGATCATTGAAACACTAACCGGTATTCCATTTATATCTGTGATGGGTTCTGCAAGATGATCTGCAGAGGTGCCCAAGGACTCTGTAGTCATACTGAGGTAACTGTAGCTTCCACGAAAGTGAGGATTTGATGACCATGAAGACCTGTAACATTTTAATTTTATTTAACATCTCTCTCTCTCCCCCTCCCTTTTCCCTTCCCCTCCTCTGTGTACATTGTCCTACCAATAGTAGTGGAAATCAGCATATGTCAAAAGCCTTTTTGGAACTTAAGCTTCTAAATCCAAAAAACACTTCACAGCTTTAATATATACTGATGTACTAATGTACTTCCAATGCTGCCCATATCATTTAAAATGACTGGAGTTTTCAATTCTGTAAATGTGAACTTAGTTCTCGCTAAAATTAAAGCACTAAACAGGTCTGATAGGGCTGTTCTATAGCTCAACTTCTTTTTTGCAAACATCAATAATGGATTATTTTTTAAAATTTCTTTTTTTTTATAGCAGCTTGTAAAGGTAGCAAGCAATTCCTCTTGGAAGTTTTTTTGAACCTTTATTGTTTTCAATGATATTTCTTGAGCTGTAAACACAGTAAATACCAACTTTATATTAATGATTTATAGCTATATATTATATACTCTTGAATTATAGCATTTATGATGCACTAGCATGTTATCACCCATGATCCTGAATGAGTTCATTCTTGATGAGTGATATAGGTAAGGTTTGTTATTACAGACAATGGTGGTCATCAAAGTCACCAGAATAAAAAAAAATATTAGGGTACTGAATAATAGGGAATTGAAATTACAAGATTATTATTATATTTATCCCTCAAAAGACATTATGCTTACTATATTGTACAGGATAATTCAAAATGTTAAGCCTTTTAAAAAATAAATAAGCATTACTTAGTGTCCAAAAATTGAAATTAGAATTGACATTATTATTTGGGTATTAAACCTTTTGAAAGTTAACATTTAGTACTAATATGTTATGTGTAGGCTTATATATTATGTACCTTAAGTGCATCCATGCACACTAGTGGACTGATTGAGACCAAAACAAGATAATCATGTTCCTAAAACACAATTATCCTGTTTGTACCAAGGAGTGTATATGTATTTACTCTCTGGTTTGTGCCAAAACAGTAAAAATAATAAAATAATAAAACTAGAACAAAGCAAGTAAGGGGGCTCAGTCCCCTCCTGAGTGTGTGAGGGAGGGCTGTAAGATCCTCAGCCCTAGTTGCCTCTGCTCATTACCAGCAGAATAGCTCGTCTGAATAGCATAAACATAGATAGCACGCTCTTCATTAAAATCAATCATCAACTGTTACTTCTTTTATCAAAGCTACAAAAACACCTTGTCTTTGTATACCTCTTCTGGGAAAGCCATTTGCAAGTTTTTTGTTCTTACTTTATTTTAAGATTACATAAGCACATAACCAATCAAACAATGAGATCTCACTAAGGACACATCATGATGGGTCAAACAATTCCTTTATGGAAACTAGTTCCATTCTGTCATTCCCACTACCCATTTGGGGTCATTTCAAGTTAGTAGTTCCTTAGGAAGCACTTCCAAATTTTCACTCCAGCAAGCTCAGCTTCTAAAAGACATACCATATGTAGATATGTCTGTTTCATGAGAAATAGTTTTCTTTAATTAAGGAAACCTAATGAACGTTAGTTTTAAAAACTTAACATTAAAATTACTTTAACATTTTTAAAAACTTAACATTATTCACCCTACTTTTTGTAGATTAATTCAATCCTCCTGTCCTTTAAGGAAGCAAAGTTATCTGTTACTTGAAGGTATACATTAATACATAACCAGCAAAATTCAAAAAACCAAAAATCTTTAAATTTTATATTACATGAATTTCCAGAGCTTTTAATTTGTTTCTTTGTGGAAATTTGCAATGAATTAATTGGCCACCCAGTAATTAAGAGGTCTTTCTTGTCCTCATCATTGCACCTATTAAGCAGAGAGTTTAACAAAATACATTCAGCATAATCGTTAATTTGTAAAAAAAAAAAAAAAAAAAGAACAACACACACAAGTTTACCTGTATTGAATATTCACACCTTACCCTACTTACTGCCTACTCATAAGTACACACGATATCATATTTTCTTTTGTTGAAAACATAAGAAATAAACAAACAAACCAGGACATTCAGTGTTCACCTGCTTACACCTATTCATTGACTGACACTTCATCTAAAGATCCTATGTTACAACCTACAAGCTACTACCTCTAAGGATGAAAAAGAAATACTTAAGTGTCAAGACAGAAGTTCTTCACTTCCATAGTTAGACAAGCAATAATGACCCCATGGCAACCTTCCCATACAAGAGAAATACTGAACTTATGGTACTGAAATATTTCTCTCACTGGAGAGTTGAGCTGTTGTGGCTTCCCTTCCCCTCGGGAGAGAGGTCCCAGGCTTGCCTTCGAAGTCAGGATACAAAAGAAGAGAAGTTGGCAACTTCAACATCTGCACTACCCGAACTAAACATTTCACAACTATTGAAAAGTTTGATTGTTGTATTAAATATTGCATTTAAAGCAAATTAGGAAATGATGTAAGCAGGAAATATTAGGTGAAAAATTCTTCACCTACTTCACCTGGCCGGCTGCCTCTGTCATTCTTAATGTTCACTTTGAAGGATATTCTTAAGTTATAAGTTGAGAGAAAATCTCAAATACAAACATTTATTTATGTAAAGGGTAGCATGTAGTGGGGAGATTTTCTTTAAAAATCTTTGTGTTACATCATTGAAAGTTGCCAAGTGTTTATACCTTAAATAACCAAATATTTATTCAACTTTTCTTTATCTGTTCACACATACACACAAACCTTTTTTCTAAAGGGTATTGTTTTTCTTCTTGTTATTCAAGGGACCTCAAAACATGTATTTTCAGAACCCAATTTTTTACTAGAATGCTACAATTAAAATATTATGTCTTAAATTCACACATGTTTCTCTAACCATTATAATTTATTTAATACATAATTTTCTTGCAAAAAATATTTTTCTATCTACTTTATGTTACCTAATTGAGATAAACATTTGCAGAAATAGTTTAATTATTTGTTTAGTTGTGGGTACAAAGGGAATATAGGAAACTGAAGCAATAGACAAACGTTTAAAAATAAGTCACTATATGCTGGCCTTAAAATTCCATACTCTTTCCATGACATCATGAAAAACCACTGAATGCTGACAGAACTTCAAACAATGACAAAATATTAAAAAAATCAAACCAATAGCAATGGTTATCTCAGAAATGGCTGTTGCCACAAAAAAGTTATTTTGTGACTTAAAGAGATCTACATTTTTTTCTTGAGTAAGCTGTTGTTTATCTGATGGTGTACTAATTATACAAAATTAATTCTGTATAAAGAGCGCTTCACATACTATTTGCAGAAAATTCAAGATGTAGATTTATTAGTCATGTAAATGTCTTAAAGATATGGTATTTTAATCAAAACTGTTTGGTCCATTTTTGAGAACATCAAAAATAACAAAACATGTTCAATATATAGAGTAATTTGAGGTGTGGAGATGTCTTGAAAATCTTTATTCGCATTTTTGAAAGATGTTGCACTTAAATACCAAGTTTGGTACATTAAATTATGAATTGAGTCGATTAGTATACAATACAATGCTTACTAAAATAATTTAGTGGGACATGTTTCAAAAGCTGCCGCTTTCATCATCAACCGAATGCTGACTGCTGCTGGAAGAGGTTGAGGTGGAGGTTGTGGTGCCCTCTGGTAGGGATTTGATGAATTATTTGGTGCGGCTGTCTCTGGTGAGTATTTTAAAATTGAATACTTTATTTAAAAATTTTGCATCATCCCGAGGGGATCGAAGGTGGTCCAGGTATATCGGCTTGCTCATATCATGGAACTGCTTGGAATGACCAGCTCTGATGAGGGTGCTGTGTGATGAATACAGCTCCGCCTAGCCGCAATGTGTCCTTCAGTGTTCACCAGCAATTGCTTGGAGGGGTAGAAAGGATGGGTCACTCTCCCCGATGTAAGTGCCGGGAGTACCTTCAAGATGCGACAGATAGTTCTGGGCACTCTCATCCTCTCTCACCCTCGAACATTTTGGAACCCGCCAAAATTGCATATAAGCAAGCCTGCTCATGAGGCAGTTAGTGAGTTTGAGTTTTTGATGCGACATAAAATGCTGTTTTCTGAGTTGTGATGTACAGTGTGTTCTGCTCGGCACGCAAGCAGTGAAGTCCATTGTTTGATACTCCAGCGGGTGAAGCAGAAGGAAGAAGAGGCTGCTTTGCATATGGTTCATTTGACTGCCATGCGGAAAACAAAATGGAGTGACAATGAAGACAGAATTGTCACACTAGTAAAGTGAAGTTAAATTGAAAAACTGTACAAAGTTACAATACATTTTGTGATGCCAGTTCATGCAGCTTATGCTGCTGTAGTATTTATTCATTCAGAAGATAATCAGAAAACATGTGTAGCACTTCTGCAAGCAAAACCCTGCATGGCACCACTCAACAAAACAAAAGTCTCTCACTACTGGAACTCTTAGTTTGTGTGATTGGAACTTGCCTTGTGCATTCCGTAGAGGAAAATTTAAGAATTAAGGATATGCAATCCTTTTATTCATTCAATTCTATGACTGCACTCTACTGGATCAAAGGAAATTAAGTTTGAGGGACAATCAAGTCAAAGAAATTAAACAGTTTTCAGATCCTAACTGCTGAGACAGATACCAGGATTGAAGAATAGCACCTGCCATCTGCATGATGCTCAGCAACTTAATTTCTGTCACTAAAATGGTGGGAGGGACCACCATTGTTGGGACACCATGAGACTGAATAGCCTAAAGAAAATGTTGAACTTAATCAAGAAGAGGTTGATGCAGAATGAAAGGGAGGAATTTTGATTCTTTTACTTTTAATTGAAACAAAAGAAAATTGATATATTAGATACTTTTAGAAATATACTTGAGTTATTAGAGTAGCTGCATTAATCCTGGGTTCATTCACAATACTAAAGCAAAAGAGAGAATTTAATTCAAGGAAACTCAATTTTGAAGAACAGCAAAAAGCTGAAATAATTCTGCCAAAGATTGCTAAGTAAGAGAAATTCATTGGCAATAAATTTCAAGTCTCTAAATATGTTAAAAGATTAAAACAAGTTACTTCAAACCCAGACTACAATAGTAAGAACAGATGAGGAACCATCCTCCTTGTCTCTGATCATAAATTAGTTCTATGTTGATTATGGAAAGTCATATAGAATCATCATATGCTGAAGAACTCTCTCTTTCCATGATATGGGAAAGAGTTTTGATCATAAATGATAGAAGAACCATATAAAAGATGCATCCATACACTGGATGCATCAAGGATAGGAGATATCAGGCAAAAGAAATTGCACAGAGTTTGCACCTTTGTGAGAAGGCAGTGTACATGTTGCTTCAGTTTTTGAAATAATCAGAGTGGATTTGGCTGGCCCTTTGCATCTATAAGGACCTGATAAAGTGTGTATTGTGATATACATATCTTAGTATTCAGAGCTGTACACTTTGTATTAGTCAAGGCTTTCACTTCAGAGTTTCTTCAAGCATTAAGGAAGTTTATTATTTGAAGAGGAAGACCAGTTGTAATTTGCAGAATATTGGCACTCATTTTACAGATGCAGAAAATTTACTCAGCCAGTTAGATTGGACAAAACTAACCACAGAAATGAGTAATTTCAGAATTGTTTATAAATTCAATCCTCCTGCAGCAGCTTGGTAGGGAGAATTTTGGGAATGTATAGTGGAAATGTCTAGAGGATTATTGGAACAAGTTTTTTTTTTTTTCTACCAATGGAACTATTTGAAGAAGGCATGCTTCAAACTTCAGATAGCTTTGTCAGTATTAAAGAATGCATACTAAGGAATAAAATACTTTTGCTACAATATCTGTAATCCATAAACCCTCATAAATCCCCTGTTAAGAGAAGGCATTCTGCATTTGATTTGGCAGAATTAGTTGTATTAACCAGTCAGTCTCAGAATTAAAAAATACCTTTCATCAACCATTCATTATTTTTCCTATTTAACTTTTTTTATTGGAAAAGTGAGACTGAAGTAATGTTTAAATATAATTAGAGAATGCTCACATTTTCTAAATTAATCTTAATAAACAGACCAAGTGATTTATTACAATCACTGAAAATGTAAACATACCTACCTAATTATTTTTTCAGGTTGAGGAACAGTTATATTCAGAGCTCTTCCTATAAACCTGTCCAAAATATAAACAATACCAAAAGTGATTTGCTTATCACTTAATGTTTCCATATAACGTGCTGATGGACCCACAATCCAACCTATAAGTACTAGGGGATGATTGTCCACTTCAGTGAACCCAGGCAGTTCTTGTAACCAGTGTTTGCCATCCTTAAACTGAAAGAAATAATTCTGTCATATATGCTAGTGATATAAAAAGTTAAAATAAGTTCTGTTTATCAAAATATCCTATACACATGCATTAAATTATTATTTATGTATTAAAAGACTTGCATACCTCTCCTGCATTTGTAGGCAGTTCAGTTGAATTAAGGTCATTATTATTCCACAGTAGGCTGAATCCATTGTACTCATTTGGCCACCAACGATATGGGAATTTGATGTAAATTTTATTAAGTGTTCCAAATCCCAAACCCTGCAGAAAGGTTTCTGTTTATTCATGAAAGTATTTCAAAAGCAACATATCTCAGTGTATCACAGATTTTCTAGTAGATGAACTACAATGATTATTTTGTTATAATCTATTGACCACTTGAACACTGTAACGTAATACACACTGAAAAAGTGGCCTACAATAAGGAATTAATAGTAAAAGTAGATAATAAAAACAAAAGTAAAGTAGAGAATAGTTAGTAATATTTATAAACAAAGGAAAAGTAAATAGGTAAAACATTTTATAATTAAAAATGGTGAAAAAGAAATTAAAAACTCAGGAGAAGTATATAAAATTGTTAACAACTATTACATTGAAGCTAATGAGCAAGCCAAACTTGAATTAAGTATTTAGTTTAATAAAATCCTCAGAACAACACTACAACAACAACAAAAAAAAGAAAGAAAGAAAAATTGTGGGAATATTCGAGGTAATGAAGGAAAATATAATACTGGAAATGAAGAAGGTAAAAACTAAAAAACCTACTAGTTTGGATGGGATATCAAATGAAATAATAAAACATGAGATGGCAAAAGTCTTAGCACATATTGTAAATACGTCATTAATTCAAGGAGTATTTCTAAGCACATTAAATATATGTATTTTTAAGATCTTTATATATAAATTAAGTAAGTCAAATATAGAAAATTACCAGCCAATTATATTACGTTCCACTTTCTCAAACATGACTGAGGGTTTATATTTAAAATAACTACCTAATATTTGTTTTTAAAAATTGAATACAGTATCAGAGGGGCAACACAATTTCATAAGCAGAAGTCAACAATAAATGCAATAGAAAACATAAATAATATAATAGTAAATACACTAATAAACATGGAAAGATAGTTGCCATATCTTTACATCTGTCAAAAGCTTTTGATTTATGTGAATTTTGTATTCATATAAGCAAGCTAGAAAATTATGTAGTTCAAGGATTAACAAGGAACTGGAATAGCTCATATCTGAAAAATATAAAAATAGAACTTAAGGTTTCAAAATAAAATACAGAAAAAAAGAAGAAACAACAGAAAAGGTTTTTTATGAAAGTGAGTGTCTATGATGCCTTCTAGACCATGGTCTACAAGCCCGGATAGTAGCAATTCGATTATTAGCCATGGCGCTGGCCGTGAAAGCCTCAGTATGTATATTAGAAAAGAGTTCCACTAGGTTCTAAACTGGAGCTATTTTTGTTTTTAGTATACATAAATGACATATTTGAGTTTTGAAAATATATGGAGACTTAGCAATTGGGTATTCAGATGATACAACTGTAATAATTAAAAGCAAAACAGCAACTGTTGTGGAGGCAAAAGAAAATATTCCATTGAAAATGGTTAACCATTATTATTCTAGTATAGACATGGTTTAAATATGCAAAACAGCAAAAGAGTGAAGTGAACTGTCCAGCATGAAGAGGCTATATCATGAAAGAAGGCAAAGCGATGAAAACTGAACTAGTTCACCTTAGTGAAGTGATAGTATGAATGAAGTGAACTTCCAGTGAAATTGAACTAGAGAAAAACTAAATAGGAATAATGAGAACTGAGAGATAACAGTTGAAAAACTGGACAAAGTCAGATCTTGATCATGAAGATGAAAAATCAATAACTTCTGAGAAGGACTTAATTGGAGAAGGAAATGATCAGATTTACTGCTCATTATTGACATGACTATAAACGTACTGTTAATATATGCATAATTATTAATGCTAAATGTCATATTTATTTAAACGTTAAATAAATTTAGAAAAATGGGATAGTGAATATTGCCTTATCATTTAATTACACTTCACTTCCTGTACCAGAACCTGAGGAAACTGAAGAAAAGACGCCAGTAGAAATACTAACCCAAACTTTGAAGTTCAATTTATGTGCATGGATTTTTCATATAGTGCTACCTATTTTAAATGATAGACTAAATTGAAAATTGAAGCAAGTGATGCTTCTTTTGAAGCAAATTCCATTCACATCTCCTGTGATCACACTTATCGCTGTAATGAAAGGTAAACATTTAGCAGATGAGATGAAATAAGATAAGATCTTTGTTAATCTTTTGGCCATTTTGCAGGCAATTGATTTTGTCAACATTGTCTAACATAGATAATGCATAAACATTGGAATTATTTACAGTAAAAACATATGAATTATACAATGTAATGCAAACATACAAGCTTTTTTATTTTATGAATACTAGCATATTCTATTTGATTTATTTTACAATTTCAAAATAGTTTTCAATTGAGTACATAGCCTTCTTTTTTAACCATTTATTTAAAAAGGATTTAAATATGTTCATTGGAACTCTGGAAATGAACTGATGTGTATTGGTAATTTGTTATATAAATTTAATACCAGATGCTTGTAACTGTGATGCATTTTGTAATATGGTACATCTATTGAAGGGTCTGTATGGGTATTGCAGCCATATAGTATATTACTCAATATTTTGTTTGATAAAAATTACACTGGTGAATGTATAAAATCTTGATGCCATCATAATTCATAATCATTTAAAATGTTCTTTGCTGACTATTGTTTTTTGCCATTTAAAAATAGTGTTTGCTCCTAAAGAGTTTCTCCAAGAAAGAGTGCCATAATTAAGACATGAATGAAAAAATGCATAGTATGAATGTATGAGACAGTCAATTTATGTTGTTCCTTAGTTTATATAGCAGAAATGTTACCTGTGCTAGTGTATTATATACTTATATGATTTATGCAATGGCCTAAATATAGTATTTGATCAATATAAGTACCTAATAATTTGACTTATTGTCTTGTTTTTTGAGATTTAAAATAAATAAGATTTAAGTATTAAGTTGCAATGAATTTATTTTGAACAATACTTCAACCATTTTCATCATTTGTATGTTCGTGTTAAGAACTTTGTCTTTGTTCCTGCCAGAGATATTGTATCATCAGCATAGAGTATTCTTTTGCATGGAATATAATTGGAAAGTCATTTATAAACATTATGAATAAGAATGGACCTAGAATAGAGCCTTGTGGAACTCAGATTTAATTTGCAATCATTTTGAAATTTCATTATTAACAATTACTGCTGGAAATATATTATTAAGGTATGCATTTATTAAATTTATTCTAATGTTTGTGGAACTTGATTAAATATATATATATATATATATATATATATATATATATATATATATATATATATATATATATACACACACACATACATAAGATGTGAACTGCTTACAGATAGATTATTTGTATCTGTTTCTGTAATTAAACACAAAATCAAGAATTGAAAACAACTCATACATTAAGATGTAAAATCAAGCAGATCTGGCAACTTTGGATTTAGCCATCCAGGTTGGTGCTAAAGTCACTTGCTTATAGTTACTTTTCTGCTAAATTTATTTCACCAAATATTTACCTTGTATCTTGCATATATAAAAAAGGCAGATAATTACATTTGCCACCAATGACATGTTTAGACTATCCAATAGCATTGCTTACCTCTATGGCTCTTAATTTAGCAGGAGGTAGTGCAGGATGAAACATGGTGGATGCCTTCTCCTTTAGCACTCCCAGACTTACAGTAACTATCACATGAGGAGCTTGATAGGAAGATCCATCACTGCAGTGAACAAGTATAGAGGTGCTATTCTCCCAATCTATTTGTGTCACTTCTTTGTTGTACTTTACCTTCTTGTCAGCAAATATTGGGGGCTTGTCACTTGTGTATTTGTTCTTAAACAGAGCAAGAATAATGTGTTTATATGATGGTAGTAATATAGAAGCAACAAATAGAAGTTAATAGTGGCTGGAGAGTTACATATACACAACTATTTTCAGAGTGCAGGAGGATATACATTTCTGATTAGGCTCCATAAAAATTATATTAAAATATTATAACCTTTTCTGTTGGCATCTGCCAAGCAAAAACATTTTGTGTGCACCAGTCAGTTATTTTATTATGTTCAACAACACTTCTTAGTGCTGCTTCTCTGGTGGTATTCTTTAAGGAAAGTAGGTAGCATCAAACTTTACCCCTGCTCAGAGAAAAATTACAGAAATATATACAGTATAATTGACTAATTTTGAAGATTTAAAAGCTAGTAACAGTGATGTGTCATAATTTAAAATAGAGAGTTGAGGGTTGTTACACTGCATGATATTCTATATCATAGTGATGTAGTGTAACAACCCTCAACTCTCTATTTTAAAATACAGTATAACCTCTGTTATATGTTTTCAAAGGGAGATAGCTAAAATAAAGCATAAGTGAGAAAACTTTTAAACTAACTTTTTATGGAACTAAACTATTGTAGTGTGTGTGTACATGCATGCGTGCGTGTGCGTGTGCGTGTGGGTGTGGGTGTGCATGTGTGTGTGTGGTGAGAGAGAGAGAGAGACACTTAAAAACAAGAAGTAAGTCAAATACCAAACCTGGTATTTAATTTCAGCATCTTACAAAGATGTGTCACAGAGATGTTCTAGAAAATTCCTCTATCCCAAACTATGTTTTACATCAAACAATTTTGTTATTTATGATTGTCTGAAAAATGACTAATGATTATGATTAAAATACTATATATTTAGATATTTTTATAACAAATAAAAAAATCTTGAACTTTCTGTGAATAGCCTGTGAAGTGCTCTTTATTCTGAATTACTTTTGTATAATTGGTATACCATAAGAGACAGACAAAAAATTACTACCTATAATATATTGATCTCGTTAAACCATAACCTTTTTTGTGATGTTAAGCATTTTTGAGATATTCTTTGTTATTGGTTTGAATTTTAAATACTGTTTTCAAATGGTAAGTCACTATCGATCATGCAAAAGAGCATAGAATTTCAAAGCCATCACATTGTGATCCGCTTTTTAAAAATCTGACTACTGTTTTAGCCTTTTGGAGTTTTCTTAAATACAATGATTGTGTATTTATGTAAAGAAAGTTTATCTTAATTAACAAGCAGCAGACAGAAAAATAAGCTTTTGTAGGAATAGTTTGTAGAAGAGAGTATGAAAACTAATGTGATTGTAACGCATTAGATGTCTTTCCTGTTTTGGGGGGGGGGGCTACTGGATTTCCACAGATGCAAACCTACACTTAAACATGCATATGCACATAATATTTTAAATTTTAAATTCCTTTTGAATGCAGGGGGCATTAACAAATTTCTGATAGAATGTAATACTTTCTCTACCCTAGAGACTGGTAGTGAAAGTAAAGCCTAGGTAGCTAAAGAAGTTGGAATAACATTAAACTGTACACATAGGTACTGAAAAGATAATAACCCCAAATAACTGCTGCTGTCTTTCCCTTTGCCTACTCCTGTAATGTAGCCTACTCCTGTTTAGTTGCATTTATATTATATTACTGGCTTAACAAGCAATGTATTACTGAAGATTTAGATTTGAAGTTACATCAATATTTTATAGAAAGAGAGAGAGAATGAGTATATATCTGTGCGTGCGTGCATGTGTGTGTGTGTGTGTCATAGTTAAGCCCATCACTGAACTGCTCCTTCCTCTTGAAGTAAAGCCTGGTCTCTCCATATCTTCCATCTTGGGTTATAGTCTAATGCATTTTTTGGTATTCTTGAATCTTCCATTCTCAGTAATTTTCTCTTTCCAATTATTTCTATTTGCTACAAATTTTAAACTATAAATATTTAGCTCTAATTTTTATGTTTCTCTTTTTATCCATTTTATATATCCTCCAACTGCTCAATTAAGAATTGCATTTCAACTGCTTGTACTGCATTTTCCTGTTATTTGTCAATGTCCATGTGTCAGCGCCATATAGAAACATTGGTATAACCATCCTTTGTAAAACCTCATCTTTGCCTCTTTTTTTGTACTTTTATTTAGGTATCTTCTTATTGTGGATCACGTTTGTTTAAATCTATTTAATTTTATTTCCAAATCCTAATTTCTCTGAGAGTGATATAATCCTAAATAATTTAATGTTATTACTTGTTCAGTTGGTTTATTGTTGATTATTATTTTAGAACTTTTAGATTCATTTCCAATGAATTGTTTTGTTACAGATATATGTAGATTACACATTTATTATTTGATTTAGTATATGTAGTACAACCTCAGTTATACATTTTCAAAGGGAGATTGCTGAAATAATGTATAAATAAGGAAACATATAAGCGAATTTTCTTAGGGAACTGAAACGTTTTTATTAGATTATTATCAAACTAATTATGTATTAGTTAATATAAGAAAGCAATAAACAAAACAGACACATGAACAATAAACATAGTACACTATTCAGAGTACTTAAAGGCATAGCAGTACTGTTATTCATAATTCAAAAGCAAATATATATTCAGAGTACTAGTGCTTTACATTGATTTAAAAATTTATAATTTTTTCTTTGTTCTGAATTTTTCTCACCATCACACACTAGTCGATTATATACACTAATCACAGAAATGTTGTCATCATTTAGGCTATGTGATGATAAAAATTGTTGTGTCATTTCTAGAGGTTGAATTACCTCAAGCACATTGAGCACACTTTCGTTTAGGCCTTCTACATCACTGTCATCATCAATGTCATCAGAAACAACCTACGGAAGAATGGCCTTGCCTGACCTATGGTTAACATGTGCAGCAATAATCCATTCTGAAAATATTGATGCCTAAACCCAATATGCCTGCTGTTTTGTGCTGTGACAGCAAGGATATAGTATAAAGAAGCCATGCATAATACCTAGATAGCCAAAGAACTAAGAAACGGCTGCGCAATATTTTTTCACTGGGCGTATGGACACATGATTCCACACTGCCACTACAATCAAGGTCATCTGACATGGCTTTGCTCTGCTCTGGCTCAGAAGTATTGAGTTGACAGTGATGTGGTGTAGTTATTGTGAGTTATTTATTATTATGTGTGTATTTAGTCAGAAAGTACATTATGGCTCAGCATATGTTTTCTTCTGCACCGCATGTATTTATTTATGATTCGTATGTATTAACTCAGTCAGCTTGTCAAGTGAAAATACAATTTAAAAAAGATTTCCGGTATAAAAGTTCTAGACCGTACAACAATCCATACAGTTTATAATAAATTTAAGGCCACAGGAAGTGTTCAGTCTAAGAAACCCTAAAAGGCAGCGTAGGGATCTTTCCAAAGAAACATTAGACGACCTTGATCAACTTTTGGAGACTTCCCCCCAAAAATCACTTAGGCATCTTTCACAAGAGGCAGGCATTTCTTAAAGCTCTGTATGAAGAGCTACTAAATGGTTGATGTTAAAACCATATAAAATAACTATGGCACATGCTCTTCAACCAGGTGATCCTGTAATTAGGCACACATTTTGTGAGTGGGGGTCTCAATAGTGTATATAATGATGAAATAGACCCACATTTAATATTTTTCTCGGATGAGGCTTGGTTCCACCTTCATGGATATGTGTGTACGCAAAATAATCGTTATTGGAATTCTGATAAACCTAATATTGTTCATGAAGTACCCCTACATTATGAAAAAATTGGTGTATGGTGCACCATGAGCAGAGCAAGAGTTCTAGTGGCAAATTTTTTTTCGAGTCAACAGTTGATACTATGCGAATACAATCCTGCCTCCTCTTTTTAGAAATTAACAGTCAGGGAGCGTGATTTTGCCTTTCTTCAACAAGACTTTGTCACAGCTCATACAGCCAATATTATAATGAAAACAACTGAGAGTGTGTTTGAGGACAGAATTATTAGCAGAAATTTGAAATTTGTGGCCCCCTAGTGCCCCAAACTAACCCCCTGGGATAAATTAAAATGTAAAGTGTATACAAAACAAACCCACACACTCTGGAAGAATTAAAACAAAATATCCACCAGGAAATTACAGCATTTCTCAATGTGAACTGCAGCAAGTGATGGATAGTTTCCTAAAGAGGTGCCAAAAATGTATGGACAACGACGGTGGCCAGTTTCAGCACCTCCTTTCATAGTTTATTGTGCTAAGAGTTTTACAATTTGATTGTCTACTGCACTTTGACCCTGGTCACTCATTCAGTAGACAATCACTACAGTTTATTTACATTTTACAATTTCCCGTCAACGCATTCTGTAGACAACCACTACAGATTATGTAATTTTACAATTTCTTGTTAATAAATTATCTTGCTTTTTTTTTTTATTCAGTTCTTTTTTTTCATGTCCCATTTCCACTTGTTTTTCACTTTTCATTTATTGATTACTTAACCATCACACATTCACTATAGTTTTCCATTCAAAGTAAGATGCGCTACCTCTTACCACACATTCACTATAGTTTTCCATTCAAAGTAAGATGCGCTACCTCTTACCACTGTTCAAAGCCATTTATTTTTTACTTTACACAAAACTGTCCAACGGTTATTTATTTTATTTGTAATTAGGTTGTAAAAATATATACCCTTATATTGAGTTGATCTTAGTACTATAATGTTGTTCTGGCAGCCTGTAAATGTATCTTATTCCTGTTTCTAGTGATGCGTTCATGTAGGATGTTTGTATTCAATGAGTGAATGGTATTTCTTATAAAGCATACAGTTTCTAATATGTATATGCACACATAACTACATAAGAATATCATTTTGCTTGTAGCACTGTTTACAAAGTGTGGCCCTGCTCAGGTTTAGCATTTGCCTAATAATTTTCATCTGAAATACAAATTGCTTATTTCATTGCCAGTTCCCTAGATAAATAGGTACACCATAAGTGAATGTAGATTAGATACAGGAGAAATAGAAATTTTAATGTATTATTAATTTTTGTTATAATATCATTAATTAGTGATTTCCAATTCAAAAATTTATTAATGAAATTGTAAATCTCAGAAATATTGTATGAGAGACATACATATTATTTTGCTATTGTAAGTGACTTCTTGTGCCTTGCTCATGTTAGATGCCTCTGTTAGAATGCGTAATTCACATAAATTGAGATTTTTTTTGTATTTAATATCAATTTATTTAAGTACAACTATTGATTCGTGCTTGATATTACATTATCAGTTTGATTTTCCAAGTCAAACATATTTTATTTTTGAGTATAAAATTAGCATCATCAGCATACTATTATAGTTTCAGCAAAGGGAAATTAAGAGGTAGATTATTGATGTATATCAGGCAAAGAGAAGGTCCAAGAATGGACCCTTGAAGAAACCCACATTTAATTATGTTTATACCAGGATTCAGATAAATATTGTTCATTTCATTTTGTATTACAGTCAGAGAGGATTTTAACCACTTATAAGCTACCTATCATATATCATACCTAGGCCTCTAGGTTTGATAATAAAAATTCCTTGCTTAAGTACAATGAATATGTCAAAAGTGGAGTTTTAGCATCCATTCATTCTAGTGTTTCCTTTATGAAAGCATAAAAGGCATTTAACATAGCTTTGTTTTACCTAAAGCCATTTTTTTGTCACTGAATGCATATTTTTCTAGGAAAGTGTAATTCTATTTTACATAACCCATTTCAAGGTTTTAGAATGAACAGCAATAGATGTATAGTTATCCACTTATTTTGTGTCATCCTTTTTTAATATAGGAACAACTTTTACTAATTTGAGTTATTAGGAAATACGCCAGTTAACAAGCAGCTATTTCATATATCTTGTACAAGTTCCAATGAATTAAAGAAGCAACTGGCTAATAAGAAATTTTTCTGACCTTCATATCAGCATAAGTATAAAAATTCATGAAATAAAACATTAATATATGAGTGCATTTTTAAAACTCTCCACTTTTTATAACTTTTTAAAGTTGTTTTCTTTATATAGCTATATTTAGCTTCTATGGTCATATCATTGCTGTTGACTATGGAACCGTTTTGTGTTCTCGTATGCATTAGATGAAATGTTGAAATGCTTTCCTCTTTTTCTTCAAAACTTACTGTCTTTCAATCCTTCATATGTTCCAGACTAACCCATCTGGCTGTGAAATGAAAAATGAAATTGAGTTTTATTTATGGACACTCTTTAAATGCTATGGTTCTTAGCATCCCATTCTATATTGGGCATGAAATTCCAGAAATTGTGCTCAGATGTCTCTTTATCAGGCTTGAGGTTCATCTAAACATGGAGCCACCGGCTTTACTTCCCTTCCAAAGCCATGCTAAGGATTTCTATGTCCGAAAAAATCCATTGCCCTCCACCAGGTTTGAACCCGTGACCTCAGGAACTAGAAGCTAACAAGGTGCCCCCAGACCACGGAGGATGACTCCCTATCTGGTGTGAATTAAACTCAGAATCTTGAGTTTAGAAGTTTTTAAATTTTGTTGATTCTCACTTAAATAATTTTGAGTTTAATTTCATCAAATCCAGATAATACTCATAATAAGAACTCAAAACTTGTGAATCTGTGTTTACCCAAAGAATATATTGTTACTATAGACTGTGTAATAAACAATGTTAACGAAAAGAGCAAATACCTACCATAAGAAGATTCAAAACGTTGGCATAGCCTCCAAACTTCCAACTTAATTCCTGGTTACCTTCAATATTCCAGAATTCTGTTTCAACATGTGCTGATGTTTCAAACCATGAGTCTGAAGCATCATTGGTATTTCTAAATAGCTCAAACCAGCGTAGAAATGCATTTGAAGCCTCATTATTAAGATTCTTTTTTCTCAATTTTTCCTCAAATCTGCAAATCCAATCACAACAATTATGAAAATTGCATTTAAAAGTAAGAAAAGATGAAAGCTATTTCTGGATTCTGAGAATTTGAATTGCATTTATCTTTTGTCTATCTACAAATAAATACTAACAAATGCATTGCTTAAAATTTGTTAAATTTTAAACACCACTTGAAATAATCAAACTACTGCCATCGGTGGAAATACTGAATGTAGCAAGAGAAATTCACTATAGTATCTGTCTTTGACAGAAGTTTAATAATAAGAATTGAATGCATTTTTAAAATTTGATGGAGACTCAAAACTTAATTTTACAAAAAATAATAAAAAAAAATTTCATCAACATCATTATTCTCCTCCTCCTCACATCGTCAAAATTGTCGTCCTCCTCACCACCATCACCAGTGCCACTGTTTGAAAAATTTACAGTAAATTATATAAACCTTGGTATGTAATATTCTCCTAGAGATCCACTGAAGTCACTTAGTTCAGTGTAGCTGGCATTTTCAATCTCTTTCATAAAGCCCATCATCATGTTGCTAAGTTCAGGCTCAAACATCTGTCCTGATGATTGCAGAAAGCAAGGAGAAAAATTCTCTTCATTTAGTTTACTTGACTCCAGCAAATGCAATTTTTCTGCCATATCATACACAACATTTCCTTTCTCCCCCATAACCCACTGTCCTCCCATGTCCAGTACTGCATGATCTAGAATAAAAATAATTGTATTTTGTTATATTTGTTTTCATCCTCAGATACCCATATATTATGTGCCGTGTCCTTTTATAACTAAAATAAATGTAATTAATAAAATGCAGTAAAGTGGTGAAATTTACACATGAATATGCAGAGACACTAAATCATTATAATAAACCTAATTATATATTACTACCTAACAATAGAAGTTACCAATTAAAAGATAGGAAAGTCTCAGATATAATTATATCACAAGTAGTAAATACATTGTGTTATATTGTGTTTATGTACCCGTGTGTTTCAATCTAAGTTATGTGCATTTAAAGGGGTGCAGTAAATTACTTGAAGTATGTATAAACAGGCCACAGATATGAACCTTATGTTTTTAATAGGTCTCTGCAAGATGCTCTGCATGTCTTACTCATTATTCTTATTACTCTGGTTTGCATTTTGGATACACTTTTCCCATTCTGTTGCTGTTCCTCAGTTATTCCATGATTAAAAACATATGCAGAATATAAGCTTACTAAATATCTGTGCACTTATACTGCTTTTCATGCACTTAAAATGAAATCATGATGCATATGAAGTCAGAACTTAATGCCCTATGTTATTCGTCATTCAAATCTTCAGTATAAGAGGAAATCAAGTCACATTCATACCCAATGAATTTATCTAACTAAGGATTAAACTTGGGTCTACTGCATAAGAGTCAAAAGCACTAAAGCCTTTGTCTTCCACTGCTGCATGTTACAGGAGTGAAGTGGGTTGTTAAAATATGTTCGTGTTCGGGTATACTAATAGTTAAAGAAGCTGTAGAAAACATAAATAGACATTCAAGCAAACTTTTTGTTTCAACATTATATTTTATATTAATCTAAATGCATAGATTAATAGCAATAATAATAACATAATGGAATGCTTCTATCATAAATAATGGCAAAATAGTCTTAAGAACTGAGCCAAAAAAGGTAGATATAAGTTGAACTAACAGATGTTTTATCAAAATGTATCACTGTACAAAAGCATGGTTTTTTTCCTTATTAATTTTTAATTATTGCATGTAGAATGTATTTTTACTTTCTCTTCATCTTAGCTAAAGGCACAGGAAAGTTTCCATTCAACCCAGAAATCTGATATTGCAGTTTCACTAGAAATATGCAGTTTGTGTGCTTATGCATGAAATAACTTCTTTTTTTGGCATCATTAGTATTTCCAAAATATTTGTTGCTGCATGTTTAATTTTTCAATATGTTTTAAAATGTGTAATATTTCTGTTATTCAAATGAAGTCATTACTAACAAACACTGGCATCAGCTGAGTTTGCTTCCAAATCAGGTACCTATGTAACCATATCTGTAATGCCCAATTTGAAACTAATTCTAAGCAAACATTTTTCATGTGGAGAATAATTAGCTTTTAAAGGAATAGTATAATATATTAGGGCTACCTGTATTGGCAATGACTAGATAAACTTGCATGACTGTTATGCATCCGATATTCTGCAAATAGGATTTAATATCCTGCCAAGGACCTTCTATATGATGGATGGAATAAATGAAATGGCACATAGGGCCTCAAGTCCCTAAGCTCCTAAAGTAACTTATTAATTCATTTGTGTATTCATTTAACTCTGCTAAATTAGGGAGAATTCTCGAGAGAACCTTACAACTTACATTTTATTTTCATGCTAATGGAAATTTTCTCTTAATGTTCAATTTTCCTGAGAACTTTAAAGTTATCACTGTATCTTTCCAGAGGATAGAAGCTTCAAATGAGTTTGTATCATGGGCAGAAATTGATTATTAGATCTGCTTCCCTTAATGGCAAGATATTTTAGAGGGTAATTCTTTATAAATTCTGGCTTTATCTACATTTATTATCTACTGTCTGAAACTGTGTTCATCAATAAAATTTTTTAGTCTCAACTTCTGATTCCCTCCCAGTTCCTCTCCCTTTCTCTCCACTACATTTTATTTATTTAATTACAGTGTTATGATCAATACATTGGTGGCTACCACTTTTAGCCGTAGCCACTCTCCACTATATGTACTTTGTAACACCTTCTCTCTTTTCTCATGTATAAAACACTGACTTTTTTTTTTAAATTTAAATATCAGCTACATTCATTTAGAGTGCTTCTTGTACATTATTAATCATGCCCAAAACTAGGATTTGTGTTCTAAGTACTATTACATAAATTAAACCATTAGCTTATCACAGGATTGCATCTGAGAGAAGTCCGAACACATACTTCATAGTCTGTTTGTATAACACAGTGCATTGCACTGAACACAACTTACTGGCACTGACTTCTATAAAGTTAACAAAAGAAACTCTTCATTCTTATACTGCTGATTTTCTCCTCGTGCCCCATGAGCATATTTAGACTAAGAGAAATAATATCTGAGCACCTACCCCATAAATAAAATAAAATTTCCATTGTCAGGCGTATTATGAAAAATCCAAGTGTATATATTATATATTACATATTTTAATTTTTTTATACATTTATAAAACACGTGAGAACCAAATACAAGTGCAAACAGGTTACATGACAAATTAAATTAATACGAAGGAAAACTAACCAAATGGAAGAGAATATACCCTTCCACCCATTCTGCTTTCTGCTTCTAAAATAATAATATTTGTCAGCCCTCTTTCCATCAGCCGAGTAGCAGCTGCAGTTCCTGATGCACCTGCTCCAATTATCACTATCTGGAAATTCTCTGTGCTGTAACATAAATTGGCAGTTATCCTTCACAGCATGACTGGAAATGTTAATTAATCTTTAACATAAATTAAAGACCTTTCAGAATAAGCATCATAACAAGATACACTAAAATCAGTAGATGGTAGACATGGGCTGAAAATGATGACTACAGAAATTCATATTTCAGAATTTATTACTGTAAATTTTGATTACAGATTTATAGCAATTTACATTGAAACACTTGTTAATAGGTAATCATGACAAATGGCCAGCATGAAAGCTAAAAGTTGTAAATGTTTAAATTTGAACTTAAAACAAATGGAAAATTAAACATGAATAACAGGTGTATTTAAAGCAATTTACAACATAAAAAAAAAAGCATGCGAAAACCTCAGGTGAATTTCTAAGATGAAGTGATTTTCCTGATCTATGACTTTAAACATAGTTTACATTGTTAAACATTGTTAAAGATTGAGAGATTATTTTTTGAAGAATTCACCATGATTGTATATGTTACTTGAAAAGCCTTTGTCCAATCATACAGCCTTATTTTCAGATTTAAAATCATAATTTGACCTAGGTGCTGTTCAACATGCTCTATATTTAATGCATAGTCATTATGTTTTGAAAATAAAATCAGCATTCAAACTTGGGCAAGTCAGACACAAAATTCTAAACTTCATACCAATATGCAGTTAGCCCCCCCCCCCCACAGAAAAAACAGATAATGTACTTTACCTTTTCAGTATTTCATTTTAGGAACCCAAAGAATGTGTTACATTATAAACATGTGTACATACTTTAAAATTGCCAAGGCAATAATGCATTATGTTTCTGCCAATTAAACTAATTTGTCAGAATATTTCTCTCCTCCACACTCTTATTGGGGATAAAGATATAATGGTTTCTAAACAGATACGTTATTTACATGGATTACAGAATTATTTAGCAACCAATTGCTACATTGCTCATCATTATCTGAAGTAGCAAAATCCCCTATTTATTTATGAACATATACAAAAAGTTAATGCATCAAACAGAATATAGTGTGTACAAAATGAAGCTCAGTGGAAGACACAAAAAACAAAAGTGTTTCATTCTCTACCCCATACTATTTATTTTTATATCTTTCCTACAAACTATCCTTATCAAATCTTATTTTTCTACCTATATTTGCAGATATGTTTCCATTATACACTTCTATGTAGGTACAAAAGGATACAGGAGGCATAAGCAATAATCAAATCTTTAGAATGCAGGTCGCTTTATGCTGCCTGAAGTTCCATACTCCTTACATGTCATCTTGAGAAGCAAAAGAATGGTGACTTAACATGTAGTATCAAAAAAATGTATGATGAAGTATTGCAAAATTAAAAATATTTGCAATGAATATCTCAGAAATAGATAATACCATAAATAAACATTTGTTTGACATAAACTGTGTGACTTAAGGAGTTCTATGTATTTTGTTTAGTAAGTTTCTATCTCTTATGATTTTGCAGTTTTACAACATTATACAAAATTCATTCAGAATGAAGAGGACCTCACAAATTATTTTTAAACATATGTATTCCATTAGTCAATAACATTTCTTAAACATCGTATTTTGATGAAAATCTTTAAGAGCCTTTTTATCCCCCATTTATATGCCGCCTTTAGCATCTAGGTCATATTGGTGGCTTTGGCTTTGAAACTATAAAATTGCTCATGGCAATGGTGTTCATTCATTTACTGTTTGTGTTAATCTTTGGGTTATCTTTAAATTCAAATAAACATTCACACTCTTTCATGCTTCCAGACTCTAGGAAGGATAGGAAATAAATAATCCTGGCTAAAGAAAAATTCCCACTCTGCAGCCAGGAACCTCTGGATTTGGAGGCTAGCGTGCTAACCACTAGACCTCAGAGGCAGTCTAGAGCCATTTTTGAGTAAATAAAAAAAATAACAAGTTTCCACGTAAAAGACAGTTTGAGGTAGAGGATTTTCTTGGAAATCTTCATGTTTTAACTTGGAAGATCTCAACTTAAATGCCAAGTTTAGTATTTATCCAATATTATGTTTGCACACGCGCGTGCGCACACACACACTCACACACACGCACACACACACGCACACACACACACACGCACGCACACACACACACACACATATATATATGCTGATTTTTATACAAATGCTTTTATTGGGTTCAGGAAGCCTCAAAATAAGTATTTGCTGTGAAATCTTGATATTGAATTTTTGGGTGAAAAAATTGACATAGATGTTTAGGACACTGCACAGATAGAACATAGCCAGCAGCTACTTTGAGTGCACCATACACCCGTTAGTTTCATGTGCACCAACGTGTTTACTCAAGTGATTTCTTTTCAGTACTTTCTATGCGAACCTTGCAGATATGCACTTTAAATACATTCTCCTTGTGATGTATATTTTACAGTAACATTATCACAGATATAGTAAAATAATTGTTATAAACATGAAAGATATTGAGATTTCCAGTCAGTAAAAGCAAGATGCCTCCGTGGTAACATGTGAGGCTTGCATTTGAGAGGTTCCAGGCTCGATTCCTGTCGGGCCGGCCACTCTGACCATGTTTTTTGTGGTTTCCCTGATCGGTAGGCGAATGCTGGGGTGGTTCCTCTTCTACCACGAATTTCATGTCCATTTCCCGTCCCCAGCATTAACTTTCATCTGTTAGGGCCAGGCGACGGCGATTGGTGTTTTGAGACAGGACGGTGGAGTTCGCGCTGGGCCCACCTTCCTGGGAAATGTCTTATCACGAGACCCCGGGGGACACGGGGATTAGGCAGTGCTAGCCGGCATCAGGAGGGCTCCATACGGAATCGTTAGGGAGCCCCTCCTTGTTAGCACACATCGTCGTCCGGATCTGGTCGCCCTTCGGGTCTTCCCTTCACCCCTTCCTTCCAGAGGTCACGTAAGAAGCAAAAAGGATTCGCTGTGACCTACTTGCGGTGCTGTGCTTCAATTACTGGAGGTTCCCTCGTCTATCTACTCCTAACTCCAGGCAGTAAAAGTGTCAGGGGCTTGTGGGCGGGCTTGAACGGCGGCAGATGCGTTCGAACTGGAGACGTGAGGGGCCGCGTCCATGCTTGTGCATGTCGTCACCCGGATCTTGTCGACCTTCGGGTCTCTCCCCTCATCCCTTTTTCCCTCCCAGGGGTCACGTTAGAAGCAAAAAGGGTCGTTACAGCCTACTTGTGGTGCTCTGCTCCGGTTGCGGGGGTCCCTACCACTCAAAAGGTAAAGCCTGACCTATATCATCGATGCTAAGGCAAGCGGATTTATTTGACCTTCGAACTCTGTGTTAGACTGGTCCCGTAGCTCAGTCAGTACGCGCCGCCTGCTGTGCAGGGATCCCGTCTTGGCTCGAGAAATTTTTCATTAAAAAAAGTCTATGGTTTTTTTTTCGAGTGGAGGAGAAAATGATTTAATCACTTACCTCAGCTCCGATGGAAGTCGGGACTGAGAGTGTGGGACTCACCAATAGTCGGCATACCCACTAAAAACTCCACCGGAAGGAAAAATGGAAGAAGGAAAAAGAGGAATTCAAGTGTGATAGTGAGGCTGTACCGCTGTTGCATCAGCGCAGTCAATGGCGAGGATATATTAGCCGGCCTCTAGGGCCTAAGCCAGGTGAAAGTAAAGTGCCAGGAGGCCCTACTTGCGCCCTTGGGAATTCAAGGTGAGTGGTAAAGGAAAAGTGAAGAGGAATAGTGTGTCGGCGGGCAAGTTTCCAGGGTGCCGCCGCTGTAGAGTTGAGGGCGGTGCTGTTCAGTGATGTCTCCGGTGCCTAACGCGGCCTCTGGAAGCTGCGTTAGGCCAGTCCGGTGGATCGGCGTCTGCTTGCTGAAGCTTCCTAAAGAAGCGATGTTCTTCTTTGACAATGCTTCGTATTGCCAGGGTGAGTGTAGTCATGTGGCCATGGAAGTCTCTGGTTGTCAAGGTGTCCTGAAGTTCTGCTGTGGAATTTGAGATGTAATAGTTGGCTTCGATCTGGAGCTCTCGAAGCCCCGCAATTGAAGCCTGAAGGGCTCCAAGTCGCGTGGGTCGGTCGTCGCTTCCATCTTCAGCGTCGTCTGGTTCGACGAGATATTCCTCGATGCGTTCCAGCTTGCGCTGGACCGATGCGAGGATCCCGTCATCTTCCTGGAGGTGCGCGATCTGCCTTGAGAGGGCGCTGATTGCTCTGGCCGAGGTCCGCTGCTTGGCCTCTACGGCCGCAAGGCGCGTGTTGGTTGCACAGCGTAACTCAGCCAGGCGAGAGGTGAAGTCTTGGAGCGTTGCCTGTATTGCCGACAAAGTGTCTTGCAGATATGGATGTGTTGATGGAGGTTTGGCCCTTACACGGGGCGTCGTCGGCAGAGGCTGTTGAGTGGTCGTTGTCAATGTAGCTGACCCAGTCGGTTGAGTGTTCCGGGGTTACAGGGGGCACTGAGCCTGCCCTGTGAAGTGCGTGCGCCCGGAACAGGTGACGCAGAATCGGCGTCGGACAGTTTCCTACTCCGCTGCCAGCGCAATAAGCTGGCAGCTACCTTTCCACGTACTAACGGGGGTGCAACAGCGGAACCCCAATACCTTTCCTTACTTCTCCCATCAAATCCACGTCAAATCCTTCCGATTCCCGAAACCCCCCCAAAAAAAGGCGTCGGCGAAGGTCGTGGGCGGTGCAGTTTGCTGTGAGGCAACCTGCCCCGCAGTAATGGCCCCGAGGTGCAGCGATGCATGTCTCCGCTGTGTGACCGAAGACACAACAGCGGCGGCAGGGTACCGGACGTTGACTCCTGCTGGCCTCGATGCGCAAACACTGCCCAAGCAGAGACAGGCTTGACCCCAAGGCCGCCTGAGCGTCCGAGGCGGAACCCAGATGGAGGCGAACCAGCGGTGTTGGCCCTCTGTTTGAAGAAATTCGGGAGGCCCGAATAGCAGAGCGCCAGTGGTGTCTTGCAGCATCCAGCACGAAGTGCACTGGAAGGTCCCTCGGCACTCCACAGATGACAACACTGTGGCGGCCATCTGCCGGAGGGTGCGTCGGCGGTGACATCGGACTCACCAATGGAGGTAAGCCGGCGGCAGTCGGTGGCGTCGTACAGCCCTGAGAAACAGCTGGATGCAAGTTGTGGTGTTACAGGTTCAGGTTCCGGCATTGCAATACTGCGACCGGGTGAAGCAGCGGCAGAAGCGTAGCTACGCCCAGTCGGCGGTGGCGGTGAAGCAGCCTTCCCGGCGGATGCGGCGAGTCGGCGGTGCCTGCGGCCGGAGTAGGCTGGAGAGCGCCGGGCTTCTCAGCGGTAGCCGGGGAAGCAGCGGTGGATCCTTCAGCGGCTCGGCGTTTTCTTCTCTTCCCCATTTCGGCGATCTCGGCGAAGCGTAGAGATGTTACCTCTGCGGAGTCTCGAAGCGAAGTCGATCTATATGCACAGAGTCTGGTTGTGTGTGTGTGTGTGTGTGTGTGTGTGTGTGGATTTTTTTTATCGTTTATTTAATAACTTAATCGTACATTAACAACATTTTCAGGATTGCCGCTGGGCAAAACCCTGAGCGCACGTGCCAAGTCGTACAATAGCTACCTATATGACATTCAAATCTATGGTCAGCACAATTACAGCGCCATTTAAACAACCTGGGACTCCTGACATTGCACTTTAACCGGAGAAGTTGGAGAGCTGCGTTGCACGTTGTATTAGAGCATCTATCAGCTGTTTAGCAGCGCGCCGAATAGCAAACATCTCTCTGGGAGGTAACGCTAATGAGCAGTAGTAAACCACACCAACATGGAAACGTGTTACCCCTCAAAGCTCAGCTTGCAGGCGAAGGAAAAAGAGGGTGATGGCACATTACTGCCTAGAACAACAGCGGAGGGGACGTTGCCATGGAAACATATCCCTTCAAGAAGTGTCAGAAGCCTCATGTTATTTAAATTCTATCGCAGGTATATGGCACAAATATTATGTGCTGCAAAATTGACAAATTAACGGATCATCAGCGCTAGGGTAGGGTGGAACACATGTGAAAGTAAAAACACATGTGAGTTGTGTATAGTCAGGAACGTAGTAGTGTACAAACTCCTAAACAGTATGAGGCAAAATAATTTTTGGCAAACATTACTAGTAACAGTAGTTACATAGCTTATGTCATTTTGCAACTGCTGTTGTAAAGCTGGCACTTATCTGTAGAAATGTTCGTAAATTCTAAATGGTGACACTAGATATGTTATACGTTTATAACCATTTATTTCATTCATAAACAAAACTTACGAAAAAACAAAGGTTCACTTTAA
Source organism: Deroplatys truncata (assembly GCA_030765065.1). Taxonomy (NCBI): domain Eukaryota; kingdom Metazoa; phylum Arthropoda; class Insecta; order Mantodea; family Mantidae; genus Deroplatys; species Deroplatys truncata. The sequence continues at coordinate 186,380,342 of CM060984.1, forward strand.
CCTATAAATTAAAGTAAAATAGAGGAATAAAATGCATTCCTACGTTATCATAAACAAGTACATTACTGATAAATATTTGGTATATCTAGTATGAATTTAAGCAGGCAACACTAAATTGAAGTTTTTCACTAGCTTCAACAAAGTTGAGGTAATATCAGCTATAAAAATATAAAAAAACGTTAACTATCATCTGAGGTCAAAGCTGTGCATTTATATCACAAAATAATTATATACCGCCTACTAAAATTGCATTTTTCCACTATATTTATATTAATGGCAGAAATATGTCTTAATGCTGCTCGTCATTTATAATACGTTTGAGGATCTGCCCTTATGCAGAATAATAAAAAAAGTTAGCCAATTTTGGTAATAAATAAATTAAGCGCATAAGAAATTGCTTGGATACTCTTATTTTTCAGTACCGAAAGATGAGTTGTCTTCGACCCTTTGGGCGATTAGCATAAACTTGATAAGTTTAAATTATCATAAACTTATGATATAAACTCAGCTGACATCAGTTCTCTAAACTGAAATAATAACTTCGTGATATCTTTACAGATAGGTGGGAAAATTTAATCAGAAATGTGGACCGACGTCACTTGCGGTATTACAATTCAGAAAATACAATTATTTCTAAAATTCAAAACCTTGAATCGATATTTTCATCAAACGAATGTAGCTAACGACCAACTCCACTTAACTGATTTTTTTTTACTCTTTGCGTGCGACACTCTCGCCACTTCCGTCTCATAGTTGATTAGATCTACTGGAAGCTCCCCTTCCCTAAACCATGGCTCGCACTTTGTCTATCCCCGCTTACTACTTTGTCAGGTGAGGTAATCCTCCCGATCCTTTTTCTATGTTTTCCATACTGGAAAAAACCTACAGCTCAAGCTGGAGGTAAAATATGCCAACAAGCTTGCTTTGGTATACACAAGAACCGGAGGTAATCCGGATTAACCAAAATCCGGATAATAGGGATACAAACTATTAAATGAATATAAACTGACCTTTATTTTGGCATTAACAAGAATACGAAAAAGATACTTTTTGGCACTTAAACTTAATACTGTACTCAGGTTTATTTTCTGAAATATCGTGTAAGTTTCTTTTGTTTCAAATTTGTACTACTTTTGAGAAGCAAAACTCAAAGTAAGAAAACATCAATCCGGATAAACTGGAAATCCGGATTAATGAGAGCCGGAGAAACGAGGTTCTTGTGCACCTGATTGTAATATTGGTATGCGCAAAAGTTAACTTAGTGACCACTAATAGTAGCTTGTTTTTGAGTCGATTACTAAATTATCTGTAGCTTATTGGCAGTTGTAGTAGCTACCTATAGCTCTCAAATTTTTGTCTAACTATAGATACGGTAGTGGTAATGGTGCGGCAGCAGCTGTGCTTCACGTCGACACATCTCTACTCCAAAGATAAGGTACACAAAGCAATTTCGAAAAAGTACCGCGGAATATTTCTGCGCTTAAAAGTGCAAACTTTCAGATACCTTGTTGTTGGTATATCACAGTTGATCTTTCCTATTATCAAGCCTACAAATGAAAATATACTGAAACAAATGAAATTGAATTCCAGACGTGCCATTCTGTTTCAGTTGTGTATGTTCACTCTTCCTAGGCAAATAATGGCCACCTTAACTTGCTCGGTTAGTAGAACGTCCAAATTTTTATCAAGGGACAGCTGATCCACGCTAATGAAGTTACGTAAGGAGTAAGCATGGGTGAGTGGGGAAGATAACCTCATCAAAGAGGCAAAAGTACAAACGATAAAAGCCAAGATTCCTAAAAATTTAGCAATCTCTCTGTGATTCAAAAGCAAATTCCGATATAAATATCTAAAGATGAGGGCTGCACAAGTTATAATGTTAGTCTTTGGGCATTATCACGTTGCTTTGATAATTGCTGTCAGTTTTATCGTTAATATTTATATAGTTTCCCTGATTATTAATTTTATTCTAGTTAATCTTCGATTTGTGAAAATATTAGATTATTTGAGGTTGTACAAGAATGAGCGAGACTTTGAGAGTGACGCAGTAATTTGTATCACAAATTATGTAAATGTCAAGAGTAATTGTAGTGTGAATATGCATTATTGTGTGACATTGATTTGAGATGTTTGTTGATTGTAAGCATTGTCGAGAAGTAAGTTTATACGGCCTTACTGAAACTGACAATAATAGCGTGCAATAATGTAGCGAGGGGGTGAGCTGTTTATCATTATTAGAGACCAGCAAATGACGTCAGAGTGGCGTGTTTTTCTTAGAATTTGCGGGAACATTTTTCCCTAGAGCATATGTTTTCGTAAGTTTCATTGGATATAAAAATAGACGCTAATGTTGGCGCGTTTTATTAACCAATTGCAGCTCGGTTATAATCTTTAGGCATATCGGGGTGTGGGAGTATAAAAAGAGCTAAGTCAGAGGTAGATCCCTCCCAGTCTCTCGGAAACATTTGTACATTACACGTCGGCCCCAGTCCATCGGAAACATTTGTGCATTACACGTCGCCGAGTTCAACAGAAACAGTCGCATAGTTTATCGATTTGCAGTGTACGCGTAGCAAAGTTATAAAAAAGTTCTGAAAAATCTCAAGTGTCGTAAAGTCAATTACACAAAAAAGTTGAAGTTCGCGAATTAATAATGTGCAGTAAAGAAGTTATTATAACAGATTCAGTTTGTCGTGTGTCAAGATTAATATGTGAAAGTGCATAATTTGTTACGACAATAAAAGTGTTATCTTTGGATAAAAACTCCTTTCCGTTTACACACCTTGATTAAGAGATTTGCTTGACCGAGAGATCATAGCTAGCCGGAGGACAGTAAACCCAAAATTAAACAAAATAACCGGCGCTCAGTAAAAGATAACACGAAGTGACCGCGACAAATTGTCTTTTATACGTGCGGCAAACAAACACTAATACCATCGCAAGAGGTACCTATCTATTTCTGCTTTCTTTCCCACTAGTCTTCCATACTCGTAAAAAACTATATCCTTAAACTTAGCATTGGCTAATTTACCGAATAGTTTGCTAGCATGTATGCAGTAGATACATGCATAATGAAAAAAGTGCACTATAAGTATTCCCATTTCTGCCATTTTTGCATTTTTGCACTTTTCGTCAATGGGAAGGTATTCTCAGTTTAACGATTTCTAAACATTTTACTTTATTGATATTTCTGCGTCCCTTTGCATTCGTTTTGTAGATTTTTCGGCATTACGCAGTTCTAACGTATCCTATTTTGCTATATTTAGCATTTGCACCAGTTTTTTTAATTCTTATTTTTTGTCCATTTATGCACTTTTCGTCAATGGGGGGGCTATTCTTAGTTTAGCGATTTTTAAGCATTCTATTTTATTGCTATTTCTGCGCCCCTTTGCAGTCGTCTTGTAGATTTTTCTGCATTACGCAGTTCTAACGTATCCTCATTTGCTATATTTAGCATATGCACCAGTTTTTTTAATTTTTATTTTTGGCCATTTTTGCACATTTCGTAAATTTGCTACTTCTGCATCCCTTTACTTTCCTGTTGTAAATTTTTCGGCATTACTAAGTTCTAACGTATCCTATTTTGCTGTATGTAGCATTTGCACCATTTTTTAATTTTTATTTTTTGGCCATTTTTGCAGTTTTCGTCAATGGGGGGGTATTCTCAGTTTAGGGATTTTTACGCATTTTACTTTATTGTTATTTCTTCGTCCCTTTGCTTTCCTTTTGTAGAATTTTCGGCATTACGCAGTCGTAACGTATCCTATTTTGCCCAAAATAACATTTCCAACAGTTTTTTTAATTTTCATTTTATGGCCATTTTTGCACTTTTCGTCAATGGGGGGGGGTATTCTCAGTTTAGCGATTTTTAAGCATTTTATTTTATTGCTATTTCTGCATCTCTTTGCATTCGTTTTGTAGATTCTTCGGCATTACGCAGTTCTAAGGTATCCTAAATGCTATATGTAGCATTTGCACCATTTTTTTTTAATTTTTATTTTTTGGCCATTTTTGCACTTTTCGTCAATGGGGGGGTATTCTCAGTTTAGCGATTTTTAAGCATATTACTTTATTGCTATTTCTACGTCCCTTTGCTTTCGTTTTGTAGATTTTTCGGCATTACGCAGTCCTAACGTATCCTATTTTGCTATATTTTTTTAATTTTTATTTTTTGGCCATTTTTGCAGTTTTCGTCAATGGGGGGGTTTTCTCAGTTTAGCGATTTTTAAGCATTTTACATTATTACTATTTCTGCGTCCCTTTTCATTCGTTTTGTAGATTTTTTGGCATTACGCAGTTCTAACGTATTCTATTTTGCTATATTAAATATTTGAACCAGTTTTTTTAATTTTTATTTTTTGTCCATTTTTGCACATTTCGTCAAGTTAGCGATTTTTAAATATTTTACTTTATTGCTACTTCTGCATCCCTTTGCTTTCCTGTTGTAGATTTTTCGGCATTACTAAGTTCTAACGTATCCGATTTTGCTGTGTGTAGCATTTGCACCATTTTTTTAATTTTTATTTTTTGGGCATTTTTGCAGTTTTCGTCAAGTTAGCGATTTTTAAGCATTTTACTTTATTGCTACTTCTTCATCCCTTTGCTTTCCTTTTGTAGATTTTTCGGCATTACGCAGTTCTAACGTATCCTATTTTGCTATATTTAGAATTTGCACGAGTTTATTTTAATTTTTATTTTTTGGCCATTTTTGCAGTTTTCGTCAATGGAGGCGTTATCTCAGTTTAACGATTTTTAAGCATTTTAATTTATTGCTATTTCCGCGCCCTTTTGCATTCGTTTTGTACATTTTTCGGCATTACGCAGTTCTAACCTATCCTATTTTGCTATATTTAGCATTTGCACCAATTTTTCTAATATTTATTTTTGGCCCTTTTTTTACTTTTCGTCAATGGGGGGGGGGTATTCTCAGTTTAGCGATTTTTAAGCATATTACTTTATTGCTATTCTGCGTCCCTTTGCATTCGTTTTGTACATTTTTCGGCATTACGTAGTCCTAACGTATCATTTTGCAATATTTAGCATTTGCACCAGTTTTATTAATGTTTATTTTTTGGCCAGTTTTGCAATTTTCCTTAATATTCTCAGTTTAGCGATTTTTAAGAATTTTACATTATTGCTATTTCTGCGTCCCTTTGCATCCGTTTTGTAGATTTTTCGGCATTACACAGTTCTTACGTATACTATTTTGCTATATTTAGAATTTGCACCAGTTTTTTTATTTTTTTTTTGGCCATTTTTGCATTTTTCGTCAATGGGAGGGTATTTTGAGTTTAGGGATTTTTAGGCATTTTACTTTATTGCTATTTCTTCGTCCCTTTGCTTTCCTTTTGTAGATTTTTCGGCATTACCCAGTTCTAACGTATCCTATTTTGCTATACTAAGCATTTGCACCAGTTTTTTTTAATTTTTGTTTTTTGGCCATTTTGGCAGTTTTCGTCAAGTTAGCGTTTTTAAATATTTTACTTTATTGCTACTTCTGCATCCCTTTGCTTTCCTTTTGTAGATTTTTCGGCATTACCCAGTTCTAACGAATCCTTTTGGCTATATTTTGCATTTGCACCAGTTTTTTTAATTTTTATGTTTTGGCCATTTTTGCAGTTTTCGATAATTGGGGGGGGGGTATTCTCAGTTTGTCGATTTTGAAGCATTTTAATTTATTGCCATTTTCTGCGTCCCTTTGCATTCGTTTTGTAGATTTTTCCGCATTACGCAGTTCTAACGTATCCTATTTTGCTATATGTTACATTTGCACCAGTTTTTTTAATTTTTATTTTTTGGCCATTTTTTTGCAGTTTTCGTCAATGGGGGTGTATTCTCAGTTTAGCAATTTTTAAGCATTTTACTTTATTGCAATTTCTGCATCCCTTTGCATTCGTTTTGTTGATTTTTCGGCATACGCAGTCCTAACGTATCCTAGTTTGCTATATTTAGCATTTGCACCGGATTTTTTAATTTTTATTTTTTGGTCATTTTTGGACTTTTCGTCAATGGGGGATATTCTCAGTTTAGGGATTTTTACCCATTTTACTTTATTGCTATTTCTTCGTCCCTTTGCTTTCCTTTTGTAGATTTTTCGGCATTACGCAGTCCTAACGTATCCTATATTGCTATATGTAGCATTTGAACCAGTTTTTTTAATTTTTATTTATTGCCATTTTTGCAGTTTTCGTCAATGGGGGATATTCTCAGTTTAGGGATTTTTACCCATTTTTCTTTATTGCTATTTATTCGTCCCTTTGCTTCCTTTTGTAGATTTTTCGGCATTACGCAGTTCTAACGTATCCTATTTTGCTATATTTAGCATTTGCACAGGTTTTTTAATTTTTATTTTTTGGCCATTTTTGAGTTTTCGTCAATGGGGGGGGGTATTCTCAGTTTAGCGATTTTTGCGCATTTTACTTTATTGCTATTTCTGCGTCCCTTTGCATTCCTTTTGTAGATTATTCGGCATTACGCAATTCTAACGTATTCTATTTTGCTATATGTAGCATTTGCACCAGTTTTTTAAATTTTTATTTATTGCCATTTTTGCAGTTTTCGTCAATGGGGGATATTCTCAGTTTAGGGATTTTTACCCATTTTACTTTATTGCTATTTATTCGTCCCTTTGCTTTCCTTTTGTAGATTTTAGGGCATTACGCAGTTCTAACGTATCCTATTTTGCTATATTTAGCATTTGCACAGGTTTTTTAATTTTTATTTTTTGGCCATTTTTGAGTTTTCGTCAATGGGGGGGGGGTATTCTCAGTTTAGCGATTTTTGCGCATTTTACTTTATTGCTATTTCTGCGTCCCTTTGCTTTCCTCTTGTAGATTTTTCGGCATTACGCAGTTCTAACGTATCCTATATTGCTATATGTAGCATTTGCACCAGTTTTTTTAATTTTTATTTTTTGGTCATTTTTGGACTTTTCGTCAGTGGGGGGGTATTATCAGTTTAGCGATTTTTAAGCATTGTACTTTATTGCTATTTCTGCGTCCCTTTGCATTCGATTTGTAGATTCTTCGGCATTACGCAGTTCTAACGTATCCTATTTTGCTATATTTAGCATTTGCACCAGTTTTTTTAATTTTTATTTTTTGGTCATTTTTGGACTTTTCGTCAGTGGGGGGGTATTCTCAGTTTAGCGATTTTTAAGCATTTTACTTTATTGCTATTTCTGCGTCCCTTTTCATTCGTTTTGTAGATTTTTTGGCATTACGCAGTTCTAACGTATTCTATTTTGCTATATTAAATATTTGCACCAGTTTTTTTTAATTTTTATTTTTTGTCCATTTTTGCACATTTCGTCAAGTTAGCGATTTTTAAATATTTTACTTTATTGCTACTTCTGCATCCCTTTGCTTTCCTGTTGTAGATTTTTCGGCATTACTAAGTTCTAAGGTATCCTATTTTGCTGTGTGTAGCATTTGCACCATTTTTTTAATTTTTATTTTTTGGGTATTTTTGCAGTTTTCGTCAAGTTAGCGATTTTTAAACGTTTTACTTTATTGCTACTTCTTCATCCCTTTGCTTTCCTTTTGTAGATTTTTCGGCATTACGCAGTTCTAACGTATCGTATTTTGCTATATTTAGAATTTGCACGAGTTTTTTTTAATTTTTATTTTTTGGCCATTTTTGCAGTTTTCGTCAATGGAGGCGTTATCTCAGTTTAACGATTTTTAAGCATTTTAATTTATTGCTATTTCCGCGCCCTTTTGCATTCGTTTTGTACATTTTTCGGCATTACGCAGTTCTAACGTATCCTATTTTGCTATATTTAGCATTTGCACCAATTTTTCTAATTTTTATTTTTGGCCATTTTTTACTTTTTGTCAATGGGGGGTATTCTCAGTTTAGCGATTTTTAAGCATATTACTTTATTGCTATTCTGCGTCCCTTTGCATTCGTTTTGCACATTTTTCGGCATTACGTAGTCCTAACGTATCATTTTGCAATATTTAGCATTTGCACCAGTTTAACTAATTTTTATTTTTTGGCCATTTTTGCAGTTTCCCTTAATAACCCCCCCGTATTCTCAGTTTAGCGATTTTTAAGAATTTTACATTATTGCTATTTCTGCGTCCCTTTGCATTCGTTTTGTAGATTTTTCGGCATTACGCAATTCCTACGTATCCTATTTTGCTATATTTAGCATTTGGTTCAGTTTAGTTAATGTTTATTTTTTGGCCATTTTTGCAGTTTTCATCAGTTTAGCGATTTTTAAGCATTTTACTTTATTGCTATTTCTGCATCCCTTTGCATTCGTTTTGTAGATTTTTCGGCATTACGCAGTCCTAACGTATCATTTTGCAATATTTAGCATTTGCACCAGTTTTATTAATGTTTATTTTTTGGCCAGTTTTGCAATTTTCCTTAATATTCTCAGTTTAGCGATTTTTAAGAATTTTACATTATTGCTATTTCTGTATCCCTTTGCATCCGTTTTGTAGATTTTTCGGCATTACACAGTTATTACGTATACTATTTTGCTATATTTAGAATTTGCACCAGTTTTTTTAATTTGTTTTGGCCATTTTTGCATTTTTCGTCAATGGGAGGGTATTTTGAGTTTAGGGATTTTTAGGCATTTTACTTTATTGCTATTTCTTCGTCCCTTTGCTTTCTTTTTGTAGATTTTTCGGCATTACCCAGTTCTAACGTATCCTATTTTGCTATACTAAGCATTTGCACCAGTTTTTTTTAATTTTCGTTTTTTGGCCATTTTGGCAGTTTTCGTCAAGTTAGCGTTTTTAAATATTTTACTTTATTGCTACTTCTGCATCCCTTTGCTTTCCTTTTGTAGATTTTTCGGCATTACCCAGTTCTAACGAATCCTTTTGGCTATATTTTGCATTTGCACCAGTTTTTTTAATTTTTATGTTTTGGCCATTTTTGCAGTTTTCGATAATTGGGGGGGGTATTCTCAGTTTGTCGATTTTAAGCATTTTAATTTATTGCCATTTTCTGCGTCCCTTTGCATTCGTTTTGTAGATTTTTCGGCATTACGCAGTTCTAACGTATCCTATTTTGCTATATGTTACATTTGCACCAGTTTTTTTAATTTTTATTTTTTGGCCATTTTTTGCAGTTTTCGTCAATGGAGGGTATTCTCAGTTTAGCAATTTTAAGCATTTTACTTTATTGCTATTTCTGCATCCCTTTGCATTCGTTTTGTTGATTTTTCGGCATACGCAGTCCTAACGTATCCTAGTTTGCTATATTTAGCATTTGCACCGGATTTTTTAATTTTTATTTTTTGGTCATTTTTGGACTTTTCGTCAATGGGAGGGTATTCTCAGTTTAGCGATTTTTAAGCATTTTACTTTATTGCTATTTCTGCGTCCCTTTGCATTCGATTTGTAGATTTTTCGGCATTACGCAGTTCTAACGTATCCTATTTTGCTATAATTAGCATTTGCACCAGTTTTTTTAATTTTGATTTTTTGGCCATTTTTGCATTTTTCATCAATGGGGGGTATTCTCAGTTTAGCGATTTTTACGCATTTTACTTTATTGCTATTTCTTCGTCCCTTTGCTTTCCTTTTGTAGATTTTTCGGCATTACGCAGTTCTAACGTATCCTATATTGCTATATGTAGCATTTGAACCAGTTTTTTTAATTTTTATTTTTTGGCCATTTTTGTACTTTTCGTCAATGTTGGGGGATTCTCAATTTCATTTTCTCTCATTTTACTTTATTGCTATTTCTGCGTCCCTTTGCATTCGTTTTGTAGATTATTCGGCATTACGCAGTTCTAACGTATTCTATTTTGCTATATGTAGCATTTGCACCAGTTTTTTTAATTTTTATTTTTTGGCCATTTTTGCAGTTTTCGACAATGGGAGATATTCTCAGTTTAGCGATTTTTACGCATTTTACTTTATTGCTATTTCTGCGTCCCTTTGCTTTCCTTTTATAGATTTTTCGGCATTACGCAGTTCTAACGTAACCTATTTTGCTATATGTAGCATTTGCACCAGTTTTTTTTAATTTTTATTTTTCGGCCATTTTTGCAGTTTTCGTCAATGGGGGGGGGGTATTCTCAGTTTAGCGTTTTTTGCGCATTTTACTTTATTGCTATTTCTGCGTCCCTTTGCATTTTTTGTAGATTTTTCGGCATTACGCAGCTCTAACGTATCCTATTTTTCTATATGTAGCATTTGCACCAGTTTTTTAAATTTTTATTTTTTGGTCATTTTTGGACTTTTCGTCAATGGGGGGGTATTCTCAGTTTAGCGATTTTTAAGCATTTTACTTATTGTTATTTCTTTGTCCCTTTGCGTTCCTTTTGTAGAATTTTCGGCATTACGCAGTCGTAACGTATCCTATTTGGCTATAAATAACATTTCCACCAGCTTTTTAATTTTTATTTTTTGGCCATTTTTGCACCTTTCGTCAATTCTCATTTTCATTTTCGCTCATTTTACTTTATTGCTATTTCTGCGTCCCTTTGCATTCGTTTTGTAGATTATTCGGCATTACGCAGTTCTAACGTATTCTATTTTGCTATATGTAGCATTTAACCAGTTTTTTTAATTTTTATTTATTGCCATTTTTGCAGTTTTCTTCAATGGGGGATATTCTCAGTTTAGGGATTTTTACCCATTTTTCTTTATTGCTATTTATTCGTCCCGTTGCTTCCTTTTGTAGATTTTTCGGCATTACGCAGTCCTAACGTATCCTATATTGCTATATGTAGCATTTGCACCAGTTTTTTTAATTTTTATTTTTTGGTCATTTTTGGGCTTTTCGTCAGTGGGGGGGTTTTCTCAGTTAAGCGATTTTTAAGCATTTTACTTTATTGCTATTTCTGCGTCCCTTTGCATTCCTTTTGTAGATTATTCGGCATTACGCAATTCTAACGTATTCTATTTTGCTATATGTAGCATTTGCACCAGTTTTTTTAATTTTTATTTATTGCCATTTTTGCAGTTTTCGTCAATGGGGGATATTCTCAGTTTAGGGATTTTTACCCATTTTACTTTATTGCTATTTATTGGTCCCTTTGCTTTCCTTTTGTAGATTTTTCGGCATTACGCAGTTCTAACGTATCCTATTTTGCTATATTTAGCATTTGCACCAGTTTTTTTTTAATTTTTATTTTTTGCCCATTTTTGAGTTTTCGTCAATGGGGGGGGTATTCTCAGTTTCATTTTCTCTCATTTTACTTTATTGCTATTTCTGCGTCCCTTTGCATTCGTTTTGTAGATTATTCGACATTACGCAGTTCTAACGTATTCTATTTTGCTATATGTAGCATTTGCACCAGTTTTTTTAATTTTTATTTTTTGGCCATTTTTGCAGTTTTCGACAATGGGGGATATTCTCAGTTTAGGGATTTTTACCCATTTTACTTTATTGCTATTTATTCGTCCCTTTGCTTTCCTTTTGTAGATTTTTCGGCATTACGCAGTTCTAACGTATCCTATTTTGCTATATTTAGCATTTGCACCAGTTTTTTTTTAATTTTTATTTTTTGGCCATTTTTGAGTTTTCGTCAATGGGGGGGGTATTCTCAGTTTCATTTTCTCTCATTTTACTTTATTGCTATTTCTGCGTCCCTTTGCATTCGTTTTGTAGATTATTCGGCATTACGCAGTTCTAACGTATTCTATTTTGCTATATGTAGCATTTGCACCAGTTTTTTTTAATTTTTATTTTTCGGCCATTTTTGCAGTTTTCGTCAATGGGGGGGGTATTCTCAGTTTAGCGTTTTTTGCGCATTTTACTTTATTGCTATTTCTGCGTCCCTTTGCATTCGTTTTGTTGATTTTTCGGCATACGCTGTCCTAACGTATCCTAGTTTGCTATATTTAGCATTTGCACCGGATTTTTTAATTTTTATTTTTTGGTCATTTTTGGACTTTTCGTCAATGGGAGGGTATTCTCAGTTTAGCGATTTTTAAGCATTTTACTTTATTGCTATTTCTGCGTCCCTTTGCGTTCGATTTGTAGATTTTTCGGCATTACGCAGTTCTAACGTATCCTATTTTGCTATAATTAGCATTTGCACCAGTTTTTTTAATTTTTATTTTTTGGCCATTTTTGCATTTTTCATCAATGGGGGGGTATTCTCAGTTTAGCGATTTTTACGCATTTTACTTTATTGCTATTTCTTCGTCCCTTTGCTTTCCTTTTGTAGATTTTTCGGCATTACGCAGTTCTAACGTATCCTATATTGCTATATGTAGCATTTGAACCAGTTTTTTTAATTTTTATTTTTTGGCCATTTTTGTACTTTTCGTCAATGTTGGGGGATTCTCAATTTCATTTTCTCTCATTTTACTTTATTGCTATTTCTGCGTCCCTTTGCATTCGTTTTGTAGATTATTCGGCATTACGCAGTTCTAACGTATTCTATTTTGCTATATGTAGCATTTGCACCAGTTTTTTTAATTTTTATTTTTTGGCCATTTTTGCAGTTTTCGACAATGTTCTCAGTTTAGCGATTTTTGCGCATTTTACTTTATTGCTATTTCTGCGTCCCTTTGCTTTCCTTTTATAGATTTTTCGGCATTACGCAGTTCTAACGTAACCTATTTTGCTATATGTAGCATTTGCACCAGTTTTTTTTAATTTTTATTTTTCGGCCATTTTTGCAGTTTTCGTCAATGGGGGGGGGTATTCTCAGTTTAGCGTTTTTTGCGCATTTTACTTTATTGCTATTTCTGCGTCCCTTTGCATTTGTTTTGTAGATTTTTCGGCATTACGCAGCTCTAACGTATCCTATTTTTCTATATGTAGCATTTGCAACAGTTTTTTAAATTTTTATTTTTTGGTCATTTTTGGACTTTTCGTCAATGGGGGGGGTATTCTCAGTTTAGCGATTTTTATGCATTTTACTTATTGTTATTTCTTTGTCCCTTTGCTTTCCTTTTGTAGAATTTTCGGCATTACGCAGTCTTAACGTATCCTATTTGGCTATAAATATCATTTCCACCAGTTTTTTTAATTTTTATTTTATGGCCATTTTTGCACTTTTCGTCAATGGGGGGTATTCTCAGTTTAGCGATTTTTAAGCATTTTATTTTATTGCTATTTCTGCATCTCTTTGCATTCGTTTTGTAGATTCTTCGGCATTACGCAGTTCTAAGGTATCCTAAATGCTATATGTAGCAATTGCACCATTTTTTTTAATTTTTATTTTTTGGCCATTTTTGCACTTTTCGTCAATGGGGGGGTATTCTCAGTTTAGCGATTTTTAAGCATATTACTTTATTGCTATTTCTGCGTCCGTTTGCATTCGGTTTGTAGATTTTTCGGCATTACGGAGTCCTAACGTATCCTATTTTGCTATATTTTTTTAATTTTTATTTTTTGGCCATTTTTTCAGTTTTCGTCAATGGGGGAGTTTTCTCAGTTTAGCGATTTTTAAGCATTTTACATTGTTGCTATTTCTGCGTCCATTTTCATTCGTTTTGTAGATTTTTTGGCATTACGCAGTTCTAAGGTATTCTATTTTGCTATATTAAATATTTGCACCAGTTTTTTTTAATTTTTATTTTTTGTCCATTTTTGCACATTTCGTAGGGTTAGCGATTTTTAAATATTTTACTTTATTGCTACTTCTGCATCCCTTTGCTTTCCTGTTGTAGATTTTTCGGCATTACTAAGTTCTAAGTATCCTATTTTGCTGTGTGTAGCATTTGCACCATTTTTTTAATTTTTATTTTTTGGGCATTTTTGCAGTTTTCGTCAAGTTAGCGATTTTTAAACATTTTACTTTATTGCTACTTCTTCATCCCTTTGCTTTCCTTTTGTAGATTTTTCGGCATTACGCAGTTCTAACGTATCCTATTTTGCTATATTTAGAATTTGCAAGAGTTTTTTTTAATTTTTATTTTTTGGCCATTTTTGCAGTTTTCGTCAATGGAGGCGTTATCTCAGTTTAACGATTTTTAAGCATTTTAATTTATTGCTATTTACGCGCCCTTTTGCATTCGTTTTGTACATTTTTCGGCATTACGCAGTTCTAACGTATCCTATTTTGCTATATTTAGCATTTGCACCAATTTTTCTAATTTTTATTTTTGGCCGTTTTTTTACTTTTCGTCAATGGGGGGGTATTCTGAGTTTAGCGATTTTTAAGCATGTTACTTTATTGCTATTCTGCGTCCCTTTGCATTCGTTTTGCACATTTTTCGGCATTACGTAGTCCTAACGTATCATTTTGCAATATTTAGCATTTGCACCAGTTTAACTAATTTTTATTTTTTTGCCATTTTTGCAGTTTTTCTTAATAACCCCCCCCCCCCTATTCTCAGTTTAGCGATTTTTAAGAATTTTACATTATTGCTATTTCTGCGTCCCTTTGCATTCGTTTTGTAGATTTTTCGGCATTACGCAATTCCTACGTATCCTATTTTGCTATATTTAGCATTTGGTTCAGTTTAGTTAATGTTTATTGTTTGGCCATTTTTGCAGTTTTCATCAGTTTGGCGATTTTTAAGCATTTTACTTTATTGCTATTTCTGCGTCCCTTTGCATTCGTTTTGTAGATTTTTCGGCATTACGCAGTCCTAACGTATCATTTTGCAATATTTAGCATTTGCACCAGTTTTATTAATGTTTATTTTTTGGCCATTTTTGCAATTTTCCTTAATATTCTCAGTTTAGCGATTTTTAAGAATTTTACATTGTTGCTATTTCTGTATCCCTTTGCATCCGTTTTGTAGAATTTTCGGCATTACACAGTTCTTACGTATACTATTTTGCTATATTTAGAATTTGCACCAGTTTTTTTATTTTTTTTGGCCATTTTTGCATTTTTCGTCAATGGGAGGGTATTTTGAGTTTAGGGATTTTTAGGCATTTTACTTTATTGCTATTTCTTCGTCCCTTTGCTTTCTTTTTGTAGATTTTTCGGCATTACCCAGTTCTAACGTATCCTATTTTGCTATACTAAGCATTTGCACCAGTTTTTTTTAATTTTTGTTTTTTGGCCATTTTGGCAATTCTCGTCAAGTTAGCGTTTTTAAATATTTTACTTTATTGCTACTTCTGCATCCCTTTGCTTTCCTTTTGTAGATTTTTCGGCATTACCCAGTTCTAACGAATCCTTTTGGCTATATTTTGCATTTGCACCAGTTTTTTTAATTTTTATGTTTTGGCCATTTTTGCAGTTTTCGATAATTGGGGGGGGGTATTCTCAGTTTGTCGATTTTTAAGCATTATAATTTATTGCCATTTTCTGCGTCCCTTTGCATTCGTTTTGTAGATTTTTCGGCATTACGCAGTTCTTACGTATCCTATTTTGCTATATGTTACATTTGCACCAGTTTTTTTAATTTTTATTTTTTGGCCATTTTTTGCAGTTTTCGTCAATGGAGGGTATTCTCAGTTTAGCAATTTTTAAGCATTTTATTTTATTGCTATTTCTGCATCCCTTTGCATTCGTTTTGTTGATTTTTCGGCATACGCAGTCCTAACGTATCCTAGTTTGCTATATTTAGCATTTGCACCGGATTTTTTAATTTTTATTTTTTGGTCATTTTTGGACTTTTCGTCAATGGGAGGGTATTCTCAGTTTAGCGATTTTTAAGCATTTTACTTTATTGCTATTTCTGCGTCCCTTTGCATTCGATTTGTAGATTTTTCGGCATTACGCAGTTCTAACGTATCCTATTTTGCTATAATTAGCATTTGCACCAGTTTTTTTAATTTTTATTTTTTGGCCATTTTTGCATTTTTCATCAATGGGGGGGTATTCTCAGTTTAGCGATTTTTACGCATTTTACTTTATTGCTATTTCTTCGTCCCTTTGCTTTCCTTTTGTAGATTTTTCGGCATTACGCAGTTCTAACGTATCCTATATTGCTATATGTAGCATTTGAACCAGTTTTTTTAATTTTTATTTTTTGGCCATTTTTGTACTTTTCGTCAATGTTGGGGGATTCTCAATTTCATTTTCTCTCATTTTACTTTATTGCTATTTCTGCGTCCCTTTGCATTCGTTTTGTAGATTATTCGGCATTACGCAGTTCTAACGTATTCTATTTTGCTATATGTAGCATTTGCACCAGTTTTTTTAATTTTTATTTTTTGGTCATTTTTGCAGTTTTCGACAATGGGGGATATTCTCAGTTTAGCGATTTTTACGCATTTTACTTTATTGCTATTTCTGCGTCCCTTTGCTTTCCTTTTATAGATTTTTCGGCATTACGCAGTTCTAACGTAACCTATTTTGCTATATGTAGCATTTGCACCAGTTTTTTTTAATTTTTATTTTTCGGCCATTTTTGCAGTTTTCGTCAATGGGGGGGGGTATTCTCAGTTTAGCGTTTTTTGCGCATTTTACTTTATTGCTTTTTCTGCGTCCCTTTGCATTTGTTTTGTAGATTTTTCGGCATTACGCAGCTCTAACGTATCCTATTTTTCTATATGTAGCATTTGCACCAGTGTTTTAAATTTTTATTTTTTGGTCATTTTTGGAGTTTTCGTCAATGGGGGGGTATTCTCAGTTTAGCGATTTTTAAGCATTTTATTTTATTGCTATTTCTGCATCTCTTTGCATTCGTTTTGTAGATTCTTCGGCATTACGCAGTTCTAAGGTATCCTAAATGCTATATGTAGCATTTGCACCATTTTTTTTAATTTTTATTTTTTGGCCATTTTTGCACTTTTCGTCAATGGGGGGGTTTTCTCAGTTTAGCGATTTTTAACCATTTTACATTATTGCTATTTCTGCGTCCCTTTTCATTCGTTTTGTAGATTTTTTGGCATTACGCAGTTCTAACGTATTCTATTTTGCTATATTAAATATTTGCAATAGTTTTTTTTAATTTTTATTTTTTGTCCATTTTTGCACATTTCGTCAAGTTAGCGATTTTTAAATATTTTACTTTATTGCTACTTCTGCATCCCTTTGCTTTCGTGTTGTAGATTTTTCGGCATTACTAAGTTCTAACGTATCCTATTTTGCTGTGTGTAGCATTTGCACCATTTTTTTAATTTTTATTTTTTGGGCATTTTTGCAGTTTTCGTCAAGTTAGCGATTTTTAAGCATTTTACTTTATTGCTACTTCTTCATCCCTTTGCTTGTCTTTTGTAGATTTTTCGGCATTACGCAGTTCTAACGTATCCTATTTTGCTATATTTAGAATTTGCACGAGTTTTTTTTAATTTTTATTTTTTGGCCATTTTTGCAGTTTTCGTCAATGGAGCCGTTATCGCAGTTTAACGATTTTTAAGCATTTTAATTTATTGCTATTTTCTGCGTCCCTTTGCATTCGTTTTGTAGATTTTTCGGCATTACGCAGTTCTTACGTATCCTATTTTGCTATATGTTACATTTGCACCAGTTTTTTTAATTTTTATTTTTTGGCCATTTTTTGCAGTTTTCGTCAATGGAGGGTATTCTCAGTTTAGCAATTTTTAAGCATTTTACTTTATTGCTATTTCTGCATCCCTTTGCATTCGTTTTGTTGATTTTTCGGCATACGCAGTCCTAACGTATCCTAGTTTGCTATATTTAGCATTTGCACCGGATTTTTTAATTTTTATTTTTTGGTCATTTTTGGAATTTTCGTCAATGGGGGATATTCTCAGTTTAGGGATTTTTACCCATTTTACTTTATTGCTATTTCTTCGTCCCTTTGCTTTCCTTTTTTAGATTTTTCGGCATTACGCAGTCCTAACGTATCCTATTTTGCTATATTTAGCATTTGCACCAGTTTTTTTAATTTTTATTTTTTGGCCATTTTTGCATTTTTCATCAATGGGGGGGGGGGTATTCTCAGTTTAGCGATTTTTACGCATTTTGCTTTATTGCTATTTCTTCGTCCCTTTGCTTTCGTTTTGTAGATTTTTCGGCATTACGCAGTTCTAACGTATCCTATTTTGCTATATTTAGAATTTGCAAGAGTTTTTTTTAATTTTTATTTTTTGGCCATTTTTGCAGTTTTCGTCAATGGAGGCGTTATCTCAGTTTAACGATTTTTAAGCATTTTAATTTATTGCTATTTACGCGCCCTTTTGCATTCGTTTTGTACATTTTTCGGCATTACGCAGTTCTAACGTATCCTATTTTGCTATATTTAGCATTTGCACCAATTTTTCTAATTTTTATTTTTGGCCGTTTTTTTACTTTTCGTCAATGGGGGGGTATTCTCAGTTTAGCGATTTTTAAGCATGTTACTTTATTGCTATTCTGCGTCCCTTTGCATTCGTTTTGCACATTTTTCGGCATTACGTAGTCCTAACGTATCATTTTGCAATATTTAGCATTTGCACCAGTTTAACTAATTTTTATTTTTTTGCCATTTTTGCAGTTTTTCTTAATAACCCCCCCCTATTCTCAGTTTAGCGATTTTTAAGAATTTTACATTATTGCTATTTCTGCGTCCCTTTGCATTCGTTTTGTAGATTTTTCGGCATTACGCAATTCCTACGTATCCTATTTTGCTATATTTAGCATTTGGTTCAGTTTAGTTAATGTTTATTGTTTGGCCATTTTTGCAGTTTTCATCAGTTTGGCGATTTTTAAGCATTTTACTTTATTGCTATTTCTGCGTCCCTTTGCATTCGTTTTGTAGATTTTTCGGCATTACGCAGTCCTAACGTATCATTTTGCAATATTTAGCATTTGCACCAGTTTTATTAATGTTTATTTTTTGGCCATTTTTGCAATTTTCCTTAATATTCTCAGTTTAGCGATTTTTAAGAATTTTACATTGTTGCTATTTCTGTATCCCTTTGCATCCGTTTTGTAGAATTTTCGGCATTACACAGTTCTTACGTATACTATTTTGCTATATTTAGAATTTGCACCAGTTTTTTTATTTTTTTTGGCCATTTTTGCATTTTTCGTCAATGGGAGGGTATTTTGAGTTTAGGGATTTTTAGGCATTTTACTTTATTGCTATTTCTTCGTCCCTTTGCTTTCTTTTTGTAGATTTTTCGGCATTACCCAGTTCTAACGTATCCTATTTTGCTATACTAAGCATTTGCACCAGTTTTTTTTAATTTTTGTTTTTTGGCCATTTTGGCAATTCTCGTCAAGTTAGCGTTTTTAAATATTTTACTTTATTGCTACTTCTGCATCCCTTTGCTTTCCTTTTGTAGATTTTTCGGCATTACCCAGTTCTAACGAATCCTTTTGGCTATATTTTGCATTTGCACCAGTTTTTTTAATTTTTATGTTTTGGCCATTTTTGCAGTTTTCGATAATTGGGGGGGGGTATTCTCAGTTTGTCGATTTTTAAGCATTATAATTTATTGCCATTTTCTGCGTCCCTTTGCATTCGTTTTGTAGATTTTTCGGCATTACGCAGTTCTTACGTATCCTATTTTGCTATATGTTACATTTGCACCAGTTTTTTTAATTTTTATTTTTTGGCCATTTTTTGCAGTTTTCGTCAATGGAGGGTATTCTCAGTTTAGCAATTTTTAAGCATTTTATTTTATTGCTATTTCTGCATCCCTTTGCATTCGTTTTGTTGATTTTTCGGCATACGCAGTCCTAACGTATCCTAGTTTGCTATATTTAGCATTTGCACCGGATTTTTTAATTTTTATTTTTTGGTCATTTTTGGACTTTTCGTCAATGGGAGGGTATTCTCAGTTTAGCGATTTTTAAGCATTTTACTTTATTGCTATTTCTGCGTCCCTTTGCATTCGATTTGTAGATTTTTCGGCATTACGCAGTTCTAACGTATCCTATTTTGCTATAATTAGCATTTGCACCAGTTTTTTTAATTTTTATTTTTGGCCATTTTTGCATTTTTCATCAATGGGGGGGTATTCTCAGTTTAGCGATTTTTACGCATTTTACTTTCTTGCTATTTCTTCGTCCCTTTGCTTTCCTTTTGTAGATTTTTCGGCATTACGCAGTTCTAACGTATCCTATATTGCTATATGTAGCATTTGAACCAGTTTTTTTAATTTTTATTTTTTGGCCATTTTTGTACTTTTCGTCAATGTTGGGGGATTCTCAATTTCATTTTCTCTCATTTTACTTTATTGCTATTTCTGCGTCCCTTTGCATTCGTTTTGTAGATTATTCGGCATTACGCAGTTCTAACGTATTCTATTTTGCTATATGTAGCATTTGCACCAGTTTTTTTAATTTTTATTTTTTGGTCATTTTTGCAGTTTTCGACAATGGGGGATATTCTCAGTTTAGCGATTTTTACGTATTTTACTTTATTGCTATTTCTGCGTCCCTTTGCTTTCCTTTTATAGATTTTTCGGCATTACGCAGTTCTAACGTAACCTATTTTGCTATATGTAGCATTTGCACCAGTTTTTTTTAATTTTTATTTTTCGGCCATTTTTGCAGTTTTCGTCAATGGGGGGGGGGGGTATTCTCAGTTTAGCGTTTTTTTGCGCATTTTACTTTATTGCTTTTTCTGCGTCCCTTTGCATTTGTTTTGTAGATTTTTCGGCATTACGCAGCTCTAACGTATCCTATTTTTCTATATGTAGCATTTGCACCAGTGTTTTAAATTTTTATTTTTTGGTCATTTTTGGAGTTTTCGTCAATGGGGGGGTATTCTCAGTTTAGCGATTTTTAAGCATTTTATTTTATTGCTATTTCTGCATCTCTTTGCATTCGTTTTGTAGATTCTTCGGCATTACGCAGTTCTAAGGTATCCTAAATGCTATATGTAGCATTTGCACCATTTTTTTTAATTTTTATTTTTTGGCCATTTTTGCACTTTTCGTCAATGGGGGGGTTTTCTCAGTTTAGCGATTTTTAACCATTTTACATTATTGCTATTTCTGCGTCCCTTTTCATTCGTTTTGTAGATTTTTTGGCATTACGCAGTTCTAACGTATTCTATTTTGCTATATTAAATATTTGCAATAGTTTTTTTTAATTTTTATTTTTTGTCCATTTTTGCACATTTCGTCAAGTTAGCGATTTTTAAATATTTTACTTTATTGCTACTTCTGCATCCCTTTGCTTTCGTGTTGTAGATTTTTCGGCATTACTAAGTTCTAACGTATCCTATTTTGCTGTGTGTAGCATTTGCACCATTTTTTTAATTTTTATTTTTTGGGCATTTTTGCAGTTTTCGTCAAGTTAGCGATTTTTAAGCATTTTACTTTATTGCTACTTCTTCATCCCTTTGCTTGTCTTTTGTAGATTTTTCGGCATTACGCAGTTCTAACGTATCCTATTTTGCTATATTTAGAATTTGCACGAGTTTTTTTTAATTTTTATTTTTTGGCCATTTTTGCAGTTTTCGTCAATGGAGCCGTTATCGCAGTTTAACGATTTTTAAGCATTTTAATTTATTGCTATTTTCTGCGTCCCTTTGCATTCGTTTTGTAGATTTTTCGGCATTACGCAGTTCTTACGTATCCTATTTTGCTATATGTTACATTTGCACCAGTTTTTTTAATTTTTATTTTTTGGCCATTTTTTGCAGTTTTCGTCAATGGAGGGTATTCTCAGTTTAGCAATTTTTAAGCATTTTACTTTATTGCTATTTCTGCATCCCTTTGCATTCGTTTTGTTGATTTTTCGGCATACGCAGTCCTAACGTATCCTAGTTTGCTATATTTAGCATTTGCACCGGATTTTTTAATTTTTATTTTTTGGTCATTTTTGGAATTTTCGTCAATGGGGGATATTCTCAGTTTAGGGATTTTTACCCATTTTACTTTATTGCTATTTCTTCGTCCCTTTGCTTTCCTTTTGTAGATTTTTCGGCATTACGCAGTCCTAACGTATCCTATTTTGCTATATTTAGCATTTGCACCAGTTTTTTTAATTTTTATTTTTTGGCCATTTTTGCATTTTTCATCAATGGGGGGGGGGTATTCTCAGTTTAGCGATTTTTACGCATTTTGCTTTATTGCTATTTCTTCGTCCCTTTGCTTTCGTTTTGTAGATTTTTCGGCATTACGCAGTTCTAACGTATCCTATAGTGCTATATGTAGCATTTGAACCAGTTTTTTTAATTTTTATTTTCTGGGCATTTTTGCAGTTTTCGTCAATGCGGGGGTATTCTCAGTTTAGCGATTTTTGAGCATTTTACTTTATTGCTATTTCTGCGTCCCTTTGCATTCGTTTTGTAGATTTTTCGGAATTACGCAATTCTAACGTATCCTATTTCACTATATGTAACATTTGCACCAGTTTTTTTAATTTTTATTTTTTGGCCATTTTTGCACCTTTCGTCAATAGGGTGGATTCTCATTTTCATTTTCGCTCGTTTTACTTTATTGCTATTTCTGCGTCCCTTTGCATTCGTTTTGTAGATTATTGGGCATTACGCAGTTCTAACGTATTCTATTTTGCTATATGTAGCATTTGCACCAGTTTTTTTAATTTTTATTTATTGCCATTTTTGCAGTTTTCGTCAATGGGGGATATTCTCAGTTTAGGGATTTTTACCCATTTTGCTTTATTGCTATTTATTCGTCCCTTTGCTTCCTTTTGTAGATTTTTCAGCATTACGCAGTTCTAACGTATCCTATTTTGCTATATTTAGCATTTGCGCCAGTTTTTTTAATTTTTATTTTTTTGCCATTTTTGAGTTTTCGTCAATGGGGGGGGTGTTCTCAGTTTAGCGATTTTTGCGCATTTTACTTTATTGCTATTTCTGCGTCCCTTTGCTTTCCTTTTGTAGATTTTTCGGCATTACGCAGTTCTAACGTATCCTATATTGCTATATGTAGCATTTGCACCAGTTTTTTTAATTTTTATTTTTTGGTCATTTTTGGACTTTTCGTCAGTGTATTCTCAGTTCTCAGGGGGTATTCTCAGTATAGCGATTTTTAAGCATTTTACGTTATTGCTATTTCTGCGTCCCTTTGCATTCCTTTTGTAGATTATTCGGCATTACGCAATTCTAACGTATTCTATTTTGCTATATGTAGCATTTGCACCAGTTTTTTTAATTTTTATTTATTGCCATTTTTGCAGTTTTCGTCAATGGGGAATATTCTCAGTTTAGGGATTTTTACCCATTTTACTTTATTGCTATTTATTCGTCCCTTTGCTTTCCTTTTGTAGATTTTTCGGCATTACGCAGTTCTAACGTATCCTATTTTGCTATATTTAGCATTTGCACCAGTTTTTTTTTAATTTTTATTTTTTGGCTATTTTTGAGCTTTCGTCAATGGGGGGGGGTATTCTCAGTTTAGCGATTTTTGCGCATTTTACTTTATTGCTATTTGTGCGTCCCTTTGCTTTCCTCTTGTAGATTTTTCGGCATTAAGCAGTTCTAACGTATCCTATATTGCTATATGTAGCATTTGCACCAGTTTTTTTAATTTTTATTTTTTGGTCATTTTTGGTCTTTTCGTCAGTGGGGGGGTATTCTCAGTTTAGCGATTTTTAAGCATTTTACTTTATTGCTATTTCTGCGTCCCTTTGCATTCGATTTGTAGATATTTCGGCATTACGCAGTTCTAACGTATCCTATTTTGCTATATTTAGCACTTGCACCAGTTTTTTTAATTTTTATTTTTTGGTCATTTTTGGACTTTTCGTCAGTGGGGGGTATTCTCAGTTTAGCGATTTTTAAGCTTTATTGCTATTTCTGCGTCCGTTTGCATTCGGTTTGTAGATTTTTCGGCATTACGCAGTCCTAACGTATCCTAAATGCTATATGTAGCATTTGCACCATTTTTTTTAATTTTTATTTTTTGGCCATTTTTGCACTTTTCGTCAATGGGGGGGTTTTCTCAGTTTAGCGATTTTTAACCATTTTACATTATTGCTATTTCTGCGTCCCTTTTCATTCGTTTTGTAGATTTTTTGGCATTACGCAGTTCTAACGTATTCTATTTTGCTATATTAAATATTTGCAATAGTTTTTTTTAATTTTTATTTTTTGTCCATTTTTGCACATTTCGTCAAGTTAGCGATTTTTAAATATTTTACTTTATTGCTACTTCTGCATCCCTTTGCTTTCGTGTTGTAGATTTTTCGGCATTACTAAGTTCTAACGTATCCTATTTTGCTGTGTGTAGCATTTGCACCATTTTTTTAATTTTTATTTTTTGGGCATTTTTGCAGTTTTCGTCAAGTTAGCGATTTTTAAGCATTTTACTTTATTGCTACTTCTTCATCCCTTTGCTTGTCTTTTGTAGATTTTTCGGCATTACGCAGTTCTAACGTATCCTATTTTGCTATATTTAGAATTTGCACGAGTTTTTTTTAATTTTTATTTTTTGGCCATTTTTGCAGTTTTCGTCAATGGAGCCGTTATCGCAGTTTAACGATTTTTAAGCATTTTAATTTATTGCTATTTTCTGCGTCCCTTTGCATTCGTTTTGTAGATTTTTCGGCATTACGCAGTTCTTACGTATCCTATTTTGCTATATGTTACATTTGCACCAGTTTTTTTAATTTTTATTTTTTGGCCATTTTTTGCAGTTTTCGTCAATGGAGGGTATTCTCAGTTTAGCAATTTTTAAGCATTTTACTTTATTGCTATTTCTGCATCCCTTTGCATTCGTTTTGTTGATTTTTCGGCATACGCAGTCCTAACGTATCCTAGTTTGCTATATTTAGCATTTGCACCGGATTTTTTAATTTTTATTTTTTGGTCATTTTTGGAATTTTCGTCAATGGGGGATATTCTCAGTTTAGGGATTTTTACCCATTTTACTTTATTGCTATTTCTTCGTCCCTTTGCTTTCCTTTTGTAGATTTTTCGGCATTACGCAGTCCTAACGTATCCTATTTTGCTATATTTAGCATTTGCACCAGTTTTTTTAATTTTTATTTTTTGGCCATTTTTGCATTTTTCATCAATGGGGGGGGTATTCTCAGTTTAGCGATTTTTACGCATTTTGCTTTATTGCTATTTCTTCGTCCCTTTGCTTTCGTTTTGTAGATTTTTCGGCATTACGCAGTTCTAACGTATCCTATAGTGCTATATGTAGCATTTGAACCAGTTTTTTTAATTTTTATTTTCTGGGCATTTTTGCAGTTTTCGTCAATGCGGGGGTATTCTCAGTTTAGCGATTTTTGAGCATTTTACATTATTGCTATTTCTGCGTCCCTTTTCATTCGTTTTGTAGATTTTTTGGCATTACGCAGTTCTAACGTATTCTATTTTGCTATATTAAATATTTGCAATAATTTTTTTTAATTTTTATTTTTTGTCCATTTTTGCACATTTCATCAAGTTAGCGATTTTTAAATATTTTACTTTATTGCTACTTCTGCATCCCTTTGCTTTTCTGTTGTAGATTTTTCGGCATTACTAAGTTCTAACGTATCCTATTTTGCTGTGTGTGGCATTTGCACCATTTTTTTAATTTTTATTTTTTGGGCATTTTTGCAGTATTCGTCAAGTTAGCGATTTTTAGGCATTTTACTTTATTGCTACTTCTTCATCCCTTTGCTTTCCTTTTGTAGATTTTTCGGCATTACGCAGTTCTAACGTATCCTATTTTGCTATATTTAGAATTTGCACGACTTTTTTTTAATTTTTATTTTTTGGCCATTTTTGCAGTTTTCGTCAATGGAGCCGTTATCTCAGTTTAACGATTTTTAAGCATTTTAATTTATTGCTATTTCCGCGCCCTTTTGCATTCGTTTTGTACATTTTTCGGCATTACGCAGTTCTAACGTACCCTATTTTGCTATATTTAGCATTTGCACCAATTTTTCTAATTTTTATTTTTTGGCCATTTTTTTACTTTTCGTCAATAGGGGGGTGCTCTCAGTTTAGCGATTTTTAAGCATATTACTTTATTGCTATTCTGCGTCCCTTTGCATTCGTTTTGTACATTTTTCGGCATTACGTAGTCCTAACGTATCATTTTGCAATATTTAGCATTTGCACCAGTTTTTTTTAATTTTTATTTTTTGGCCATTTTTGAGTTTTCGTCAATGGGGGGGGTATTCTCAGTTTAGCGATTTTTGCGCATTTTACTTTATTGCTATTTCTGCGTCCCTTTGCTTTCCTTTTGTAGATTTGTCCTACGTAGTTTTAACGTATCCTATATTGCTATATGTAGCATTTGCACCAGTTTTTTTAATTTTTAGTTTTTGGTCATTTTTGGACTTTTCGTCAGTGGGGGGGTATTCTTAGTTAAGCGATTTTTAAGCATTTTACTTTATTGCTATTTCTGCGTCTCTATGCATTCGATTTGTAGATTTTTCGGCATTACGCAGTTCTAACGTATCCTATTTTGCTATATTTAGCATTTGCACCAGTTTTTTTAATTTTTATTTTTTGGCCATTTTTGTACTTTTCGTCAATGGTGGGGGATTCTCAATTTCATTTTCTCTCATTTTACTTTATTGCTATTTCTGCGTCCCTTTGCATTCGTTTTGTAGATTTTTCGGCATTACGCAGCTCTAACGTATCCTATTTTTCTATATGTAGCATTTGCACCAGTTTTTTTAATTTTTATTTTTTGGTCATTTTTGGACTTTTCGTCAATGGGGGGGTATTCTCAGTTTAGCGATTTTTAAGCATTTTACTTTATTGCTATTTCTGCGTCCCTTTGCATTCGGTTTGTAGATTTTTCGGCATTACGCAGTTCGAACGTATCCTATTTCGCTATAATTAGCATTTGCACCAGTTTTTTTAATTTTTATTTTTTGGCCATTTTTGCACTTTTCGTCAATGGGGGGCATTCTCAGTTTAGCGATTTTTAAGCATTTTACATTATTGCTATTTCTGCGTCCCTTTTCATTCGTTTTGTAGATTTTTTGGCATTACGCAGTTCTAACGTATTCTATTTTGCTATATTAAATATTTGCACCAGTTTTTTTTAATTTTTATTTTTGTCCATTTTTGCACATTTCGTCAAGTTAGCGATTTTTAAATATTTTACTTTATTGCTACTTCTGCATCCCTTTGCTTTCCTGTTGTAGATTTTTCGGCATTACTAAGTTCTAACGTATCCTATTTTGCTGTGTGTAGCATTTACACCATTTTTTTAATTTTTATTTTTTGGGCATTTTTGCAGTTTTGGTCAAGTTAGCGATTTTTAAGCATTTTACTTTATTGCTACTTCTTCATCCCTTTGCTTTCCTTTTGTAGATTTTTCGGCATTACGCAGTTCTAACGTATCCTATTTTCCTATATTTCACATTTGCACCAATTTTTCTAATTTTTATTTTTGGCCATTTTTTTACTTTTCGTCAACTATTCTCAGTTTAGCGATTTTTAAGCATATTACTTTATTGCTATTCTGCGTCCCTTTGCATTCGTTTTGTACATTTTTCGGCATTACGTAGTCCTAACGTATCATTTTGCAATATTTAGCATTTGCACCAGTTTTACTAATTTTTATTTTTTGGCCATTTTTGCAGTTTTCCTTAAACCCCCCACCCCGTATTCTCAGTTTAGCGATTTTTAACAATTTTACATTATTGCTATTTCTGCGTACCTTTGCATTCGTTTTGTAGATTTTTCGGCATTACGCAATTATTACGTATCCTATTTTGCTATATTTAGCATTTGCTTCAGTTTACTTAATATTTATTTTTTGGCCATTTTTGCAGTTTTCATCAGTTTAGCGATTTTTAAGCATTTTACATTATTGCTATTTCTGCGTCCCTTTTCATTCGTTTTGTAGATTTTTTGGCATTACGCAGTTCTAACGTATTCTATTTTGCTATATTAAATATTTGCACCAGTTTTTTTTAATTTTTATTTTTGTCCATTTTTGCACATTTCGTCAAGTTAGCGATTTTTAAATATTTTACTTTATTGCTACTTCTGCATCCCTTTGCTTTCCTGTTGTAGATTTTTCGGCATTACTAAGTTCTAACGTATCCTATTTTGCTGTGTGTAGCATTTACACCATTTTTTTAATTTTTATTTTTTGGGCATTTTTGCAGTTTTGGTCAAGTTAGCGATTTTTAAGCATTTTACTTTATTGCTACTTCTTCATCCCTTTGCTTTCCTTTTGTAGATTTTTCGGCATTACGCAGTTCTAACGTATCCTATTTTCCTATATTTCACATTTGCACCAATTTTTCTAATTTTTATTTTTGGCCATTTTTTTACTTTTCGTCAACTATTCTCAGTTTAGCGATTTTTAAGCATATTACTTTATTGCTATTCTGCGTCCCTTTGCATTCGTTTTGTACATTTTTCGGCATTACGTAGTCCTAACGTATCATTTTGCAATATTTAGCATTTGCACCAGTTTTATTAATGTTTATTTTTTGGCCATTTTTGCAATTTTCCTTAATATTCTCAGTTTAGCGATTTTTAAGAATTATACATTATTGCTATTTCTGCGTCCCTTTGCATCCTTTTTGTAGATTTTTCGGCATTACACAGTTCTTACGTATACTATTTTGCTATATTTAGAATTTGCACCAGTTTTTTTATTTTTTTTGGACATTTTTGCATTTTTCGTCAATGGGAGGGTATTTTGAGTTTAGGGATTTTTAGGCATTTTACTTTATTGCTATTTCTTCGTACCTTTGCTTTCCTTTTGTAGATTTTTCGGCATTACCCAGTTCTAACGTATCCTATTTTGCTATACTAAGCATTTGCACCAGTTTTTTTTAATTTTTGTTTTTTGGCCATTTTGGCAGTTTTCGTCAAGTTAGCGTTTTTAAATATTTTACTTTATTGCTACTTCTGCATCCCTTTGCTTTCCTTTTGTAGATTTTTCGGCATTACCCAGTTCTAACGAATCCTTTTGGCTATATTTTGCATTTGCACCAGTTTTTTTAATTTTTATGTTTTGGCCATTTTTGCAGTTTTCGATAATTGGGGGGGTATTCTCAGTTTGTCGATTTTTAAGCATTTTAATTTATAGCCATTTTCTGCGTCCCTTTGCATTCGTATTGTAGATTTTTCGGCATTACGCAGTTCTAACGTATCCTATTTTGCTATATTTAGCATTTGCACCAGTTTTTTGAATTTTTATTTTTTGGCCATTTTTGTACTTTTCGTCAATGGTGGGGGATTCTCAATTTCATTTTCTCTCATTTTACTTTATTGCTATTTCTGCGTCCCTTTTCATTCGTTTTGTAGATTATTCGGCATTACGCAGTTCTAACGTATTCTATTTTGCTATATGTAGCATTTGCACCAGTTTTTTTAATTTTTATTTTTTGGCCATTTTTGCAGTTTACGTCAATGGGGGATATTCTCAGTTTAGCGATTTTTACGCATTTTACTTTATTGCTATTTCTGCGTCCCTTTGCTTTCCTTTTATAGATTTTTCGGCATTACGCAGTTCTAACGTATCCTATTTTGCTATATTTAGCATTTGCACCAGTTTTTTTTAATTTTTATTTTTCGGCCATTTTTGCAGTTTTCGTCAATGGGGGGGTATTCTCAGTTTAGCGTTTTTTGCGCATTTTACTTTATTGCTATTTCTGCGTCCCTTTGCATTCGTTTTGTAGATTTTTCGGCATTACGCAGCTCTAACGTATCCTATTTTTCTATATGTAGCATTTGCACCAGTTTTTTTAATTTTTATTTTTGGTCATTTTTGGACTTTTCGTCAATGGGGGGGTATTCTCAGTTTAGCGATTTTTAAGCATTTTACTTTATTGCTATTTCTGCGTCCCTTTGCATTCGGTTTGTAGATTTTTCGGCATTACGCAGTTCGAACGTATCCTATTTCGCTATAATTAGCATTTGCACCAGTTTTTTTAATTTTTATTTTTTGGCCATTTTTGCACTTTTCGTCAATGGGGGGCATTCTCAGTTTAGCGATTTTTAAGCATTTTACATTATTGCTATTTCTGCGTCCCTTTTCATTCGTTTTGTAGATTTTTTGGCATTACGCAGTTCTAACGTATTCTATTTTGCTATATTAAATATTTGCACCAGTTTTTTTTAATTTTTATTTTTGTCCATTTTTGCACATTTCGTCAAGTTAGCGATTTTTAAATATTTTACTTTATTGCTACTTCTGCATCCCTTTTCTTTCCTGTTGTAGATTTTTCGGCATTACTAAGTTCTAACGTATCCTATTTTGCTGTGTGTAGCATTTACACCATTTTTTTAATTTTTATTTTTTGGGCATTTTTGCAGTTTTGGTCAAGTTAGCGATTTTTAAGCATTTTACTTTATTGCTACTTCTTCATCCCTTTGCTTTCCTTTTGTAGATTTTTCGGCATTACGCAGTTCTAACGTATCCTATTTTCCTATATTTCACATTTGCACCAATTTTTCTAATTTTTATTTTTGGCCATTTTTTTACTTTTCGTCAACTATTCTCAGTTTAGCGATTTTTAAGCATATTACTTTATTGCTATTCTGCGTCCCTTTGCATTCGTTTTGTACATTTTTCGGCATTACGTAGTCCTAACGTATCATTTTGCAATATTTAGCATTTGCACCAGTTTTACTAATTTTTATTTTTTGGCCATTTTTGCAGTTTTCCTTAAACCCCCCCCCCCGTATTCTCTGTTTAGCGATTTTTAACAATTTTACATTATTGCTATTTCTGCGTACCTTTGCATTCGTTTTGTAGATTTTTCGGCATTACGCAATTCTTACGTATCCTATTTTGCTATATTTAGCATTTGCTTCAGTTTACTTAATATTTATTTTTTGGCCATTTTTGCAGTTTTCATCAGTTTAGCGATTTTTATAGCATTTTACTTTATTGCTATTTCTGCGTCCCTTTGCATTCGTTTTGTAGATTTTTCGGCATTACGCAGTCCTAACGTATCATTTTGCAATATTTAGCATTTGCACCAGTTTTATTAATGTTTATTTTTTGGCCATTTTTGCAATTTTCCTTAACATTCTCAGTTTAGCGATTTTTAAGAATTATACATTATTGCTATTTCTGCGTCCCTTTGCATCCTTTTTGTAGATTTTTCGGCATTACACAGTTCTTACGTATACTATTTTGCTATATTTAGAATTTGCACCAGTTTTTTTATTTTTTTTTGGCCATTTTTGCATTTTTCGTCAATGGGAGGGTATTTTGAGTTTAGGGATTTTTAGGCATTTTACTTTATTGCTATTTCTTCGTCCCTTTGCTTTCCTTTTGTAGATTTTTCGGCATCACCCAGTTCTAACGTATCCTATTTTGCTATACTAAGCATTTGCACCAGTTTTTTTTAATTTTTGTTTTTTGGCCATTTTGGCAGTTTTCGTCAAGTTAGCGTTTTTAAATATTTTACTTTATTGCTACTTCTGCATCCCTTTGCTTTCCTTTTGTAGATTTTTCGACATTACCCAGTTCTAACGAATCCTTTTGGCTATATTTTGCATTTGCACCAGTTTTTTTAATTTTTATGTTTTGGCCATTTTTGCAGTTTTCGATAATTGGGGGGGGGGTATTCTCAGTTTGTCGATTTTTAAGCATTTTAATTTATAGCCATTTTCTGCGTCCCTTTGCATTCGTATTGTAGATTTTTCGGCATTACGCAGTTCTAACGTATCCTATTTTGCTATATGTTACATTTGCACTAGTTTTTTTAATTTTTATTTTTTGGCCATTTTTTTGCAGTTTTCGTCAATGGGGGGGTATTCTCTGTTTAGCAATTTTTAAGCATTTTACTTTATTGCTATTTCTGCATCCCTTTGCATTCGTTTTGTTGATTTTTCGGCATACGCAGTCCTAACGTATCCTAGTTTGCTATATTTAGCATTTGCACCGGATTTTCTAATTTTTATTTTTTGGTCATTTTTGGACTTTTCGTCAATGGGAGGGTATTCTCAGTTTAGCGATTTTTACGCATTTTACTTTATTGCTATTTCTTCGTCCCTTTGCTTTCCTTTTGTAGGTTTTTCGGCATTACGCAGTTCTAACGTATCCTATATTGCTATATGTAGCATTTGAACCAGTTTTTTTAATTTTTATTTTTTGGCCATTTTTGCAGTTTTCGTCAATGGGGGGGTATTCTCAGTTTAGCGATTTTTGAGCATTTTACTTTATTGCTATTTCTGGGTCCCTTTGCATTCGTTTTGTAGATTTTTCGGCATTACGCAGTTCTAACGTATCCTATTTCACTATATGTAACGTTTGCACCAGTTTTTTTTGATTTTTATTTTTTGGCCATTTTTGCACCTTTCGTCAATAGGGGGGGATTCTCGTTTTCATTTTCGCTCATTTTACTTTATTGCTATTTCTGCGTCCCTTTGCATTCGTTTTGTAGATTATTCGGCATTACGCAATTCTAACGTATTCTATTTTGCTATATGTAGCATTTGCACCAGTTTTTTTAATTTTTATTTTTTGCCATTTTTGCAGTTTTCGTCAATGGGGATATTCTCAGTTTAGGGATTTTTACCCATTTTACTTTATTGCTATTTATTCGCCCCTTTGCTTTCCTTTTGTAGATTTTTCGGCATTACGCAGTTCTAACGTATCCTATTTTGCTATATTTAGCATTTGCACCAGTTTTTTTTTAATTTTTATTTTTTGGCCATTTTTGAGTTTTCGTCAATGGGGGGGGGTATTCTCAGTTTAGCGATTTTTGCGCATTTTACTTTATTGCTATTTCTGCGTCCCTTTGCTTTCCTTTTGTAGATTTGTCGGCATTACGTAGTTTTAACGTATCCTATATTGCTATATGTAGCATTTGCACCAGTTTTTTTAATTTTTAGTTTTTGGTCATTTTTGGACTTTTCGTCAGTGGGGGGGTATTCTTAGTTTAGCGATTTTTAAGCATTTTACTTTATTGCTATTTCTGCGTCTCTATGCATTCGATTTGTAGATTTTTCGGCATTACGCAGTTCTAACGTATCCTATTTTGCTATATTTAGCATTTGCACCAGTTTTTTTAATTTTTATTTTTTGGCCATTTTTGTACTTTTCGTCAATGGTGGGGGATTCTCAATTTCATTTTCTCTCATTTTACTTTATTGCTATTTCTGCGTCCCTTTTCATTCGTTTTGTAGATTATTCGGCATTACGCAGTTCTAACGTATTCTATTTTGCTATATGTAGCATTTGCACCGGTTTTTAATTTTTATTTTTTGGCCATTTTTGCAGTTTACGTCAATGGGGGATATTCTCAGTTTAGCGATTTTTACGCATTTTACTTTATTGCTATTTCTGCGTCCCTTTGCTTTCCTTTTATAGATTTTTCGGCATTACGCAGTTCTAACGTATCCTATTTTGCTATATTTAGCATTTGCACCAGTTTTTTTTAATTTTTATTTTTCGGCCATTTTTGCAGTTTTCGTCAATGGGGGGGTATTCTCAGTTTAGCGTTTTTTGCGCATTTTACTTTATTGCTATTTCTGCGTCCCTTTGCATTTGTTTTGTAGATTTTTCGGCATTACGCAGCTCTAACTTATCCTATTTTTCTAAATGTAGCATTTGCACCAGTTTTTTAAATTTTTATTTTTTGGTCATTTTTGGACTTTTCGTCAATGGGGGTGGTATTCTCAGTTTAGCGATTTTTAAGCATTTTACTTTATTGCTATTTCTGCGTCCCTTTTCATTGGTTTTGTAGATTTTTTGGCATTACGCAGTTCTAACGTATTCTAATTTGCTATATTAAATATTTGCAATAGTTTTTTTTAATTTTTATTTTTTGTCCATTTTTGCACATTTCGTCAAGTTAGCGATTTTTAAATATTTTACTTTATTGCTAGTTCTGCATCCCTTTGCTTTCCTGTTGTAGATTTTTCGGCATTACTAAGTTCTAACGTATCCTATTTTGCTGTGGGTAGCATTTGCACCATTTTAATAATTTTTATTTTTTGGGCATTTTTGCAGTTTTCGTCAAGTTAGCGATTTTTAAGCATTTTACTTTATTGCTACTTCTTCATCCCTTTGCTTTCCTTTTGTAGATTTTTCGGCATTACGCAGTTCTAACGTATCCTATTTTGCTATATTTAGAATTTGCACGAGTTTTTTTTAAGTTTTATTTTTTGGCCATTTTTGCAGTTTTCGTCAATGGAGCCGTTATCTCAGTTTAACGATTTTTAAGCATTTTAATTTATTGCTATTTCCGCGCCCTTTTGCATTCGTTTTGTATATTTTCGGCATTACGCAGTTCTAACGTATCCTATTTTGCTATATTTAGCATTTGCACCAATTTTTCTAATTTTTATTTTTGGCCATTTTTTTACTTTTCGTCAATAGGGGGGTATTCTCAGTTTAGCGATTTTTAAGCATCTTACTTTATTACTATTCTGCGTCCCTTTGCATTCGTTTTTTACATTTTTCGGCATTACGTAGTCCTAACGTATGATTTTGCAATATTTAGCATTTGCACCAGTTTAACTAATTTTTATTTTTTGGCCATTTTTGCAGTTTTCCTTACTAACCCCCCCCGTATTCTCAGTTTAGCGATTTTTAAGAATTTTACATTATTGCTATTTCTGCGTCCCTTTGCATTCGTTTTGTAGATTTTTCGGCATTACGCAATTCCTACGTATCCTATTTTGCTATATTTAGCATTTGGTTCAGTTTAGTTAATGTTTATTTTTTGGCCATTTTTGCAGTTTTCATCAGTTTAGCGATTTTTAAGCATTTTACTTTATTGCTATTTCTGCGTCCCTTTGCATTCGTTTTGTAGATTTTTCGGCATTACGCAGTCCTAACGTATCATTTTGCAATATTTAGCATTTGCACCAGTTTTATTAATGTTTATTTTTTGGCCATTTTTGCAATTTTCCTTAATATTCTCAGTTTAGCGATTTTTAAGAATTTTACATTATTGCTATTTCTGTGTCCCTTTGCATCCGTTTTGTAGATTTTTCGGCATTACACAGTTCTTACGTATACTATTTTGCTATATTTAGAATTTGCACCAGTTTTTTTATTTTTTTTGGCCATTTTTGCATTTTTCGTCAATGGGAGGGTATTTTGAGTTTAGGGATTTTTAGGCATTTTACTTTATTGCTATTTCTTCGTCCCTTTGCTTTCCTTTTGTAGATTTTTCGGCATTACCCAGTTCTAACGTATCCTATTTTGCTATACTAAGTATTTGCACCAGTTTTTTTTAATTTTTGTTTTTTGGCCATTTTGGCAGTTTTCGTCAAGTTAGCGTTTTTAAATATTTTACTTTATTGCTACTTCTGCATCCCTTTGCTTTCCTTTTGTAGATTTTTCGGCATTACCCAGTTCTAACGAATCCTTTTGGCTATATTTTGCATTTGCACCAGTTTTTTTAATTTTTATGTTTATGCCATTTTTGCAGTTTTCGATAATTGGGTGGGGGGTATTCTCAGTTTGTCGATTTTTAAGCATTTTAATTTATTGCCATTTTCTGCGTCCCTTTGCATTCGTTTTGTAGATTTTTCGGCATTACGCAGTTCTAACGTATCCTATTTTGCTATATGTTACATTTGCACCAGTTTTTTTAATTTTTATTTTTTGGCCATTTTTTTGCAGTTTTCGTCAATGGGGGGGTATTCTCAGTTTAGCGATTTTTGAGCATTTTACTTTATATGCGCTTTCTGCGTCCCTTTGCATTCGTTTTGTAGATTTTTCGGCATTACGCAGCTCTAACCAATCCTATTTTTCTAAATGTAGCATTTGCACCAGTTTTTTAAATTTTTATTTTTTGGTCATTTTTGGACTTTTCGTCAATGGGGGGGGGTATTCTCAGTTTAGCGATTTTTAAGCATTTTACTTTATTGCTATTTCTGCGTCCCTTTGCATTCGATTTGTAGATTTTTCGGCATTACGCAGTTCGAACGTATCCTATTTTGCTATAATTAGCATTTGCACCAGTTTTTTTAATTTTTATTTTTTGGCCATTTTTGCACTTTTCGTCAATGGGGGGGCATTCTCAGTTTAGCAATTTTTAAGCATTTTACATTATTGCTATTTCTGCGTCCCTTTTCATTCGTTTTGTAGATTTTTTGGCATTACGCAGTTCTAACGTATTCTATTTTGCTATATTAAATATTTCCAATAGTTTTTTTTAATTTTTATTTTTTGTCCATTTTTGCACATTTCGTCAAGTTAGCGATTCTTAAATATTTTACTTTATTGCTACTTCTGCATCCCTTTGCTTTCCTGTTGTAGATTTTTCGGCATTATTAAGTTCTAACGTATCCTATTTTGCTGTGTGTAGCATTTGCACCATTTTTTTAATTTTTATTTTTTGGGCATTTTTGCAGTTTTCGTCAAGTTAGCGATTTTTAAGCATTTTACTTTATTGCTACTTCTTCATCCCTTTGCTTTCCTTTTGTAGATTTTTCGGCATTACGCAGTTCTAACGTATCCTATTTTGCTATATTTAGAATTTGCACGAGTTTTTTTTAATTTTTATTTTTTGGCCATTTTTGCAGTTTTTGTCAATGGAGGCGTTATCTCAGTTTAACGATTTTTAAGCATTTTAATTTATTGCTATTTCTGCGCCCTTTTGCATTCGTTTTGTACATTTTTCGGCATTACGCAGTTCTAACGTATCCTATTTTGCTATATTTAGCATTTGCACCAATTTTTCTAATTTTTATTTTTGGCCATTTTTTTACTTTTCGTCAATAGGGGGGTATTCTCAGTTTAGCGATTTTTAAGCATATTACTTTATTACTATTCTTCGTCCCTTTGCATTAGTTTTGTACATTTTTCGGCATTACGTAGTCCTAACGTATCATTTTGCAATATTTAGCATTTGCACCAGTTTTATTAATGTTTATTTTTTGGCCATTTTTGCAGTTTTCCTTACTAACCCCCCCCCCGTATTCTCAGTTTAGCGATTTTTAAGAATTTTACATTATTGCTATTTCTGCGTCCCTTTGCATTCGTTTTGTAGATTTTTCGGCATTACGCAATTCCTACGTATCCTATTTTGCTATATTTAGCATTTGGTTCAGTTTAGTTAATGTTTATTTTTTGGCCATTTTTGCAGTTTTCATCAGTTTAGCGATTTTTAAGCATTTTACTTTATTGCTATTTCTGCGTCCCTTTGCATTCGTTTTGTAGATTTTTCGGCATTACGCAGTCCTAACGTATCATTTTGCAATATTTAGCATTTGCACCAGTTTTATTAATGTTTATTTTTTGGCCATTTTTGCAGTTTTCATCAGTTTAGCGATTTTTAAGCATTTTACTTTATTGCTATTTCTGCGTCCCTTTGCATC
The DNA here is from genome assembly GCA_030765065.1 of Deroplatys truncata. NCBI lineage: Eukaryota > Metazoa > Arthropoda > Insecta > Mantodea > Mantidae > Deroplatys > Deroplatys truncata. The sequence continues at coordinate 186,417,250 of CM060984.1, forward strand.
CGTTTTGTAGATTTTTCGGCATTACACAGTTCTTACGTATACTATTTTGCTATATTTAGAATTTGCACCAGTGTTTTTATTTTTTTTTGGCCATTTTTGCATTTTTCGTCAATGGGAGGGTATTTTGAGTTTAGGGATTTTTAGGCATTTTACTTTATTGCTATTTCTTCGTTCCTTTGCTTTCCTTTTGTAGATTTTTCGGCATTACCCAGTTCTAACGTATCCTATTTTGCTATACTAAGTATTTGCACCAGTTTTTTTTTAATTTTTGTTTTTTGGCCATTTTGGCAGTTTTCGTCAAGTTAGCGTTTTTAAATATTTTACTTTATTGCTACTTCTGCATCCCTTTGCTTTCCTTTTGTAGATTTTTCGGCATTACCCAGTTCTAACGAATCCTTTTGGCTATATTTTGCATTTGCACCAGTTTTCTTAATTTTTATGTTTTGGCCATTTTTGCAGTTTTCGATAATTGGGGGGGGGGTATTCTCAGTTTGTCGATTTATAAGCATTTTAATTTATTGCCATTTTCTGCGTCCCTTTGCATTCGTATTGTAGATTTTTCGGCATTACGCAGTTCTAACGTATCCTATTTTGCTATATGTTACATTTGCACCAGTTTTTTTAATTTTTATTTTTTGGCCATTTTTTTGCAGTTTTCTTCAATGGGGGTTTTTCTCTGTTTAGCAATTTTTAAGCATTTTACTTTATTGCTATTTCTGCATCCCTTTGCATTCGTTTTGTTAATTTTTCGGCATACGCAGTCCTAACGTATCCTAGTTTGCTATATTTAGCATTTGCACCGGATTTTTTAATTTTTATTTTTTGGTCATTTTTGGACTTTTCGTCAATGGGAGGGTATTCTCAGTTTAGCGATTTTTAAGCATTTTACTTTATTGCTATTTCTGCGTCCCTTTGCATTCGATTTGTAGATTTTTCGGCATTACGCAGTTCTAACGTATCCTATTTTGCTATAATTAGCATTTGCACCAGTTTTTTTAATTTTTATTTTTTGGCCATTTTTGCAGTTTTCGTCAATGCGGGGGTATTCTCAGTTTAGCGATTTTTGAGCATTTTACTTTATTGCTATTTCTGCGTCCCTTTGCATTCGTTTTGTAGATTTTTCGGCATTACGCAGTTCTAACGTATCCTATTTCACTATATGTAACATTTGCACCAGTTTTTTTAATTTTTATTTTTTGGCCATTTTTGCACCTTTCGTCAATAGGGGGAGATTCTCATTTTCATTTTCGCTCACTTTACTTTATTGCTATTTCTGCGTCCCTTTACATTCGTTTTGTAGATTATTCGGCATTACGCAGTTCTAACGTATTCTATTTTGCTATATGTAGCATTTGCACCAGTTTTTTTAATTTTTATTTATTGCCATTTTTGCAGTATTCGTCAATGGGGGATATTCTCAGTTTAGGGATTTTTACCCATTTTTCTTTATTGCTATTTATTCGTCCCTTTGCTTCCTTTTGTAGATTTTTCGGCATTACGCAGTTCTAACGTATCCTATTTTGCTATATTTAGCATTTGCACAGGTTTTTTAATTTGTATTTTTTGGCCATTTTTGAGTTTTCGTCATTGGGGGGGTATTCTCAGTTTAGCGATTTTTGCGCATTTTACTTTATTGCTATTTCTGCGTCCCTTTGCTTTCCTTTTGTAGATTTTTCGGCATTACGCAGTTCTAACGTATCCTATATTGCTATATGTAGCATTTGCACCAGTTTTTTTAATTTTTATTTTTTGGTCATTTTTGGACTTTTCGTCAGTGGGGGGGGGGTATTCTCAGTTTAGCGATTTTTAAGCATTTTACTTTATTGCTATTTCTGCGTCCCTTTGCATTCCTTTTGTAGATTATTCGGCATTACGCAATTCTAACGTATTCTATTTTGCTATATGTAGCATTTGCACCAGTTTTTTTAATTTTTATTTATTGCCATTTTTGCAGTTTTCGTTAATGGGGGATATTCTCAGTTTAGGGATTTTTACCCATTTTACTTTATTGCTATTTATTCGTCCCTTTGCTTTCCTTTTGTAGATTTTTCGGCATTACGCAGTTCTAACGTATCCTATTTTGCTATATTTAGCATTTGCACCAGTTTTTTTTTTAATTTTTATTTTTTGGCCATTTTTGAGTTTTCGTCAATGGGCGGGGGTATTCTCAGTTTAGCGATTTTTGCGCATTTTACTTTATTGCTATTTCTGCGTCCCTTTGCTTTCCTCTTGTAGATTTTTCGGAATACGCAGTTCTAACGTATCCTATTTTGCTATATTTAGCATTTGCACCAGTTTTTTTAATTTTTATTTTTTGGTCATTTTTGGACTTTTCGTCAGTGGGGGGGTATTCTCAGTTTAGCGATTTTTAAGCATTTTACTTTATTGCTATTTCTGCGTCCCTTTTCATTCGTTTTGTAGATTTTTTGGCATTACGCAGTTCTAACGTACTCTATTTTGCTATATTAAATATTTGCACCAGTTTTTTTTAATTTTTATTTTTTGTCCATTTTTGCACATTTCGTCAAGTTAGCGATTTTTAAATATTTTACTTTATTGCTACTTCTGCATCCCTTTGCTTTCCTGTTGTAGATTTTTCGGCATTACTAAGTTCTAAGGTATCCTATTTTGCTGTGTGTAGCATTTGCACCATTTTTTTAATTTTTATTTTTTGGGCATTTTTGCAGTTTTCGTCAAGTTAGCGATTTTTAAACATTTTACTTTATTGCTACTTCTTCATCCCTTTGCTTTCCTTTTGTAGATTTTTCGGCATTACGCAGTTCTAACGTATCCTGTTTTGCTATATTTAGAATTTGCACGAGTTTTTTTTAATTTTTATTTTTTGGCCATTTTTGCAGTTTTCGTCAATGGAGGCGTTATCTCATTTTAACCATTTTTAAGCGTTTTACTTTATTGCTATTTCTGCGTCCCTTTGCATTCGTTTTGTACATTTTTCGGCATTACGCAGTTCTAACGTATCCTATTTTGCTATATTTAGCATTTGCAGCAATTTTTCTAATTTTTATTTTTGGCCATTTTTTTACTTTTCGTCAATGGGGGGGTATTCTCAGTTTAGCGATTTTTAAGCATATTACTTTATTGCTATTCTGCTTCCCTTTGCATTTGTTTTGCACATTTTTCGGCATTACGTAGTCCTAACGTATCATTTTGCAATATTTAGCATTTGCACCAGTTTAACTAATTTTTATTTTTTGGCCATTTTTGCAGTTTTCCTTAATAACCCCCCCACCGTATTCTCAGTTTAGCGATTTTTATGAATTTTACATTATTGCTATTTCTGCGTCCCTTTGCATTCGTTTTGTAGATTTTTCGGCATTACGCAATTCCTACGTATCCTATTTTGCTATATTTAGCATTTGGTTCTGTTTAGTTAATGTTTATTTTTTGGCCATTTTTGCAGTTTTCATCAGTTTAGCGATTTTTAAGCATATTACTTTATTGCTATTCTGCGTCCCTTTGCATTTGTTTTGCACATTTTTCGGCATTACGTAGTCCTAACGTATCATTTTGCAATATTTAGTATTTGCACCAGTTTAACTAATTTTTATTTTTTGGCCATTTTTGCAGTTTTCCTTAATAACCCCCCCCGTATTCTCAGTTTAGCGATTTTTATGAATTTTACATTATTGCTATTTCTGCGTCCCTTTGCATTCGTTTTGTAGATTTTTCGGCATTACGCAGTCCTAACGTATCATTTTGCAATGTTTAGCATTTGCACCAGTTTTATTAATGTTTATTTTTTGGCCATTTTTGCAATTTTCCTTAATATTCTCAGTTTAGCGATTTTTAAGAATTTTACATTATTGCTATTTCTGTATCCCTTGGCATCCGTTTTGTTGATTTTTCGGCATTACACAGTTCTTACGTATACTATTTTGCTATATTTAGAATTTGCACCAGTTTTTTTATTTTTTTTGGCCATTTTTGCATTTTTCGTCAATGGGAGGGTATTTTGAGTTTAGCAATTTTTAAGCATTTTACTTTATTGCTATTTCTGCATCCCCTTGCATTCGTTTTGTTGATTTTTCGGCATACGCAGTCCTAATGTATCCTAGTTTGCTATTATTAGCATTTGCACCGGATTTTTTAATTTTTATTTTTTGGTCATTTTTGGACTTTTCGTCAATGGGAGGGTATTCTCAGTTTAGCGATTTTTAAGCATTTTACTTTATTGCTATTTCTGCGTCCCTTTGCATTCGATTTGTAGATTTTTCGGCATTACGCAGTTCTAACGTATCCTATTTTGCTATAATTAGCATTTGCACCAGTTTTTTTAATTTTTATTTTTTGGCCATTTTTGCATTTTTCATCAATGGGGGGGTATTCTCAGTTTAGCGATTTTTACGCATTTTACTTTATTGCTATTTCTTCGTCCCTTTGCTTTCCTTTTGTAGATTTTTCGGCATTACGCAGTTCTAACGTATCCTATATTGCTATATGTAGCATTTGAACCAGTTTTTTTAATTTTTATTTTTTGGCCATTTTTGTACTTTTCGTCAATGTTGGGGGATTCTCAATTTCATTTTCTCTCATTTTACTTTATTGCTATTTCTGCGTCCCTTTGCATTCGTTTTGTAGATTATTCGGCATTACGCAGTTCTAACGTATCCTATTTTGCTATATGTTACATTTGCACCAGTTTTTTTAATTTTTATTTTTTGGCCATTTTTTTGCAGTTTTCGATAATTGGGGGGGTATTCTCAGTTTGTCGATTTTTAAGAATTTTAATTTATTGCCATTTTCTGCGTCCCTTTGCATTCGTTTTGTAGATTTTTCGGCATTACGCAGTTCTAACGTATCCTATTTTGCTATATGTTACATTTGCACCAGTTTTTTTAATTTTTATTTTTTGGCCATTTTTGTACTTTTCGTCAATGGTGGGGGATTCTCAATTTCATTTTCTCTCATTTTACTTTATTGCTATTTCTGCGTCCCTTTGCATTCGTTTTGCAGATTATTCGGCATTACGCAGTTCTAACGTATTCTATTTTGCTATATGTAGCATTTGCACCAGTTTTTTTTAATTTTTATTTTTTGGCCATTTTTTTGCAGTTTTCGTCAATGGGGGGTATCCTCAGTTTAGCAATTTTTAAGCATTTTACTTTATTGCTATTTCTGCGTCCCTTTGCATTCGATTTGTACATTTTTCGGCATTACGCAGTTCTAACGTATCCTATTTTGCTATATTTAGCATTTGCACCAGTTTTTTTTAATTTTTATTTCTTGGCCATTTTTGAGTTTTCGTCAATGGGGGGGGTATTCTCAGTTTAGCGATTTTTGCGCATTTTACTTTATTGCTATTTCTGCGTCCCTTTGCTTTCCTTTTGTAGATTTTTCGGCATTACGCAGTTCTAACGTATCCTATATTGCTATATGTAGCATTTGCACCAGTTTTTTTAATTTTTATTTTTTGGTCATTTTTGGACTTTTCGTCAGTGGGGGGGTATTATCAGTTTAGCGATTTTTAAGCATTTTACTTTCTTGCTATTTCTGCGTCCCTTTGCATTCGATTTGTAGATTTTTCGGGATTACGCAGTTCTAACGTATCCTATTTTGCTATATTTAGCATTTGCACCAGTTTTTTTAATTTTTATTTTTTGGCCATTTTTGTACTTTTCGTCAATGGTGGGGGATTCTCAATTTCATTTTCTCTCATTTTACTTTATTGCTATTTCTGCGTCCCTTTGCATTCGATTTGTAGATTTTTTGGCATTACGCAGTTCGAACGTATCCTATTTCGCTATAATTAGCATTTGCACCAGTTTTTTTAATTTTTATTTTTTGGCCATTTTTGCAGTTTTCGTCAAAGGGGGATATTCTCAGTTTAGCGATTTTTACGCATTTTACTTTATTGCTATTTCTGCGTCCCTTTGCTGTCCTTTTATAGATTTTTCGGCATTACGCAGTTCTAACGTATCCTATTTTGCTATATTTAGCATTTGCACCAGTTTTTTTTAATTTTTATTTTTCGGCCATTTTTGCAGTTTTCGTTAATGGGGGGGTATTCTCAGTTTAGCGTTTTTTGCGCATTTTACTTTATTGCTATTTCTGCGTCCCTTTGCATTCGTTTTGTACATTTTTCGGCATATCGCAGCTCTAACGTATCCTATTTTTCTAAAGTAGCATTTGCACCAGTTTTTTTAATTTTTATTTTTTGGTCATTTTTGGACTTTTCGTCAATGGGGGGGTATCCTCAGTTTAGCGATTTTTAACCATTTTACTTTATTGCTATTTCTGCGTCCCTTTGCATTCGATTTGTAGATTTTTCGGCATTACGCAGTTCGAACGTATCCTATTTCGCTATAATTAGCATTTGCACCAGTTTTTTTAATTTTTATTTTTGTCCATTTTTGCACATTTCGTCAAGTTAGCGATTTTTAAATATTTTACTTTATTGCTACTTCTGCATCCCTTTGCTTTCCTGTTGTAGATTTTTCGGCATTACTAAGTTCTAACGTATCCTATTTTGCTGTGTGTAGCATTTACACCATTTTTTTAATTTTTATTTTTTGGGCATTTTTGCAGTTTTCGTCAAGTTAGCGATTTTTAAGCATTTTACTTTATTGCTACTTCTTCATCTCTTTGCTTTCCTTTTGTAGATTTTTCGGCATTACGCAGTTCTAACGTATCCTATTTTGCTATATTTCACATTTGCACCAATTTTTCTAATTTTTATTTTTGGCCATTTTTTTACTTTTCGTCAATGGGGGGGTATTCTCAGTTTAGCGATTTTTAAGCATATTACTTTATTGCTATTCTGCGTCCCTTTGCATTCGTTTTGTACATTTTTCGGCATTACGTAGTCCTAACGTATCATTTTGCAATATTTAGCATTTTCACCAGTTTTACTAATTTTTATTTTTTGGCCCTCTTTGCAGTTTTCCTTAACCCCCCCCCCCCCGTATTCTCAGTTTAGCGATTTTTAAGAATTTTACATTATTGCTATTTCTGCGTACCTTTGCATTCGTTTTGTAGATTTTTCGGCATTACGCAGTTCTAACGTATCCTATTTTGCTATATTTAGAATTTGCACGAGTTTTTTTTAATTTTATTTTTTGGCCATTTTTGCAGTTTTTGTCAATGGAGGCGTTATCTCAGTTTAACGATTTTTAAGCATTTTAATTTATTGCTATTTCCGCGCCCTTTTGCATTCGTTTTGTACATTTTTCGGCATTACGCAGTTCTAACGTATCCTATTTTGCTATATTTAGCATTTGCACCAATTTTTCTAATTTTTATTTTTGGCCATTTTTTTACTTTTCGTCAATCCCCCCGCCATTTTTGCAGTTTTCCTTACTAACCCCCCCCCCGTATTCTCAGTTTAGCGATTTTTAAGAATTTTACATTATTGCTATTTCTGCGTCCCTTTGCATTCGTATTGTAGATTTTTCGGCATTACGCAATTCCTACGTATCCTATTTTGCTATATTTAGCATTTGGTTCAGTTTAGTTAATGTTTAGTTTTTGGCCATTTTTGCAGTTTTCATCAGTTTAGCGATTTTTAAGCATTTTACTTTATTGCTATTTCTGGGTCCCTTTGCATTCGTTTTGTAGATTTTTCGGCATTACGCAGTCCTAACGTATCATTTTGCAATATTTAGCATTTGCACCAGTTTTATTAATGTTTATTTTTTGGCCATTTTTGCAATTTTCCTTAATATTCTCAGTTTAGCGATGTTTAAGAATTTTACATTATTGCTATTTCTGTGTCCCTTTGCATCCGTTTTGTAGATTTTTCGGCATTACACAGTTCTTACGTATACTATTTTGCTATATTTAGAATTTGCACCAGTTTTTTTATTTTTTTTGGCCATTTTTGCATTTTTCGTCAATGGGAAGGTATTTTGAGTTTAGGGATTTTTAGGCATTTTACTTTATTGCTATTTCTTCGTCCCTTTGCTTTCCTTTTGTAGATTTTTCGGCATTACCCAGTTCTAACGTATCCTATTTTGCTATACTAAGTATTTGCACCAGTTGTTTTTAATTTTTGTTTTGTGGCCATTTTGGCAGTTTTCGTCAAGTTAGCGTTTTTAAATATTTTACTTTATTGCTACTTCTGCATCCCTTTGCTTTCCTTTTGTAGATTTTTCGGCATTACCCAGTTCGAACGAATCCTTTTGGCTATATTTTGCATTTGCACCAGTTTTTTTAATTTTTATGTTTTGGCCATTTTTGCAGTTTTCGATAATTGGGGGGGGGTATTCTCAGTTTGTCGATTTTTAAGCATTTTAATTTATTGCCATTTTCTGCGTCCCTTTGCATTCGTATTGTAGATTTTTCGGCATTACGCTGTTCTAACGTATCCTATTTTGCTATATTTAGCATTTGCACAGGTTTTTTAATTTTTATTTTTTGGCCATTTTTGAGTTTTCGTCAATGGGGGGGTATTCTCAGTTTAGCGATTTTTGCGCATTTTACTTTATTGCTATTTCTGCGTCCCTTTGCTTTCCTTTTGTAGATTTTTCGGCATTACGCAGTTCTAACGTATCCTATATTGCTATATGTAGCATTTGCACCAGTTTTTTTAATTTTTATTTTTTGGTCATTTTTGGACATTTCGTCAGTGGGGGGGGGGTATTCTCAGTTTATCGATTTTTAAGCATTTTACTTTATTGCTATTTCTGCGTCCCTTTGCATTCCTTTTGTAGATTATTCGGCATTACGCAATTCTAACGTATTCTATTTTGCTATATGTAGCATTTGCACCAGTTTTTTTAGTTTTTATTTATTCCATTTTTGCAGTTTTCGTTAATGGGGGATATTCTCAGTTTAGGGATTTTTACCCATTTTACTTTATTGCTATTTATTCGTCCCTTTGCTTTCCTTTTGTAGATTTTTCGGCATTACGCAGTTCTAACGTATCCTATATTGCTATATGTAGCATTTGCACCAGTTTTTTAAATTTTTATTTTTTGGTCATTTTTGGACTTTTCGTCAATGGGGGGGTATTCTCAGTTTAGCGATTTTTAAGCATTTTACTTTATTGCTATTTCTGCGTCCCTGTGCATTCGATTTGTAGATTTTTCGGCATTACGCAGTTCGAACGTATCCTATTTTGCTATAATTAGCATTTGCACCAGTTTTTTTAATTTTTTTTTGGCCATTTTTGCACTTTTCGTCAATGGGGGGGCATTCTCAGTTTAGCGATTTTTAAGCATTTTACATTATTGCTATTTCTGCGTCCCTTTTCATTCGTTTTGTAGATTTTTTGGCATTACGCAGTTCTAACGTATTCTATTTTGCTATATTAAATATTTGCACCAGTTTTTTTTAATTTTTATTTTTGTCCATTTTTGCACATTTCGTCAAGTTAGCGATTTTTAAATATTTTACTTTATTGCTACTTCTGCATCCCTTTGCTTTCCTGTTGTAGATTTTTCGGCATTACTAAGTTCTAACGTATCCTATTTTGCTGTGTGTAGCATTTACACCATTTTTTTAATTTTTATTTTTTGGGCATTTTTGCAGTTTTCGTCAAGTTAGCGATTTTTAAGCATTTTACTTTATTGCTACTTCTTCATCTCTTTGCTTTCCTTTTGTAGATTTTTCGGCATTACGCAGTTCTAACGTATCCTATTTTGCTATATTTCACATTTGCACCAATTTTTCTAATTTTTATTTTTGGCCATTTTTTTACTTTTCGTCAATGGGGGGGTATTCTCAGTTTAGCGATTTTTAAGCATATTACTTTATTGCTATTCTGCGTCCCTTTGCATTCGTTTTGTACATTTTTCGGCATTACGTAGTCCTAACGTATCATTTTGCAATATTTAGCATTTTCACCAGTTTTACTAATTTTTATTTTTTGGCCCTCTTTGCAGTTTTCCTTAACCCCCCCCCGTATTCTCAGTTTAGCGATTTTTAAGAATTTTACATTATTGCTATTTCTGCGTACCTTTGCATTCGTTTTGTAGATTTTTCGGCATTACGCAGTTCTAACGTATCCTATTTTGCTATATTTAGAATTTGCACGAGTTTTTTTTAATTTTATTTTTTGGCCATTTTTGCAGTTTTTGTCAATGGAGGCGTTATCTCAGTTTAACGATTTTTAAGCATTTTAATTTATTGCTATTTCCGCGCCCTTTTGCATTCGTTTTGTACATTTTTCGGCATTACGCAGTTCTAACGTATCCTATTTTGCTATATTTAGCATTTGCACCAATTTTTCTAATTTTTATTTTTGGCCATTTTTTTACTTTTCGTCAATCCCCCCGCCATTTTTGCAGTTTTCCTTACTAACCCCCCCCCCCCGTATTCTCAGTTTAGCGATTTTTAAGAATTTTACATTATTGCTATTTCTGCGTCCCTTTGCATTCGTATTGTAGATTTTTCGGCATTACGCAATTCCTACGTATCCTATTTTGCTATATTTAGCATTTGGTTCAGTTTAGTTAATGTTTAGTTTTTGGCCATTTTTGCAGTTTTCATCAGTTTAGCGATTTTTAAGCATTTTACTTTATTGCTATTTCTGGGTCCCTTTGCATTCGTTTTGTAGATTTTTCGGCATTACGCAGTCCTAACGTATCATTTTGCAATATTTAGCATTTGCACCAGTTTTATTAATGTTTATTTTTTGGCCATTTTTGCAATTTTCCTTAATATTCTCAGTTTAGCGATGTTTAAGAATTTTACATTATTGCTATTTCTGTGTCCCTTTGCATCCGTTTTGTAGATTTTTCGGCATTACACAGTTCTTACGTATACTATTTTGCTATATTTAGAATTTGCACCAGTTTTTTTATTTTTTTTGGCCATTTTTGCATTTTTCGTCAATGGGAAGGTATTTTGAGTTTAGGGATTTTTAGGCATTTTACTTTATTGCTATTTCTTCGTCCCTTTGCTTTCCTTTTGTAGATTTTTCGGCATTACCCAGTTCTAACGTATCCTATTTTGCTATACTAAGTATTTGCACCAGTTGTTTTTAATTTTTGTTTTGTGGCCATTTTGGCAGTTTTCGTCAAGTTAGCGTTTTTAAATATTTTACTTTATTGCTACTTCTGCATCCCTTTGCTTTCCTTTTGTAGATTTTTCGGCATTACCCAGTTCGAACGAATCCTTTTGGCTATATTTTGCATTTGCACCAGTTTTTTTAATTTTTATGTTTTGGCCATTTTTGCAGTTTTCGATAATTGGGGGGGGTATTCTCAGTTTGTCGATTTTTAAGCATTTTAATTTATTGCCATTTTCTGCGTCCCTTTGCATTCGTATTGTAGATTTTTCGGCATTACGCTGTTCTAACGTATCCTATTTTGCTATATTTAGCATTTGCACAGGTTTTTTAATTTTTATTTTTTGGCCATTTTTGAGTTTTCGTCAATGGGGGGGTATTCTCAGTTTAGCGATTTTTGCGCATTTTACTTTATTGCTATTTCTGCGTCCCTTTGCTTTCCTTTTGTAGATTTTTCGGCATTACGCAGTTCTAACGTATCCTATATTGCTATATGTAGCATTTGCACCAGTTTTTTTAATTTTTATTTTTTGGTCATTTTTGGACATTTCGTCAGTGGGGGGGGGTATTCTCAGTTTATCGATTTTTAAGCATTTTACTTTATTGCTATTTCTGCGTCCCTTTGCATTCCTTTTGTAGATTATTCGGCATTACGCAATTCTAACGTATTCTATTTTGCTATATGTAGCATTTGCACCAGTTTTTTTAGTTTTTATTTATTGCCATTTTTGCAGTTTTCGTTAATGGGGGATATTCTCAGTTTAGGGATTTTTACCCATTTTACTTTATTGCTATTTATTCGTCCCTTTGCTTTCCTTTTGTAGATTTTTCGGCATTACGCAGTTCTAACGTATCCTATATTGCTATATGTAGCATTTGCACCAGTTTTTTAAATTTTTATTTTTTGGTCATTTTTGGACTTTTCGTCAATGGGGGGGTATTCTCAGTTTAGCGATTTTTAAGCATTTTACTTTATTGCTATTTCTGCGTCCCTGTGCATTCGATTTGTAGATTTTTCGGCATTACGCAGTTCGAACGTATCCTATTTTGCTATAATTAGCATTTGCACCAGTTTTTTTAATTTTTTTTGGCCATTTTTGCACTTTTCGTCAATGGGGGGGCATTCTCAGTTTAGCGATTTTTAAGCATTTTACATTATTGCTATTTCTGCGTCCCTTTTCATTCGTTTTGTAGATTTTTTGGCATTACGCAGTTCTAACGTATTCTATTTTGCTATATTAAATATTTGCAATATTTGTTTTTATTTTTTATTTTTTGTCCATTTTTGCACATTTCGTCAAGTTAGCGATTTTTAAATATTTTACTTTATTGCTACTTCTGCATCCCTTTGCTTTCCTGTTGTAGATTTTTCGGCATTACTAAGTTCTAACGTATCCTATTTTGCTGTGTGTAGCATTTGCACCATTTTTTTAATTTTTATTTTTTGGGCATTTTTGCAGTTTTCGTCAAGTTAGCGATTTTTAAGCATTTTACTTTATTGCTACTTCTTCATCCCTTTGCTTTCCTTTTGTAGATTTTTCGGCATTACGCAGTTCTAACGTATCCTATTTTGCTATATTTAGAATATGCATGAGTTTTTTTTAATTTTTATTTTTTGGCCATTTTTGCAGTTTTCGTCAATGGAGGCGTTATCTCAGTTTAACGATTTTTAAGCATTTTAATTTATTGCTATTTCCGCGCCCTTTTGCATTCGTTTTGTACATTTTTCGGCATTACGCAGTTCTAACGTATCCTATTTTGCTATATTTAGCATTTGCACCAATTTTTCTAATTTTTATTTTTGGTCATTTTTTTACTTTTAGTCAATAGGGGGGTATTCTTAGTTTAGCGATTTTTAAGCATATTACTTTATTACTATTCTGCGTCCCTTTGCATTCGTTTTGTACATTTTTCGGCATTACGTAGTCCTAACGTATCATTTTGCAATATTTAGCATTTGCACCAGTTTAACTAATTTTTATTTTTTGGCCATTTTTGCAGTTTTCCTTACTAACCCCCCCACCCCGTATTCTCAGTTTAGCGATTTTTAAGAATTTTACATTATTGCTATTTCTGCGTCCCTTTGCATTCGTTTTGTAGATTTTTCGGCATTACGCAATTCCTACGTATCCTATTTTGCTATATTTAGCATTTGGTTCAGTTTAGTTAATGTTTTTTTTTTGGCCATTTTTGCAGTTTTCATCAGTTTAGCGATTTTTAAGCATTTTACTTTATTGCTATTTCTGCGTCCCTTTGCATTCGTTTTGTAGATTTTTCGGCATTACGCAGTCCTAACGTATCATTTTGCAATATTTAGCATTTGCACCAGTTTTATTAATGTTTATTTTTTGGCCATTTTTGCAATTTTCCTTAATATTCTCAGTTTAGCGATTTTTAAGAATTTTACAATATTGCTATTTCTGTGTCCCTTTGCATCCGTTTTGTAGATTTTTCGGCATTACACAGTTCTTACGTATACTATTTTGCTATATTTAGAATTTGCACCAGTTTTTTTATCTTTTTTGGCCATTTTTGCATTTTTTGTCAATGGGAGGGTATTTTGAGTTTAGGGATTTTTAGGCATTTTACTTTATTGCTATTTCTTCGTCCCTTTGCTTTCCTTTTGTAGATTTTTCGGCATTACCCAGTTCTAACGTATCCTATTTTGCTATACTAAGTATTTGCACCAGTTTTTTTTAATTTTTGTTTTTTGGCCATTTTGGCAGTTTTCGTCAAGTTAGCGTTTTTAAATATTTTACTTTATTGCTACTTCTGCATCCCTTTGCTTTCCTTTTGTAGATTTTTCGGCATTACCCAGTTCTAACGAATCCTTTTGTCTATATTTTGCATTTGCACCAGTTTTTTTAATTTTTATGTTTTGGCCATTTTTGCAGTTTTCGATAATTGGGGGGGGGTATTCTCAGTTTTTCGATTTTTAAGCATTTTAATTTATTGCCATTTTCTGCGTCCCTTTGCATTCGTTTTGTAGATTTTTCGGCATTACGCAGTTCTGACGTATCCTATTTTGCTATATGTTACATTTGCACCAGTTTTTTTAATTTTTATTTTTTGGGCATTTTTTTGCAGTTCTCGTGAATGGGGGGGTATTCTCAGTTTAGCAATTTTTAAGCATTTTACTTTATTGCTATTTCTGCATCCCTTTGCATTCGTTTTGTTGATTTTTCGGCATACGCAGTCCTAACGTATCCTAGTTTGCTATATTTAGCATTTGCACCGGATTTTTTAATTTTTATTTTTTGGTCATTTTTAGACTTTTCGTCAATGGCAGGGTATTCTCAGTTTAGCGATTTTTAAGCATTTTACTTTATTGCTATTTCTGCGTCCCTTTGCATTCGATTTGTACATTTTTCGGCATTACGCAGTTCTAACGTATCCTATTTTGCTATATTTAGCATTTGCACCAGTTTTTTTTAATTTTTATTTCTTGGCCATTTTTGAGTTTTCGTCAATGGGGGGGGGGTATTCTCAGTTTAGCGATTTTTGCGCATTTTACTTTATTGCTATTTCTGCGTCCCTTTGCTTTCCTTTTGTAGATTTTTCGGCATTACGCAGTTCTAACGTATCCTATATTGCTATATGTAGCATTTACACCAGTTTTTTTAATTTTTATTTTTTGGTCATTTTTGGACTTTTCGTCTGTGGGGGGGTATTCTCAGTTTAGCGATTTTTAAGCATATTACTTTATTGCCATTTCTGCGTCCCTTTGCATTCGTTTTGCAGATTATTCGGCATTACGCAGTTCTAACGTATCCTATTCTGCTATATTTAGCATTTGCACCAGTTTTTTTAATTTTTATTTTTTGGCCATTTTTGTACTTTTCGACAATGGTGGGGGATTCTCAATTTCATTTTCTCTCATTTTACTTTATTGCTATTTCTGCGTCCCTTTGCATTCGTTTTGCAGATTATTCGGCATTACGCAATCTATTTTGCTATATGTAGCATTTGCACCAGTTTTTTTAATTTTTATTTTTTGGCCATTTTTGCAGTTTTCGTCAATGGGGGATATTCTCAGTTTAGCGATTTTTACGCATTTTACTTTATTGCTATTTCTGCGACCCTTTTCATTCGTTTTGTAGATTTTTTGGCATTACGCAGTTCTAACGTATTCTATTTTGCTATATTAAATATTTGCACCAGTTTTTTTTAATTTTTATTTTTGTCCATTTTTGCACATTTCGTCAAGTTAGCGATTTTTAAATATTTTACTTTATTGCTACTTCTGCATCCCTTTGCTTTCCTGTTGTAGATTTTTCGGCATTACTAAGTTCTAACGTATCCTATTTTGCTGTGTGTAGCATTTACACCATTTTTTTAATTTTTATTTTTTGGGCATTTTTTGCAGTTTTCGTCAAGTTAGCGATTTTTAAGCATTTTACTTTATTGCTACTTCTTCATCTCTTTGCTTTCCTTTTGTAGATTTTTCGGCATTACGCAGTTCTAACGTATCCTATTTTGCTATATTTCACATTTGCACCAATTTTTCTAATTTTTATTTTTGGCCATTTTTTTACTTTTCGTCAATGGGGGGGTATTCTCAGTTTAAAGATTTTTAAGCATATTACTTTATTGCTATTCTGCGTCCCTTTGCATTCGTTTTGTACATTTTTCGGCATTACGTAGTCCTAACGTATCATTTTGCAATATTTAGCATTTACACCAGTTTTACTAATTTTTATTTTTTGGCCATTTTTGCAGTTTTCCTTAAAACCCCCCCCCCCGTATTCTCAGTTTAGCGATTTTTAAGAATTTTACATTATTGCTATTTCTGCGTACCTTTGCATTCGTTTTGTAGATTTTTCGGCATTACGCAATTCTTACGTATCCTATTTTGCTATATTTAGCATTTGCTTCAGTTTACTTAATATTTATTTTTTGGCCATTTTTGCAGGTTTCATCAGTTTAGCGATTTTTAAGCATTTTACTTTATTGCTATTTCTGCGTCCCTTTGCATTCGTTTTGTAGATTTTTCGGCATTACGCAGTCCTAACGTATCATTTTGCAATATTTAGCATTTGCACTAGTTTTATTAATGTTTATTTTTTGGCCATTTTTGCAATTTTCCTTTATATTCTCAGTTTAGCGATTTTTAAGAATTATACATTATTGCTATTTCTGCGTCCCTTTGCATCCGTTTTGTAGATTTTTCGGCATTACACAGTTTTTACGTATACTATTTTGCTATATTTAGAATTTGCACCAGGTTTTTTATTTTTTTGGCCATTTTTGCATTTTTCGTCAATGGGAGGGTATTTTGAGTTTAGGGATTTTTAGGCATTTTACTTTATTGCTATTTCTTCGTCCCTTTGCTTTCCTTTTGTAGATTTTTCGGCATTACCCAGTTCTAACGTATCCTATTTTGCTATACTAAGCATTTGCACCAGTTTTTTTTAATTTTTGTTTTTTGGCCATTTTGGCAGTTTTCGTCAAGTTAGCGTTTTTAAATATTTTACTTTATTGCTACTTCTGCATCCCTTTGCTTTCCTTTTGTAGATTTTTCGGCATTACCCAGTTCTAACGAATCCTTTTGGCTATATTTTGCATTTGCACCAGTTTTTTTAATTTTTATGTTTTGGCCATTTTTGCAGTTTTCGATAATTGGGGGGGGGGTATTCTCAGTTTGTCGATTTTTAAGCATTTTAATTTATTGCCATTTTCTGCGTCCCTTTGCATTCGTATTGTAGATTTTTCGGCATTACGCAGTTCTAACGTATCCTATTTTGCTATATGTTACATTTGCACCAGTTTTTTTAATTTTTATTTTTTGGCCATTTTTTTGCAGTTTTCGTCAATGGGGGGGTATTCTCTGTTTAGCAATTTTTAAGCATTTTACTTTATTGCTATTTCTGCATCCCTTTGCATTCGTTTTGTTGATTTTTCGGCATACGCAGTCCTAACGTATCCTAGTTTGCTATATTTAGCATTTGCACCGGATTTTTTAATTTTTATTTTTTGGTCATTTTTGGACTTTTCGTCAATGGCAGGGTATTCTCAGTTTAGCGATTTTTAAGCATTTTACTTTATTGCTATTTCTGCGTCCCTTTGCATTCGATTTGTACATTTTTCGGCATTACGCAATTCTAACGTATCCTATTTTGCTATATTTAGCATTTGCACCAGTTTTTTTTAATTTTTATTTCTTGGCCATTTTTGAGTTTTCGTCAATTCGTTCTCAGTTTAGCGATTTTTGCGCATTTTACTTTATTGCTATTTCTGCGTCCCTTTGCTTTCCTTTTGTAGATTTATCGGCATTACGCAGTTCTAACGTATCCTATATTGCTATATGTAGCATTTGCACCAGTTTTTTTAATTTTTATTTTTTGTTCATTTTTGGACTTTTGGTCAGTGGGGGGTATTCTCAGTTTAGCGATTTTTAAGCATTTTACTTTATTGCTATTTCTGCGTCCCTTTGCATTCGACTTGTAGATTTTTCGGCATTATTCAGTTCTAACGTATCGTATTTTGCTATATTTAGCACATGCACCAGTTTTTTTAATTTTTGTTTTTTGGCCATTTTTGTACTTTTCGTCAATGGTGGGGGATTCTCAATTTCATTTTCTCTCATTTTACTTTATTGCTATTTCTGCGTCCCTTTGCATTCGTTTTGCAGATTATTCGGCATTACGCAGTTCTAACGTATTCTATTTTGCTATATGTAGCATTTGCACCAGTTTTTTAAATTTTTATTTTTTGGTCATTTTTGGACTTTTCGTCAATGGGGGGGCGTATTCTCAGTTTAGCGATTTTTAAGCATTTACTTTATTGCTATTTCTGCGTCCCTTTGCATTCGATTTGTAGATTTTTCGGCATTACGCAGTTCGAACGTATCCTATTTCGCTATAATTAGCATTTGCACCAGTTTTTTTAATTTTTATTTTTTGGCCATTTTTGCACTTTTCGTCAATGGGGGGGCATTCTCAGTTTAGCGATTTTTAAGCATTTTACATTATTGCTATTTCTGCGTCCCTTTTCATTCGTTTTGTAGATTTTTTGTTATTACGCAGTTCTAACGTATTCTATTTTGCTATATTAAATATTTGCACCAGTTTTTTTTAATTTTTATTTTTGTCCATTTTTGCACATTTCGTCAAGTTAGCGATTTTTAAATATTTTACTTTATTGCTACTTCTTCATTCCTTTGCTTTCCTTTTGTAGATTTTTCGGCATTACGCAGTTCTAACGTATCCTATTTTGCTATATGTCACATTTGCACCAATTTTTCTAATTTTTAGTTTTGGCCATTTTTTTACTTTTCGTCAATGGGGGGGTATTCTCAGTTTAGCGATTTTTAAGCATATTACTTTATTTCTATTCTGCGTCCCTTTGCATTCGTTTTGTACATTTTTCGGCATTACGTAGTCCTAACGTATCATTTTGCAATATTTAGCATTTGCACCAGTTTTACTAATTTTTATTTTTTGGCCATTTTTGCAGTTTTCCTTACTAACCCCCCCCGTATTCTCAGTTTAGCGATTTTTAAGAATTTTACATTATTGCTATTTCTGCGTACCTTTGCATTCGTTTTGTAGATTTTTCGGTATTACGCAATTCTTACGTATCCTATTTTGCTATATTTAGCATTTGCTTCAGTTTACTTAATATTTATTTTTTTGGCCATTTTTGCAGTTTTCATCAGTTTAGCGATTTTTAAGCATTTTACTTTATTGCTATTTCTGCGTCCCTTTGCATTCGTTTTGTAGATTTTTCGGCATTACGCAGTCCTAACGTATCATTTTGCAATATTTAGCATTTGCACCAGTTTTATTAATGTTTATTTTTTGGCCATTTTTGCAATTTTCCTTAATATTCTCAGTTTAGCGATTTTTAAGAATTATACATTATTGCTATTTCTGCGTCCCTTTGCATCCGTTTTGTAGATTTTTCGGCATTACACAGTTCTTACGTATACTATTTTGCTATATTTAGAATTTGCACCAGTTTTTTTATTTTTTTTGGCCATTTTTGCATTTTTCGTCAATGGGAGGGTATTTTCAGTTTAGGGATTTTTAGGCATTTTACTTTATTGCTATTTCTTCGTCCCTTTGCTTTCCTTTTGTAGATTTTTCGGCATTACCCAGTTCTAACGTATCCTATTTTGCTATAGTAAGCATTTGCACCAGTTTTTTTTAATTTTTGTTTTTTGGCCATTTTGGCAGTTTTCGTCAAGTTAGCGTTTTTAAATATTTTACTTTATTGCTACTTCTGCATCCCTTTGCTTTCCTTTTGTAGATTTTTCGGCATTACCCAGTTCTAACGAATCCTTTTGGCTATATTTTGCATTTGCACCAGTTTTTTTAATTTTTATGTTTTGGCCATTTTTGCAGTTTTCGATAATTGGGGGGGGGGTATTCTCAGTTTGTCGATTTTTAAGCATTTTAATTTATTGCCATTTTCTGCGTCCCTTTGCATTCGTATTGTAGATTTTTCGGCATTACGCAGTTCTAACGTATCCTATTTTGCTATATGTTACATTTGCACCAGTTTTTTTAATTTTTATTTTTTGGCCATTTTTTGCAGTTTTCGTCAACAGTATTCTCTGTTTAGCGGTTTTTAAGCATTTAACTTTATTGCTATTTCTGCGTCCCTTTGCATTCGATTTGTAGATTTTTCGGCATTACGCAGTTGTATTGTATCCTATTTTGCTTTAATTAGCATTTGCACCAGTTTTTTTAATTTTTATTTTTTGGCCATTTTTGCATTTTTCATCAATGGGGGGGTATTCTCAGTTTAGCGATTTTTACGCATTTTACTTTATTGCTATTTCTTCGTCTCTTTGCTCTCCTTTTGTAGATTTTTCGGCATTACGCAGTTCTAACGTATCTTATATTGCTATATGTAGCATTTGAACCAGTTTTTTTAATTTTTATTTTTTGGCCATTTTTGCAGTTTTCGTCAATGGGGGGGTATTCTCAGTTTAGCGATTTTTGAGCATTTTACTTTATTGCTATTTCTGTGTCCCTTTGCATTCGTTTTGTAGATTTTTCGGGATTACGCAGTTCTAACGTATCCTATTTTGCTATAATTAGCATTTGCACCAGTTTTTTTAATTTTTATATTTTGGCCATTTTTGCATTTTTCATCAATGGGGGGTATTCTCAGTTCAGCGATTTTTACGCATTTTACTTTATTGCTATTTCTTCGTCTCTTTGCTTTCCTTTTGTAGATTTTTCGGCATTACGCAGTTCTAACGTATCTTATATTGCTATATGTAGTATTTGAACCAGTTTTTTTAATTTTTATTTTTTGGCCATTTTTGCAGTTTTCGTCAATGGGGGGGTATTCTCAGTTTAGCGATTTTTGAGCATTTTACTTTATTGCTATTTCTGCGTCCCTTTGCATTCGTTTTGTAGATTTTTCGGCAATACGCAGTTCTAACGTATCCTATTTCACTATATGTAACATTTGCACCAGTTTTTTTAATTTTTATTTTTTGGCCATTTTTGCACCTTTCGTCAATAGGGGGGATTCTCGTTTTCATTTTCGCTCATTTTACTTTATTGCTATTTCTGCGTCCCTTTGCATTCGTTTTGTAGATTATTCGGCATTACGCAATTCTAACGTATTCTATTTTGCTATATGTAGGATTTGCACCAGTTTTTTTAATTTTTATTTTTTGCCATTTTTGCAGTTTTCGTCAATGGGGGATATTCTCAGTTTAGGGATTTTTACCCATTTTCCTTTATTGCTATTTATTCGTCCCTTTGCTTTCCTTTTGTAGATTTTTCGGCATTACGCAGTTCTAACGTATCCTATTTTGCTATATTTAGCATTTGCACCAGTTTTTTTTAATTTTTATTTTTCGGCCATTTTTGCAGTTTTTGTCAATGGGGGGGTATTCTCAGTTTAGCGTTTTTTGCGCATTTGACTTTATTGCTATTTCTGCGTCCCTTTGCATTCGTTTTGTAGATTTTTCGGCATTACGCAGCTCTAACGTATCCTATTTTTCTAAATGTAACATTTGCACCAGTTTTTTAAATTTTTTTTTGGTCATTTTTGGACTTTTCGTCAATGGGGGGGGGGTATTCTCAGTTTAGCGATTTTTAAGCATTTTACTTTATTGCTATTTCTGCGTCCCTTTGCATTCGATTTGTAGATTTTTCGGCATTACGCAGTTCGAACGTATCCTATTTTGCTATAATTAGCATTTGCACCAGTTTTTTTAATTTTTATTTTTTGGCCATTTTTGCACTTTTCGTCAATGGGGGGGCATTCTCAGTTTAGCGATTTTTAAGCATTTTACATTATTGCTATTTCTGCGTCCCTTTTCATTCGTTTTGTTGATTTTTTGGCATTACGCAGTTCTAACGTATTCTATTTTGCTATATTAAATATTTGCAATAGTTTTTTTTAATTTTTATTTTTTGTCCATTTTTGCACATTTCGTCAAGTTAGCGATTTTTAAATATTTTACTTTATTGCTACTTCTGCATCCCTTTGCTTTCCTGTTGTAGATTTTTCGGCATTACTAAGATCTAACGTATCCTATTTTGCTGTGTGTAGCATTTGCACCATTTTTTTAATTTTTATTTTTTGGGCATTTTTGCAGTTTTCGTCAAGTTAGCGATTTTTAAGCATTTTACTTTATTGCTACTTCTTCATCCCTTTGCTTTCCTTTTGTAGATTTTTCGGCATTACGCAGTTCTAACGTATCCTATTTTGCTATATTTAGCATTTGCACCAATTTTTCTAATTTTTATTTTTGGCCATTTTTTTACTTTTCGTCAATAGGGGGGTATTCTCAGTTTAGCGATTTTTAAGAATTTTACTTTATTGCTATTTCTTCGTCCCTTTGCTTTCCGTTTGTAGATTTTTCGGCATTACCCAGTTCTAACGTATCCTATTTTGCTATATTTAGCATTTGCACCAATTTTTCTAATTTTTATTTTTGGCCATTTTTTTACTTTTCGTCAATAGGGGGGTAATCTCAGTTTAGCGATTTTTAAGAATTTTACTTTATTGCTATTTCTTCGTCCCTTTGCTTTCCTGTTGTAGATTTTTCGGCATTACTAAGTTCTAACGTATCCTATTTTGCTGTGTGTAGCATTTGCACCATTTTTTTAATTTTTGCTTTTTGGCCATTTTGGCAGTTTTCGTCAAGTTAGCGTTTTTAAATATTTTACTTTATTGCTACTTCTGCATCCCTTTGCTTTCCTTTTGTAGATTTTTCGGCATTACCCAGTTCTAACGAATCCTTTTGTCTATATTTTGCATTTGCACCAGTTTTTTTAATTTTTATGTTTTGGCCATTTTTGCAGTTTTAGATAATTGGGGGGGGGTATTCTCAGTTTGTCGATTTTTAAGCATTTTAATTTATTGCCATTTTCTGCGTCCCTTTGCATTCGTATTGTAGATTTTTCGGCATTACGCTGTTCTAACGTATCCTATTTTGCTATATGTTACATTTGCACCAGTTTTTTTAATTTTTATTTTTTGGCCATTTTTTTTGCAGTTTTCGTCAATGGGGGGGTATTCTCTGTTTAGCAATTTTTAAGCATTTTACTTTATTGCTATTTCTGCATCCCTTTGCATTCGTTTTGTTGATTTTTCGGCATACGCAGGCCTAACGTATCCTAGTTTGCTATATTTAGCATTTGCACCGGATTTTTTAATTTTTATTTTTTCGTCATTTTTGGACTTTTCTTCAATGGGAGGGTATTCTCAGTTTAGCGATTTTTAGGCATTTTACTTTATTGCTATTTCTGCGTCCCTTTGCATTCGATTTGTAGATTTTTCGGCATTACGCAGTTCTAACGTATCCTATTTTGCTATAATTAGCATTTGCACCAGTTTTTTTAATTTTTATTTTTTGGCCATTTTTGCATTTTTCATCAATGGGGGGGTATTCTCAGTTTAGCGATTTTTACGCATTTTACTTTATTGCTATTTCTTCGTCCCTTTGCTTTCCTTTTGTAGATTTTTCGGCATTACGCAGTTCTAACGTATCCTATATTGCTATATGTAGCATTTGAACCAGTTTTTTTAATTTTTATTTTTTGGCCATTTTTGCAGTTTTCGTCAATGGGGGGGTATTCTCAGTTTAGCGATTTTTGAGCATTTTACTTTATTGCTATTTCTGCGTCCCTTTGCATTCGTTTTGTAGATTTTTCGGCATTACGCAGCTCTAACGTATCCTATTTTTCTAAATGTAGCATTTGCACCAGTTTTTTAAATTTTTATTTTTTGGTCATTTTTGGACTTTTCGTCAATGGGGGGGTATTCTCAGTTTAGCGATTTTTAAGCATTTTACTTTATTGCTATTTCTGCGTCCCTTTGCATTCGATTTGTAGATTTTTCGGCATTACGCAGTTCGAACGTATCCTATTTTGCTATAATTAGCATTTGCACCAGTTTTTTTAATTTTTATTTTTTGGCCATTTTTGCACTTTTCGTCAATGGGGGGGCATTCTCAGTTTAGCGATTTTTAAGCATTTTACATTATTGCTATTTCTGCGTCCCTTTTCATTCGTTTTGTAGATTTTTTGGCATTACGCAGTTCTAACGTATTCTATTTTGCTATATTAAATATTTGCAATATTTTTTTTTAATTTTTATTTTTTGTCCATTTTTGCACATTTCGTCAAGTTAGCGATTTTTAAATATTTTACTTTATTGCTACTTCTGCATCCCTTTGCTTTCCTGTTGTAGATTTTTCGGCATTACTTAGTTCTAACGTATCCTATTTTGCTGTGTGTAGCATTTGCACCATTTTTTTAATTTTTATTTTTTGGGCATTTTTGCAGTTTTCGTCAAGTTAGCGATTTTTAAGCATTTTACTTTATTGCTACTTCTTCATCCCTTTGCTTTCCTTTTGTAGATTTTTCGGCATTACGCAGTTCTAACGTATCCTATTTTGCTATATTTAGAATATGCACGAGTTTTTTTTAATTTTTATTTTTTGGCCATTTTTGCAGTTTTCGTCAATGGAGGCGTTATCTCAGTTTAACGATTTTTAAGCATTTTAATTTATTGCTATTTCCGCGCACTTTTGCATTCGTTTTGTACATTTTTCGGCATTACGCAGTTCTAACGTATCCTATTTTGCTATATTTGGCATTTGCACCAATTTTTCTAATTTTTATTTTTGGTCATTTTTTTACTTTTCGTCAATGGTGGGGGATTCTCAATTTCATTTTCTCTCATTTTACTTTATTGCTATTTCTGCGTCCCTTTGCATTCGTTTTGCAGATTATTCGGCATTACGCAGTTCTAACGTATTCTATTTTGCTATATGTAGCATTTGCACCAGTTTTTTAAATTTTTATTTTTTGGTCATTTTTGGACTTTTCGTCAATGGGGGGGCGTATTCTCAGTTTAGCGATTTTTAAGCATTTACTTTATTGCTATTTCTGCGTCCCTTTGCATTCGATTTGTAGATTTTTCGGCATTACGCAGTTCGAACGTATCCTATTTCGCTATAATTAGCATTTGCACCAGTTTTTTTAATTTTTATTTTTTGGCCATTTTTGCACTTTTCGTCAATGGGGGGGCATTCTCAGTTTAGCGATTTTTAAGCATTTTACATTATTGCTATTTCTGCGTCCCTTTTCATTCGTTTTGTAGATTTTTTGTTATTACGCAGTTCTAACGTATTCTATTTTGCTATATTAAATATTTGCACCAGTTTTTTTTAATTTTTATTTTTGTCCATTTTTGCACATTTCGTCAAGTTAGCGATTTTTAAATATTTTACTTTATTGCTACTTCTTCATTCCTTTGCTTTCCTTTTGTAGATTTTTCGGCATTACGCAGTTCTAACGTATCCTATTTTGCTATATGTCACATTTGCACCAATTTTTCTAATTTTTAGTTTTGGCCATTTTTTTACTTTTCGTCAATGGGGGGGTATTCTCAGTTTAGCGATTTTTAAGCATATTACTTTATTTCTATTCTGCGTCCCTTTGCATTCGTTTTGTACATTTTTCGGCATTACGTAGTCCTAACGTATCATTTTGCAATATTTAGCATTTGCACCAGTTTTACTAATTTTTATTTTTTGGCCATTTTTGCAGTTTTCCTTACTAACCCCCCCCGTATTCTCAGTTTAGCGATTTTTAAGAATTTTACATTATTGCTATTTCTGCGTACCTTTGCATTCGTTTTGTAGATTTTTCGGTATTACGCAATTCTTACGTATCCTATTTTGCTATATTTAGCATTTGCTTCAGTTTACTTAATATTTATTTTTTTGGCCATTTTTGCAGTTTTCATCAGTTTAGCGATTTTTAAGCATTTTACTTTATTGCTATTTCTGCGTCCCTTTGCATTCGTTTTGTAGATTTTTCGGCATTACGCAGTCCTAACGTATCATTTTGCAATATTTAGCATTTGCACCAGTTTTATTAATGTTTATTTTTTGGCCATTTTTGCAATTTTCCTTAATATTCTCAGTTTAGCGATTTTTAAGAATTATACATTATTGCTATTTCTGCGTCCCTTTGCATCCGTTTTGTAGATTTTTCGGCATTACACAGTTCTTACGTATACTATTTTGCTATATTTAGAATTTGCACCAGTTTTTTTATTTTTTTTGGCCATTTTTGCATTTTTCGTCAATGGGAGGGTATTTTCAGTTTAGGGATTTTTAGGCATTTTACTTTATTGCTATTTCTTCGTCCCTTTGCTTTCCTTTTGTAGATTTTTCGGCATTACCCAGTTCTAACGTATCCTATTTTGCTATAGTAAGCATTTGCACCAGTTTTTTTTAATTTTTGTTTTTTGGCCATTTTGGCAGTTTTCGTCAAGTTAGCGTTTTTAAATATTTTACTTTATTGCTACTTCTGCATCCCTTTGCTTTCCTTTTGTAGATTTTTCGGCATTACCCAGTTCTAACGAATCCTTTTGGCTATATTTTGCATTTGCACCAGTTTTTTTAATTTTTATGTTTTGGCCATTTTTGCAGTTTTCGATAATTGGGGGGGGGGTATTCTCAGTTTGTCGATTTTTAAGCATTTTAATTTATTGCCATTTTCTGCGTCCCTTTGCATTCGTATTGTAGATTTTTCGGCATTACGCAGTTCTAACGTATCCTATTTTGCTATATGTTACATTTGCACCAGTTTTTTTAATTTTTATTTTTTGGCCATTTTTTGCAGTTTTCGTCAACAGTATTCTCTGTTTAGCGGTTTTTAAGCATTTAACTTTATTGCTATTTCTGCGTCCCTTTGCATTCGATTTGTAGATTTTTCGGCATTACGCAGTTGTATTGTATCCTATTTTGCTTTAATTAGCATTTGCACCAGTTTTTTTAATTTTTATTTTTTGGCCATTTTTGCATTTTTCATCAATGGGGGGGTATTCTCAGTTTAGCGATTTTTACGCATTTTACTTTATTGCTATTTCTTCGTCTCTTTGCTCTCCTTTTGTAGATTTTTCGGCATTACGCAGTTCTAACGTATCTTATATTGCTATATGTAGCATTTGAACCAGTTTTTTTAATTTTTATTTTTTGGCCATTTTTGCAGTTTTCGTCAATGGGGGGGTATTCTCAGTTTAGCGATTTTTGAGCATTTTACTTTATTGCTATTTCTGTGTCCCTTTGCATTCGTTTTGTAGATTTTTCGGGATTACGCAGTTCTAACGTATCCTATTTTGCTATAATTAGCATTTGCACCAGTTTTTTTAATTTTTATATTTTGGCCATTTTTGCATTTTTCATCAATGGGGGGTATTCTCAGTTCAGCGATTTTTACGCATTTTACTTTATTGCTATTTCTTCGTCTCTTTGCTTTCCTTTTGTAGATTTTTCGGCATTACGCAGTTCTAACGTATCTTATATTGCTATATGTAGTATTTGAACCAGTTTTTTTAATTTTTATTTTTTGGCCATTTTTGCAGTTTTCGTCAATGGGGGGGTATTCTCAGTTTAGCGATTTTTGAGCATTTTACTTTATTGCTATTTCTGCGTCCCTTTGCATTCGTTTTGTAGATTTTTCGGCAATACGCAGTTCTAACGTATCCTATTTCACTATATGTAACATTTGCACCAGTTTTTTTAATTTTTATTTTTTGGCCATTTTTGCACCTTTCGTCAATAGGGGGGATTCTCGTTTTCATTTTCGCTCATTTTACTTTATTGCTATTTCTGCGTCCCTTTGCATTCGTTTTGTAGATTATTCGGCATTACGCAATTCTAACGTATTCTATTTTGCTATATGTAGGATTTGCACCAGTTTTTTTAATTTTTATTTTTTGCCATTTTTGCAGTTTTCGTCAATGGGGGATATTCTCAGTTTAGGGATTTTTACCCATTTTCCTTTATTGCTATTTATTCGTCCCTTTGCTTTCCTTTTGTAGATTTTTCGGCATTACGCAGTTCTAACGTATCCTATTTTGCTATATTTAGCATTTGCACCAGTTTTTTTTAATTTTTATTTTTCGGCCATTTTTGCAGTTTTTGTCAATGGGGGGGTATTCTCAGTTTAGCGTTTTTTGCGCATTTGACTTTATTGCTATTTCTGCGTCCCTTTGCATTCGTTTTGTAGATTTTTCGGCATTACGCAGCTCTAACGTATCCTATTTTTCTAAATGTAACATTTGCACCAGTTTTTTAAATTTTTTTTTGGTCATTTTTGGACTTTTCGTCAATGGGGGGGGGGTATTCTCAGTTTAGCGATTTTTAAGCATTTTACTTTATTGCTATTTCTGCGTCCCTTTGCATTCGATTTGTAGATTTTTCGGCATTACGCAGTTCGAACGTATCCTATTTTGCTATAATTAGCATTTGCACCAGTTTTTTTAATTTTTATTTTTTGGCCATTTTTGCACTTTTCGTCAATGGGGGGGCATTCTCAGTTTAGCGATTTTTAAGCATTTTACATTATTGCTATTTCTGCGTCCCTTTTCATTCGTTTTGTTGATTTTTTGGCATTACGCAGTTCTAACGTATTCTATTTTGCTATATTAAATATTTGCAATAGTTTTTTTTAATTTTTATTTTTTGTCCATTTTTGCACATTTCGTCAAGTTAGCGATTTTTAAATATTTTACTTTATTGCTACTTCTGCATCCCTTTGCTTTCCTGTTGTAGATTTTTCGGCATTACTAAGATCTAACGTATCCTATTTTGCTGTGTGTAGCATTTGCACCATTTTTTTAATTTTTATTTTTTGGGCATTTTTGCAGTTTTCGTCAAGTTAGCGATTTTTAAGCATTTTACTTTATTGCTACTTCTTCATCCCTTTGCTTTCCTTTTGTAGATTTTTCGGCATTACGCAGTTCTAACGTATCCTATTTTGCTATATTTAGCATTTGCACCAATTTTTCTAATTTTTATTTTTGGCCATTTTTTTACTTTTCGTCAATAGGGGGGTATTCTCAGTTTAGCGATTTTTAAGAATTTTACTTTATTGCTATTTCTTCGTCCCTTTGCTTTCCGTTTGTAGATTTTTCGGCATTACCCAGTTCTAACGTATCCTATTTTGCTATATTTAGCATTTGCACCAATTTTTCTAATTTTTATTTTTGGCCATTTTTTTACTTTTCGTCAATAGGGGGGTAATCTCAGTTTAGCGATTTTTAAGAATTTTACTTTATTGCTATTTCTTCGTCCCTTTGCTTTCCTGTTGTAGATTTTTCGGCATTACTAAGTTCTAACGTATCCTATTTTGCTGTGTGTAGCATTTGCACCATTTTTTTAATTTTTGCTTTTTGGCCATTTTGGCAGTTTTCGTCAAGTTAGCGTTTTTAAATATTTTACTTTATTGCTACTTCTGCATCCCTTTGCTTTCCTTTTGTAGATTTTTCGGCATTACCCAGTTCTAACGAATCCTTTTGTCTATATTTTGCATTTGCACCAGTTTTTTTAATTTTTATGTTTTGGCCATTTTTGCAGTTTTAGATAATTGGGGGGGGGTATTCTCAGTTTGTCGATTTTTAAGCATTTTAATTTATTGCCATTTTCTGCGTCCCTTTGCATTCGTATTGTAGATTTTTCGGCATTACGCTGTTCTAACGTATCCTATTTTGCTATATGTTACATTTGCACCAGTTTTTTTAATTTTTATTTTTTGGCCATTTTTTTTGCAGTTTTCGTCAATGGGGGGGTATTCTCTGTTTAGCAATTTTTAAGCATTTTACTTTATTGCTATTTCTGCATCCCTTTGCATTCGTTTTGTTGATTTTTCGGCATACGCAGGCCTAACGTATCCTAGTTTGCTATATTTAGCATTTGCACCGGATTTTTTAATTTTTATTTTTTCGTCATTTTTGGACTTTTCTTCAATGGGAGGGTATTCTCAGTTTAGCGATTTTTAGGCATTTTACTTTATTGCTATTTCTGCGTCCCTTTGCATTCGATTTGTAGATTTTTCGGCATTACGCAGTTCTAACGTATCCTATTTTGCTATAATTAGCATTTGCACCAGTTTTTTTAATTTTTATTTTTTGGCCATTTTTGCATTTTTCATCAATGGGGGGGTATTCTCAGTTTAGCGATTTTTACGCATTTTACTTTATTGCTATTTCTTCGTCCCTTTGCTTTCCTTTTGTAGATTTTTCGGCATTACGCAGTTCTAACGTATCCTATATTGCTATATGTAGCATTTGAACCAGTTTTTTTAATTTTTATTTTTTGGCCATTTTTGCAGTTTTCGTCAATGGGGGGTATTCTCAGTTTAGCGATTTTTGAGCATTTTACTTTATTGCTATTTCTGCGTCCCTTTGCATTCGTTTTGTAGATTTTTCGGCATTACGCAGCTCTAACGTATCCTATTTTTCTAAATGTAGCATTTGCACCAGTTTTTTAAATTTTTATTTTTTGGTCATTTTTGGACTTTTCGTCAATGGGGGGGTATTCTCAGTTTAGCGATTTTTAAGCATTTTACTTTATTGCTATTTCTGCGTCCCTTTGCATTCGATTTGTAGATTTTTCGGCATTACGCAGTTCGAACGTATCCTATTTTGCTATAATTAGCATTTGCACCAGTTTTTTTAATTTTTATTTTTTGGCCATTTTTGCACTTTTCGTCAATGGGGGGGCATTCTCAGTTTAGCGATTTTTAAGCATTTTACATTATTGCTATTTCTGCGTCCCTTTTCATTCGTTTTGTAGATTTTTTGGCATTACGCAGTTCTAACGTATTCTATTTTGCTATATTAAATATTTGCAATATTTTTTTTTAATTTTTATTTTTTGTCCATTTTTGCACATTTCGTCAAGTTAGCGATTTTTAAATATTTTACTTTATTGCTACTTCTGCATCCCTTTGCTTTCCTGTTGTAGATTTTTCGGCATTACTTAGTTCTAACGTATCCTATTTTGCTGTGTGTAGCATTTGCACCATTTTTTTAATTTTTATTTTTTGGGCATTTTTGCAGTTTTCGTCAAGTTAGCGATTTTTAAGCATTTTACTTTATTGCTACTTCTTCATCCCTTTGCTTTCCTTTTGTAGATTTTTCGGCATTACGCAGTTCTAACGTATCCTATTTTGCTATATTTAGAATATGCACGAGTTTTTTTTAATTTTTATTTTTTGGCCATTTTTGCAGTTTTCGTCAATGGAGGCGTTATCTCAGTTTAACGATTTTTAAGCATTTTAATTTATTGCTATTTCCGCGCACTTTTGCATTCGTTTTGTACATTTTTCGGCATTACGCAGTTCTAACGTATCCTATTTTGCTATATTTGGCATTTGCACCAATTTTTCTAATTTTTATTTTTGGTCATTTTTTTACTTTTCGTCAATAGGGGGGTATTCTCAGTTTAGCGATTTTTAAGCATATTACTTTATTACTATTCTGCGTCCCTTTGCATTCGTTTTGTACATTTTTCGGCATTACGTAGTCCTAACGTATCATTTTGCAATATTTAGCATTTGCACCAGTTTAACTAATTTTTATTTTTTGGCCATTTTTGCAGTTTTCCTTACTAACCCCCCCCCCCGTATTCTCAGTTTAGCGATTTTTAAGAATTTTACATTATTGCTATTTCTGCGTCCCTTTGCATTCGGTTTGTAGATTTTTCGGCATTACGCAATTCGTACGTATCCTATTTTGCTATATTTAGCATTTGGTTCAGTTTAGTTAATGTTTATTTTTTGGCCATTTTTGCAGTTTTCATCAGTTTAGCGATTTTTAAGCATTTTACTTTATTGCTATTTCTGCGTCCCTTTGCATTCGTTTTGTAGATTTTTCGGCATTACGCAGTCCTAACGTATCATTTTGCAATATTTAGCATTTGCACCAGTTTTATTAATGTTTATTTTTTGGCCATTTTTGCAATTTTCCTTAATATTCTCAGTTTAGCGATTTTTAAGAATTTTACAATATTGCTATTTCTGTGTCCCTTTGCATCCGTTTTGTAGATTTTTCGGCATTACACAGTTCTTACGTATACTATTTTGCTATATTTAGAATTTGCACCAGTTTTTTTATTTTTTTTGGCCATTTTTGTATTTTTTGTCAATGGGAGGGTATTTTGAGTTTAGGGATTTTTAGGCATTTTACTTTATTGCTATTTCTTCGTCCCTTTGCTTTCCTTTTGTAGATTTTTGGGCATTACCCAGTTCTAACGTATCCTATTTTGCTATACTAAGTATTTGCACCAGTTTTTTTTAATTTTTGTTTTTTGGCCATTTTGGCAGTTTTCGTCAAGTTAGCGTTTTTAAATATTTTACTTTATTGCTACTTCTGCATCCCTTTGCTTTCCTTTTGTAGATTTTTCGGCATTACCCAGTTCTAACGAATCCTTTTGGCTATATTTTGCATTTGCACCAGTTTTTTTAATTTTTATGTTTTGGCCATTTTTGCAGTTTTCGATAATTGGGGGGGGGTATTTTCAGTTTTTCGATTTTTAAGCATTTTAATTTATTGCCATTTTCTGCGTCCCTTTGCATTCCTTTTGTAGATTTTTCGGCATTACGCAGTTCTGACGTATCCTATTTTGCTATATGTTACATTTGCACCAGTTTTTTTAATTTTTATTTTTTGGCCATTTTTTTGCAGTTTTCGTCAATGGGGAGGTATTCTCAGTTTAGCAATTTTTAAGCATTTTACTTTATTGCTATTTCTGCATCCCTTTGCATTCGTTTTGTTGATTTTTCGGCATACGCAGTCCTAACGTATCCTAGTTTGCTATATTTAGCATTAACACCGGATTTTTTAATTTTTATTTTTTGGTCATTTTTGGACTTTTCGTCAATGGCAGGGTATTCTCAGTTTAGCGATTTTTAAGCATTTTACTTTATTGCTATTTCTGCGTCCCTTTGCATTCGATTTGTACATTTTTCGGCATTACGCAGTTCTAACGTATCCTATTTTGCTATATTTAGCATTTGCACCAGTTTTTTTTAATTTTTATTTCTTGGCCATTTTTGAGTTTTCGTCAATGGGGGGGTATTCTCAGTTTAGCGATTTTTGCGCATTTTACTTTATTGCTATTTCTGCGTCCCTTTGCTTTCCTTTTGTAGATTTTTCGGCATTACGCAGTTCTAACGTATCCTATATTGCTATATGTAGCATTTACACCAGTTTTTTTAATTTTTATTTTTTGGTCATTTTTGGACTTTTCGTCAGTGGGGGGGTATTCTCAGTTTAGCGATTTTTAAGCATTTTACTTTATTGCCATTTCTGCGTCCCTTTGCATTCGTTTTGCAGATTATTCGGCATTACACAGTTCTAACGTATCCTATTTTGCTATATTTAGCATTTGCACCAGTTTTTTTAATTTTTATTTTTTGGCCATTTTTGTACTTTTCGTCAATGGTGGGGGATTCTCAATTTCATTTTCTCTCATTTTACTTTATTGCTATTTCTGCGTCCCTTTGCATTCGTTTTGCAGATTATTCGGCATTACGCAGTTCTAACGTATCCTATTTTGCTATATTTAGCATTTGCACCAGTTTTTTTAATTTTTATTTTTTGGCCATTTTTGCAGTTTTCGTCAATGGGGGATATTCTCAGTTTAGCGATTTTTACGCATTTTACTTTATTGCTATTTCTGCGACCCTTTTCATTCGTTTTGTAGATTTTTTGCATTACGCAGTTCTAACGTATTCTATTTTGCTATATTAAATATTTGCACCAGTTTTTTTTAATTTTTATTTTTGTCCATTTTTGCACATTTCGTCAAGTTAGCGATTTTTAAATATTTTACTTTATTGCTACTTCTGCATCCCTTTGCTTTCCTGTTGTAGATTTTTCGGCATTACTAAGTTCTAACGTATCCTATTTTGCTGTGTGTAGCATTTACACCATTTTTTTAATTTATATTTTTTGGGCATTTTTTGCAGTTTTCGTCAAGTTAGCGATTTTTAAACATTTTACTTTATTGC
The DNA here is from genome assembly GCA_030765065.1 of Deroplatys truncata. Classification (NCBI taxonomy): domain Eukaryota; kingdom Metazoa; phylum Arthropoda; class Insecta; order Mantodea; family Mantidae; genus Deroplatys; species Deroplatys truncata. The sequence goes on from CM060984.1 coordinate 186,450,508, forward strand.
TACTTCTTCATCTCTTTGCTTTCCTTTTGTAGATTTTTCGGCATTACGCAGTTCTAACGTATCCTATTTTGCTATATTTCACATTTGCACCAATTTTTCTAATTTTTATTTTTGGCCATTTTTTTACTTTTCGTCAATGGGGGGGTATTCTCAGTTTAGCGATTTTGAAGCATATTACTTTATTGCTATTCTGCGTCCCTTTGCATTCGTTTTGTACATTTTTCGGCATTACGTAGTCCTAACGTATCATTTTGCAATATTTAGCATTTACACCAGTTTTACTAATTTTTATTTTTTGGCCATTTTTGCAGTTTTCCTTAAACCCCCCCCCGTATTCTCAGTTTAGCGATTTTTAAGAATTTTACATTATTGCTATTTCTGCGTACCTTTGCATTCGTTTTGTAGATTTTTCGGCATTACGCAATTCTTACGTATCCTATTTTGCTATATTTAGCATTTGCTTCAGTTTACTTAATATTTATTTTTTGGCCATTTTTGCAGGTTTCATCAGTTTAGCGATTTTTAAGCATTTTACTTTATTGCTATTTCTGCGTCCCTTTGCATTCGTTTTGTAGATTTTTCGGCATTACGCAGTCCTAACGTATCATTTTGCAATATTTAGCATTTGCACCAGTTTTATTAATGTTTATTTTTTGGCCATTTTTGCAATTTTCCTTAATATTCTCAGTTTAGCGATTTTTAAGAATTATACATTATTGCTATTTCTGCGTCCCTTTGCATCCGTTTTGTAGATTTTTCGGCATTACACAGTTCTTACGTATACTATTTTGCTATATTTAGAATTTGCACCAGGTTTTTTATTTTTTTGGCCATTTTTGCATTTTTCGTCAATGGGAGGGTATTTTGAGTTTAGGGATTTTTAGGCATTTTACTTTATTGCTATTTCTTCGTCCCTTTGCTTTCCTTTTGTAGATTTTTCGGCATTACCCAGTTCTAACGTATCCTATTTTGCTATACTAAGCATTTGCACCAGTTTTTTTTAATTTTTGTTTTTTGGCCATTTTGGCAGTTTTCGTCAAGTTAGCGTTTTTAAATATTTTACTTTATTGCTACTTCTGCATCCCTTTGCTTTCCTTTTGTAGATTTTTCGGCATTACCCAGTTCTAACGAATCCTTTTGGCTATATTTTGCATTTGCACCAGTTTTTTTAATTTTTATGTTTTGGCCATTTTTGCAGTTTTCGATAATTGGGGGGGGGTATTTTCAGTTTTTCGATTTTTAAGCATTTTAATTTATTGCCATTTTCTGCGTCCCTTTGCATTCCTTTTGTAGATTTTTCGGCATTACGCAGTTCTGACGTATCCTATTTTGCTATATGTTACATTTGCACCAGTTTTTTTAATTTTTATTTTTTGGCCATTTTTTTGCAGTTTTCGTCAATGGGGAGGTATTCTCAGTTTAGCAATTTTTAAGCATTTTACTTTATTGCTATTTCTGCATCCCTTTGCATTCGTTTTGTTGATTTTTCGGCATACGCAGTCCTAACGTATCCTAGTTTGCTATATTTAGCATTAACACCGGATTTTTTAATTTTTATTTTTTGGTCATTTTTGGACTTTTCGTCAATGGCAGGGTATTCTCAGTTTAGCGATTTTTAAGCATTTTACTTTATTGCTATTTCTGCGTCCCTTTGCATTCGATTTGTACATTTTTCGGCATTACGCAGTTCTAACGTATCCTATTTTGCTATATTTAGCATTTGCACCAGTTTTTTTTAATTTTTATTTCTTGGCCATTTTTGAGTTTTCGTCAATGGGGGGGTATTCTCAGTTTAGCGATTTTTGCGCATTTTACTTTATTGCTATTTCTGCGTCCCTTTGCTTTCCTTTTGTAGATTTTTCGGCATTACGCAGTTCTAACGTATCCTATATTGCTATATGTAGCATTTACACCAGTTTTTTTAATTTTTATTTTTTGGTCATTTTTGGACTTTTCGTCAGTGGGGGGGTATTCTCAGTTTAGCGATTTTTAAGCATTTTACTTTATTGCCATTTCTGCGTCCCTTTGCATTCGTTTTGCAGATTATTCGGCATTACACAGTTCTAACGTATCCTATTTTGCTATATTTAGCATTTGCACCAGTTTTTTTAATTTTTATTTTTTGGCCATTTTTGTACTTTTCGTCAATGGTGGGGGATTCTCAATTTCATTTTCTCTCATTTTACTTTATTGCTATTTCTGCGTCCCTTTGCATTCGTTTTTGCAGATTATTCGGCATTACGCAGTTCTAACGTATCCTATTTTGCTATATTTAGCATTTGCACCAGTTTTTTTAATTTTTATTTTTTGGCCATTTTTGCAGTTTTCGTCAATGGGGGATATTCTCAGTTTAGCGATTTTTACGCATTTTACTTTATTGCTATTTCTGCGACCCTTTTCATTCGTTTTGTAGATTTTTTGCATTACGCAGTTCTAACGTATTCTATTTTGCTATATTAAATATTTGCACCAGTTTTTTTTAATTTTTATTTTTGTCCATTTTTGCACATTTCGTCAAGTTAGCGATTTTTAAATATTTTACTTTATTGCTACTTCTGCATCCCTTTGCTTTCCTGTTGTAGATTTTTCGGCATTACTAAGTTCTAACGTATCCTATTTTGCTGTGTGTAGCATTTACACCATTTTTTTAATTTATATTTTTTGGGCATTTTTTGCAGTTTTCGTCAAGTTAGCGATTTTTAAACATTTTACTTTATTGCTACTTCTTCATCTCTTTGCTTTCCTTTTGTAGATTTTTCGGCATTACGCAGTTCTAACGTATCCTATTTTGCTATATTTCACATTTGCACCAATTTTTCTAATTTTTATTTTTGGCCATTTTTTTACTTTTCGTCAATGGGGGGGTATTCTCAGTTTAGCGATTTTGAAGCATATTACTTTATTGCTATTCTGCGTCCCTTTGCATTCGTTTTGTACATTTTTCGGCATTACGTAGTCCTAACGTATCATTTTGCAATATTTAGCATTTACACCAGTTTTACTAATTTTTATTTTTTGGCCATTTTTGCAGTTTTCCTTAAACCCCCCCCCGTATTCTCAGTTTAGCGATTTTTAAGAATTTTACATTATTGCTATTTCTGCGTACCTTTGCATTCGTTTTGTAGATTTTTCGGCATTACGCAATTCTTACGTATCCTATTTTGCTATATTTAGCATTTGCTTCAGTTTACTTAATATTTATTTTTTGGCCATTTTTGCAGGTTTCATCAGTTTAGCGATTTTTAAGCATTTTACTTTATTGCTATTTCTGCGTCCCTTTGCATTCGTTTTGTAGATTTTTCGGCATTACGCAGTCCTAACGTATCATTTTGCAATATTTAGCATTTGCACCAGTTTTATTAATGTTTATTTTTTGGCCATTTTTGCAATTTTCCTTAATATTCTCAGTTTAGCGATTTTTAAGAATTATACATTATTGCTATTTCTGCGTCCCTTTGCATCCGTTTTGTAGATTTTTCGGCATTACACAGTTCTTACGTATACTATTTTGCTATATTTAGAATTTGCACCAGGTTTTTTATTTTTTTGGCCATTTTTGCATTTTTCGTCAATGGGAGGGTATTTTGAGTTTAGGGATTTTTAGGCATTTTACTTTATTGCTATTTCTTCGTCCCTTTGCTTTCCTTTTGTAGATTTTTCGGCATTACCCAGTTCTAACGTATCCTATTTTGCTATACTAAGCATTTGCACCAGTTTTTTTTAATTTTTGTTTTTTGGCCATTTTGGCAGTTTTCGTCAAGTTAGCGTTTTTAAATATTTTACTTTATTGCTACTTCTGCATCCCTTTGCTTTCCTTTTGTAGATTTTTCGGCATTACCCAGTTCTAACGAATCCTTTTGGCTATATTTTGCATTTGCACCAGTTTTTTTAATTTTTATGTTTTGGCCATTTTTGCAGTTTTCGATAATTGGGGGGGGTATTCTCAGTTTGTCGATTTTTAAGCATTTTAATTTATTGCCATTTTCTGCGTCCCTTTGCATTCGTATTGTAGATTTTTCGGCATTACGCAGTTCTAACGTATCCTATTTTGCTATATGTTACATTTGCACCAGTTTTTTTAATTTTTATTTTTTGGCCATTTTTTTTTGCAGTTTTCGTCAATGGGGGGGTATTCTCTGTTTAGCAATTTTTAAGCATTTTACTTTATTGCTATTTCTGCATCCCTTTGCATTCGTTTTGTTGATTTTTCGGCATACGCAGTCCTAACGTATCCTAGTTTGCTATATTTAGCATTTGCACCGGATTTTTTAATTTTTATTTTTTGGTCATTTTTGGACTTTTCGTCAATGGCAGGGTATTCTCAGTTTAGCGATTTTTAAGCATTTTACTTTATTGCTATTTCTGCGTCCCTTTGCATTCGATTTGTACATTTTTCGGCATTACGCAATTCTAACGTATCCTATTTTGCTATATTTAGCATTTGCACCAGTTTTTTTTAATTTTTATTTCTTGGCCATTTTTGAGTTTTCGTCAATTCGTTCTCAGTTTAGCGATTTTTGCGCATTTTACTTTATTGCTATTTCTGCGTCCCTTTGCTTTCCTTTTGTAGATTTATCGGCATTACGCAGTTCTAACGTATCCTATATTGCTATATGTAGCATTTGCACCAGTTTTTTTAATTTTTATTTTTTGTTCATTTTTGGACTTTTGGTCAGTGGGGGGTATTCTCAGTTTAGCGATTTTTAAGCATTTTACTTTATTGCTATTTCTGCGTCCCTTTGCATTCGATTTGTAGATTTTTCGGCATTATTCAGTTCTAACGTATCCTATTTTGCTATATTTAGCATTTGCACCAGTTTTTTGTTTTTTGGCCATTTTTGTACTTTTCGTCAATGGTGGGGGATTCTCAATTTCATTTTCTCTCATTTTACTTTATTGCTATTTCTGCGTCCCTTTGCTTTCCTTTTGTAGATTTATCGGCATTACGCAGTTCTAACGTATTCTATTTTGCTATATGTAGCATTTGCACCAGTTTTTTAAATTTTTATTTTTTGGTCATTTTTGGACTTTTCGTCAATGGGGGGGGTATTCTCAGTTTAGCGATTTTTAAGCATTTACTTTATTGCTATTTCTGCGTCCCTTTGCATTCGATTTGTAGATATTTCGGTATTACGCAGTTCGAACATATCCTATTTCGCTATAATTAGCATTTGCACCAGTTTTTTTAATTTTTATTTTTTGGCCATTTTTGCACTTTTCGTCAATGGGGGGGAATTCTTAGTTTAGCGATTTTTAAGCATTTTACATTATTGCTATTTCTGCGTCCCTTTTCATTCGTTTTGTAGATTTTTTGTTATTACGCAGTTCTAACGTATTCTATTTTGCTATATTAAATATTTGCACCAGTTTTTTTTAATTTTTATTTTTGTCCATTTTTGCACATTTCGTCAAGTTAGCGATTTTTAAATATTTTACTTTATTGCTACTTCTTCATCCCTTTGCTTTCCTTTTGTAGATTTTTCGGCATTACCCAGTTCTAACGAATCCTTTTGGCTATATTTTGCATTTGCACCAGTTTTTTTAATTTTTATGTTTTGGCCATTTTTGCAGTTTTCGATAATTGGGGGGGGGTATTCTCAGTTTGTCGATTTTTAAGCATTTTAATTTATTGCCATTTTCTGCGTCCCTTTGCATTCGTATTGTAGATTTTTCGGCATTACGCAGTTCTAACGTATCCTATTTTGCTATATGTTACATTTGCACCAGTTTTTTTAATTTTTATTTTTTGGCCATTTTTTGCAGTTTTCGTCAATGCAATGGGGGTATTCTCTGTTTAGCAATTTTTAAGCATTTTACTTTATTGCTATTTCTGCATCCCTTTGCATTCTTTTTGTTGATTTTTCGGCATACGCAGTCCTAACGTATCCTAGTTTGCTATATTTAGCATTTGCACCGGATTTTTTAATTTTTATTTTTTCGTCATTTTTGGACTTTTCGTCAATGGGAGGGTATTCTCAGTTTAGCGATTTTTAAGCATTTAACTTTATTGCTATTTCTGCGTCCCTTTGCATTCGATTTGTAGATTTTCGGCATTACGCAGTTCTATTGTATCCTATTTTGCTATAATTAGCATTTGCACCAGTTTTTTTAATTTTATATTTTTTGGCCATTTTTGCATTTTTCATCAATGGGGGTATTCTCAGTTTAGCGATTTTTACGCATTTTACTTTATTGCTATTTCTTCGTCTCTTTGCTTTCCTTTTGTAGATTTTTCGGCATTACGCAGTTCTAACGTATCTTATATTGCTATATGTAGCATTTGAACCAGTTTTTTTAATTTTTATTTTTTGGCCATTTTTGCAGTTTTCGTCAATGGGGGGGTATTCTCAGTTTAGCGATTTTTGAGCATTTTACTTTATTGCTATTTCTGCGTCCCTTTGCATTCGTTTTGTAGATTTTTCGGCATTACGCAGTTCTAACGTATCCTATTTCACTATATGTAACATTTGCACCAGTTTTTTTAATTTTTATTTTTTGGCCATTTTTGCACCTTTCGTCAATAGGGGGGATTCTCGTTTTCATTTTCGCTCATTTTACTTTATTGCTATTTCTGCGTCCCTTTGCATTCGTTTTGTAGATTATTCGGCATTACGCAATTCTAACGTATTCTATTTTGCTATATGTAGCATTTGCACCAGTTTTTTTAATTTTTATTTTTTGCCATTTTTGCAGTTTTCGTCAATGGGGGATATTCTCAGTTTAGGGATTTTTACCCATTTTCCTTTATTGCTATTTATTCGTCCCTTTGCTTTCCTTTTGTAGATTTTTCGGCATTACGCAGTTCTAACGTATCCTATTTTGCTATATTTAGCATTTGCACCAGTTTTTTTAATTTTTATTTTTCGGCCATTTTTGCAGTTTTTGTCAATGGGGGGGTATTCTCAGTTTAGCGTTTTTTGCGCATTTGACTTTATTGCTATTTCTGCGTCCCTTTGCATTCGTTTTGTAGATTTTTCGGCATTACGCAGCTCTAACGTATCCTATTTTTCTAAATGTAACATTTGCACCAGTTTTTTAAATTTTTTTTGGTCATTTTTGGACTTTTGGTCAATAGGGGGGGGGGGTATTCTCAGTTTAGCGATTTTTAAGCATTTTACTTTATTGCTATTTCTGCGTCCCTTTGCATTCGATTTGTAGATTTTTCGGCATTACGCAGTTCGAACGTATCCTATTTCGCTATAATTAGCATTTGCACCAGTTTTTTTAATTTTTATTTTTTGGCCATTTTTGCACTTTTCGTCAATGGGGGGGCATTCTCAGTTTAGCGATTTTTAAGCATTTTACATTATTGCTATTTCTGCGTCCCTTTTCATTCGTTTTGTTGATTTTTTGGCATTACGCAGTTCTAACGTATTCTATTTTGCTATATTAAATATTTGCAATAGATTTTTTTAATTTTTATTTTTTGTCCATTTTTGCACATTTCGTCAAGTTAGCGATTTTTAAATATTTTACTTTATTGCTACTTCTGCATCCCTTTGCTTTCCTGTTGTAAATTTTTCGGCATTACTAAGTTCTAACGTATCCTATTTTGCTGTGTGTAGCATTTGCACCATTTTTTTAATTTTTATTTTTTGGGCATTTTTGCAGTTTTCGTCAAGTTAGCGATTTTTAAGCATTTTACTTTATTGCTACTTCTTCATCCCTTTGCTTTCCTTTTGTAGATTTTTCGGCATTACGCAGTTCTAACGTATCCTATTTTGCTATATTTAGCATTTGCACCAATTTTTCTAATTTTTATTTTTGGCCATTTTTTTACTTTTCGTCAATAGGGGGGTATTCTCAGTTTAGCGATTTTTAAGAATTTTACATTATTGCTATTTCTGCGTCCCTTTGCATTCGTTTTGTACATTTTTCGGCATTACGCAGTTCTAACGTATCCTATTTTGCTATATTTAGCATTTGGTTCAGTTTAGTTAATGTTTATTTTTTGGCCATTTTTGCAGTTTTCATCAGTTTAGCGATTTTTAAGCATTTTACTTTATTGCTATTTCTGCGTCCCTTTGCATTCGTTTTGTAGATTTTTCGGCATTACGCAGTCCTAACGTATCATTTTGCAATATTTAGCATTTGCATCAGTTTTATTAATGTTTATTTTTTGGCCATTTTTGCAATTTTCCTTAATATTCTCAGTTTAGCGATTTTTAAGAATTTTACATTATTGCTATTTCTGTGTCCCTTTGCATCCGTTTTGTAGATTTTTCGGCATTACACAGTTCTTACGTATACTATTTTGCTATATTTAGAATTTGTACCAGTTTTTTTATTTTTTTGGCCATTTTTGCATATTTCGTCAATGGGAGGGTAATTTGAGTTTAGGGATTTTTAGGCATTTTACTTTATTGCTATTTCTTCGTCCCTTTGCTTTCCTTTTGTAGATTTTTCGGCATTACCCAGTTCTAACGTATTCTATTTTGCTATACTAAGTATTTGCACCAGTTTTTTTTAATTTTTGTTTTTTGGCATTTTGGCAGTTTTCGTCAAGTTAGCGTTTTTAAATATTTTACTTTATTGCTACTTCTGCATCCCTTTGCTTTCCTTTTGTAGATTTTTCGGCATTACCCACTTCTAACGATTCCTTTTGGCTATATTTTGCATTTGCACCAGTTTTATTAATTTTTATGTTTTGGCCATTTTTTCAGTTTTCGGAAATTGGGGGGGGGTATTCTCAGTTTGTCGATTTTTAAGCATTTTAATTTATTGCCATTTTCTGCGTCCCTTTGCATTCGTTTTGTAGATTTTTCGACATTACGCAGTTCTAACGTATCCTATTTTGCTATATGTTACATTTGCACCAGTTTTTTTAATTTTTATTTTTTGGCCATTTTTTTGCAGTTTTCGTCAATGGGGGGGTATTCTCAGTTTAGCAATTTTTAAGCATTTTACTTTATTGCTATTTCTGCATCCCTTTGCATTCGTTTTGTTGATTTTTCGGCATACGCAGTCCTAACGTATCCTAGTTTGCTATATTTAGCATTTGCACCGGATTTTTTAATTTTTATTTTTTGGTCATTTTTGGACTTTTCGTCAATGGGAGGGTATTCTCAGTTTAGCGATTTTTAAGCATTTTACTTTATTGCTATTTCTGCGTCCCTTTGCATTCGATTTGTACATTTTTCGGCATTACGCAGTTCTAACGTATCCTATATTGCTATATGTAGCATTTGCACCAGTTTTTTTAATTTTTTTTTGGTCATTTTTGGACTTTTCGTCAGTGGGGGGGTATTCTCAGTTTAGCGATTTTTAAGCATTTTACTTTATTGCTATTTCTGCGTCCCTTTGCATTCGATTTGTAGATTTTTCGGCATTACGCAGTTCTAACGTATCCTATTTTGCTATATTTAGCATTTGCACCAGTTTTTTTAATTTTTATTTTTTGGCCATTTTTGTACTTTTCGTCAATGGTGGGGGATTCTCAATTTCATTTTCTCTCATTTTACTTTATTGCTATTTCTGCGTCCCTTTGCATTCGTTTTGCAGATTATTCGGCATTACGCAGTTCTAACGTATTCTATTTTGCTATATGTAGCATTTGCACCAGTTTTTTTAATTTTTATTTTTGGGCCATTTTTGTACTTTTCGTCAATGGTGGGGGATTCTCAATTTCATTTTCTCTCATTTTACTTTATTGCTATTTCTGCGTCCCTTTGCATTCGATATGTAGATTTTTCGGCATTACGCAGTTCTAATGTATCCTATTTTGCTATAATTAGCATTTGCAACAGTTTTTTTAATTTTTATTTTTTGGCCATTTTTGCATTTTTCATCAATGGGGGGGTATTCTCAGTTTAGCGATTTTTACGCATTTTACTTTATTGCTATTTCTGCGTCCCTATGCATTCGTTTTGTAGATTTTTCGGCATTACGCAGTTCTAACGTATCCTATTTCACTATATGTAACATTTGCACCAGTTTTTTTAATTTTTATTTTTTGGCCATTTTTGCACCTTTCGTCAATAGGGGGGGATTCTCCTTTTCATTTTCGCTCATTTTACTTTATTGCTATTTCTGCGTCCCTTTGCATTCGTTTTGTAGATTTTTCGGCATTACGCAGTTCTAACGTATCCTATAATGCTATATGTAGCATTTGAACCAGTTTTTTTAATTTTTATTTTTTGGCCATTTTTGCAGTTTTCGTCAATGGGGGGGTATTCTCAGTTTAGCGATTTTTGAGCATTTTACTTTATTGCTATTTCTGCGTCCCTATGCATTCGTTTTGTAGATTTTTCGGCATTACGCAGTTCTAACGTATCCTATTTCACTATATGTAACATTTGCACCAGTTTTTTTAATTTTTATTTTTTGGCCATTTTTGCACCTTTCGTCAATAGGGGGGGATTCTCCTTTTCATTTTCGCTCATTTTACTTTATTGCTATTTCTGCGTCCCTTTGCATTCGTTTTGTAGATTATTCGGCATTACGCAATTCTAACGTATTCTATTTTGCTATATGTAGCATTTGCACCAGTTTTTTTAATTTTTATTTTTTGCCATTTTTGCAGTTTCCGTCAATGGGGGATATTCTCAGTTTAGGGATTTTTACCCATTTTACTTTATTGCTATTTATTCGTCCCTTTGCTTTCCTTTTGTAGATTTTTCGGCATTACGCAGTTCTAACGTATCCTATTTTGCTATATTTAGCATTTGCACCAGTTTTTTTTAATTTTTATTTTTCGGCCATTTTTGCAGTTATCGTCAATGGGGGGGTATTCTCAGTTTAGCGTTTTTTGCGCATTTGACTTTATTGCTATTTCTGCGTCCCTTTGCATTCGTTTTGTAGATTTTTCGTCATTACGCAGCTCTAACGTATCCTATTTTTCTAAATGTAGCATTTGCACCAGTTTTTTAAATTTTTTTTTTGGTCATTTTTGAACTTTTCGTCAATGGGGGGGGGGGTATTCTCAGTTTAGCGATTTTTAAGCATTTTACTTTATTGCTATTTCTGCGTCCCTTTGCATTCGATTTGTAGATTTTTCGGCATTACGCAGTTCGAACGTATCCTATTTTGCTATAATTAGCATTTGCACCAGTTTTTTTAATTTTTATTTTTTGGCCATTTTTGCACTTTTCGTCAATGGGGGGCATTCTCGGTTTAGCGATTTTTAAGCATTTTACTGTATTGCTATTTCTGCGTCCCTTTTCATTCGTTTTGTTGATTTTTTGGCATTACGCAGTTCTAACGTATTCTATTTTGCTATATTAAATATTTGCAATAGTTTTTTTTAATTTTTATTTTTTGTCCATTTTTGCACATTTCGTCAAGTTAGCGATTTTTAAATATTTTACTTTATTGCTACTTCTGCATCCCTTTGCTTTCCTGTTGTAGATTTTTCGGCATTACTAAGTTCTAACGTATCCTAGTTTGCTGTGTGTAGCATTTGCACCATTTTTTTAATTTTTATTTTTTGGGCATTTTTGCAGTTTTCGTCAAGTTATCGATTTTTAAGCATTTTACTTTATTGCTACTTCTTCATCCCTTTGCTTTCCTTTTGTAGATTTTTCGGCATTACGCAGTTCTAACGCATCCTATTTTGCTATATTTAGACTTTGCACGAGTTTTTTTTAATTTTTATTTTTTGGCCATTTTTGCAGTTTTCGTCAATGGAGGCGTTATCTCAGTTTAACGATTTTTAAGCATTTTAATTTATTGCTATTTCCGCGCCCTTTTGCATTCGTTTTGTACATTTTTCGGCATTACGCAGTTCTAACGTATCCTATTTTGCTATATTTAGCATTTGCACCAATTTTTCTAATTTTTATTTTTGGCCATTTTTTTACTGTTCGTCAATAGGGGGGTATTCTCAGTTTAGCGATTTTTAAGCATATTACATTATTGCTATTCTGCGTCCCTTTGCATTCGTTTTGTAGATTTTTCGGCATTACGCAGTCCTAACGTATCATTTTGCAATATTTAGCATTTGCACCAGTTTTATTAATGTTTATTTTTTGGCCATTTTTGCAATTTTCCTTAATATTCTCAGTTTAGCGATTTTTAAGAATTATACATTATTGCTATTTCTGCGTCCCTTTGCATCCGTTTTGTAGATTTTTCGGCATTACACAGTTCTTACGTATACTATTTTGCTATATTTAGAATTTGCACCAGTTTTTTTATTTTTTTTGGACATTTTTGCATTTTTCGTCAATGGGAGGGTATTTTGAGTTTAGGAATTTTAGGCATTTAACTTTATTGCTATTTCTTCGTCCCTTTGCTTTCCTTTTGTAGATTTTTCGGCATTACCCAATTCTAACGTATCCTATTTTGCTATACTAAGCATTTGCACCAGTTCTTTTTAATTTTTGTTTTTTGGCCATTTTGGCAGTTTTCGTCAAGTTAGCGTTTTTAAATATTTTACTTTATTGCTACTTCTGCATCCCTTTGCTTTCCTTTTGTAGATTTTTCGGCATTACCCAGTTCTAACGAATCCTTTTGGCTATATTTTGCATTTGCACCAGTTTTTTTAATTTTTATGCTTTGGCCATTTTTGCAGTTTTCGATAATTGGGGGGGGGGGTATTCTCAGTTTGTCGATTTTTAAGCATTTTAATTTATTGCCATTTTCTGCGTCCCTTTGCATTCTTATTGTAGATTTTTCGGCATTACGCAGTTCTAACGTATCCTATTTGCTATATGTTACATTTGCACCAGTTTTTTTAATTTTTATTTTTTGGCCATTTTTTTGCAGTTTTCGTCAATGGGGGGGTATTCTCAGTTTAGCAATTTTTAAGCATTTTACTTTATTGCTATTTCTGCATCCCTTTGCATTCGTTTTGTTAATTTTTCGGCATACGCAGTCCTAACGTATCCTAGTTTGCTATATTTAGCATTTGCACCTGATTTTTTAATTTTTATTTTTTCGTCATTTTTGGACTTTTCGTCAATGGGAGGGTATTCTCAGTTTAGCGATTTTTAAGCATTTTACTTTATTGCTATTTCTGCGTCCCTTTGCATTCGATTTGTAGATTTTTCGGCATTACGCAGTTCTATTGTATCCTATTTTGCTATAATTAGCATTTGCACCAGTTTTTTTAATTTTTATTTTTTGGCCATTTTTGCACCTTTCGTCAATAGGGGGAATTCTCATTTTCATTTTCGCTCATTTTACTTTATTGCTATTTCTGCGTCCCTTTGCATTCGTTTTGTAGATTATTCGGCATTACGCAATTCTAACGTATTCTATTTTGCTATATGTAGCATTTGCACCAGTTTTTTTAATTTTTATTTTTTGCCATTTTTGCAGTTTTCGTCAATGGGGGATATTCTCAGTTTAGGGATTTTTACCCATTTTACTTTATTGCTATTTATTCGTCCCTTTGCTTTCCTTTTGTAGATTTTTCGGCATTACGCAGTTCTAACGTATCCTATTTTGCTATATTTAGCATTTGCACCCGTTTTTTTTAATTTTTATTTTTCGGCCATTTTTGCAGTTATCGTCAATGGGGGGGTATTCTCAGTTTAGCGTTTTTTGCGCATTTGACTTTATTGCTATTTCTGCGTCCCTTTGCATTCGTTTTGTAGATTTTTCGTCATTACGCAGCTCTAACGTATCCTATTTTTCTAAATGTAGCATTTGCACCAGTTTTTTAAATTTTTTTTTTGGTCATTTTTGAATTTTTCGTCAATGGGGGGGTATTCTCAGTTTAGCGATTTTTAAGCATTTTACTTTATTGCTATTTCTGCGTCCCTTTGCATTCGATTTGTAGATTTTTCGGCATTACGCAGTTCGAACGTATCCTATTTTGCTATAATTAGCATTTGCACCAGTTTTTTTAATTTTTATTTTTTGGCCATTTTTGCACTTTTCGTCAATGGGGGGCATTCTCAGTTTAGCGATTTTTAAGCATTTTACTGTATTGCTATTTCTGCGTCCCTTTTCATTCGTTTTGTTGATTTTTTGGCATTACGCAGTTCTAACGTATTCTATTTTGCTATATTAAATATTTGCAATAGTTTTTTTTAATTTTTATTTTTTGTCCATTTTTGCACATTTCGTCAAGTTAGCGATTTTTAAATATTTTACTTTATTGCTACTTCTGCATTCCTTTGCTTTCCTGTTGTAGATTTTTCGGCATTACTAAGTTCTAACGTATCCTAGTTTGCTGTGTGTAGCATTTGCACCATTTTTTTAATTTTTATTTTTTGGGCATTTTTGCAGTTTTCGTCAAGTTAGCGATTTTTAAGCATTTTACTTTATTGCTACTTCTTCATCCCTTTGCTTTCCTTTTGTAGATTTTTCGGCATTACGCAGTTCTAACGCATCCTATTTTGCTATATTTAGACTTTGCACGAGTTTTTTTTAATTTTTATTTTTTGGCCATTTTTGCAGTTTTCGTCAATGGAGGCGTTATCTCAGTTTAACGATTTTTAAGCATTTTAATTTATTGCTATTTCCGCGCCCTTTTGCATTCGTTTTGTACATTTTTCGGCATTACGCAGTTCTAACGTATCCTATTTTGCTATATTTAGCATTTGCACCAATTTTTCTAATTTTTATTTTTGGCCATTTTTTTACTGTTCGTCAATAGGGGGGTATTCTCAGTTTAGCGATTTTTAAGCATATTACATTATTGCTATTCTGCGTCCCTTTGCATTCGTTTTGTACATTTTTCGGCATTACGTAGTCCTAACGTATCATTTTGCAATATTTAGCATTTGCACCAGTTTAACTAATTTTTATTTTTTGTCCATTTTTGCAGTTTTCCTTACTAACCCCCCCCCCCGTATTCTCAGTTTAGCGATTTTTAAGAATTTTACATTATTGCTATTTCTGCGTCCCTTTGCATTCGTTTTGTAGATTTTTCGGCATTACGCAATTCCTACGTATCCTATTTTGCTATATTTAGCATTTGGTTCAGTTTAGTTAATGTTTATTTTTTGGCCATTTTTGCAGTTTTCATCAGTTTAGCGATTTTTAAGCATTTTACTTTATTGCTATTTCTGCGTCCCTTTGCATTCGTTTTGTAGATTTTTCGGCATTACGCAGTCCTAACGTATCATTTTGCAATATTTAGCATTTGCACCAGTTTTATTAATGTTTATTTTTTGGCCATTTTTGCAATTTGCCTTAATATTCTCAGTTTAGCGATTTTTAAGAATTTTACATTATTGCTATTTCTTCGTCCCTTTGCTTTCCTTTTGTAGATTTTTCGGCATTACCCAGTTCTAACGTATCCTATTTTGCTATACTAAGTATTTGCACCAGTTTTTTTAATTTTTGTTTTTTGGCATTTTGGCAGTTTTCGTCAAGTTAGCGTTTTTAAATATTTTACTTTATTGCTACTTCTGCATCCCTTTGCTTTCCTTTTGTAGATTTTTCGGCATTACCCAGTTGTAACGAATCCTTTTGGCTATATTTTGCATTTGCACCAGTTTTATTACTTTTTATGTTTTGGCCATTTTTGCAGTTTTCGATAATTGGGGGGGGGGGGTATTCTCAGTTTGTCGATTTTTAAGCATTTTAATTTATTGCCATTTTCTGCGTCCCTTTGCATTCGTTTTGTAGATTTTTCGGCATTACGCAGTTCTAACGTATCCTATTTTGCTATATGTTACACTTGCACCAGTTTTTTTAATTTTTATTTTTTGGCCATTTTTTTGCAGGTTTCGTCAATGGGGGGGTATTCTCAGTTTAGCAATTTTTAAGCATTTTACTTTATTGCTATTTCTGCATCCCTTTGCATTCGTTTTGTTGATTTTTCGGCATACGCAGTCCTAACGTATCCTAATTTGCTATATTTAGCATTTGCACCGGATTTTTTAATTTTTATTTTTTGGTCATTTTTGGACTTTTCGTCAATGGGAGGGTATTCTCAGTTTAGCGATTTTTAAGCATTTTACTTTATTGCTATTTCTGCGTCCCTTTGCATTCGATTTGTACATTTTTCGGCATTACGCAGTTCTAACGTATCCTATTTTGCTATATTTGGTATTTGCACGAGTTTTTTTAATTTTTATTTTTTGGCCATTTTTGTACTTTTCGTCAATTGTGGGGGATTCTCAATTTCATTTTCTCTCATTTTACTTTATTGCTATTTCTGCGTCCCTTTGCATTCGTTTTGCAGATTATTCGGCATTACGGAGTTCTAACGTATTCTATTTTGCTATATGTAGCATTTGCACCAGTTTTTTTAATTTTTATTTTTTGGCCATTTTTGTACTTTTCGTCAATGGTGGGGGATTCTCAATTTCATTTTCTCTCATTTTACTTTATTGCTATTTCTGCGTCCCTTTGCATTCGATTTGTAGATTTTTCGGCATTACGCAGTTCTAATGTATCCTATTTTGTTATAATTAGCAATTGCACCAGTTTTTTTAATTTTTATTTTTTGGCCATTTTTGCATTTTTCATCAATGGGGGGGGTATTCTCAGTTTAGCGATTTTTAAGCATATTACTTTATTGCTATTCTGCGTCCCTTTGCATTCGTTTTGTACATTTTTCGGCATTACGTAGTCCTAACGTATCATTTTGCAATATTTAGCATTTGCACCAGTTTAACTAATTTTTATTTTTTGGCCATTTTTGCAGTTTTTCTTACTAACCCCCCCCCCCGTATTCTCAGTTTAGCGATTTTTAAGAATTTTACATTATTGCTATTTCTGCGTCCCTTTGCATTCGTTTTGTAGATTTTTCGGCATTACGCAGTCCTAACGTATCATTTTGCAATGTTTAGCATTTGCACCAGTTTTATTAATGTTTATTTTTTGGCCATTTTTGCAATTTTCCTTAATATTCTCAGTTTAGCGATTTTTAAGAATTTTACATTATTGCTATTTCTGTGTCCCTTTGCATCCGTTTTGTAGATTTTTCGGCATTACACAGTTCTTACGTATACTATTTTGCTATATTTAGAATTTGCACCAGTTTTTTTATTTTTTGGGCCATTTTTGCATTTTTCGTCAATGGGAGGGTATTTTGAGTTTAGGGATTTTTAGGCATTTTACTTTATTGCTATTTCTTCGTCCCTTTGCTTTCCTTTTGTAGATTTTTCGGCATTACCCAGTTCTAACGTATCCTATTTTGCTATACTAAGTATTTGCACCAGTTTTTTTTAATTTTTGTTTTTTGGCATTTTGGCAGTTTTCGTCAAGTTAGCGTTTTTAAATATTTTACTTTATTGCTACTTCTGCATCCCTTTGCTTTCCTTTTGTAGATTTTTCGGCATTACCCAGTTCTAACGAATCCTTATGGCTATATTTTGCATTTGCACCAGTTTTATTAATTTTTATGTTTTGGCCATTTTTGCAGTTTTCGATAATTGGGGGGGGGGTATTCTCAGTTTGTCGATTTTTAAGCATTTTAATTTATTGCCATTTTCTGCGTCCCTATGCATTCGTTTTGTAGATTTTTCGGCATTACGCAGTTCTAACGTATCCTATTTTGCTATATGTTACATTTGCACCAGTTTTTTTAATTTTTACTTTTTGGCCATTTTTTGCAGTTTTCGTCAATGGGGGGTTATTCTCAGTTTAGCAATTTTTAAGCATTTTACTTTATGGCTATTTCTGCATCCCTTTGCATTCGTTTTGTTGATTTTTCGTCATACGCAGTCCTAACGTATCCTAGTTTGCTATATTTAGCATTTGCACCGGATTTTTTAATTTTTATTTTTTGGTCATTTTTGGACTTTTCGTAAATGGGAGGGTATTCTCAGTTTAGCGATTTTTAAGCATTTTACTTTATTGCTATTTCTGCGTCCCTTTGCATTCGATTTGTACATTTTTCGGCATTACGCAGTTCTAACGTATCCTATATTGCTATATGTAGCATTTGCACCAGTTTTTTTAATTTTTATATTTTGGTCATTTTTGGACTTTTCGTCAGTGGGGGGGTATTCTCAGTTTAGCGATTTTTAAGCATTTTACTTTATTGCTATTTCTGCGTCCCTTTGCATTCGATTTGTAGATTTTTCGGAATTACGCAGTTCTAACGTATCCTATTTTGCTATATTTAGCATTTGCACCAGTTTTTTTAATTTTTATTTTTTGGCCATTTTTGTACTTTTCGTCAATGGTGGGGGATTCTCAATTTCATTTTCTCTCATTTTACTTTATTGCTATTTCTGCGTCCCTTTGCATTCGATTTGTAGATTTTTCGGCATTACGCAGTTCTAATGTATCCTATTTTGCTATAATTAGCATTTGCAACAGTTTTTTTAACTTTTATTTTTTGGCCATTTTTCATCAATGGGGGATATTCTCAGTTTAGCGATTTTTACGCATTTTACTTTATTGCTATTTCTGCGTCCCTTTGCTTTCCTTTTATAGATTTTTCGGCATTACGCAGTTCTAACGTATCCTATTTTGCTATATTTAGCATTTGCACCAGTTTTTTTTTATTTTTATTTTTCGGCCATTTTTGCAGTTTTCGTCAATGGGGGGGTATTCTCAGTTTAGCGATTTTTACGCATTTTACTTTATTGCTATTACTTCGTGCCTTTGCTTTCCTTTTGTAGATTTTTCGGCATTACGCAGTTCTAACGTATCCTATTTCACTATATGTAACATTTGCACCAGTTTTTTTAATTTTTATTTTTTGGCCATTTTTGCACCTTTGGTCAATAGGGGGGGATTCTCATTTTCATTTTCGCTCATTTTACTTTATTGCTATTTCTGCGTCCCTTTGCATTCGTTTTGTAGATTATTCGGCATTACGCAATTCTAACGTATTCTATTTTGCTATATGTAGCATTTGCACCAGTTTTTTTAATTTTTATTTTTTGCCATTTTTGCAGTTTTCGTCAATGGGGGATATTCTCAGTTTAGGGATTTTTACCCATTTTACTTTAGTGCTATTTATTCGTCCCTTTGCTTTCCTTTTGTAGATTTTTCGGCATTACCCAGTTCTAACGTATCCTATTTTGCTATACTAAGTATTTTGCACCAGTTTTTTTTAATTTTTGTTTTTTGGCCATTTTGGCAGTTTTCGTCAAGTTAGCGTTTTTAAATATTTTACTTTATTGCTACTTCTGCATCCCTTTGCTTTCCTTTTGTAGATTTTTCGGCATTACCCAGTTCTAACGAATCCTTTTGGCTATATTTTGCATTTGCACCAGTTTTATTAATTTTTATGTTTTGGCCATTTTTGCAGTTTTCGATAATTGGGGGGGGGTATTCTCAGTTTGTCGATTTTTAAGCATTTTAATTTATTGCCATTTTCTGCGTCCCCTTGCATTCGTTTTGTAGAT
Organism: Deroplatys truncata; assembly: GCA_030765065.1. Taxonomy (NCBI): domain Eukaryota; kingdom Metazoa; phylum Arthropoda; class Insecta; order Mantodea; family Mantidae; genus Deroplatys; species Deroplatys truncata. Next base: position 186,469,713 of record CM060984.1, read on the forward strand.
TTTTCGGCATTACGCAATTCTAACGTATTCTATTTTGCTATATGTTACATTTGCACCAGTTTTTTTAATTTTTATTTTTTGGCCATTTTTTTGCAGTTTTCGTCAATGGGAGGGTATTCTCAGTTTAGCGATTTTTAAGCATTTTACTTTATTGCTATTTCTGCGTCCCTTTGCATTCGATTTGTACATTTTTCGGCATTACGCAGTTCTAACGTATCCTATATTGCTATATGTAGCATTTGCACCAGTTTTTTTAATTTTTATTTTTTGGTCATTTTTGGACTTTTCGTCAGTGGGGGGTATTCTCAGTTTAGCGATTTTTAAGCATTTTACTTTAATGCTATTTCTGCGTCCCTTTGCATTCGATTTGTAGATTTTTCGGCATTACGTAGTTCTAACGTATCCTATTTTGCTATATTTAGCATTTGCACCAGTTTTTTTAATTTTTATTTTTTGGCCATTTTTGTACTTATGTCAATGGTGGGGGATTCTCAATTTCATTTTCTCTCATTTTACTTTATTGCTATTTCTGCGTCCCTTTGCATTCGTTTTGCAGATTATTCGGCATTACGCAGTTCTAACGTATTCTATTTTGCTATATGTAGCATTTGCACCAGTTTTTTTAATTTTTATTTTTTGTTCATTTTTGTACTTTTCGTCAATGGTGGGGGATTCTCAATTTCATTTTCTCTCATTTTACTTTATTGCTATTTCTGCGTCCCTTTGCATTCGATTTGTAGATTTTTCGGCATTACGCAGTTCTAATGTATCCTATTTTGCTATAATTAGCAATTGCACCAGTTTTTTTAATTTTTATTTTTTGGCCATTTTTGCATTTTTCATCAATGGGGGGGTATTCTCAGTTTAGCGATTTTTAAGCATATTACTTTATTGCTATTCTGCGTCCCTTTGCATTCGTTTTGTACATTTTTCGGCATTACGTAGTCCCAACGTATCATTTTGCAATATTTAGCATTTGCACCAGTTTAACTAATTTCTATTTTTTGGCCATTTTTGCAGTTTTCCTTACTAACCCCCCCCCCCCGTATTCTCAGTTTAGCGATTTTTAAGAATTTTACATTATTGCTATTTCTGCGTCCCTTTGCATTCGTTTAGTAGATTTTTCGGCATTACGCAATTCCTACGTATCCTATTTTGCTATATTTAGCATTTGGTTCAGTTTAGTTAATGTTTATTTTTTGGCCATTTTTGCAGTTTTCATCAGTTTAGCGATTTTTAAGCATTTTACTTTATTGCTATTTCTGCGTCCCTTTGCATTCGTTTTGTATATTTTTCGGCATTACGCAGTCCTAACGTATCATTTTGCAATATTTAGCATTTGCACCAGTTTTATTAATGTTTATTTTTTGGCCATTTTTGCAATTTTCCTTAATATTCTCAGTTTAGCGATTTTTAAGAATTTTACATTATTGCTATTTCTGTGTCCCTTTGCATCCGTTTTGTAGATTTTTCGGCATTACACAGTTCTTACGTATACTATTTTGATATATTTAGAATTTGCACCAGTTTTTTTATTTTTTTGGCCATTTTTGCATTTTTCGTCAATGGGAGGGTATTTTGAGTTTAGGGATTTTTAGGCATTTTACTTTATTGCTATTTCTTCGTCCCTTTGCTTTCCTTTTGTAGATTTTTCGGCATTACCCAGTTCTAACGTATCCTATTTTGCTATACTAAGTATTTGCACCAGTTTTTTTTAATTTTTGTTTTTTGGCATTTTGGCAGTTTTCGTCAAGTTAGCGTTTTTAAATATTTTACTTTATTGCTACTTCTGCATCCCTTTGCTTTCCTTTTGTAGATTTTTCGGCATTACCCAGTTCTAACGAATCCTTTTGGCTATATTTAGTATTTGCACGAGTTTTTTTAATTTTTATTTTTTGGCCATTTTGTACTTTTCGTCAATGGTGGGGGATTCTCAATTTCATTTTCTCTCATTTTACTTTATTGCTATTTCTGCGTCCCTTTGCATTCGTTTTGCAGATTATTCGGCATTACGCAGTTCTAACGTATTCTATTTTGCTATATGTAGCATTTGCACCAGTTGTTTTAATTTTTATTTTTTGGCCATTTTTTTACTTTTCGTCAATGGTGGGGGATTCTCAATTTCATTTTCTCTCATTTTACTTTATTGCTATTTCTGCGTCCCTTTGCATTCGTTTTGCAGATTATTCGGCATTACGCAGTTCTAACGTATTCTATTTTGCTATATGTAGCATTTGCACCAGTTTTTTTAATTTGTATTTTTTGGCCATTTTTGCAGTTTTCGTCAATGGGGGATATTCTCAGTTTAGCGATTTTTACGCATTTTACTTTATTGCTATTTCTGCGTCCCTTTGCTTTCCTTTTATAGATTTTTCGGCATTACGCAGTTCTAACGTATCCTATTTTGCTATATTTAGCATTTGCACCAGTTTTTTTTAATTTTTATTTTTCGGCCATTTTTGCAGTTTTCGTCAATGGGGGGGTATTCTCAGTTTAGCGATTTTTACGCATTTTACTTTATTGCCATTACTTCGTCCCTTTGCTTTCCTTTTGTAGATTTTTCGGCATTACGCAGTTCTAACGTATCCTATAATGCTATATGTAGCATTTGAACCAGTTTTTTTAATTTTTATTTTTTTGCCATTTTTGCAGTTTTCGTCAATGGGGGGGTATTCTCAGTTTAGCGATTTTTGAGCATTTTACTTTATTGCTATTTCTGCGTCCCTATGCATTCGTTTTGTAGATTTTTCGGCATTACGCAGTTCTAACGTATCCTATTTCACTATATGTAACATTTGCACCAGTTTTTTTAATTTTTATTTTTTGGCCATTTTTGCACCTTTCGTCAATAGGGGGGGATTCTCATTTTCATTTTCGCTCATTTTACTTTATTGCTATTTCTGCGTCCCTTTGCATTCGTTTTGTAGATTATTCGTCATTACGCAATTCTAACGTATTCTATTTTGCTATATGTAGCATTTGCACCAGTTTTTTTAATTTTTATTTTTTGCCATTTTTGCAGTTTTCGTCAATGGGGGATATTCTCAGTTTAGGGATTTTTACCCATTTTACTTTATTGCTATTTATTCGTCCCTTTGCTTTCCCTTTGTAGATTTTTCGGCATTACCCAGTTCTAACGTATCCTATTTTGCTATACTAAGTATTTGCACCAGTTTTTTTTAATTTTTGTTTTTTGGCCATTTTGGCAGTTTTCGTCAAGTTAGCGTTTTTAAATATTTTACTTTATTGCTACTTCTGCATCCCTTTGCTCTCCTTTTGTAGATTTTTCGGCATTACCCAGTTCTAACGAATCCTTTTGGCTATATTTTGCATTTGCACCAGTTTTATTAATTTTTATGTTTTGGCCATTTTTTTGCAGTTTTCGTCAATGGGGGGGTATTCTCAGTTTAGCAATTTTTAAGCATTTTACTTTATTGCTATTTCTGCATCCCTTTGCATTCGATTTGTACATTTTTCGGCATTACGCAGTTCTAACGTATCCTATATTGCCATATGTAGCATTTGCACCAGTTTTTTTAATTTTTATTTTTTGGTCATTTTTGGACTTTTCGTCAGTGGGGGGTATTCTCAGTTTAGCGATTTTTAAGCATTTTACTTTAATGCTATTTCTGCGTCCCTTTGCATTCGATTTGTAGATTTTTCGGCATTACGTAGTTCTAACGTATCCTATTTTGCTATATTTAGCATTTGCACCAGTTTTTTTAATTTTTATTTTTTGGCCATTTTTGTACTTTTCGTGAATGGTGGGGGATTCTCAATTTCATTTTCTCTCATTTTACTTTATTGCTATTTCTGCGTCCCTTTGCATTCGTTTTGCAGATTATTCGGCATTACGCAGTTCTAATGTATCCTATTTTGCTATAATTAGCAATTGCACCAGTTTTTTTAATTTTTATTTTTTGGCCATTTTTGCATTTTTCATCAATGGGGGGGTATTCTCAGTTTAGCGATTTTTAAGCATATTACTTTATTGCTATTCTGCGTCCCTTTGCATTCGTTTTGTACATTTTTCGGCATTACGTAGTCCTAACGTATCATTTTGCAATATTTAGCATTTGCACCAGTTTAACTAATTTTTATTTTTTGGCCTTTTTTGCAGTTTTCCTTACTAACCCCCCCCCCCCCCGTATTCTCAGTTTAGCGATTTTTAAGAATTTTACATTATTGCTATTTCTGCGTCCCTTTGCATTCGTTTTGTAGATTTTTCGGCATTACGCAATTCCTACGTATCCTATTTTGCTATATTTAGCATTTGGTTCAGTTTAGTTAATGTTTATTTTTTGGCCATTTTTGCAGTTTTCATCAGTTTAGCGATTTTTAAGCATTTTACTTTATTGCTATTTCTGCGTCCCTTTGCATTCGTTTTGTAGATATTTCGGCATTACGCAGTCCTAACGTATCATTTTGCAATATTTAGCATTTGCACCAGTTTTATTAATGTTTATTTTTTGGCCATTTTTGCAATTTTCCTTAATATTCTCAGTTTAGCGATTTTTAAGAATTTTACATTATTGCTATTTCTGTGTCCCTTTGCATCCGTTTTGTAGATTTTTCGGCATTACACAGTTCTTACGTATACTATTTTGCTATATTTAGAATTTGCACCAGTTTTTTTATTTTTTTGGCCATTTTTGCATTTTTCGTCAATGGGAGGGTATTTTGAGTTTAGGGATTTTTAGGCATTTTACTTTATTGCTATTTCTTCGTCCCTTTGCTTTCCTTTTGTAGATTTTTCGGCATTACCCAGTTCTAACGTATCCTATTTTGCTATACTAAGTATTTGCTCCAGTTTTTTTTAATTTTTGTTTTTTGGCATTTTGGCAGTTTTCGTGAAGTTAGCGTTTTTAAATATTTTACTTTATTGCTACTTCTGCATCCCTTTGCTTTCCTTTTGTAGATTTTTCGGCATTACCCAGTTCTAACGAATCCTTTTGGCTATATTTTGCATTTGCACAAGTTTTATTAATTTTTATGTTTTGGCCATTTTTGCAGTTTTCGATAATTGGGGGGGGGTATTCTCAGTTTGTCGATTTTTAAGCATTTTAATTTATTGCCATTTTCTGCGTCCCTTTGCATTCGTTTTGTAGATTTTTCGGCATTACGCAGTTCTAACGTATCCTATTTTGCTATATGTTACATTTGCACCAGTTTTTTTAATTTTTATTTTTTGGCCATTTTTTTGCAGTTTTCGTCAATGGGGGGGTATTCTCAGTTTAGCAATTTTTAAGCATTTTACTTTAATGCTATTTCTGCATCCCTTTGCATTCGTTTTGTTGATTTTTCGGCATACGCCGTCCTAACGTATCCTAGTTTGCTATATTTAGCATTTGCACCGGATTTTTTAATTTTTATTTTTTGGTCATTTTTGGACTTTTCGTAAATGGGAGGGTATTCTCAGTTTAGCGATTTTTAAGCATTTTACTTTATTGCTATTTCTGCGTCCCTTTGCATTCGATTTGTACATTTTTCGGCATTACGCAGTTCTAACGTATCCTATATTGCTATATGTAGCATTTGCACCAGTTTTTTTAATTTTTATATTTTGGTCATTTTTGGACTTTTCGTCAGTGGGGGGGTATTCTCAGTTTAGCGATTTTTAAGCATTTTACTTTATTGCTATTTCTGCGTCCCTTTGCATTCGATTTGTAGATTTTTCGGCATTACGCAGTTCTAATGTATCCTATTTTGCTATATTTAGCATTTGCACCAGTTTTTTTAATTTTTATTTTTTGGACATTTTTGTACTTTTCGTCAATGGTGGGGGATTCTCAATTTCATTTTCTCTCATTTTACTTTATTGCTATTTCTGCGTCCCTTTGCATTCGTTTTGCAGATTATTCGGCATTACGCAGTTCTAACGTATTCTATTTTGCTATATGTCGCATTTGCACCAGTTTTTTTAATTTTTATTTTTTGGCCATTTTTGTACTTTTCGTCAATGGTGGGGGATTCTCAATTTCATTTTCTCTCATTTTACTTTATTGCTATTTCTGCGTCCCTTTGCATTCGATTTGTAGATTTTTCGGCATTACGCAGTTCTAATGTATCCTATTTTGCTATAATTAGCATATGCACCAGTTTTTTTAATTTTTATTTTTTGGCCATTTTTGCATTTTTCGTCCATGGGGGGGTATTCTCAGTTTAGCGTTTCTTGCGCATTTTACTTTATTGCTATTTCTGCGTCCCTTTGCATTCGTTTTGTAGATTTTTCGGCATTACGCAGCTCTAACGTATCCTATTTTTCTAAATGTAGCATTTGCACCAGTTTTTTAAATTTTTATTTTTTGGTCATTTTTGGACTTTTCGTCAATGGGGGGGGGTATTCTCAGTTTAGCGATTTTTAAGCATTTTACTTTATTGCTATTTCTGCGTCCCTTTGCTTTCGATTTGTAGATTTTTCGGCATTACGCAGTTCGAACGTATCCTATTTTGCTATAATTAGCATTTGCACCAGTTTTTTTAATTTTTATTTTTTGGCCATTTTTGCACTTTTCGTCAATGGGGGGGCATTCCCAGTTTAGCGATTTTTAAGCATTTTACATTATTGCTATTTCTGCGTCCCTTTTCATTCGTTTTGTAGAATTTTTGGCATTGCGCAGTACTAACGTATTCTATTTTGCTATATTAAATATTTGCAATTGTTTTTTTTAATTTTTGTCCATTTTTGCACATTTCGTCAAGTTAGCGATTTTTAAATATTTTACTTTATTGCTACTTCTGCATCCCTTTGCTTTCCTGTTGTAGATTTTTCGGCATTACTAAGTTCTAACGTATCCTATTTTGCTGTGTGTAGCATTTGCACCATTTTTTTAATTTTTATTTTTTGGTCATTTTTGGACTTTTCGTCAGTGGGGGGGTATTCTCAGTTTAGCGATTTTTAAGCATTTTACTTTAATGCTATTTCTGCGTCCCTTTGCATTCGATTTGTAGATTTTTCGGCATTACGTAGTTCTAACGTATCCTATTTTGCTATATTTAGCATTTGCACCAGATTTTTTAATTTTTATTTTTTGGCCATTTTTGTACTTTTCGTCAATGGTGGGGGATTCTCAATTTCATTTTCTCTCATTTTACTTTATTGCTATTTCTTCGTCCCTTTGCTTTCCTTTTGTAGATTTTTCGGCATTACGCAGTTCTAACGTATCCTATAATGCTATATGTAGCATTTGAACCAGTTTTTTTAATTTTTATTTTTTGGCCATTTTTGCAGTTTTCGTCAATGGGGGGGTATTCTCAGTTTAGCGATTTTTGAGCATTTTACTTTATTGCTATTTCTGCGTCCCTATGCATTCGTTTTGTAGATTTTTCGGCATTACGCAGTTCTAACGTATCCTATTTCACTATATGTAACATTTGCACCAGTTTTTTTAATTTTTATTTTTTGGCCATTTTTGCACCTTTCGTCAATAGGGGGGGATTCTCATTTTCATTTTCGCTCATTTTACTTTATTGCTATTTCTGCGTCCCTTTGCATTCGTTTTGTAGATTATTCGGCATTACGCAATTCTAGCGTATTCTATTTTGCTATATGTAGCATTTGCACCAGTTTTTTTAATTTTTATTTTTTGCCATTTTTGCAGTTTTCGTCAATAGGGGATATTCTCGGTTTAGGGATTTTTACCCATTTCACTTTATTGCTATTTATTGGACCCTTTGCTTTCCTTTTGTAGATTTTTCGGCATTACGCAGTTCTAACGTATCCTATTTTGCTATATTTAGCATTTGCACCATTTTTTTTTAATTTTTATTTTTTGGCCATTTTTGAGTTTTCGTCAATGGGGGGGTATTCTCAGTTTAGCGATTTTTGCACATTTTACTTTATTGCTATTTCTGCGTCCCTTTGCTTTCCGTTTGTAGATTTTTCGGCATTACGCAGTTCTAACGTATCCTATATTGCTATATGTAGCATTTGCACCAGTTTTTTTAATTTTTATTTTTTGGTCATTTTTGGACTTTTCGTCAGTGGGGGGGTATTCTCAGTTTAGCGATTTTTAAGCATTTTACTTTATTGTTATTTCTGCGTCCCTATGCATTCGATTTGTAGATTTTTCGGCATTACGCAGTTCTAACGTATCCTATTTTGCTATATTTAGCATTTGCACCAGTTTTTTTAATTTTTATTTTTTGGCCATTTTTGTACTTTTCGTCAATGGTCGGGGATTCTCAATTTCATTTTCTCTCATTTTACTTTATTGCTATTTCTGCCTCCCTTTGCATTCGTTTTGTAGATTATTCGGCATTACGCAGTTCTAACGTATTCTATTTTGCTATATGTAGCATTTGCACCAGTTTTTTTAATTTTTATTTTTTGGCCATTTTTGCAGTTTTCGTCAATGGGGGATATTCTCAGTTTAGCGATTTTTACGCGTTTTACTTTATTGCTATTTCTGCGTCCCTTTGCTTTCCTTTTATAGATTTTTCGGCATTACGCAGTTCTAACGTATCCTATTTTGCTATATTTAGCATTTGCACCAGTTTTTTTTAATTTTTATTTTTCGGCCATTTTTGCAGTTTTCGTCAATGGAGGGGTATTCTCAGTTTAGCGTTTTTTGCGCATTTTACTTTATTGCTATTAATGCGTCCCTTTGCATTCGTTTTGTAGATTTTTCGGCATTACGCAGCTCTAACGTATCCTATTTTTCTAAATGTAGCATTTGCACCAGTTTTTTAAATTTTTATTTTTTGGTCATTTTTGGACTTTTCGTATTCTCAGTTTAGCGATTTTTAAGCATTTTACTTTATTGCTATTTCTGCGTCCCTTTGCATTCGATTTGTAGAATTTTCGGCATTACGCAGTTCGAACGTATCCTATTTTGCTATAATTAGCATTTGCACCAGTTTTTTAAATTTTTATTTTTTGGCCATTTTTGCACTTTTCGTCAATGGGGGGGCATTCCCAGTTTAGCGATTTTTAAGCATTTTACATTATTGCTATTTCTGCGTCCCTTTTCATTCGTTTTGTAGATTTTTTGGCATTACGCAGTTCTAACGTATTCTATTTTGCTATATTAAATATTTGCAATAGTTTTTTTTAATTTTTATTTTTTGTCCATTTTTGCACATTTCGTCAAGTTAGCGATTTTTAAATATTTTACTTTATTGCTACTTCTGCATCCCTTTGCTTTCCTGTTGTAGATTTTTCGGCATTACTAAGTTCTAACGTATCCTATTTTGCTGTGTGTAGCATTTGCACCATTTTTTTAATTTTTATTTTTTGGTCATTTTTGGACTTTTCGTCAGTGGGGTGTATTCTCAGTTTAGCGATTTTTAAGCATTTTACTTTAATGCTATTTCTGCGTCCCTTTTCATTCGATTTGTAGATTTTTCGGCATTACGTAGTTCTAACGTATCCTATTTTGCTATATTTAGCATTTGCACCAGTTTTTTTAATTTTTATTTTTTGGCCATTTTTGTACTTTTCGTCAATGGTGGGGGATTCTCAATTTCATTTTCTCTCATTTTACTTTATTGCTATTTCTGCGTCCCTTTGCATTCGTTTTGCAGATTATTCGGCATTACGCAGTTCTAACGTATTCTATTTTGCTATATGTAGCATTTGCACCAGTTTTTTTAATTTTTATTTTTTGGCCATTTTTGTACTTTTCGTCAATGGTGGGGGATTCTCAATTTCATTTTCTCTCATTTTACTTTATTGCTATTTCTGCCTCCCTTTGCATTCGTTTTGTAGATTATTCCGCATTACGCAGTTCTAACGTATTCTATTTTGCTATATGTAGCATTTGCACCAGTTTTTTTAATTTTTATTTTTTGGCCATTTTTGCAGTTTTCGTCAATGGGGGATATTCTCAGTTTAGCGATTTTTACGCATTTTACTTTATTGCTATTTCTGCGTCCCTTTGCTTTCCTTTTATAGATTTTTCGGCATTACGCAGTTCTAACGTATCCTATTTTGCTATATTTAGCATTTGCACCAGTTTTTTTTAATTTTTATTTTTCGGCCATTTTTGCAGTTTTCGTCAATGGGGGGGTATTCTCAGTTTAGCGTTTTTTGCGCATTTTACTTTATTGCTATTTCTGCGTCCCTTTGCATTCGTTTTGTAGATTTTTCGGCATTACGCAACTCTAACGTATCCTATTTTTCTATATGTTACATTTGCACCAGTTTTTTTAATTTTTATTTTTTGGCCATTTTTTTGCAGTTTTCGTCAATGGGGGGGTATTCTCAGTTTAGCAATTTTTAAGCATTTTACTTTAATGCTATTTCTGCATCCCTTTGCATTCGTTTTGTTGATTTTTCGGCATACGCCGTCCTAACGTATCCTAGTTTGCTATATTTAGCATTTGCACCGGATTTTTTAATTTTTATTTTTTGGTCATTTTTGGACTTTTCGTAAATGGGAGGGTATTCTCAGTTTAGCGATTTTTAAGCATTTTACTTTATTGCTATTTCTGCGTCCCTTTGCATTCGATTTGTACATTTTTCGGCATTACGCAGTTCTAACGTATCCTATATTGCTATATGTAGCATTTGCACCAGTTTTTTTAATTTTTATATTTTGGTCATTTTTGGACTTTTCGTCAGTGGGGGGGTATTCTCAGTTTAGCGATTTTTAAGCATTTTACTTTATTGCTATTTCTGCGTCCCTTTGCATTCGATTTGTAGATTTTTCGGCATTACGCAGTTCTAATGTATCCTATTTTGCTATATTTAGCATTTGCACCAGTTTTTTTAATTTTTATTTTTTGGACATTTTTGTACTTTTCGTCAATGGTGGGGGATTCTCAATTTCATTTTCTCTCATTTTACTTTATTGCTATTTCTGCGTCCCTTTGCATTCGTTTTGCAGATTATTCGGCATTACGCAGTTCTAACGTATTCTATTTTGCTATATGTCGCATTTGCACCAGTTTTTTTAATTTTTATTTTTTGGCCATTTTTGTACTTTTCGTCAATGGTGGGGGATTCTCAATTTCATTTTCTCTCATTTTACTTTATTGCTATTTCTGCGTCCCTTTGCATTCGATTTGTAGATTTTTCGGCATTACGCAGTTCTAATGTATCCTATTTTGCTATAATTAGCATTTGCACCAGTTTTTTTAATTTTTATTTTTTGGCCATTTTTGCATTTTTCATCAATGGGGGGGTATTCTCAGTTTAGCGATTTTTACGCATTTTACTTTATTGCTATTTCTTCGTCCCTTTGCTTTCCTTTTGTAGATTTTTCGGCATTACGCAGTTCTAACGTATCCTATAATGCTATATGTAGCATTTGAACCAGTTTTTTTAATTTTTATTTTTTGGCCATTTTTGCAGTTTTCGTCAATGGGGGGGTATTCTCAGTTTAGCGATTTTTGAGCATTTTACTTTATTGCTATTTCTGCGTCCCTATGCATTCGTTTTGTAGATTTTTCGGCATTACGCAGTTCTAACGTATCCTATTTCACTATATGTAACATTTGCACCAGTTTTTTTAATTTTTATTTTTTGGCCATTTTTGCACCTTTCGTCAATAGGGGGGGATTCTCATTTTCATTTTCGCTCATTTTACTTTATTGCTATTTCTGCGTCCCTTTGCATTCGTTTTGTAGATTATTCGGCATTACGCAATTCTAGCGTATTCTATTTTGCTATATGTAGCATTTGCACCAGTTTTTTTAATTTTTATTTTTTGCCATTTTTGCAGTTTTCGTCAATAGGGGATATTCTCGGTTTAGGGATTTTTACCCATTTCACTTTATTGCTATTTATTGGACCCTTTGCTTTCCTTTTGTAGATTTTTCGGCATTACGCAGTTCTAACGTATCCTATTTTGCTATATTTAGCATTTGCACCATTTTTTTTTAATTTTTATTTTTTGGCCATTTTTGAGTTTTCGTCAATGGGGGGGTATTCTCAGTTTAGCGATTTTTGCGCATTTTACTTTATTGCTATTTCTGCGTCCCTTTGCTTTCCGTTTGTAGATTTTTCGGCATTACGCAGTTCTAACGTATCCTATATTGCTATATGTAGCATTTGCACCAGTTTTTTTAATTTTTATTTTTTGGTCATTTTTGGACTTTTCGTCCAAAAGACTTTTCGTCAGTGGACTTTTCTCAGTTTAGCGATTTTTAAGCATTTTACTTTATTGTTATTTCTGCGTCCCTATGCATTCGATTTGTAGATTTTTCGGCATTACGCAGTTCTAACGTATCCTATTTTGCTATATTTAGCATTTGCACCAGTTTTTTTAATTTTTATTTTTTGGCCATTTTTGTACTTTTCGTCAATGGTCGGGGATTCTCAATTTCATTTTCTCTCATTTTACTTTATTGCTATTTCTGCCTCCCTTTGCATTCATTTTGTAGATTATTCGGCATTACGCAGTTCTAACGTATTCTATTTTGCTATATGTAGCATTTGCACCAGTTTTTTTAATTTTTATTTTTTGGCCATTTTTGCAGTTTTCGTCAATGGGGGATATTCTCAGTTTAGCGATTTTTACGCGTTTTACTTTATTGCTATTTCTGCGTCCCTTTGCTTTCCTTTTATAGATTTTTCGGCATTACGCAGTTCTAACGTATCCTATTTTGCTATATTTAGCATTTGCACCAGTTTTTTTTAATTTTTATTTTTCGGCCATTTTTGCAGTTTTCGTCAATGGGGGGGTATTCTCAGTTTAGCGTTTTTTGCGCATTTTACTTTATTGCTATTAATGCGTCCCTTTGCATTCGTTTTGTAGATTTTTCGGCATTACGCAGCTCTAACGTATCCTATTTTTCTAAATGTAGCATTTGCACCAGTTTTTTAAATTTTTATTTTTTGGTCATTTTTGGACTTTTCGTATTCTCAGTTTAGCGATTTTTAAGCATTTTACTTTATTGCTATTTCTGCGTCCCTTTGCATTCGATTTGTAGAATTTTCGGCATTACGCAGTTCGAACGTATCCTATTTTGCTATAATTAGCATTTGCACCAGTTTTTTAAATTTTTATTTTTTGGCCATTTTTGCACTTTTCGTCAATGGGGGGGCATTCCCAGTTTAGCGATTTTTAAGCATTTTACATTATTGCTATTTCTGCGTCCCTTTTCATTCGTTTTGTAGATTTTTTGGCATTACGCAGTTCTAACGTATTCTATTTTGCTATATTAAATATTTGCAATAGTTTTTTTTAATTTTTATTTTTTGTCCATTTTTGCACATTTCGTCAAGTTAGCGATTTTTAAATATTTTACTTTATTGCTACTTCTGCATCCCTTTGCTTTCCTGTTGTAGATTTTTCGGCATTACTAAGTTCTAACGTATCCTATTTTGCTGTGTGTAGCATTTGCACCATTTTTTTAATTTTTATTTTTTGGTCATTTTTGGACTTTTCGTCAGTGGGGTGTATTCTCAGTTTAGCGATTTTTAAGCATTTTACTTTAATGCTATTTCTGCGTCCCTTTTCATTCGATTTGTAGATTTTTCGGCATTACGTAGTTCTAACGTATCCTATTTTGCTATATTTAGCATTTGCACCAGTTTTTTTAATTTTTATTTTTTGGCCATTTTTGTACTTTTCGTCAATGGTGGGGATTCTCAATTTCATTTTCTCTCATTTTACTTTATTGCTATTTCTGCGTCCCTTTGCTTTCCTTTTATAGATTTTTCGGCATTACGCAGTTCTAACGTATCCTATTTTGCTATATTTAGCATTTGCACCAGTTTTTTTTAATTTTTATTTTTCGGCCATTTTTGCAGTTTTCGTCAATGGGGGGGTATTCTCAGTTTAGCGTTTTTTGCGCATTTTACTTTATTGCTATTTCTGCGTCCCTTTGCATTCGTTTTGTAGATTTTTCGGCATTACGCAACTCTAACGTATCCTATTTTTCTATATGTTACATTTGCACCAGTTTTTTTAATTTTTATTTTTTGGCCATTTTTTTGCAGTTTTCGTCAATGGGGGGGTATTCTCAGTTTAGCAATTTTTAAGCATTTTACTTTAATGCTATTTCTGCATCCCTTTGCATTCGTTTTGTTGATTTTTCGGCATACGCCGTCCTAACGTATCCTAGTTTGCTATATTTAGCATTTGCACCGGATTTTTTAATTTTTATTTTTTGGTCATTTTTGGACTTTTCGTAAATGGGAGGGTATTCTCAGTTTAGCGATTTTTAAGCATTTTACTTTATTGCTATTTCTGCGTCCCTTTGCATTCGATTTGTACATTTTTCGGCATTACGCAGTTCTAACGTATCCTATATTGCTATATGTAGCATTTGCACCAGTTTTTTTAATTTTTATATTTTGGTCATTTTTGGACTTTTCGTCAGTGGGGGGGTATTCTCAGGTTAGCGATTTTTAAGCATTTTACTTTATTGCTATTTCTGCGTCCCTTTGCATTCGATTTGTAGATTTTTCGGCATTACGCAGTTCTAATGTATCCTATTTTGCTATATTTAGCATTTGCACCAGTTTTTTTAATTTTTATTTTTTGGACATTTTTGTACTTTTCGTCAATGGTGGGGGATTCTCAATTTCATTTTCTCTCATTTTACTTTATTGCTATTTCTGCGTCCCTTTGCATTCGTTTTGCAGATTATTCGGCATTACGCAGTTCTAACGTATTCTATTTTGCTATATGTCGCATTTGCACCAGTTTTTTTAATTTTTATTTTTTGGCCATTTTTGTACTTTTCGTCAATGGTGGGGGATTCTCAATTTCATTTTCTCTCATTTTACTTTATTGCTATTTCTGCGTCCCTTTGCATTCGATTTGTAGATTTTTCGGCATTACGCAGTTCTAATGTATCCTATTTTGCTATAGTTAGCATTTGCACCGGTTTTTTTAATTTTTATTTTTTGGCCATTTTTGCATTTTTCATCAATGGGGGGGTATTCTCAGTTTAGCGATTTTTACGCATTTTACTTTATTGCTATTTCTTCGTCCCTTTGCTTTCCTTTTGTAGATTTTTCGGCATTACGCAGTTCTAACGTATCCTATAATGCTATATGTAGCATTTGAACCAGTTTTTTTAATTTTTATTTTTTGGCCATTTTTGCAGTTTTCGTCCATGCGGGGGTATTCTCAGTTTAGCGTTTTTTGCGCATTTTACTTTATTGCTATTTCTGCGTCCCTTTGCATTCGTTTTGTAGATTTTTCGGCATTACGCAGCTCTAACGTATCCTATTTTTCTAAATGTAGCATTTGCACCAGTTTTTTAAATTTTTATTTTTTGGTCATTTTTGGACTTTTCGTCAATGGGGGGGGGTATTCTCAGTTTAGCGATTTTTAAGCATTTTACTTTATTGCTATTTCTGCGTCCCTTTGCTTTCGATTTGTAGATTTTTCGGCATTACGCAGTTCGAACGTATCCTATTTTGCTATAATTAGCATTTGCACCAGTTTTTTTAATTTTTATTTTTTGGCCATTTTTGCACTTTTCGTCAATGGGGGGGCATTCCCAGTTTAGCGATTTTTAAGCATTTTACATTATTGCTATTTCTGCGTCCCTTTTCATTCGTTTTGTAGAATTTTTGGCATTGCGCAGTTCTAACGTATTCTATTTTGCTATATTAAATATTTGCAATTGTTTTTTTTAATTTTTGTCCATTTTTGCACATTTCGTCAAGTTAGCGACTTTAAATATTTTACTTTATTGCTACTTCTGCATCCCTTTGCTTTCCTGTTGTAGATTTTTCGGCATTACTAAGTTCTAACGTATCCTATTTTGCTGTGTGTAGCATTTGCACCATTTTTTTAATTTTTATTTTTTGGTCATTTTTGGACTTTTCGTCAGTGGGGGGGTATTCTCAGTTTAGCGATTTTTAAGCATTTTACTTTAATGCTATTTCTGCGTCCCTTTGCATTCGATTTGTAGATTTTTCGGCATTACGTAGTTCTAACGTATCCTATTTTGCTATATTTAGCATTTGCACCAGATTTTTTAATTTTTATTTTTTGGCCATTTTTGTACTTTTCGTCAATGGTGGGGGATTCTCAATTTCATTTTCTCTCATTTTACTTTATTGCTATTTCTGCGTCCCTTTGCATTCGATTTGTAGATTTTTCGGTATTACGCAGTTCTAATGTATCCTATTTTGCTATAATTAGCATTTGCACCAGTTTTTTTAATTTTTATTTTTTGGCCATTTTTGCATTTTTCATCAATGGGGGGGGGGTATTCTCAGTTTAGCGATTTTTACGCGTTTTACTTTATTGCTATTTCTTCGTCCCTTTGCTTTCCTTTTGTAGATTTTTCGGCATTACGCAGTTCTAACGTATCCTATATTGCTATATGTAGCATTTGAACCAGTTTTTTTAATTTTTATTTTTTGGCCATTTTTGCAGTTTTCGTCAATGGGGGGGTATTCTCAGTTTAGCGATTTTTGAGCATTTTACTTTATTGCTATTTCTGCGTCCCTATGCATTCGTTTTGTAGATTTTTCGGCATTACGCAGTTCTAACGTATCCTATTTCACTATATGTAACATTTGCACCAGTTTTTTTAATTTTTATTTTTTGGCCATTTTTGCACCTTTCGTCAATAGGGGGGGATTCTCATTTTCATTTTCGCTCATTTTACTTTATTGCTATTTCTGCGTCCCTTTGCATTCGTTTTGTAGATTATTCGGCATTACGCAATTCTAGCGTATTCTATTTTGCTATATGTAGCATTTGCACCAGTTTTTTTAATTTTTATTTTTTGCCATTTTTGCAGTTTTCGTCAATAGGGGATATTCTCGGTTTAGGGATTTTTACCCATTTCACTTTATTGCTATTTATTGGACCCTTTGCTTTCCTTTTGTAGATTTTTCGGCATTACGCAGTTCTAACGTATCCTATTTTGCTATATTTAGCATTTGCACCATTTTTTTTTAATTTTTATTTTTTGGCCATTTTTGAGTTTTCGTCAATGGGGGGGTATTCTCAGTTTAGCGATTTTTGCGCATTTTACTTTATTGCTATTTCTGCGTCCCTTTGCTTTCCGTTTGTAGATTTTTCGGCATTACGCAGTTCTAACGTATCCTATATTGCTATATGTAGCATTTGCACCAGTTTTTTTAATTTTTATTTTTTGGTCATTTTTGGACTTTTCGTCAGTGGGGGGGTATTCTCAGTTTAGCGATTTTTAAGCATTTTACTTTATTGTTATTTCTGCGTCCCTATGCATTCGATTTGTAGATTTTTCGGCATTACGCAGTTCTAACGTATCCTATTTTGCTATATTTAGCATTTGCACCAGTTTTTTTAATTTTTATTTTTTGGCCATTTTTGTACTTTTCGTCAATGGTCGGGGATTCTCAATTTCATTTTCTCTCATTTTACTTTATTGCTATTTCTGCCTCCCTTTGCATTCGTTTTGTAGATTATTCGGCATTACGCAGTTCTAACGTATTCTATTTTCCTATATGTAGCATTTGCACCAGTTTTTTTAATTTTTATTTTTTGGCCATTTTTGCAGTTTTCGTCAATGGGGGATATTCTCAGTTTAGCGATTTTTACGCGTTTTACTTTATTGCTATTTCTGCGTCCCTTTGCTTTCCTTTTATAGATTTTTCGGCATTACGCAGTTCTAACGTATCCTATTTTGCTATATTTAGCATTTGCACCAGTTTTTTTTAATTTTTATTTTTCGGCCATTTTTGCAGTTTTCGTCAATGGGGGGGTATTCTCAGTTTAGCGTTTTTTGCGCATTTTACTTTATTGCTATTAATGCGTCCCTTTGCATTCGTTTTGTAGATTTTTCGGCATTACGCAGCTCTAACGTATCCTATTTTTCTAAATGTAGCATTTGCACCAGTTTTTTAAATTTTTATTTTTTGGTCATTTTTGGACTTTTCGTATTCTCAGTTTAGCGATTTTTAAGCATTTTACTTTATTGCTATTTCTGCGTCCCTTTGCATTCGATTTGTAGAATTTTCGGCATTACGCAGTTCGAACGTATCCTATTTTGCTATAATTAGCATTTGCACCAGTTTTTTAAATTTTTATTTTTTGGCCATTTTTGCACTTTTCGTCAATGGGGGGGCATTCCCAGTTTAGCGATTTTTAAGCATTTTACATTATTGCTATTTCTGCGTCCCTTTTCATTCGTTTTGTAGATTTTTTGGCATTACGCAGTTCTAACGTATTCTATTTTGCTATATTAAATATTTGCAATAGTTTTTTTTAATTTTTATTTTTTGTCCATTTTTGCACATTTCGTCAAGTTAGCGATTTTTAAATATTTTACTTTATTGCTACTTCTGCATCCCTTTGCTTTCCTGTTGTAGATTTTTCGGCATTACTAAGTTCTAACGTATCCTATTTTGCTGTGTGTAGCATTTGCACCATTTTTTTAATTTTTATTTTTTGGTCATTTTTGGACTTTTCGTCAGTGGGGTGTATTCTCAGTTTAGCGATTTTTAAGCATTTTACTTTAATGCTATTTCTGCGTCCCTTTTCATTCGATTTGTAGATTTTTCGGCATTACGTAGTTCTAACGTATCCTATTTTGCTATATTTAGCATTTGCACCAGTTTTTTTAATTTTTATTTTTTGGCCATTTTTGTACTTTTCGTCAATGGTGGGGGATTCTCAATTTCATTTTCTCTCATTTTACTTTATTGCTATTTCTGCGTTCCTTTGCATTCGTTTTGCAGATTATTCGGCATTACGCAGTTCTAACGTATTCTATTTTGCTATATGTAGCATTTGCACCAGTTTTTTTAATTTTTATTTTTTGGCCATTTTTGTACTTTTCGTCAATGGTGGGGGATTCTCAATTTCATTTTCTCTCATTTTACTTTATTGCTATTTCTGCCTCCCTTTGCATTCGTTTTGTAGATTATTCCGCATTACGCAGTTCTAACGTATTCTATTTTGCTATATGTAGCATTTGCACCAGTTTTTTTAATTTTTATTTTTTGGCCATTTTTGCAGTTTTCGTCAATGGGGGATATTCTCAGTTTAGCGATTTTTACGCATTTTACTTTATTGCTATTTCTGCGTCCCTTTGCTTTCCTTTTATAGATTTTTCGGCATTACGCAGTTCTAACGTATCCTATTTTGCTATATTTAGCATTTGCACCAGTTTTTTTTAATTTTTATTTTTCGGCCATTTTTGCAGTTTTCGTCAATGGGGGGGTATTCTCAGTTTAGCGTTTTTTGCGCATTTTACTTTATTGCTATTTCTGCGTCCCTTTGCATTCGTTTTGTAGATTTTTCGGCATTACGCAACTCTAACGTATCCTATTTTGCTATAATTAGCATTTGCACCAGTTTTTTTAATTTTTATTTTTTGGCCATTTTTGCACTTTTCGTCAATGGGGGGGCATTCCCAGTTTAGCGATTTTTAAGCATTTTACATTATTGCTATTTCTGCGTCCCTTTTCATTCGTTTTGTAGAATTTTTGGCATTGCGCAGTTTTTAGGTATTCTATTTTGCTATATTAAATATTTGCAATTGTTTTTTTTAATTTTTGTCCATTTTTGCACATTTCGTCAAGTTAGCGATTTTTAAATATTTTACTTTATTGCTACTTCTGCATCCCTTTGCTTTCCTGTTGTAGATTTTTCGGCATTACTAAGTTCTAACGTATCCTATTTTGCTGTGTGTAGCATTTGCACCATTTTTTTAATTTTTATTTTTTGGTCATTTTTGGACTTTTCGTCAGTGGGGGGGTATTCTCAGTTTAGCGATTTTTAAGCATTTTACTTTAATGCTATTTCTGCGTCCCTTTGCATTCGATTTGTAGATTTTTCGGCATTACGTAGTTCTAACGTATCCTATTTTGCTATATTTAGCATTTGCACCAGATTTTTTAATTTTTATTTTTTGGCCATTTTTGTACTTTTCGTCAATGGTGGGGGATTCTCAATTTCATTTTCTCTCATTTTACTTTATTGCTATTTCTGCGTCCCTTTGCATTCGATTTGTAGATTTTTCGGTATTACGCAGTTCTAATGTATCCTATTTTGCTATAATTAGCATTTGCACCAGTTTTTTTAATTTTTATTTTTTGGCCATTTTTGCATTTTTCATCAATGGGGGGGGTATTCTCAGTTTAGCGATTTTTACGCGTTTTACTTTATTGCTATTTCTTCGTCCCTTTGCTTTCCTTTTGTAGATTTTTCGGCATTACGCAGTTCTAACGTATCCTATAATGCTATATGTAGCATTTGAACCAGTCTTTTTAATTTTTATTTTTTGGCCATTTTTGCAGTTTTCGTCAATGGGGGGGTATTCTCAGTTTAGCGTTTTTTGCGCATTTTACTTTATTGCTATTTCTGCGTCCCTTTGCATTCGTTTTGTAGATTTTTCGGCATTACGCAGCTCTAACGTATCCTATTTTTCTAAATGTAGCATTTGCACCAGTTTTTTAAATTTTTATTTTTTGGTCATTTTTGGACTTTTCGTCAATGGGGGGGTATTCTCAGTTTAGCGATTTTTAAGCATTTTACTTTATTGCTATTTCTGCGTCCCTTTGCATTCGATTTGTAGATTTTTCGGCATTACGCAGTTCGAACGTATCCTATTTTGCTATAATTAGCATTTGCACCAGTTTTTTTAATTTTTATTTTTTGGCCATTTTTGCACTTTTCGTCAATGGGGGGGCATTCCCAGTTTAGCGATTTTTAAGCATTTTACATTATTGCTATTTCTGCGTCCCTTTTCATTCGTTTTGTAGAATTTTTGGCATTACGCAGTTCTAACGTATTCTATTTTGCTATATTAAATATTTTGCAATAGTTTTTTTTAATTTTTAATTTTTGTCCATTTTTGCACATTTCGTCAAGTTAGCGATTTTTAAATATTTTACTTTATTGCTACTTCTGCATCCCTTTGCTTTCCTGTTGTAGATTTTTCGGCATTACTAAGTTCTAACGTATCCTATTTTGCTGTGTGTAGCATTTGCACCATTTTTTTAATTTTTATTTTTTGGTCATTTTTGGACTTTTCGTCAGTGGGGGGGTATTCTCAGTTTAGCGATTTTTAAGCATTTTACTTTAATGCTATTTCTGCGTCCCTTTGCATTCGTTTTGCAGATTATTCGGCATTACGCAGTTCTAACGTATTCTATTTTGCTATATGTAGCATTTGCACCAGTTTTTTTAATTTTTATTTTTTGGCCGTTTTTGTACTTTTCGTCAATGGTGGGGGATTCTCAATTTCATTTTCTCTCATTTTACTTTATTGCTATTTCTGCGTCCCTTTGCATTCGTTTTGTAGATTATTCGGCATTACGCAATTCTAACGTATTCTATTTTGCTATATGTAGCATTTGCACCAGTTTTTTTAATTTTTATTTTTTGCCATTTTTGCAGTTTTCGTCAATGGGGGATATTCTCGGTTTAGGGATTTTTACCCATTTCACTTTATTGCTATTTATTGGACCCTTTGCTTTCCTTTTGTAGATTTTTCGGCATTACGCAGTTCTAACGTATCCTATTTTGCTATATTTAGCATTTGCACCAGTTTTTTTTTAATTTTTATTTTTTGGCCATTTTTGAGTTTTCGTCAATGGGGGGGGTATTCTCAGTTTAGCGATTTTTGCGCATTTTACTTTATTGCTATTTCTGCGTCCCTTTGCTTTCCTTTTGTAGATTTTTCGGCATTACGCAGTTCTAACCTATCCTATATTGCTATATGTAGCATTTGCACCAGTTTTTTTAATTTTTATTTTTTGGTCATTTTTGGACTTTTCGTCAGTATTCTCAGTTTCGCGATTTTTATGCATTTTACTTTATTGTTATTTCTGCGTCCCTATGCATTCGATTTGTAGATTTTTCGGCATTACGCAGTTCTAACGTATCCTATTTTGCTATATTTAGCATTTGCACCAGTTTTTTTAATTTTTATTTTTTGGCCATTTTTGTACTTTTCGTCAATGGTGGGGGATTCTCAATTTCATTTTCTCTCATTTTACTTTATTGCTATTTCTGCCTCCCTTTGCATTCGTTTTGTAGATTATTCGGCATTACGCAGTTCTAACGTATTCTATTTTGCTATATGTAGCATTTGCACCAGTTTTTTTAATTTTTATTTTTTGGCCATTTTTGCAGTTTTCGTCAATGGGGGATATTCTCAGTTTAGCGATTTTTACGCATTTTACTTTATTGCTATTTCTGCGTCCCTTTGCTTTCCTTTTATAGATTTTTCGGCATTACGCAGTTCTAACGTATCCTATTTTGCTATATTTAGCATTTGCACCAGTTTTTTTTAATTTTTATTTTTCGGCCATTTTTGCAGTTTTCGTCAATGGGGGGGTATTCTCAGTTTAGCGTTTTTTGCGCATTTTACTTTATTGCTATTTCTGCGTCCCTTTGCATTCGTTTTGTAGATTTTTCGGCATTACGCAGCTCTAACGTATCCTATTTTTCTAAATGTAGCATTTGCACCAGTTTTTTAAATTTTTATTTTTTGGTCATTTTTGGACTTTTCGTCAATGGGGGGGTATTCTCAGTTTAGCGATTTTTAAGCATTTTACTTTATTGCTATTTCCTTTGCATTCGATTTGTAGATTTTTCGGCATTACGCAGTTCGAACGTATCCTATTTTGCTATAATTAGCATTTGCACCAGTTTTTTTAATTTTTATTTTTTGGCCATTTTTGCACTTTTCGTCAGTGGGGGGGCATTCCCAGTTTAGCGATTTTTAAGCATTTAAATTATTGCTATTTCTGCGTCCCTTTTCATTCGTTTTGTAGAATTTTTGGCATTACGCAGTTCTAACGTATTCTATTTTTCTATATTAAATATTTGCAATAGTTTTTTTTAATTTTTATTTTTTGTCCATTTTTGCACATTTCGTCAAGTTAGCGATTTTTAAATATTTTACTTTATTGCTACTTCTGCATCCCTTTGCTTTCCTGTTGTAGATTTTTCGGCATTACTAAGTTCTAACGTATCCTATTTTGCTGTGTGTAGCATTTGCACCATTTTTTTAATTTTTATTTTTTGGTCATTTTTGGACTTTTCGTCAGTGGGGTGTATTCTCAGTTTAGCGATTTTTAAGCATTTTACTTTAATGCTATTTCTGCGTCCCTTTTCATTCGATTTGTAGATTTTTCGGCATTACGTAGTTCTAACGTATCCTATTTTGCTATATTTAGCATTTGCACCAGTTTTTTTAATTTTTATTTTTTGGCCATTTTTGTACTTTTCGTCAATGGTGGGGGATTCTCAATTTCATTTTCTCTCATTTTACTTTATTGCTATTTCTGCGTTCCTTTGCATTCGTTTTGCAGATTATTCGGCATTACGCAGTTCTAACGTATTCTATTTTGCTATATGTAGCATTTGCACCAGTTTTTTTAATTTTTATTTTTTGGCCATTTTTGTACTTTTCGTCAATGGTGGGGGATTCTCAATTTCATTTTCTCTCATTTTACTTTATTGCTATTTCTGCGTCCCTTTGCATTTGTTTTGTAGATTATTCGGCATTACGCAATTCTAACGTATTCTATTTTGCTATATGTAGCATTTGCACCAGTTTTTTTAATTTTTATTTTTTGCCATTTTTGCAGTTTTCGTGAATGGGGGATATTCTCGGTTTAGGGATTTTTACCCATTTCACTTTATTGCTATTTATTGGACCCTTTGCTTTCCTTTTGTAGATTTTTCGGCATTACGCAGTTCTAACGTATTATATTTTGCTATATTTAGCATTTGCACCAGTTTTTTTTTTAATTTTTATTTTTTGGCCATTTTTGAGTTTTCGTCAATGGGGGGGTATTCTCAGTTTAGCGATTTTTGCGCATTTTACTTTATTGCTATTTCTGCGTCCCTTTGCTTTCCTTTTGTAGAATTTTCGGCATTACGCAGTTCTAACGTATCCTATATTGCTATATGTAGCATTTGCACCAGTTTTTTTAATTTTTATTTTTTGGTCATTTTTGGACTTTTCGTCAGTGGGGGGGTATTCTCAGTTTAGCGATTTTTAAGCAGTTTACTTTATTGTTATTTCTGCGTCCCTATGCATTCGATTTGTAGATTTTTCGGCATTACGCAGTTCTAATGTATCCTATTTTGCTATATTTAGCATTTGCACCAGTTTTTTTAATTTTTATTTTTTGGCCATTTTTGTACTTTTCGTCAATGGTGGGGGATTCTCAATTTCATTTTCTCTCATTTTACTTTATTGCTATTTCTGCCTCCCTTTGCATTCGTTTTGTAGATTATTCGGCATTACGCAGTTCTAACGTATTCTATTTTGCTATATGTAGCATTTGCACCAGTTTTTTTAATTTTTATTTTTTGGCCATTTTTGCAGTTTTCGTCAATGGGGGATATTCTCAGTTTAGCGATTTTTACGCATTTTACTTTATTGCTATTTCTGCGTCCCTTTGCTTTCCTTTTATAGATTTTTCGGCATTACGCAGTTCTAACGTATCCTATTCTGCTATATTTAGCATTTGCACCAGTTTTTTTTAATTTTTATTTTTCGGCCATTTTTGCAGTTTTCGTCAATGGGGGGGTATTCTCAGTTTAGCGTTTTTTGCGCATTTTACTTTATTGCTATTTCTGCGTCCCTTTGCATTCGTTTTGTAAATTTTTCCGCATTACGCAGCTCTAACGTATCCTATTTTTCTAAATGTAGCATTTGCACCAGTTTTTTAAATTTTTATTTTTTGGTCATTTTTGGACTTTTCGTTAATGGGGGGGGTATTCTCAGTTTAGCGATTTTTAAGCATTTTACTTTATTGCTATTTCTGCGTCCCTTTGCATTCGATTTGTAGATTTTTCGGCATTACGCAGTTCGAACGTATCCTATTTTGCTATAATTAGCATTTGCACCAGTTTTTTTAATTTTTATTTTTTGGCCATTTTTGCACTTTTCGTCAATGGGGGGGCGTTCCCAGTTTAGCGATTTTTAAGCATTTTACATTATTGCTATTTCTGCGTCCCTTTTCATTCGTTTTGTAGATTTTTTGGCATTACGCAGTTCTAACGTATTCTATTTTGCTATATTAAATATTTGCAATAGTTTTTTTTAATTTTTATTTTTTGTCCATTTTTGCACATTTCGTCAAGTTAGCGATTTTTAAATATTTTACTTTATTGCTACTTCTGCATCCCTTTGCTTTCCTGTTGTAGATTTTTCGGCATTACTAAGTTCTAACGTATCCTATTTTGCTGTGTGTAGCATTTGCACCATTTTTTTAATTTTTATTTTTTGGTCATTTTTGGACTTTTCGTCAGTGGGGGGGTATTCTCAGTTTAGCGATTTTTAAGCATTTTACTTTAATGCTATATCTGCGTCCCTTTGCATTCGATTTGTAGATTTTTCGGCATTACGTAGTTCTAACGTATCCTATTTCACTATATGTAACATTTGCACCAGTTTTTTTAATTTTTATTTTTTGGCCATTTTTGCACCTTTTGTCAATAGGGGGGGATTCTCATTTTCATTTTCGCTCATTTTACTTTATTGCTATTTCTGCGTCCCTTTGCATTCGTTTTGTAGATTATTCGGCATTACGCAATTCTAACGTATTCTATTTTGCTATATGTAGCATTTGCACCAGTTTTTTTAATTTTTATTTTTTGCCATTTTTGCAGTTTTCGTCAATGGGGGATATTCTCGGTTTAGGGATTTTTACCCATTTCACTTTATTGCTATTTATTGGACCCTTTGCTTTCCTTTTGTAGATTTTTCGGCATTACGCAGTTCTAACGTATCCTATTTTGCTATATTTAGCATTTGCACCAGTTTTTTTTTCTAATTTTTATTTTTTGGCCATTTTTGAGTTTTCGTCAATGGGGGGGGTATTCTCAGTTTAGCGATTTTTGCGCATTTTACTTTATTGCTATTTCTGCGTCCCTTTGCTTTCCTTTTGTAGATTTTTCGGCATTACGCAGTTCTAACGTATCCTATATTGCTATATGTAGCATTTGCACCGGTTTTTTTAATTTTTATTTTTTGGTCATTTTTGGACTTTTCGTCAGTGGGGGGGGTATTCTCAGTTTAGCGATTTTTAAGCATTTTACTTTATTGATATTTCTGCGTCCCTATGCATTCGATTTGTAGAGTTTTCGGCATTACGCAGTTCTAACGTATCCTATTTTGCTATATTTAGCATTTGCACCAGTTTTTTTAATTTTTATTTTTTGGCCATTTTTGTACTTTTCGTCAATGGTGGGGGATTCTCAATTTCATTTTCTCTCATTTTACTTTATTGCTATTTCTGCCTCCCTTTGCATTCGTTTTGTAGATTATTCGGCATTACGCAGTTCTAACGTATTCTATTTTGCTATATGTAGCATTTGCACCAGTTTTTTTTAATTTTTATTTTTCGGCCATTTTTGCAGTTTTCGTCAATGGGGGGGTATTCTCAGTTTAGCGATTTTTAAGCATTTTACTTTATTGCTATTTCTGCGTCCCTTTGCATTCGATTTGTAGATTTTTCGGCATTACGCAGTTCGAACGTATCCTATTTTGCTATAATTAGCATTTGCACCAGTTTTTTTAATTTTTATTTTTTGGCCATTTTTGCACTTTTCGTCAATGGGGGGGCATTCCCAGTTTAGCGATTTTTAAGCATTTTACATTATTGCTATTTCTGCGTCCCTTTTCATTCGTTTTGTAGATTTTTTCGCATTACGCAGTTCTAACGTATTCTATTTTGCTATATTAAATATTTGCAATAGTTTTTTTTAATTTTTATTTTTTGTCCATTTTTGCACATTTCGTCAAGTTAGCGATTTTTAAATATTTTACTTTATTGCTACTTCTGCATCCCTTTGCTTTCCTGTTGTAGATTTTTCGGCATTACTAAGTTCTAACGTATCCTATTTTGCTGTGTGTAGCATTTGCACCATTTTTTTAATTTTTATTTTTTGGTCATTTTTGGACTTTTCGTCAGTGGGGGGGTATTCTCAGTTTAGCGATTTTTAAGCATTTTACTTTAATGCTATTTTTGCGTCCCTTTGCATTCGATTTGTAGATTTTTCGTCATTACGTAGTTCTAACGTATCCTATTTTGCTATATTTAGCATTTGCACCAGGTTTTTTAATTTTTATTTTATGGCCATTTTTCTACTTTTCGTCAATGGTGGGGGATTCTCAATTTCATTTTCTCTCATTTTACTTTATTGCTATTTCTGCGTCCCTTTGCATTCGTTTTGCAGATTATTCGGCATTACGCAGTTCTAACGTATTCTATTTTGCTATATGTAGCATTTGCACCAGTTTTTTTAATTTTTATTTTTTGGCCATTTTTGTACTTTTCGTCAATGGTGGGGGATTCTCAATTTCATTTTCTCTCATTTTACTTTATTGCTATTTCTGCGTCCCTTTGCATTCGATTTGTAGATTTTTCGGCATTACGCAGTTCTAATGTATCCTATTTTGCTATAATTTGCATTTGCACCAGTTTTTTTAATTTTTATTTTTTGGCCATTTTTGCATTTTTCATCAATGGGGGGGTATTCTCAGTTTAGCAATTTTTACGCATTTTACTTTATTGCTATTTCTTCGTCCCTTTGCTTTCCTTTTGTAGATTTTTCGGCATTACGCAGTTCTAACGTATCCTATATTGCTATATGTAGCATTTGAACCAGTTTTTTTAATTTTTATTTTTTGGCCATTTTTGCAGTTTTCGTCAATGGGGGGGTATTCTCAGTTTAGCGATTTTTGAGCATTTTACTTTATTGCTATTTCTGCGTCCCTATGCATTCGTTTTGTAGATTTTTCGGCATTACGCAGTTCTAACGTATCCTATTTCACTATATGTAACATTTGCACCAGTTTTTTTAATTTTTATTTTTTGGCCATTTTTGCACCTTTCGTCAATAGGGGGGGATTCTCATTTTCATTTTCGCTCATTTTACTTTATTGCTATTTCTGCGTCCCTTTGCATTCGTTTTGTAGATTATTCGGCATTACGCAATTCTAACGTATTCTATTTTGCTATATGTAGCATTTGCACCAGTTTTTTTAATTTTTATTTTTTGCCATTTTTGCAGTTTTCGTCAATAGGGGATATTCTCGGTTTAGGGATTTTTACCCATTTCACTTTATTGCTATTTATTGGACCCTTTGCTTTCCTTTTGTAGATTTTTCGGCATTACGCAGTTCTAACGTATCCTATTTTGCTATATTTAGCATTTGCACCATTTTTTTTTAATTTTTATTTTTTGGCCATTTTTGAGTTTTCGTCAATGGGGGGGTATTCTCAGTTTAGCGATTTTTGCGCATTTTACTTTATTGCTATTTCTGCGTCCCTTTGCTTTCCGTTTGTAGATTTTTCGGCATTACGCAGTTCTAACGTATCCTATATTGCTATATGTAGCATTTGCACCAGTTTTTTTAATTTTTATTTTTTGGTCATTTTTGGACTTTTCGTCAGTGGGGGGGTATTCTCAGTTTAGCGATTTTTAAGCATTTTACTGTATTGTTATTTCTGCGTCCCTATGCATTCGATTTGTAGATTTTTCGGCATTACGCAGTTCTAACGTATCCTATTTTGCTATATTTAGCATTTGCACCAGTTTTTTTAATTTTTATTTTTTGGCCATTTTTGTACTTTTCGTCAATGGTGGGGGATTCTCAATTTCATTTTCTCTCATTTTACTTTATTGCTATTTCTGCCTCCCTTTGCATTCGTTTTGTAGATTATTCGGCATTACGCAGTTCTAACGTATTCTATTTTGCTATATGTAGCATTTGCACCAGTTTTTTTAATTTTTATTTTTTGGCCATTTTTGCAGTTTTCGTCAATGGGGGATATTCTCAGTTTAGCGATTTTTACGCGTTTTACTTTATTGCTATTTCTGCGTCCCTTTGCTTTCCTTTTATAGATTTTTCGGCATTACGCAGTTCTAACGTATCATATTTTGCTATAATTAGCATTTGCACCAGTTTTTTAAATTTTTATTTTTTGGCCATTTTTGCACTTTTCGTCAATGGGGGGGCATTCCCAGTTTAGCGATTTTTAAGCATTTTACATTATTGCTATTTCTGCGTCCCTTTTCATTCGTTTTGTAGATTTTTTGGCATTACGCAGTTCTAACGTATTCTATTTTGCTATATTAAATATTTGCAATAGTTTTTTTTAATTTTTATTTTTTGTCCATTTTTGCACATTTCGTCAAGTTAGCGATTTTTAAATATTTTACTTTATTGCTACTTCTGCATCCCTTTGCTTTCCTGTTGTAGATTTTTCGGCATTACTAAGTTCTAACGTATCCTATTTTGCTGTGTGTAGCATTTGCACCATTTTTTTAATTTTTATTTTTTGGTCATTTTTGGACTTTTCGTCAGTGGGGGGTATTCTCAGTTTAGCGATTTTTAAGCATTTTACTTTAATGCTATTTCTGCGTCCCTTTTCATTCGATTTGTAGATTTTTCGGCATTACGTAGTTCTAACGTATCCTATTTTGCTATATTTAGCATTTGCACCAGTTTTTTTAATTTTTATTTTTTGGCCATTTTTGTACTTTTCGTCAATGGTGGGGGATTCTCAATTTCATTTTCTCTCATTTTACTTTATTGCTATTTCTGCGTCCCTTTGCATTCGTTTTGCAGATTATTCGGCATTACGCAGTTCTAACGTATTCTATTTTGCTATATGTAGCATTTGCACCAGTTTTTTTAATTTTTATTTTTTGGCCATTTTTGCAGTTTTCGTCAATGGGGGATATTCTCAGTTTAGCGATTTTTACGCATTTTACTTTATTGCTATTTCTGCGTCCCTTTGCTTTCCTTTTATAGATTTTTCGGCATTACGCAGTTCTAACGTATCCTATTTTGCTATATTTAGCATTTGCACCAGTTTTTTTTAATTTTTATTTTTCGGCCATTTTTGCAGTTTTCGTCAATGGGGGGGTATTCTCAGTTTAGCGTTTTTTGCGCATTTTACTTTATTGCTATTTCTGCGTCCCTTTGCATTCGTTTTGTAGATTTTTCGGCATTACGCAACTCTAACGTATCCTATTTTTCTAAATGTAGCATTTGCACCAGTTTTTTAAATTTTTATTTTTTGGTCATTTTTGGACTTTTCGTCATTGGGGGGGGGTATTCTCAGTTTAGCGATTTTTAAGCATTTTACTTTATTGCTATTTCTGCGTCCCTTTGCATTCGATTTGTAGATTTTTCGGCATTACGCAGTTCGAACGTATCCTATTTTGCTATAATTAGCATTTGCACCAGTTTTTTTAATTTTTATTTTTTGGCCATTTTTGCACTTTTCGTCAATGGGGGGGCATTCCCAGTTTAGCGATTTTTAAGCATTTTACATTATTGCTATTTCTGCGTCCCTTTTCATTCGTTTTGTTGATTTTTTGGCATTACGCAGTTCTAACGTATCATTTTGCAATATTTAGCATTTGCACCAGTTTAACTAATTTTTATTTTTTGGCCATTTTTGCAGTTTTCCTTACTAACCCAATCCCCCCCCCCCGTATTCTCAGTTTAGCGATTTTTAAGAATTTTACATTATTGCTATTTCTGCGTCGCTTTGCATTCGTTTTGTAGATTTTTCGGCATTACGCAATTCCTACGTATCCTATTTTGCTATATTTAGCATTTGGTTCAGTTTAGTTAATGTTTATTTTTTGGCCATTTTTGCAGTTTTCATCAGTTAAGCGATTTTTAAGCATTTTACTTTATTGCTATTTCTGCGTCCCTTTGCATTCGTTTTGTAGATTTTTCGGCATTACGCAGTCCTAACGTATCATTTTGCAATATTTAGCATTTGCACCAGTTTTATTAATGTTTATTTTTTGGCCATTTTTGCAATTTTCCTTAATATTCTCAGTTTAGCGATTTTTAAGAATTTTACATTATTGCTATTTCTGCGTCCCTTTGCATCCGTTTTGTAGATTTTTCGGCATTACACAGTTCTTACGTATACTATTTTGCTATATTTAGAATTTGCACCACTTTTTTTATTTTTTTTGGCCATTTTTGCATTTTTCGTCAATGGGAGGGTATTTTGAGTTTAGGGATTTTTAGGCATTTTACTTTATTGCTATTTCTTCGTCCCTTTGCTTTCCTTTTGTAGATTTTTCGGCATTACCCAGTTCTAACGTATCCTATTTTGCTATACTAAGTATTTGCACCAGTTTTTTTTAATTTTGGTTTTTTGCCAATTTTGGCAGTTTTCGTCAAGTTAGCGTTTTTAAATATTTTACTTTATTGCTACATCTGCATCCC
Source organism: Deroplatys truncata (assembly GCA_030765065.1). Classification (NCBI taxonomy): domain Eukaryota; kingdom Metazoa; phylum Arthropoda; class Insecta; order Mantodea; family Mantidae; genus Deroplatys; species Deroplatys truncata. The sequence continues at coordinate 186,500,793 of CM060984.1, forward strand.
TTTGCTTTCCTTTTGTAGATTTTTCGGCATTACCCAGTTCTAACGAATCCTTTTGGCTATATTTTGCATTTGCACCAGTTTTTTTAATTTTTATGTTTTGGCCATTTTTGCAGTTTTCGATAATTGGGGGGGGGGTATTCTCAGTTTGTCGATTTTTAAGCATTTTAATTTATTGCCATTTTCTGCGTCCCTTTGCATTCGTATTGTAGATTTTTCGGCATTACGCAGTTCTAACGTATCCTATTTTGCTATATGTTACATTTGCACCAGTTTTTTTAATTTTTATTTTTTGGCCATTTTTTTGCAGTTTTTGTCAATGGGGGGGTATTCTCTGTTTAGCAATTTTTAAGCATTTTACTTTATTTCTGCATCTGCATTTCTGCTTCCCTTTGCATTCGTTTTGTTGATTTTTCGGCATACGCAGTCCTAACGTATCCTAGTTTGCTATATTTAGCATTTGCACCGGATTTTTTAATTTTTATTTTTTCGTCATTTTTGGACTTTTCGTCAATGGGAGGGTATTCTCAGTTTAGCGATTTTTAAGCATTTTACTTTATTGCTATTTCTGCGTCCCTTTGCATTCGATTTGTAGATTTTTCGGCATTACGCAGTTCTAACGTATCCTATTTTGCTATAATTAGTATTTGCACCAGTTTTTTTAATTTTTATTTTTTGGCCATTTTTGCATTTTTCATCAATGGGGGGGTATTCTCAGTTTAGCGATTTTTACGCATTTTACTTTATTGCTATTTCTTCGTCCCCTTGCTTTCCTTTTGTAGATTTTTCGGCATTACGCAGTTCTAAGGTATCCTATATTGCTATATGTAGCATTTGAACCAGTTTTTTTAATTTTTATTTTTAGGCCATTTTTGCAGTTTTCGTCAATGGGGAGGTATTCTCAGTTTAGCGATTTTTGAGCATTTTACTTTATTGCTATTTCTGCGTCCCTTTGCATTCGTTTTGTAGATTTTTCGGCATTACGCAGTTCTAACGTATCCTATTTCACTATATGTAACATTTGCACCAGTTTTTTTAATTTTTATTTTTTGGCCATTTTTGCACCTTTCGTCAATAGGGGGGGATTCTCGTTTTCATTTTCGCTCATTTTACTTTATTGCTATTTCTGCGTCCCTTTGCTTTCGTTTTGTAGATTATTCGGCATTACGCAATTCTAACGTATCCTATTTTGCTATATTTAGCATTTGCACCAGTTTTTTTTTTAATTTTTATTTTTTGGCCATTTTTGAGTTTTTGTCAATGGGGGGTATTCTCAGTTTAGCGATTTTTGCGCATTTTACTTTATTGCTATTTCTGCGTCCCTTTGCTTTCCTTTTGTAGATTTTTCGGCATTACGCAGTTCTAACGTATCCTATATTGCTATATGTAGTATTTGCACCAGTTTTTTTAATTTTTATTTCTTGGCCATTTTTGAGTTTTCGTCGTATTCTCAGTTTAGCGATTTTTGAGCATTTTACTTTATTGCTATTTTTGCGTCCCTATGCATTCGTTTTGTAGATTTTTCGGCATTACGCAGTTCTAACGTATCCTATTTCACTATATGTAACATTTGCACCAGTTTTTTTAATTTTTATTTTTTGGCAATTTTTGCACCTTTCGTCAATAGGGGGGGATTCTCATTTTCATTTTCGCTCATTTTACTTTATTGCTATTTCTGTGTCCCTTTGCATTCGTTTTGTAGATTATTCGGCATTACGCAATTCTAAGGTATTCTATTTTGCTATATGTAGCATTTGCTCCAGTTTTTTTAATTTTTATTTTTTGCCATTTTTGCAGTTTTCGTCAATGGGGGATATTCTCAGTTTAGGGATTTTTACCCATTTTACTTTATTGCTATTTATTCTTCCCTTTGCTTTCCTTTTGTAGATTTTTCGGCATTACCCAGTTCTAACGTATCCTATTTTGCTATACTAAGTATTTGCACCAGTTTTTTTTAATTTTTGTTTTTTTGGCCATTTTGGCAGTTTTCGTCAAGTTAGCGTTTTTAAATATTTTACTTTATTGCTACTTCTCCATCCCTTTGCTTTCCTTTTGTAGATTTTTCGGCATTACCCAGTTCTAACGAATCCTTTTGGCTATATTTTGCATTTGCACCAGTTTTATTAATTTTTATGTTTTGGCCATTTTTGCAGTTTTCGATAATTGGGGGGTGGGGTATTCTCAGTTTGTCGATTTTTAAGCATTTTAATTTATTACCATTTTCTGCGTCCCTTTGCATTCGTTTTGTAGATTTTTCGGCATTACGCAGTTCTAACGTATCCTATTTTGCTATAAGTTACATTTGCACCAGTTTTTTTAATTTTTATTTTTTGGCCATTTTTTTGCAGTTTTCGTCAATGGGTGGGTATTCTCAGTTTAGCAATATTTAAGCATTTTACTTTATTGTTATTTCTTTATCCCTTTGCATTCGTTTTGTTGATTTTTCGGCATACGCAGTCCTAACGTATCCTAGTTTGCTATATTTAGCATTTGCACCGGATTTTTTAATTTTTATTTTTTGGCCATTTTTGCACTTTTCGTCAATGGGGGGGCATTCTCAGTTTAGCGATTTTTAAGCATTTTACATTATTGCTATTTCTGCGTCCCTTTTCATTCGTTTTGTAGATTTTTTAGCATTACGCAGTTCTAACGTATTCTATTTTGCTATATTAAATATTTGCACCAGTTTTTTTTAATTTTTATTTTTGTCCATTTTTGCACATTTCGTCAAGTTAGCGATTTTTAAATATTTTACCTTATTGCTACTTCTGCATCCCTTTGCTTTCCTGTTGTAGATTTTTCGGCATTACTAAGTTCTAACGTATCCTATTTTGCTGTGTGTAGCATTTACACCATTTTTTTAATTTTTATTTTTTGGGCATTTTTGCAGTTTTCGTCAAGTTAGCGATTTATAAGCATTTTACTTTATTGCTGCTTCTTCATCCCTTTGCTTTCCTTTTGTAGATTTTTCGGCATTACGCAGTTCTAACGTATCCTATTTTGCTATATTTCACATTTGCACCAATTTTTCTAATTTTTATTTTTGGCCATTTTTTTACTTTTCGTCAATGGAGGCGTTATCTTAGTTTAACGATTTTTAAGCATTTTAATTTATTGCTATTTCCGCGCCCTTTTGCATTCGTTTTGTACATTTTTCGGCATTACGCAGTTCTAACGTATTCTATTTTGCTATATTTAGCATTTGCACCAAATTTTCTAATTTTTATTTTTGGCCATTTTTTTACTTTTCGTCAATAGGGGGGTATTCTCAGTTTAGCGATTTTTAAGCATATTACTTTATTACTATTCTGCGTCCCTTTGCATTCGTTTTGTACATTTTTCGGCATTACGTAGTCCTAACGTATCATTTTGCAATATTTAGCATTTGCACCAGTTTAACTAATTTTTATTTTTTGGCCATTTTTGCAGTTTTCCTTACTAACCCCCCCCCCCGTATTCTCAGTTTTGCGATTTTTAAGAATTTTACATTATTGCTATTTCTGCGTCCCTTTGCATTCGTTTTGTAGATTTTTCGGCATTACGCAATTCCTACGTATCCTATTTTGCTATATTTAGCATTTGGTTCAGTTTAGTTAATGTTTATTTTTTGGCCATTTTTGCAGTTTTCATCAGTTTAGCGATTTTTAAGCATTTTACTTTATTGCTATTTCTGCGTCCCTTTGCATCCGTTTTGTAGATTTTTCGGCATTACACAGTTCTTACGTATACTATTTTGCTATATTTAGAATTTGCACCAGTTTTTTTATTTTTTTTGGCCATTTTTGCATTTTTCGTCAATGGGAGGGTATTTTGAGTTTAGGGATTTTTAGGCATTTTACTTTATTGCTATTTCTTCGTCCCTTTGCTTTCCTTTTGTAGATTTTTCGGCATTACCCAGTTCTAACGTATCCTATTTTGCTATACTAAGTATTTGCACCAGTTTTTTTTTAATTTTTGTTTTTTGGCCATTTTGGCAGTTTTCGTCAAGTTAGCGTTTTTAAATATTTTACTTTATTGCTACTTCTGCATCCCTTTGCTTTCCTTTTGTAGATTTTTCGGCATTACCCAGTTCTAACGAATCCTTTTGGCTATATTTTGCATTTGCACCAGTTTTTTTAATTATTTTGTTTTGGCCATTTTTGCAGTTTTCGATAATTGGGGGGGGGGTATTCTCAGTTTGTCGATTTTTAAGCATTTTAATTTATTGCTATTTCTGCATCCCTTTGCATTCGTTTTGTTGATTTTTCGGCATACGCAGTCCTAACGTATCCTAGTTTGCTATATTTAGCATTTGCACCGGATTTTTTAATTTTTATTTTTTGGTCATTTTTGGACTTTTCTTCAATGGGAGGGTATTCTCAGTTTAGCGATTTTTAAGCATTTTACTTTATTGCTATTTCTGCGTCCCTTTGCATTCGATTTGTACGTTTTTCGGCATTACGCAGTTCTAACGTATCCTATTTTGCTATATTTAGCATTTGCACCAGTTTTTTTTAATTGCTATTTCTTCGTCCCTTTGCATTCGATTTGTAGATTTTTCGGCATTACGCAGTTCTAACGTATCCTATTTTGCTATATTTAGCATTTGCACCAGTTTTTTTAATTTTTATTTTTTGGCCATTTTTGTACCTTTCGTCAATGGTGGGGGATTCTCAATTTCATTTTCTCTCATTTTACTTTATTGCTATTTCTGCGTCCCTTTGCATTCGTTTTGCAGATTATTCGGCATTACGCAGTTCTAACGTATTCTATTTTGCTATATGTAGCATTTGCACCAGTTTTTTTAATTTTTATTTTTTGGCCATTTTTGTACTTTTCGTCAATGGTGGAGGATTCTCAATTTCATTTTCTCTCATTTTACTTTATTGCTATTTCTGCGTCCCTTTGCATTCGATTTGTAGATTTTTTGGCATTACGCACTTCTAATGTATCCTATTTTGCTATAATTAGCATTTGCACCAGTTTTTTTAATTTTTATTTTTTGGCCATTTTTGCATTTTTCATCAATGGGGGGGGGTATTCTCAGTTTAGCGATTTTTACGCATTTTACTTTATTGCTATTTCTTCGTCCCTTTGCTTTCCTTTTGTAGATTTTTCGGCATTACGCAGTTCTAACGTATCCTATATTGCTATATGTAGCATTTGAACCAGTTTTTTTAATTTTTATTTTTTGGCCATTTTTGCAGTTTTCGTCAATGGGGGGGTATTCTCAGTTTAGCGATTTTTGAGCATTTTACTTTATTGCTATTTCTGCGTCCCTATGCATTCGTTTTGTAGATTTTTCGGTATTACGCAGTTCTAACGTATCCTATTTCACTATATGTAACATTTGCACCAGTTTTTTTAATTTTTATTTTTTGGCCATTTTTGCACCTTTCGTCAATAGGGGGGATTCTCATTTTCATTTTTGCTCATTTTACTTTATTGCTATTTCTGCGTCCCTTTGCATTCGTTTTGTAGATTATTCGGCATTACGCAGTTCTAACGTATCCTATCCTATATTGCTATATGCAGCATTTGAACCAGTTTTTTTAATTTTTATTTTTTGGCCATTTTTGCAGTTTTCGTCAATGGGGGGGTATTCTCAGTTTAGCGATTTTTACGCATTTTACTTTATTGCTACTTCTGCATCCCTTTGCTTTCCTGTTGTAGATTTTTCGGCATTACTAAGTTCTAACGTATCCTATTTTGCTGTGTGTAGCATTTGCACCATTTTTTTAATTTTTATTTTTTGGGCATTTTTGCAGTATTCGTCAAGTTATCGATTTTTAAGCATTTTACTTTATTGCTACTTCTTCATTCCTTTGCTTTCCTTTTGTATGTTTTTCGGCATTACGCAGTTCTAACGTATCCTATTTTGCTATATTTAGAATTTGCACGAGTTTTTTTTAATTTTTATTTTTTGGCCATTTTTGCAGTTTTCGTCAATGGAGCCGTTATCTCAGTTTAACGATTTTTAAGCATTTTAATTTATTGCTATTTCCGCGCCCTTTTGCATTTGTTTTGTACATTTTTCGGCATTACGCAGTTCTAACGTATCCTATTTTGCTATATTTAGCATTTGCACCAATTTTTCTAATTTTTATTTTTGGCCATTTTTTTACTTTTCGTCAATAGTTGGGTATTCTCAGTTTAGCGATTTTTAAGCATATTACTTTATTGCTATTCTGCGTCCCTTTGCATTCGTTTTGTACATTTTTCGTCATTACGTAGTCCTAACGTATCATTTTGCAATATTTATCATTTGCACCAGTTTAACTAATTTATATTTTTTGGCCATTTTTGCAGTTTTCCTTACTAACCACCCCTCCCCCCGTATTCTCAGTTTAGCGATTTTTAAGAATTTTACATTATTGCTATTTCTGCGTCCCTTTGCATTCGTTTTGTAGATTTTTCGGCATTACGCAATTCCTACGTATCCTATTTTGCTATATTTAGCATTTGGTTCAGTTTAGTTAATGTTTATTTTTTGGCCATTTTTGCAGTTTTCATCAGTTTAGCGATTTTTAAGCATTTTACTTTATTGCTATATCTGCGTCCCTTTGCATTCGTTTTGTAGATTTTTCGGCATTACGCAGTCCTAACGTATCATTTTGCAATATTTAGCATTTGCACCAGTTTTATTAATGTTTATTTTTTGGCCATTTTTGCAATTTTCCTTAATATTCTCAGTTTAGCGATTTTTAAGAATTTTACATTATTGCTATTTCTGTGTCCCTTTGCATCCGTTTTGTAGATTTTTCGGCATTACACAGTTCTTACGTATACTATTTTGCTATATTTAGAATTTGCACCAGTTTTTTAATTTTTTTGGCCATTTTTGCATTTTTCGTCAATGGGAGGGTATTTTGAGTTTAGGGATTTTTAGGCATTTTACTTTATTGCTATTTCTTCGTCCATTTGCTTTCCTTTTGTAGATTTTTCGGATTACCCAGTTCTAACGTATCCTATTTTGCTATACTAAGTATTTGCACCAGTTTTTTTTAATTTTTGTTTTTTGCCATTTTGGCAGTTTTCGTCAAGTTAGCGTTTTTAAATATTTTACTTTATTGCTACTTCTGCATCCCTTTGCTTTCCTTTTGTAGATTTTTCGGCATTACCCAGTTCTAACGAATCCTTTTGGCTATATTTTGCATTTGCACCAGTTTTTTTAATTTTTATGTTTTGGCCATTTTTGCAGTTTTCGATAATTGGTGGGGGGAATTCTCAGTTTGTCGATTTTTAAGCATTTTAATTTATTGCCATTTTCTGCGTCCCTTTGCATTCGTTTTGTAGATTTTTCGGCATTACGTAGTTCTAACGTATCCTATTTTGCTATATGTTACATTTGCACCAGTTTTTTTAATTTTTATTTTTTGGCCATTTTTTTGCATTTTTCATCAATGGGGGGGTATTCTCAGTTTAGCGATTTTTACGCATTTTACTTTATTGCTATTTCTTCGTCCCTTTGCTTTCCTTTTGTAGATTTTTCGGCATTACGCAGTTCTAACGTATCCTATATTGCTATATGTAGCATTTGAACCAGTTTTTTTAATTTTTATTTTTTGGCCATTTTTGCAGTTTTCGTCAATGGGGGGGTATTCTCAGTTTAGCGATTTTTGAGCATTTTACTTTATTGCTATTTCTGCATCCCTTTGCATTCGTTTTGTTGATTTTTCGGCATACGCAGTCCTAACGTATCCTAGTTTGCTATATTTAGCATTTGCACCGGATTTTTTAATTTTTATTTTTTGGTCATTTTTGGACTTTTCGTCAATGGGAGGGTATTCTCAGTTTAGCGATTTTTAAGCATTTTACTTTATTGCTATTTCTGCGTCCCTTTGCATTCGTTTTGTAGATTATTCGGCATTACGCAGTTCTAACGTATCCTATATTGCTATATGTAGCATTTGAACCAGTTTTTTTAATTTTTATTTTTTGGCCATTTTTGCAGTTTTCGTCAATGGGGGGGTATTCTCAGTTTAGCGATTTTTACGCATTTTACTTTATTGCTATTTCTTCGTTCCTTTGCTTTCCTTTTGTAGATTTTTCGGCATTACGCAGTTCTAACGTATCCTATATTGCTATATGTAGCATTTGAACCAGTTTTTTTAATTTTTATTTTTTGGCCATTTTTGCAGTTTTCGTCAATGGGGGGGTATTCTCATTTTCATTTTTGCTCATTTTACTTTATTGCTATTTCTGCGTCCCTTTGCATTCGTTTTGTAGGTTATTCGGCATTACGCAATTCTAACGTATTCTATTTTGCTATATGTAGCATTTGCACCAGTTTTTTTAATTTTTATTTTTTGCCATTTTTGCAGTTTTCGTCAATGGGGGATATTCTCAGTTTAGGGATTTTTACCCATTTTACTTTATTGCTATTTTATCGTCCCTTTGCTTTCCTTTTGTAGATTTTTCGGCATTACCCAGTTCTAACGTATCCTATTTTGCTATACTAAGTATTTGCACCAGTTTTTTTTAATTTTTGTTTTTTGGCCATTTTGGCAGTTTTCGATAATTGGGGGGGGTATTCTCAGTTTGTCGATTTTTAAGCATTTTAATTTATTGCCATTTTCTGCGTCCCTTTGCATTCGTTTTGTAGATTTTTCGGCATTACGCAGTTCTAACGTATCCTATTTTGCTATATGTTACATTTGCACCAGTTTTTTTAATTTTTATTTTTTGGCCATTTTTGCATTTTTCGTCAATGGGGGGTATTCTCAGTTTAGCAATTTTTAAGCATTTTACTTTATTGCTATTTCTGCATCCCTTTGCATTCGTTTTGTTGATTTTTCGGCATACGCAGTCCTAACGTATCCTAGTTTGCTATATTTAGCATTTGCACCGGATTTTTTAATTTTTATTTTTTGGTCATTTTTGGACTTTTCTTCAATGGGAGGGTATTCTCAGTTTAGCGATTTTTAAGCATTTTACATTATTGCTATTTCTGCGTCCCTTTGCATTCGATTTGTACATTTTTCGGCATTACGCAGTTCTAACGTATCCTATTTTGCTATATTTAGCATTTGCACCAGTTTTTTTTAATTTTTATTTCTTGGCCATTTTTGAGTTTTCGTCAATGGGGGGGTATTCTCAGTTTAGCGATTTTTGCGCATTTTACTTTATTGCTATTTCTGCGTTCCTTTGCTTTCCTTTTGTAGATTTTTCGGCATTACGTAGTTCTAAGGTATCCTATATTGCTATATGTAGCATTTGCAACGGTTTTTTTAATTTTTAGTTTTTGGTCATTTTTGGACTTTTCGTCAGTGGGGGGGGGGTATTCTCAGTGTAGCGATTTTTAAGCATTTTACTTTATTGCTATTTCTGCGTCCCTTTGCATTCGATTTGTAGATTTTTCGGCATTACGCAGTTCTAACGTATCCTATTTTGCTATATTTAGCATTTGCACCAGTTTTTTTAATTTTTATTTCTTGGCCATTTTTGTACTTTTCGTCAATGGTGGGGGATTCTCAATTTCATTTTCTCTCATTTTACTTTATTGCTATTTCTGCGTCCCTTTGCATTCGTTTTGTAGATTTTTCGGCATTACGCAGCTCTAACTTATCCTATTTTTCTAAATGTAGCATTTGCACCAGTTTTTTAAATTTTTATTTTTTGGTCATTTTTGGACCTTTCGTAAATGGGGGGGGGGTATTCTCAGTTTAGCGATTTTTAAGCATTTTACTTTATTGCTATTTCTGCGTCCCTTTGCATTCGATTTGTAGATTTTTCGGCATTACGCAGTTCGAACGTATCCTATTTTGCTATAATTAGCATTTGCACCAGTTTTTTTAATTTTTATTTTTTGGCCATTTTTGCACTTTTCGTCAATGGGGGGCATTCTCAGTTTAGCGATTTTTAAGCATTTTACATTATTGCTATTTCTGCGTCCCTTTTCATTCGTTTTGTAGATTTTTTGGCATTACGCAGTTCTAACGTATTCTATTTTGCTATATTAAATATTTGCAATAGTTTTTTTTAATTTTTATTTTTTGTCCATTTTTGCACATTTCGTCAAGTTAGCGATTTTTAAATATTTTACTTTATTGCTACTTCTGCATCCCTTTGCTTTCCTGTTGTAGATTTTTCGGCATTACTAAGTTCTAACGTATCCTATTTTGCTGTGTGTAGCATTTGCACCATTTTTTTAATTTTTATTTTTTGGGCATTTTTGCAGTTTTCGTCAAGTTAGCGATTTTTAAGCATTTTACTTTATTGCTACTTCTTCATCCCTTTGCTTTCCTTTTGTAGATTTTTCGGCATTACGCAGTTCTAACGTATCCTATTTTGCTATATTTAGAATTTGCACGAGTTTTTTTTAATTTTTATTTTTTGGCCATTTTTGCAGTTTTCGTCAATGGAGGCGTTATCTCAGTTTAACGATTTTTAAGCATTTTAATTTATTGCTATTTCCGCGCCCTTTTGCATTCGTTTTGTACATTTTTCGGCATTACGCAGTTCTAACGTATCCTATTTTGCTATATTTAGCATTTGCACCAATTTTTCTAATTTTTATTTTTGGCCATTTTTTTACTTTTCGTCAATAGGGGGGATTCTCAGTTTAGCGATTTTTAAGCATATTACTTTATTGCTATTCTGCGTCCCTTTGCATTCGTTTTGTACATTTTTCGGCATTACGTAGTCCAAACGTATCATTTTGCAATATTTAGCATTTGCACCAGTTTAACTAATTTTTATTTTTTGGCCATTTTTGCAGTTTTCCTTACTAACCCCCTCAACCCGTATTCACAGTTTAGCGATTTTTAAGAATTTTACATTATTGCTATTTCTGCGTCCCTTTGCATTCGTTTTGTAGATTTTTCGGTATTACGCAATTCCTACGTATCCTATTTTGCTATATTTAGCATTTGGTTCAGTTTAGTTAATGTTTATTTTTTGGCTATTTTTGCAGTTTTCATCAGTTTAGCGATTTTTAAGCATTTTACTTTGTTGCTATTTCTGCGTCCCTTTGCATTCGTTTTGTAGATTTTTCGGCATTACGCAGTCCTAACGTATCATTTTGCAATATTTAGCATTTGCACCAGTTTTATTAATGTTTATTTTTTGGCCATTTTTGCAATTTTCCTTAATATTCTCAGTTTAGCGATTTCTAAGCATTTTACATTATTGCTATTTTTGTGTCCCTTTGCATCCGTTTTGTAGATTTTTCGGCACTACACAGTTCTTACCTATACTATTTTGCTATATTTAGAATTTGCACCAGTTTTTTTATTTTTTTTGGCCATTTTTGCATTTTTCGTCAATGGGAGGGTATTTTGAGTTTAGGGATTTTTAGGCATTTTACTTTATTGCTATTTCATCGTCCCTTTGCTTTCCTTTTGTAGATTTTTCGGCATTACCCAGTTCTAACGTATCCTATTTTGCTATACTAAGTATTTGCACCAGTTTTTTTTTAGTTTTTGTTTTTTGGCCATTTTGGCAGTTTTCGTCAAGTTAGCGTTTTTAAATATTTTACTTTATTGCTACTTCTGCATCCCTTTGCTTTCCTTTTGTAGATTTTTCGGCATTACCCAGTTCTAACGAATCCTTTTGGCTATATTTTGCATTTGCACCAGTTTTTTTAATTTTTATGTTTTGGCCATTTTTGCAGTTTTCGATAATTGGGGGGGGGGTATTCTCAGTTTGTCGATTTTTAAGCATTTTAATTTATTGCCATATTCTGCGTCCCTTTGCATTCGTTTTGTAGATTTTTCGGCATTACGCAGTTCTAACGTATCCTATTTTGCTATATGTTACATTTGCACCAGTTTTTTTAATTTTTATTTTTTGGCCATTTTTTTGCAGTTTTCGTCAATGGGGGGGTATCCTCAGTTTAGCAATTTTTAAGCATTTTACTTTATTGCTATTTCTGCATCCCTTTGCATTCGTTTTGTTGATTTTTCGGCATACGCAGTCCTAACGTATCCTAGTTTGCTATATTTAGCATTTGCACCGGATTTTTTAATTTTTATTTTTTGGTCATTTTTGGACTTTTCGTCAATGGGAGGGTATTCTCAGTTTAGCGATTTTTAAGCATTTTACTTTATTGCTATTTCTGCGTCCCTTTGCATTCGTTTTGCAGATTATTCGGCATTACGCAGTTCTAACGTATTCTATTTTGCTATATGTAGCATTTGCACCAGTTTTTTTAATTTTTATTTTTTGGCCATTTTTGTACTTTTCGTCAATGGTGGAGGATTCTCAATTTCATTTTCTCTCATTTTACTTTATTGCTATTTCTGCGTCCCTTTGCATTCGATTTGTAGATTTTTTGGCATTACGCACTTCTAATGTATCCTATTTTGCTATAATTAGCATTTGCACCAGTTTTTTTAATTTTTATTTTTTGGCCATTTTTGCATTTTTCATCAATGGGGGGGGGTATTCTCAGTTTAGCGATTTTTACGCATTTTACTTTATTGCTATTTCTTCGTCCCTTTGCTTTCCTTTTGTAGATTTTTCGGCATTACGCAGTTCTAACGTATCCTATATTGCTATATGTAGCATTTGAACCAGTTTTTTTAATTTTTATTTTTTGGCCATTTTTGCAGTTTTCGTCAATGGGGGGGTATTCTCAGTTTAGCGATTTTTGAGCATTTTACTTTATTGCTATTTCTGCGTCCCTATGCATTCGTTTTGTAGATTTTTCGGTATTACGCAGTTCTAACGTATCCTATTTCACTATATGTAACATTTGCACCAGTTTTTTTAATTTTTATTTTTTGGCCATTTTTGCACCTTTCGTCAATAGGGGGGATTCTCATTTTCATTTTTGCTCATTTTACTTTATTGCTATTTCTGCGTCCCTTTGCATTCGTTTTGTAGATTATTCGGCATTACGCAGTTCTAACGTATTCTATCCTATATTGCTATATGCAGCATTTGAACCAGTTTTTTTAATTTTTATTTTTTGGCCATTTTTGCAGTTTTCGTCAATGGGGGGGTATTCTCAGTTTAGCGATTTTTACGCATTTTACTTTATTGCTACTTCTGCATCCCTTTGCTTTCCTGTTGTAGATTTTTCGGCATTACTAAGTTCTAACGTATCCTATTTTGCTGTGTGTAGCATTTGCACCATTTTTTTAATTTTTATTTTTTGGGCATTTTTGCAGTATTCGTCAAGTTATCGATTTTTAAGCATTTTACTTTATTGCTACTTCTTCATTCCTTTGCTTTCCTTTTGTATGTTTTTCGGCATTACGCAGTTCTAACGTATCCTATTTTGCTATATTTAGAATTTGCACGAGTTTTTTTTAATTTTTATTTTTTGGCCATTTTTGCAGTTTTCGTCAATGGAGCCGTTATCTCAGTTTAACGATTTTTAAGCATTTTAATTTATTGCTATTTCCGCGCCCTTTTGCATTTGTTTTGTACATTTTTCGGCATTACGCAGTTCTAACGTATCCTATTTTGCTATATTTAGCATTTGCACCAATTTTTCTAATTTTTATTTTTGGCCATTTTTTTACTTTTCGTCAATAGTTGGGTATTCTCAGTTTAGCGATTTTTAAGCATATTACTTTATTGCTATTCTGCGTCCCTTTGCATTCGTTTTGTACATTTTTCGTCATTACGTAGTCCTAACGTATCATTTTGCAATATTTATCATTTGCACCAGTTTAACTAATTTATATTTTTTGGCCATTTTTGCAGTTTTCCTTACTAACCACCCCTCCCCCCGTATTCTCAGTTTAGCGATTTTTAAGAATTTTACATTATTGCTATTTCTGCGTCCCTTTGCATTCGTTTTGTAGATTTTTCGGCATTACGCAATTCCTACGTATCCTATTTTGCTATATTTAGCATTTGGTTCAGTTTAGTTAATGTTTATTTTTTGGCCATTTTTGCAGTTTTCATCAGTTTAGCGATTTTTAAGCATTTTACTTTATTGCTATATCTGCGTCCCTTTGCATTCGTTTTGTAGATTTTTCGGCATTACGCAGTCCTAACGTATCATTTTGCAATATTTAGCATTTGCACCAGTTTTATTAATGTTTATTTTTTGGCCATTTTTGCAATTTTCCTTAATATTCTCAGTTTAGCGATTTTTAAGAATTTTACATTATTGCTATTTCTGTGTCCCTTTGCATCCGTTTTGTAGATTTTTCGGCATTACACAGTTCTTACGTATACTATTTTGCTATATTTAGAATTTGCACCAGTTTTTTAATTTTTTTGGCCATTTTTGCATTTTTCGTCAATGGGAGGGTATTTTGAGTTTAGGGATTTTTAGGCATTTTACTTTATTGCTATTTCTTCGTCCATTTGCTTTCCTTTTGTAGATTTTTCGGATTACCCAGTTCTAACGTATCCTATTTTGCTATACTAAGTATTTGCACCAGTTTTTTTTAATTTTTGTTTTTTGCCATTTTGGCAGTTTTCGTCAAGTTAGCGTTTTTAAATATTTTACTTTATTGCTACTTCTGCATCCCTTTGCTTTCCTTTTGTAGATTTTTCGGCATTACCCAGTTCTAACGAATCCTTTTGGCTATATTTTGCATTTGCACCAGTTTTTTTAATTTTTATGTTTTGGCCATTTTTGCAGTTTTCGATAATTGGTGGGGGGTATTCTCAGTTTGTCGATTTTTAAGCATTTTAATTTATTGCCATTTTCTGCGTCCCTTTGCATTCGTTTTGTAGATTTTTCGGCATTACGTAGTTCTAACGTATCCTATTTTGCTATATGTTACATTTGCACCAGTTTTTTTAATTTTTATTTTTTGGCCATTTTTTTGCATTTTTCATCAATGGGGGGGTATTCTCAGTTTAGCGATTTTTACGCATTTTACTTTATTGCTATTTCTTCGTCCCTTTGCTTTCCTTTTGTAGATTTTTCGGCATTACGCAGTTCTAACGTATCCTATATTGCTATATGTAGCATTTGAACCAGTTTTTTTAATTTTTATTTTTTGGCCATTTTTGCAGTTTTCGTCAATGGGGGGGTATTCTCAGTTTAGCGATTTTTGAGCATTTTACTTTATTGCTATTTCTGCATCCCTTTGCATTCGTTTTGTTGATTTTTCGGCATACGCAGTCCTAACGTATCCTAGTTTGCTATATTTAGCATTTGCACCGGATTTTTTAATTTTTATTTTTTGGTCATTTTTGGACTTTTCGTCAATGGGAGGGTATTCTCAGTTTAGCGATTTTTAAGCATTTTACTTTATTGCTATTTCTGCGTCCCTTTGCATTCGTTTTGTAGATTATTCGGCATTACGCAGTTCTAACGTATCCTATATTGCTATATGTAGCATTTGAACCAGTTTTTTTAATTTTTATTTTTTGGCCATTTTTGCAGTTTTCGTCAATGGGGGGGTATTCTCAGTTTAGCGATTTTTACGCATTTTACTTTATTGCTATTTCTTCGTTCCTTTGCTTTCCTTTTGTAGATTTTTCGGCATTACGCAGTTCTAACGTATCCTATATTGCTATATGTAGCATTTGAACCAGTTTTTTTAATTTTTATTTTTTGGCCATTTTTGCAGTTTTCGTCAATGGGGGGGTATTCTCATTTTCATTTTTGCTCATTTTACTTTATTGCTATTTCTGCGTCCCTTTGCATTCGTTTTGTAGATTATTCGGCATTACGCAATTCTAACGTATTCTATTTTGCTATATGTAGCATTTGCACCAGTTTTTTTAATTTTTATTTTTTGCCATTTTTGCAGTTTTCGTCAATGGGGGATATTCTCAGTTTAGGGATTTTTACCCATTTTACTTTATTGCTATTTTATCGTCCCTTTGCTTTCCTTTTGTAGATTTTTCGGCATTACCCAGTTCTAACGTATCCTATTTTGCTATACTAAGTATTTGCACCAGTTTTTTTTAATTTTTGTTTTTTGGCCATTTTGGCAGTTTTCGATAATTGGGGGGGGTATTCTCAGTTTGTCGATTTTTAAGCATTTTAATTTATTGCCATTTTCTGCGTCCCTTTGCATTCGTTTTGTAGATTTTTCGGCATTACGCAGTTCTAACGTATCCTATTTTGCTATATGTTACATTTGCACCAGTTTTTTTAATTTTTATTTTTTGGCCATTTTTGCATTTTTCGTCAATGGGGGGTATTCTCAGTTTAGCAATTTTTAAGCATTTTACTTTATTGCTATTTCTGCATCCCTTTGCATTCGTTTTGTTGATTTTTCGGCATACGCAGTCCTAACGTATCCTAGTTTGCTATATTTAGCATTTGCACCGGATTTTTTAATTTTTATTTTTTGGTCATTTTTGGACTTTTCTTCAATGGGAGGGTATTCTCAGTTTAGCGATTTTTAAGCATTTTACATTATTGCTATTTCTGCGTCCCTTTGCATTCGATTTGTACATTTTTCGGCATTACGCAGTTCTAACGTATCCTATTTTGCTATATTTAGCATTTGCACCAGTTTTTTTTAATTTTTATTTCTTGGCCATTTTTGAGTTTTCGTCAATGGGGGGGTATTCTCAGTTTAGCGATTTTTGCGCATTTTACTTTATTGCTATTTCTGCGTTCCTTTGCTTTCCTTTTGTAGATTTTTCGGCATTACGTAGTTCTAAGGTATCCTATATTGCTATATGTAGCATTTGCAACGGTTTTTTTAATTTTTAGTTTTTGGTCATTTTTGGACTTTTCGTCAGTGGGGGGGGGGTATTCTCAGTGTAGCGATTTTTAAGCATTTTACTTTATTGCTATTTCTGCGTCCCTTTGCATTCGATTTGTAGATTTTTCGGCATTACGCAGTTCTAACGTATCCTATTTTGCTATATTTAGCATTTGCACCAGTTTTTTTAATTTTTATTTCTTGGCCATTTTTGTACTTTTCGTCAATGGTGGGGGATTCTCAATTTCATTTTCTCTCATTTTACTTTATTGCTATTTCTGCGTCCCTTTGCATTCGTTTTGTAGATTTTTCGGCATTACGCAGCTCTAACTTATCCTATTTTTCTAAATGTAGCATTTGCACCAGTTTTTTAAATTTTTATTTTTTGGTCATTTTTGGACCTTTCGTAAATGGGGGGGGGGTATTCTCAGTTTAGCGATTTTTAAGCATTTTACTTTATTGCTATTTCTGCGTCCCTTTGCATTCGATTTGTAGATTTTTCGGCATTACGCAGTTCGAACGTATCCTATTTTGCTATAATTAGCATTTGCACCAGTTTTTTTAATTTTTATTTTTTGGCCATTTTTGCACTTTTCGTCAATGGGGGGCATTCTCAGTTTAGCGATTTTTAAGCATTTTACATTATTGCTATTTCTGCGTCCCTTTTCATTCGTTTTGTAGATTTTTTGGCATTACGCAGTTCTAACGT
Organism: Deroplatys truncata; assembly: GCA_030765065.1. Lineage (NCBI taxonomy): Eukaryota > Metazoa > Arthropoda > Insecta > Mantodea > Mantidae > Deroplatys > Deroplatys truncata. The sequence continues at coordinate 186,518,058 of CM060984.1, forward strand.
ATTCTATTTTGCTATATTAAATATTTGCAATAGTTTTTTTTAATTTTTATTTTTTGTCCATTTTTGCACATTTCGTCAAGTTAGCGATTTTTAAATATTTTACTTTATTGCTACTTCTGCATCCCTTTGCTTTCCTGTTGTAGATTTTTCGGCATTACTAAGTTCTAACGTATCCTATTTTGCTGTGTGTAGCATTTGCACCATTTTTTTAATTTTTATTTTTTGGGCATTTTTGCAGTTTTCGTCAAGTTAGCGATTTTTAAGCATTTTACTTTATTGCTACTTCTTCATCCCTTTGCTTTCCTTTTGTAGATTTTTCGGCATTACGCAGTTCTAACGTATCCTATTTTGCTATATTTAGAATTTGCACGAGTTTTTTTTAATTTTTATTTTTTGGCCATTTTTGCAGTTTTCGTCAGTGGAGGCGTTATCTCAGTTTAACGATTTTTAAGCATTTTAATTTATTGCTATTTCCGCGCCCTTTTGCATTCGTTTTGTACATTTTTCGGCATTACGCAGTTCTAACGTATCCTATTTTGCTATATTTAGCATTTGCACCAATTTTTCTAATTTTTATTTTTGGCCATTTTTTTACTTTTCGTCAATAGGGGGGATTCTCAGTTTAGCGATTTTTAAGCATATTACTTTATTGCTATTCTGCGTCCCTTTGCATTCGTTTTGTACATTTTTCGGCATTACGTAGTCCAAACGTATCATTTTGCAATATTTAGCATTTGCACCAGTTTAACTAATTTTTATTTTTTGGCCATTTTTGCAGTTTTCCTTACTAACCCCCTCAACCCGTATTCACAGTTTAGCGATTTTTAAGAATTTTACATTATTGCTATTTCTGCGTCCCTTTGCATTCGTTTTGTAGATTTTTCGGTATTACGCAATTCCTACGTATCCTATTTTGCTATATTTAGCATTTGGTTCAGTTTAGTTAATGTTTATTTTTTGGCTATTTTTGCAGTTTTCATCAGTTTAGCGATTTTTAAGCATTTTACTTTGTTGCTATTTCTGCGTCCCTTTGCATTCGTTTTGTAGATTTTTCGGCATTACGCAGTCCTAACGTATCATTTTGCAATATTTAGCATTTGCACCAGTTTTATTAATGTTTATTTTTTGGCCATTTTTGCAATTTTCCTTAATATTCTCAGTTTAGCGATTTCTAAGCATTTTACATTATTGCTATTTTTGTGTCCCTTTGCATCCGTTTTGTAGATTTTTCGGCACTACACAGTTCTTACCTATACTATTTTGCTATATTTAGAATTTGCACCAGTTTTTTTATTTTTTTTGGCCATTTTTGCATTTTTCGTCAATGGGAGGGTATTTTGAGTTTAGGGATTTTTAGGCATTTTACTTTATTGCTATTTCATCGTCCCTTTGCTTTCCTTTTGTAGATTTTTCGGCATTACCCAGTTCTAACGTATCCTATTTTGCTATACTAAGTATTTGCACCAGTTTTTTTTTAGTTTTTGTTTTTTGGCCATTTTGGCAGTTTTCGTCAAGTTAGCGTTTTTAAATATTTTACTTTATTGCTACTTCTGCATCCCTTTGCTTTCCTTTTGTAGATTTTTCGGCATTACCCAGTTCTAACGAATCCTTTTGGCTATATTTTGCATTTGCACCAGTTTTTTTAATTTTTATGTTTTGGCCATTTTTGCAGTTTTCGATAATTGGGGGGGGGGGTATTCTCAGTTTGTCGATTTTTAAGCATTTTAATTTATTGCCATATTCTGCGTCCCTTTGCATTCGTTTTGTAGATTTTTCGGCATTACGCAGTTCTAACGTATCCTATTTTGCTATATGTTACATTTGCACCAGTTTTTTTAATTTTTATTTTTTGGCCATTTTTTTGCAGTTTTCGTCAATGGGGGGGTATCCTCAGTTTAGCAATTTTTAAGCATTTTACTTTATTGCTATTTCTGCATCCCTTTGCATTCGTTTTGTTGATTTTTCGGCATACGCAGTCCTAACGTATCCTAGTTTGCTATATTTAGCATTTGCACCGGATTTTTTAATTTTTATTTTTTGGTCATTTTTGGACTTTTCGTCAATGGGAGGGTATTCTCAGTTTAGCGATTTTTAAGCATTTTACTTTATTGCTATTTCTGCGTCCCTTTGCATTCGATTTGTACATTTTTCGGCATTACGCAGTTCTAACGTATCCTATTTTGCTATATTTAGCATTTGCACCAGTTTTTTTTAATTTTTATTTCTTGGCCATTTTTGAGTTTTCGTCAATGGGGGGGGGTATTCTCAGTTTAGCGATTTTTGCGCATTTTACTTTATTGCTATTTCTGCGTCCCTTTGCTTTCCTTTTGTAGATTTTTCGGCATTACGCAGTTCTAACGTATCCTATATTGCTATATGTAGCATTTGCACCAGTTTTTTTAATTTTTATTTTTTGGTCATTTTTGGACTTTTCGTCAGTGGGGGGTATTCTAGTTTAGCGATTTTTAAGCATTTTACTTTATTGCTATTTCTGCGTCCCTTTGCATTCGATTTGTAGATTTTTCGGCATTACGCAGTTCTAACGTATCCTATTTTGCTATATTTAGCATTTGCACCAGTTTTTTTAATTTTTATTTTTTGGCCATTTTTGTACTTTTCGTCAATGGTGGGGGATTCTCAATTTCATTTTCTCTCATTTTGCTTTATTGCTATTTCTGCGTCCCTTTGCATTCGTTTTGCAGATTATTCGGCATAACGCAGTTTTAACGTATTCTATTTTGCTATATGTAGCATTTGCACCAGTTTTTTTAATTTTTATTTTTTGGCCATTTTTGCAGTTTTCGTCAAATTCTCAGTTTAGCGATTTTTACGCATTTTACTTTATTGCTATTTCTGCGTCCCTTTGCTGTCCTTTTATAGATTTTTCGGCATTACGCAGTTCTAACGTATCCTATTTTGCTATATTTAGCATTTGCACCAGTTTTTTTTAATTTTTATTTTTCGGCCATTTTTGCAGTTTTCGTCAATGGGGGGGTATTCTCAGTTTAGCGTTTTTTGCGCATTTTACTTTATTGCTATTTCTGCGTCCCTTTGCATTCGTTTTGTAGATTTTTCGGAATATCGCAGCTCTAACGTATCCTATTTTTCTATATGTAGCATTTGCACCAGTTTTTTTAAATTTTATTTTTTGGTCATTTTTGGACTTTTCGTCAATGGGGGGGGGTATTCTCAGTTTAGCGATTTTTAAGCATTTTACTTTATTGCTATTTCTGCGTCCCTTTGCATTCGATTTGTAGATTTTTCGGCATTACGCAGTTCGAACGTATCCTATTTCGCTATAATTAGCATTTGCACCAGTTTTTTTAATTTTTATTTTTTGGCCATTTTTGCACTTTTCGTCAATGGGGGGGCATTCTCAGTTTAGCGATAGTAGATATAACATGGCGACTTGAGAACAATGGGCTATTGTTCTGGTGAGAACAAAGGAATTAATGACCTATTGTTCTGACTTCAAGCCCCGCCCCCTCCCTTTGTGTGCTACTATTTGCCGCCCGGTCGCGTGCCGCTAGCTCCGCCCCCTTCCCTTTGTGTGCTGATCTAATGCCGACAGTGTCTGTGCCGGCAGGTCCTCCCCCCTCCCCCCTGTGGTCACGTGCCGGTGTCCCCGCCCCCCTCCCTCCCCCATACGCGTGTCCTCCCTCCCCTTTGTGTTCTGGTTGGTTCCCTGTGGATAGGTGGGAGAGTGTGTATTGTTCCTATACGGTGACTACATTCCCGCCCCCTCATTGTGACTTGTCTAAATCCCTGCCGTGTGATTGGCTTGGGGTAGGGGATGTGCCGCTCGGGGTGAGGGGTTATATGTGGGGGTTCTCGGTGCGTGACGTTGGCTTGGAAATCCATCCTGGCGGTGTGGGAATGCGATTCTCGATGCCTGCCGCACATCGGCAAATCGTTTGAGTACATAATTGTGTCAATCAATTAGGTAATGTGTGTTATTGAAAAAAGAATCGCTATCATATTACTACTAATGCAATTAAACGCTATTCTTGGAGCAATTAAGTATTTTTGATTGAATTCGCGCACACCTGTCCCTAAACCGCCATTTATAACCTACTATAGTCAATAAATTACACGTCTAATGAAACACGGCTAGTCGGTTGATGAATACATTTAAGTATTTTTGAATGATTAATTGACTCGCGCGCAACTGTTCGTTATCGTATATGTGTGGTAGCATGTGTATAATTATTACGAGTAATAACATTTATTTAATTCTACTTTTGAGGGAAAATATATTTTGGATTTATAAGAATATTACAACACATAGATGAAAGGACAGACTTGACGTAACACTCGTTATCGCGTGATAATTGAGGTGGAACACCGACCGCAACCTTCCACTGCGAGACGTTTCGCTGGAATGACTGGCTCCGATACTTCCACGGGCAAGTCGACTTCCGCATCCCCTCCACTTGCGTTTCAGTTCGCCAGCTACACTAGCGCACCAAGTGGTAATATGAGTGAAACTCCAGCGAGTGTTCCCACACAGCGCCCCTGGTGGTCATATCCGAAAGTTGTGAATTCACCATATTTAAATTCGAGGTGTACGCAAGACGGCCATCTTAACTCTATATAATTCTGCGAAATATGATTCCGGAAAAAAAATAAAGGCGAATTAACATGCGAGGTGCGTTCATGTTGGCTCCGGAGGAATTGATTATAAAATAAATAAAAAATAAATAAGACTCTCGCTGATCGATGAATACAATGAATAAATATTGTAATTGACTCGCGCGCCTAGAGATATCTCACCCAAATTATTCATCTACCATGAATATCTCACTTCTAATGAAACGGCGCAGTCTATCGATTAAAAACAATTAAGTTTTTTTTGATTGATTAATGTAATTGACTCGCGCGCAACTGTTCGTTATCGTATATGCGCGATTATTACGCGTATATAACTATTACGGCTAATAACGTGTGTTTAATTCTTCTTTTGACTGGAGGGTTTATAAAAAATATTACATTGCTTAGATGAATTAAAAAGCAACTTAAAGCGAAATTGCAAATAGCTTGTATGAGACGTTAACACGAGAACCCTTTACGAAAAAACAAGACGCAATGTGACAGCAATGCCCCGTCCATCATGAGAGGCGGTTAAACCAGGACGCGTGGGTTTTCCCCACTACCTGCTCTTAATGGCTAGGGGTATCCAGCACATAGGAGTACGCTTCAACTGACGTTAAAAATAAAAGCCCTCTATGTCTCTTCTCACACGAGAGAAGTAATAATTACAATTCAAAACAGGCGTACCTGTAAGTAACACGCACGAAGACTTCAAATATAAATTTTATATTCGTTTTAAATGTTCTTTCTAAAGACGTAGCGAACTTTGAGAAATTCAACGAATTATTCACTTGCGCACACTGCTTGAAAGAAATATGGTGTACACCCCCTGAAGAATGCGTGTGTAGACACATTAGCAGGCGACAGTCCCTTCCGCATCATTAATTTTTCTTCAGACGATGGTAAAACCAAGCTCTTAGTGAACAATGACACTCGTTTCCAGTTGATTAAACAGGCTAAGTGCTCTGAAAAACAAATGTCTTCAGAAGAAAGTTCTGTATAGATGCATTAGTGAACAATGACGGGCGTTTCCAGTTCATTAAGCAGGCTAAGTGCTCTGAAAAACCACAGACCCTCGGGGTAAATAGCTATTAGCGACACAAAAGATTTTCTTAAGAGCTTCCTCTGTCCAGAAATTCTACCACAAAAAATGTTTTCCGATAATTAATATAATTCTACATGAAGAATATTAATGATTTAAGTTTTCAATTAAACGTATACTGTATAGATTCTGTACTTAAACATTCGATTGTATCTTTGTCATTATTTAAATACTCGCGTACAAGAAATGCAAACATGATATCAAAAAATTAAACTGATTTTTTTCGGAATGTTAAACAAAGAAATATGATCTGGCGAGAGTAATATGAAGAATAAAAAGTATTCAGAATGATAGATATTACATACGTTATTAAAATAAATAAGACTCTCGCTGGTCAATGAAAACAATTAAATATTTTTTTATTAATTAATTGTATATGAATTGACTCGCGCATTTGCTTGCTGTCGTATGTGCATGATTATTACGACTAATAGCATTTGTTTAATTCTAAATAATGAAATATGGAGCCTTGCCTAAACAATCCTCGTTACTCTTAATTTATTCCATTTTTAAAAAGATTGGGCTTAGTAAACATAGGACGAGTGCGATTTTAAATACCCCATCCATTCGAGAGATATTTTTCGAATATTCCAGCATGTTAATATAAACTTAATACACACACACACAAAAAATTCATTTCAAGTAATCTAACGATATTGAATAAAATATTATATGTTTAAGATATTGTAATGAGAAATGAAATGTATATCTCGAATTTTCAGGGAATGACACCCAAAGTATTCTTCATTCTGAACGACTTTTGCAAAACTGATAAACCATAAGAGATAGACAAAATTTTACTACACAAAAAACAAAATGGAGATCGCGTTAAAATACATAATTTATAACATATACATTCTTGTTGATGAGTAAATCGTTTCGAGATATTGCTTGTTATTCCCTTAAAATTTCCAATACTTATACTTTTTCTCAATTTCATTATTCTTGTTTTTATGTTCTGGACATGCAAAGAGAATGGGAGGCGGCACATAGCAATCAGTGTTAAAATAATTTGACTATCGCTTAAAACCTATCATATTCACATTGTATCGACATGAAAATTACCAATAACATTGACATCTCGATACCTCGATTAACATGAAGCATATAGGGAATAAGTGTTTGTAAAAATAGTTTGTACAAGAGTAGAGAAAGTCATGTGAGTGTATCACATCAGATTTTTTTGATATTGGTTTAAATTTTCAAATACTTTTAACTTTTCTCAAATGGTAACTTGCTATTCGTTTTTCCCGAGGTAATGCATAGAGAATAGAATTCTAAAGCCATCACATAGCATCAGACGTTTTTTAAACATCTGTAACGTATCTATTCACAATCGAAAGGTCGCTGGTTCGAGGACAATTATATCTACAGAAATAATACATTATTTTCACTCTGTGATTATTTTTTGGTAATGTAACAATAATTAACAATGAATTTTAATGGTACATGTAAAAAATAAAATATATTTTTATTTCTAGCGTCATACGCAGAAACATTCCCCTTAAGGAACGCTGGCGTGATCGAAGGATTTCCCCCTTAACAGGTTTAGACGTGCTCACGAAATGCCCCTGTGCGAGGCTAGCATTTTCCCTCTCCTTCTCGAATTTTCGGAGTAGCCAATCAAAATTGCTGTATTATATATCTTAAACTTTCACTCATACATTTTTTTATATCGCAAAAGAACACTATAAAAAGGCTGCTTCATCGGGAATTCTCACAGTTTCTCCGCTGAAATCAACGAGTTAAGGTCTCTGCAAACTTTTCTCATTCAAAGTGAAAGTTCAACGAACATCATGTCTGGTAAGTTGTAACAAAACACTTCATTTACTTTTTAAAAGTTAAATTATTTCTCTCTACATTTGACTTATATTCGCGTTCTTGTTTTTAATGCATGGCATTTATATGCGAATAGCTGAGCATTCTAAAAAGTTAATAGCTAGACAAGTGAATTTTCTGAAATGTGAATAGTTAAGTATTCATTTTAGGCAAGCTTATTCTGCATTTAATAGCTAACTGCGCGAATTCCCAAAAAATGTGAACAGTTTAGTTAAGTATTCACATTGCTGAGTAATTATTATTCCGGATATTTAAATACGTGTTTTCACAGGGTGAATTATATTCCTTTCTAGAGAAATACAATTACTTGAAAACCCTGCGAATCGAATAAAAAATGATCTGTATAAAAATTTCTTCCGGGGTAACCGACGGTAATCGATCCGAAGACTTCATGCTTGCATGCACTGGTCGAACATTCACTGTGAATGTTTCATTCCTCTCTCGCATTTATTTAGTAAAAACTTTCAGCCTGTTTCCATCATGTTAAAGAGATATTTTCCATGATTGTGTCGAGAAATACACGTGATTTATATCTGTAATAGAAATTTCTCAGGTGTTTAAAATACATCGACATTTTCTCTGTATAAGGTATTCGCAGTAAAGTAAATTAACTTAATAATATATCGTTTCTTTAATAAATAAAAATCTAACGCGTAAATTAATTGCGTTTTCAGCAATCAGTTCTGCTAACATGTCTGAAGCATACATCCAGCTCCAGCAGGATACCCAACGCCGGCTGCAGGATCGCTCATCAAATGCCGTAATGATTCAGGCATCCGAACAGTCGAATGGTAAGCATTCTTCAGTGTTTTAAAAAGCAATGTAACAATTCATATTAACTTCTTGTTCATATTCTTTATTATTATTATTATTATTATTATTATTATTATTATTATTATTATTATTAATATTGTTATTATTATTTCAGGAAATGGACTTTATTTTGGTATCGACCATCCATCGACCGCTGCACAGCCACCGCCAGGCTTCCAAACCTTCCTGGTTCCAAATCATTATGGAGGTGGCTCTGCCCCGTACATACAGCAACAATCGTACGGTAAGAATTTACAGACTGGTATTCGAGCATTTGTAACTAAAAAAAAATTACATGATAGTAGACATACATTGGCGATTCTGGCACACAAAGGCATGCCTCCGACAGCATAGAGTTCTGGATTGTATAAGGAGAAAAGGATATATTTAAGGGGAGTTTCTCACCCATATGCAGTCACATAACTCTATCGATCTCCCAGAATGCTATGTATTTTTCACACGGGTGTTTAAAACATGTATTTTTTTTCACGTATAGAGTGTAGATTCTTCAGAACTCTGTACTTAAACATGCTATACTATTATTATTATATATTTTTTTCCAGGAAATGGACTTTATTTCGGAGGCGGTATCGCTCAACAGGCGACCGCTGCACCGGTACCTCCAGGCTTCGCGACCGTTGCACCAGTAGGCTTCGCGACCGCTGCACCGCCGCCTCCAGGCTTCCAGACCTACCTGGTACCAAATCAGCATGGTTGGGTCCCTGCCCCATACATGCAGCAAGCATCGAATGGTAAGAATTTATCAGCATTTTACGAACTTCTTTTACACATTATATATTATTATTAATATTGTTACTATTATTTACAGGAAGCGGACTTTATTTCGGAGGCTGCATCGGTCAACATGCGAGCGCTGCACCGGTACCTCCAGGCTTCGCGACCGTTGCACCCGCAGGCTTCGCGACCGCTGCACCGCCACCTCCAGGCTTCCAGACCTACCTGGCGCCAAATCAGCATGGTTGGGTCCCTGCCCCATACATGCAGCAACCGCCGACCGGTAAGAATTTATCATCATTTTACGAAGTTCTTTTACACATTCTATATTATTATTAATATTATTGTTATTATTTCCAGGAAGTGGGCTTTATTTCGGAAGCGGTATTGTTCATTGCGCGCCATCTGCACCACACACATCCCCTGCATCAAATCAGCAGTGGAGGGACCCTGCCCCATACATGCAGCAACCACTGAATGGTAAGAATTTTTTTTCCACATTTTATGAACTTCTTTTACACATTCTATATTATTATTGTTATTATTATTAATATTATTATTATTCCAGGAAATGATCTGGGTGACCTTGGAAGCCAGCCCATGGATCTAGCAACACAGGAGTCGACATCACCAGAGATTGGTGAAGAATCGTCCGCCGCGCCCTTGACCTCCTCAGTTGCATGCGATGAAACTGCTGCACCGTCGACCTCCTCAGCCGCAAACAATGAAGCCGCTGCACCGTCAACCTCCTCCTCATCATCCAGTAATGCAACAACTTTGAATGGAAAGAGAGGGTCGACATCGGACGGGAGCGAGTAGCTTACAATCAAAAAGGCCAAGGTTAGTGCTAGTAATTGCCAGGGGCTGGAATGCAATACCATCCAATCGGCGTTCAAGGGACGTATTTTTAATAGTAGAATAGAAAATACATTAGAAATACTGGACCCCAGAGTCTTTTTAGATGAGTGCAAAGAGCTTATTATTAAAGAAGTGGAAAGCGTCTTGCAGAGAAGCATTTGCGGATTAAAGATGCATTGTTCCCTGGAACTTGAATATTTAATCCGCAAACCTGATGAAGAGAAGAGTCTTTCCACTGGCTTTAATTCTAAGCCTGTATTGATTCTTCAGTCAAGCGACCTCAATCAGATCTTCTCTTCAATTGCGGGGGATATTTTGGAAAACATTTCTAAATTTGAGGGGGGAGCATCATCGAAGTCCTTGTCAAAGATACTCAGCCTGGTGATGGGCTTTACACACTATGACCCTTTACACGCAGGTTCATACATCGAATTGCCATTGAAAATCAGGAATAAGTACGCTGTTATAAATATCCAGAACAAAGACAATTACTGCTTTGCATGGTGTATGCTAGCCTCTAAATACCCTGCGAAGGCAAATGGCTATAGAACAGCAGTATACCCGGAGGAACTGCTTTTCGAGGCATTCAATTATGCCGGTATCGAATTTCCGACACCCTTCCATCAAATTGAATGCTTTGAAAAGCAGAACAATGGAGTATCCATTTCAGTGTTTGGTATAGAGGAGGAGAATGAGAACATTATTCCCCTATACCAAACAGTTGAAAAGAGGCAGCACCATACCAATCTATTATATATTGAGCAGGGGGAAAAGTCCCACTACTGCCTCATTAAAGACTTGTCCAGACTTGTAAGGAGTCAAGTAACGAAACACAGTCATAGAATATGGACATGTGAGGCATGCCTCAAGAGATGCACCAATGAAAAGGCCTTGGAAACGCACCGATTAAGATGTGGAAAATGCCAGCTGCTTAAAATGCCTCAACAGGATGAATACCTTGAATTTAAAGCATTCTCCAAGAGCGTTCCTGTACCATTTGTTATATACGCAGACATTGAATCTGTTCTGGCGAAGGTTCACTCTTGCGAGCCCTCAAGCAGCTCGAGCTGGACCCGAGCCGTTCAAGAGCATGAAGCAATGTCTATTGCCTTGAAGGTGATATGTAGGCATGACGAGTCAATGTCAAAATTCTTTCTCTTTAGAGGTCCGAATGCCGTCGATGACTTTATCAAACAATTGAAATCAATTGCTGATGACGTCATCGACGTGTATTCCAATCCTAAACCTATGGATTTAACCCTTGAAGAGCAACAGAATTTTGACAATGCCTCTGAGTGTCATATATGCCTTGCTGCTTTCACTGTGGACGATTTGCGCGTGAGGGATCACGATCATGTGACAGGCGAATATCTAGGTGCTGCTCATAATAGATGCAATTTGAATAGAAAGGTCCCTGATTTCATACCGATCTTTTTTCATTGTCTATCTAATTATGACAGCCACTTCTTGATAAGACGCCTGGCATATGATAATAAGCCCGTATCGTGCATCGCTCAAAGTGGTGAAAGGTATATAGCGTTTAGCAAACGGTACAGGAACATCAGCTTCAGGTTTCTGGACAGCTTTAAGTTTCTTGACGACAAGCTGTCCAGCCTGGCTGACATGCTGGAGGAGAGTGATTTTAAAATAACAAGGGCAGAATATCCTGTTGAGGAACATTTTAAGCTGGCAAAGAGCAAGGGAATATTTCCATATGATTATGTTTCAAGCCTTGCCGTACTCGAAGAAACTTCTCTACCACCGAAGGAGGCCTTCTACAGTACTCTCACTGACAGCCACATTACCGAAGAGGAATACATGCATGCTGTAAAAGTCTGGGAGGTCTTTAATATCCGGAATCTCGGAGAATACAGCGATCTATACCTGAAAACAGATATACTGCTCTTGGCGGATATTTTCGAAAAGTTTCGAGATCTCATCCTGGGAATGTATAAACTTGACCCAGCATGGTTTTATACATTACCAGGACTCGCCTTTGACGCTATGTTGAAGATAACAAAGGCGAAACTTTCCTTAATATCCGACAAGGGCATGCTGGAATTTTTCGAGTCGGGAATTAGAGGCGGACTGTGCACAGTGGTGAAGGGCTACACCAAAGCTAACCACAGATACATGTCCAACTTTGACCAGCATGCTCCTGTTAAACACCTGTCCTATTGGGACATAAACAACTTATATGGAGCTTCTATGGTGTCTGCCCTACCATACAAAAATCTGAAATGGCTCACGAGAGAAGAAATTGACGGTATAAACTTTGCAGAAGTCAAAGAAGATTCAGAGACTGGATATGTGCTAGAGGTTGATATCGAATACCCCGACCATATCCACGACGCCCATAACGAACTTCCTTTCTGCCCACAGAGCGCAATACCACCGAACGGCCAATACAAGAAACTGCTTGCAACATTAGAACAGAAAAGCAAATATGTCTTGCACTACAGGGTGATGCAGCAGTGTATCGAGCAAGGTCTAACTGTGAGACATATTCACAGAGTGGTGTCCTACGACCAGTCTAACTGGTTGAAGACATATATCGACGTCAACACCGAGAAGAGAGCACAAGAAAAGTCAAAATTCGGCCAAAACCTGTGGAAAAAGATGAATAACGCCGTATATGGGAAATTTATAGAGAATGTTAGAAAGTACACGGATTTCAAAATAGTTGGAACCTGGAAACAGGCAAAGAAGTTAATAGCACGCAGCACTTACCTACGCACCATAATTTTTGAGGAAAATCTTGTGGGAATCGAGCTGGGCAAAGAGGAAGTACATATGAACAAACCAATTTACATAGGACACGCAATTTTGGACATTTCAAAATTTATCATGTATGACTTCTTTTACAATATCATGAAACCAAATTTAAAAGACTTGCTGCTGAATTACATGGATACAGACTCGTTTATTTTTGAAACGAGTTCTGATATCTATGAGTTCATCAGGGAGAATCCTCAATATTTCGACACTTCAAACTTCGAAAAGGATAATGTATATGGCATTAAGCAAGCCAATAGGAAAAAGATTGGGTTGTTCAAGGACGAATTGGGTGGCTTGATTATGGAGGAGTATGTCGGTATTAGAGCGAAGCTATACGCCTACAGATATGGAGGGCAGACAATTAAGAAAGCTAAGGGCATCACCAGGACAGGCATGGATAAAATAGATTTCGGCCATTATTTTGAATGTTTAAAAGACCATAGCCTAAAAATTTATTCGATACAAAAAACATTTCGGAGTAAACACCACAAAATTACAACAATTGAGACAAATAAATTGGCGTTGAAGGGAGGTGACGATAAGAGGAAGTTGATGGAGGGAAGTTATAAGACTCTAGCGTGGGGCCATTATTCCCTTAGACCTGGTGATTGCTAGTGCCTAAACTTGTAAATATGTAAATATGTAAATATTTGAAGATATCTTGTTTTTTTCAATCTGGATTTTGTAAATATTCATTTAAATTGTGTATGAGGGTTTTTATATATTAATTTTTCCCTCTGATAATGTCATTGTATATATTCATTTAAATCGTGTATGAGGGTTTTTATATATTATTTTTTCCCTCTGATAATGTCATTGTATATATTCATTTAAAGTGTGTGTGAGGGTTTTTATATATTAATTTTTCCCTCTGATAATGTCATTGTATATATTCATTTAAAGTGTGTGTGAGGGTTTTTATATATTAATTTTTCCCTCTGATAATGTCATTGTATATATTCACTTAAAGTATGTATGAGGGTTTTTATATATTAATTTTTCTCTCTGATGTCATTGTATATATTCATTTAAAGTGTGTATGAGAGTTTTTATATATTAATTTTTCCCTCTGATAATGTCATTGTATATATTCATTTAAAGTGTGTATGAGGGTTTTTATATATTAATTTTTCCCTCTGATAATGTGTTGTATATATCCATTTAAAGTATGCGAGGGTTTTTATATATTAATTTTCCCTCAAAAAAAGAGAAAATATGAAGGATTTTTAAAATAAAAAATACTCGTGATTTTACAATCATAACAACTGGTCTTTATTAAGTCTTCATACATTACACCAAATCCTTTATATCAATCCATTGAGTATCTGCAAAACCATACCACTTTACAAGAACTTTGTTTCCACGTTTACGTATAACCTTTTCTACTAAATATGTGTTAGGATAGCTAGTCTTTTTTAGTTCATGTCCATAAAAGCCACCTTTTATGATTTCACCATTCCTATCCTTTAGTATGTATGCTGTAGGCTTGGTACGATTCACACGAAATACTTTGAAGATTTCAACGCTCCAGTTAGATTCATAACTCTTTTCAAAATGTCCTTTATGTTTAGATATCCTGACATAATCACCAACACTAAACCTCCTTGAAGCCTTCTTCTCTCTTCGGTCTTGATTATAATTATACACAGTCAGAAGAAGATCGTTGTTCTTCACTTCATTAGGCTTCATGCGGATAGTTGAATGAAAAGTATCATTGTACTTTACAAGGATTCTAGGTAAAAGATCTAGCCACTTGTATGAGCCTTGGACTAAAAACTCGCGGTACATCATATTCTTCAAGGTTCGAATTAAACGTTCAACAGCCGCAGCCTTCACATTGGTATAGGTGCTGTAGTGGTTAATATTATACTTAAACATTAATCGTTTAAAGAACTTGTTATAAAATTCTTTCCCGTTGTCACTTTGAATATTCCGGGGAGGGACGTCCATTTCTTGTAATATATCCTCCATAGCCTTTGCAACATTAACTCCACCCTTATCCTTTAAGGGTTTTGCATATGCCATTTTAGAGTAAAAGTTGATTGCAATCAGAATGTATTTGAAATTTTTGTTCACTTTTGCATAGGGTATCATTTCAATCAAATCAATTTGTAATAAATCATTCATACCTTTGCTGATAATTTTCCGTCGTAAATAGTTCCTCCTCGCCGATCCGTGAAGTTCTCTGGCGATATTCTGTTTGGCGGTCATGCTATAATTTTAGATGCTTTCAATTCCCGGATAATTTCCTCAATCTCTCGAGTGTGGCTATTATTACCAGCGTCCCTCGAAGCAATAAGTAACCTCAGTCTATTCACTAATGTGTTAGGATTTCTCCAGAAAACGTAGTCAACCTCCTTATCAGGCTTATGCTCCTTCCATGCCAGTCCTAGACCTGAATGTGTATTGAGCAAGGGTCGTATTATATTCTTGTATTTATACGATTTACCAGATTTCAAGCGACCGTGTCTGCTGTAACCACTTCTATGAAGAAAAGTACTTTTCATAATCTTAGCGTATGTCTCCAAGTCTTCACTAGTGTATGCAGAAATCTGAGGCGTTCGCTTAAAGATGAGCTCCGTCAAACCGGCGGTAGACTCATACGTTTCATCACCTATCAATATTTGATTATTTATAAAATGAATATCTTTATTTCCAAGCATATAACTTCCATCCTGATATCTCACACCGAACAATGTATCAATACGATCCTTGTCTTTTGAGCGAACATGTTGAAGGTAAGTAGAAATACTTGTAGAATCACCATCTTCATTCTTGACGTTCTTCACCGGCAACCCTCGTTGAGTGTCCAAAATATCCTTGAGGGGGGTGGTTACAGGCTTCAAAGCTTCGGACATGACATGCTGAGTCTCAAACCTGAGACCTTTTAGAGCTCTCAGTTTTTCTTTTACAGCCCTGGTATGTTCGGCTACAGACTCTTTAAGTCTTATGCTTTCACTATCCATCTTACAAATGATGAGGAAATAGACGATTACCTTCAATTTATAGTCTGCGTTCAGCTTGAGTTCTCAACGTGTCGATAGCCTTAGCTAACATCTCTATCGAAGTTCTCAGTTGGTCGGTTTCTTTCTTATGCTCCTGTGTATGTGTCTTGAACGCTTCAGCAAAGATTGCCGTATTAGCGTACTGGCTTCTGGCTGATTCTTCTAGACTCGTCATTTGCTGCATATTAGTTTTGTAGGCGTCCATCATCATATTTACATTATCCTCCACTTTCTTAAGTTTATCATTGCAGCAATCAGTTTTGAGAGTATTCAAAACCTCTATCTTTAACTGTCTGACTGTAGCCTCTAAATCTGAAACTCGCTTCATCGCTAACTTTTCTAAATTACTAATTTTCTGATTGCAAAGATTCTGAAGATTTGTTTTTTCTCTATCAAGCTCTGCGGTAACTTGTTTAATAGAGTCCATTACAGAATCCACTCTGTCTTTTGTAGAGGTTGTTAGAGTATCCACTTTACTCGTAGTTTTATTCAGATTTGCTGTAATGTCTATTAACTTCTTCCCTATTTGCATCTCGATTTCCTTTGGCAAGTACCTGTTTAACTGCTGTCGCGTCTCGTTCGATTTCCTAATGATCATAGCTCTAGCATATCTTTTATTTACAGCATCCGTATCTCCGAGAGGATCCGCTATATCAATGATTCTCTTATTGTCGAATATAATGTTACCATTACCATCTCTCGACTGTGTGAGTGAATTGACATATCCAACGATGAACTTTTTATTCACTACATCATTATCGTGAACAGGATCTAGCAATACTTTCAATCTAACTTTATCGATCACGACGTTATTTTCCTTATCTCTCTTGAGGATATATCTTGAAATCAATTCATCGATCAGGGTCTTAGCCATAACCTCAACATTGTTAGCAGCTTGCTGAGAGAAATCTTGCATCCTAATTTCGAGAGCATCCACATAATTCTTATTGGAGGCGTCATGATTATCTTCAGGATCGTGAACATTGCACAATCTCTTATTCTTGAATTGATAGTTTCCTTTGACATCTCTGTTTATGATAAAACGATCAAACACTCTTCTAACTGGTCCAGTTCTCTGAGAACCGAACCTATCGATGCTCATGGTTAACTACAAATGATCATTTTCTTTTTTGTCGAGCTTAATATATACATCAAAACCATTCCTATATCGTCCCTCATTCATGTGAAATTCAGGAACTATCACAACAAAGGGTCTTCCTTCTGTAGAACTCTCCCAAACGTTCTTACATAGATCTTTAAATTCATTGTAGGTCATGTCGGTATTTACATAATCTTCGTAAATGTGCTTTAAGTTTAAATTGTCTTGTCTGAAGAGTATTATCATGTTTGTATTATCGCGAATTAAATGTTTTGGAACTTTAGCATAGGACTGTGCTAGATATACAGAGTCGACATTTCGATGTCTACCCATACTGTAAAAGGATGCTATCTTTTCCTGCTTTTCAGTGATGACGTCATCAAATATAAAGATTGAATTTTCTTTGACTTCAGAAGGATGCAAAACATCATCCCCGTTGTCGAAGGTGTTCACTTCTATACCTTCGATGTTTCCGAGCACTTTAATTAGGTATTGGTACTTTGGTTGATAGAGAGACTTTGAATAAATATACAAATTTTCAAAACGTAGCCCATTCTCATGGAGTAGCATATTGAGTAATACGTTTGTTTTCCCTGCACTGGAGCTCCCTAAAATAAGAGCTCTGACATTAGATGGAAATAACTTGCCATGACGATCACTTCTAAAGTCACTTTCAAAGTCTAATACCTGAATAGGTAGAGAGCAGTGCTGCTTAACAAGCTCCATGTTAACAACTAACTTGTAAACTGCGTGTGCGATGTTTATATATTACCGGATGTAATGTAGTTAATGACTGATTGCAATGATATAAAAGGGCTAATGTATGCAATTACTCGCTTAGTATATCATGAGAGCTAAGAGAGGAAGGTCGTTGCAGTATAAGCGCGGCTCTGGAATTATTAATTCCATAATTAATTCGCTCCCCTTTGAAGCTCACTTACCTGGATATAGATATTGCGGGCCTGGTACTAAATTGGAAAAACGTCTAAAAAGAGGAGACCCAGGAATTAACCAATTAGACGAAGCTTGTAAACAGCACGACCTCGCGTACGCTGAGAATAAGGACACCGCTTCAAGACAAATAGCGGATAAAATTCTTGCAGAGAAGGCTTGGAAACGGGTGCAGTCATCAGATTCAACTTTTGGTGAAAGGTTAGCTGCAAGGCTAGTAACTGCAATCATGAAGGGAAAGGTTGCATTGGGAGCCGGAAAGAGGAAGAAGAAGAGAGGAGGGTTCTTGCCACTGATACCCATCATTGCTGCTTTAGGCGCTGCAGCAGGCGGCGCTGCTCAGATAGCCTCTGCAGTCAATAAAAAAAAGGCTGCTGATAGGCACTTAGCAGAAGTTGCGAGGCATAACAAGGCGATGGAGGCACGAGGAAAGGGACTCCGAAAGAGAAGGTGTAAGAAGAGGAATAAAGGAGGATTCTTACCTGCAATGCCACTGATGTCGTCTTTAGCCACTGCATCTAAAATAGCAAGGTCCTTGAAAAAAAGAGGATCTAAAGGCAGGGGTTTAAAGAAGAAGACAAAAAACGGTGGAAGAGGATTGTACATATACCGGAGGAAGCCCTAAGTAACGTGGCCATCGAATATTATGCTAAACGTTTAAAAATTCCTTATTTTAGAGGAGTTTATATGATTGACAAACTTCCTTTAAAACCCCACTTCAAAGAGAGACTTATTACCAATCTCGATACCTCAGATAATGAAGGAACACACTGGGTTGCTATAAGGAAAGAAGGTGATGTCGCATACTACTTTGATAGTTTCGGCAATTTGAAACCGCCTCCTGAGGTTGAGAAATATCTACAAGGTGTTAAAATCTACTATAATACACGGAGATACCAGAATTTCGAATCAGTCATCTGCGGGCACTTGTGCTTGCAATTTCTTTTATCCTAGAAGCTGCTACATCGTCAAGATGAGTTATACAGTTACAGTGAGTGGGCCAGACACTGTTATTTCAACGTATTTAAACCCGCCTCTACAGCTAGATCCTCCAGGCCATTATGAGATTGCTCTCTTGAATTTTGAAACATTCTATTCAATACCAAATGTCGATGAAAGTAATAATAGATTTCATTATATTCATAATGGTAAACCTGAAACCATTGTCATCCCGCATGGAACCTACGAGATTGCCGATATCAATGCATTTCTAAAGGATAAACTAGGGTTGAATGATGAAGTCTTCTTCATAAGGCCTAACAATAATACAATGAAGGCTGAGATTAAATGTCCTTATACAATAGACTTTTCTAAGGCTAGATCTATTGGTTCGCTTCTAGGATTCACAGACACTAAAATAATTCCTGCTGGAGAAGCGTTTGAATCTGACGATCTTGTGAATATATTTAAAGTGAGTATCATACGTGTGGAGTGCAGTATTGCAACAGGCTCTTTCATTGACGGTAAAAGCGGGCATTCGCTCTACGAGTTTTTCCCTTCTGTTCCACCAGGCTATCATATCTCTCAAGAACCCTCGAACCCGATATATTTACCGGTCATAGACACAAACTATATAGACCAGATCACTATTCGAGTGGTAGATCAACACGGAAAGGCTATCAACTTCAGGAACGAAGTTATCACTACAAGACTGCACATAAGACGCAATGGCAATACATTTTAAAAGACATCGCAAATAGACGACGTACACCACGTTCGAAGCATACTACCTCTCCAGCTTCCGAGGAGTTAACACGTGCTAACCGCAAGTTCCTCGAGGGTTTAGGTTACAGAACGCTATAATGGATATCTTAAACGTGACAGAAGTTCCAGCCTTTGACGACAAGATCACCAAGGAGGAGGAGCATATTTTTCTTCCATACAACACGTCCGCTCTGGATGTAAACGATGAAATTAGAATACCATGCCAAGCTGAAGATTTGTATACGCTACCTAACAAGAGTTATCTCTACATCGAAGGTGCTCTCACCAAGGTAGATGGATCGCCTACTACAGCGAAGCTCGCTAATAATGCTATAGCCTTCATGTTTGATGAGATACGTCTAGATATGAATGCTACAACTATAGACAGAACAAGGAATCCTGGAATTACTACAACTATACGAAATTATGTGACTCTCAACCCTATGGAGTCGAATCGGCTGCTGAATGCTGGATGGGCCTATCCAGGTGAAGAAGTTGATATAGTACACGCAACGAATGGAGCTTTCAATGCTGTAGTCCCTCTCTCGATGCTCCTAGGATTTGCTGATGACCACAAGGAGCTTATACTCAACAGCAAGTTTGAATTGATTCTCATAAGATCCAAAGATTCTAGAAACTGTGTCCTGAGTTCGAATGGAGAGGAAGCTAATGTAAAGTTAACTAGAATCGAATGGAGGATGCCTGTAATTCGTCTTTCCGATGCTGAAAGAGTTCACATTCTAAAAATTGTCAAGTCTGATAAACCTCTACACCTTGCCTTTCGATCTATGGATCTTCATACCCAGCCTGCTGTACCCCAGACAAGATCTTTCACTTGGAATGTAGCAACAACATCTAAGCTCGAGAAACCACGATTCATCATAGTGTGCGCGCAGACTGCAAGATTGGGTGATTATAGCAAGAACAGTTCCGAGTTTGATCACTGCAACATTACTAATTTGAGACTATTCCTCAACAGTGAATGCTACCCCTACCACGATTTGAACTTGGACTTTAAAAATTCAAAGTTTGCTTCACTATATGAAATGTACTGTAAATTTCAAAGTTCTTATTATGAAAGAGATAATTACCCTCTCTTGAAGAGAAAGGATTTTCTTCACCGTGCACCATTATTCGTAATAGACTGTTCTCACCAACCCGAGGAGGTTATAAATGGAGCTGTGAACATCAGAATCGAGATTCAAGCATCTGCAAATATACCAGCCCAGACGTCACTGTACTGCCTGGTTCTACATGACAAAGTATTTACCTACAAACCTCTTTCTCACTTGATGCAAGCACTTATATAATTATGTATATGTTTGGGTGAATGGTTTTGTAAAGGAATGTACTAGGATAAGTTTATGAATAATAAATTGAATTCATATACTAAAACACTCTTTTATTGACTTTAGCATACATTTCAAGCATTTTCCTTCTCCCCCTCCTACTCCCTGAAAAACTAGTTGCTCCTGACTTGCAGAAATCATTTAAAATATTCAAATGTCTTTCAATATAGGGCGATAGCCGTTTTAGGTTCCTTACACCCTCAATGTCTAAAGATATTACATTATTATTTAAACATGTATTTATGAAATGAATTGAATGGTCAAAGAATACAATAATATTGTATGCATAAATTACATTGTCACAATATTCATCACACGCAAACTTTTTTTCTTGGCGTAGGTAATCTTCAATCATTGGAATGTTTTTGGATATTATATCCCAGTCTGATTTTGTAATATAAACAAATGATTTATCACTTTCGCTGTTTATGTAGAGGGAGGGGGTGTCATAGTATAGTCCAATATTCACGGAATGGGAGGGGGAGATGCTGACGTCATCAAGCGCCTGTGATCGATTCTCCATGCTCCTCCGGGGTATCTTCAATGAATAAGAAGACCATAGGAGCATCGTTGAGGAATCTCCTCTTACACCGTCTCTTCTGCTTTTTCTCCCCGGCCTCGTTCCGTCTCTTCCTCCGCTCCCTCCTCACACCCCTGCAACATATATTCAAAACAATGTTAGAAATAGGTTTAGTTAATGATTTCATACGTCTGAAAGAGAAATACATATATTAGAAAAATCCTCTCCCCTTGTCACACAAAAAAGTATTATCAAAGAGTGTCATACTCACTTCACGGTCTTGCACGATTCTGTGTGTATCTCGGGCGAGCAATCTGGAGTCGTCTGATTTATCCACTCCTGCATCCTCGTTGCTTTATCATCAGGGCTAGTAGTAATGTCGGGTAGTGGAGCGCCATCCTCCTCCATAGGCTGTGTATGGTGCTCTGCGATTGGATATTCCACTATATCGACATCGCGTCTCTCAGGATCCAGCTCCTCTATTGGCACGGGTACCTTAGGCGCAGTCATTCGCAGTCTGTAATAATTTAATTTTTAGGTTAGACACAGAGTAGCATTAGAAGCAGTAAATGAATATGTAATTTAACATTTCTTCTACTTACTCGAGTTTTCTCTTCCTCCGCTGGTAGACCTCGCAGTTGTCGTTACATAGGAAGAAGGATGTCATGCGTTCATGCTGGGCCGGGTTAGTACAAAGTACAGAATGCATGTATCCGGTGCACGACTCTGTATCACATTTAGCTAGACGTTTCGAGACGAAGACATTGTCAACTTCATCGACATCGCTAAGATCCTCCACATCAACACCCATGCGATTTTCACTGAAAGAATGAAATAATTTCAAGTTAGATTTCATTTAACATGCGTACAATATATTACCGAGTTATAGAAATATGTATATTACTTACATGTTCGCTCCTCGATAAACAGGACAGCTCTCTGTACACACTTCCAGTGTAGTCATCTGATCATGATGCGACGGTTGAGTACACAACACTGAATGCATTAAACCATTGCATGTTTCGGTATGGAAGTATACGTAGTGAAAATAATCTTCCCCGCACTCGCTCCAGTAATCATTCACATCAGATGCACGATGATC
This sequence comes from Deroplatys truncata, assembly GCA_030765065.1. Lineage (NCBI taxonomy): Eukaryota > Metazoa > Arthropoda > Insecta > Mantodea > Mantidae > Deroplatys > Deroplatys truncata. The sequence continues at coordinate 186,540,503 of CM060984.1, forward strand.
ACCAGCCATTTCGATTATCACTGAACGAACACTGAAAAAACAATAAATGATCGCTCCGGCTGCCTGCGTTCCTTATATACTGTAGACGGTGACGTCACTCGGCGGTGGAGGGGGTGGAATGCAAGTTGAGACCTGTTATTCACCCTCCAGGCAGAAGCCACCCGTCTGTTTTTGAATACCAAGGAAAGTCCTTGGCGAGCGTGTTTTAACATGATTCACCAACGCCGACAGAGTGGAGCCGGGCTAGTCTACACGTTGAAGCTTGTTAGTGACGTCACGCACGCAGTCGCGGAGTGGGGTGAAACTGGTTATTACCAGACAGAAGTCGGCTGGCGGGCTTTCCATTACATGCCGGGATGTTGCCGGAGAGAGGTTAAGACCGTGAGCGTAGTTATACATATACGACGGCTGTCAGATGCGAGCGAGTCAATTAATCAATCAAAAATACTTAATTGCTCGACGAACAGCGTTTAATTGCAATAGCGGTATATAAACATTGATTCTTTTTTCAATAACACACATTACCTAATTGATTGACACAATTATGTACTCAAACGATTTGCCGATGTGCGGCAGGCATCGAGAATCGCATTCCCACACCGCCAGGATGGATTTCCAAGCCAACGTCACGCATCGAGAACCCCCACATATAACCCCTCACCCCGAGCGGCACATCCCCTACCCCAAGCCAATCACACGGCAGGGATTTAGACAAGTCACAATGAGGGGGCGGGAATGTAGTCACCGTATAGGAACAATACACACTCTCCCACCTATCCACAGGGAACCAACCAGAACACAAAGGGGAGGGAGGACACGCGTATGGGGGAGGGAGGGGGGCGGGGACACCGGCACGTGACCACAGGGGGGAGGGGGGAGGACCTGCCGGCACAGACACTGTCGGCATTAGATCAGCACACAAAGGGAAGGGGGCGGAGCTAGCGGCACGCGACCGGGCGGCAAATAGTAGCACACAAAGGGAGGGGGCGGGGCTTGAAGTCAGAACAATAGGTCATTAATTCCTTTGTTCTCACCAGAACAATAGCCCATTGTTCTCAAGTCGCCATGTTATATCTACTAGCGATTTTTAAGCATTTTACATTATTGCTATTTCTGCGTCCCTTTTCATTCGTTTTGTAGATTTTTTGGCATTACGCAGTTCTAACTTATTCTATTTTGCTATATTAAATATTTGCACCAGTTTTTTTTTAATTTTTATTTTTGTCCATTTTTGCACATTTCGTCAAGTTAGCGATTTTTAAATATTTTACCTTATTGCTACTTCTGCATCCCTTTGCTTTCCTGTTGTAGATTTTTCGGCATTACTAAGTTCTAACGTATCCTATTTTGCTGTGTGTAGCATTTACACCATTTTTTTAATTTTTATTTTTTGGGCATTTTTGCAGTTTTTGTCAAGTTAGCGATTTTTAAGCATTTTACTTTATTGCTACTTCTTCATCTCTTTGCTTTCCTTTTGTAGATTTTTCGGCATTACGCAGTTCTAACGTATCCTATTTTGCTATATTTCACATTTGCACCAATTATTCTAATTTTTATTTTTGGCCATTTTTTTACTTTTCGTCAATGGGGGGTATTCTCAGTTTAGCGATTTTTAAGCATATTACTTTATTGCTATTCTGCGTCCCTTTGCATTCGTTTTGTACATTTTTCGGCATTACGTAGTCCTAACGTATCATTTTGCAATATTTAGCATTTGCACCAGTTTTACTAATTTTTATTTTTTGGCCATTTTTGCAGTTTTCCTTAAACCCCCCCCCCCGTATTCTCAGTTTAGCGATTTTTAAGAATTTTACATTATTGCTATTTCTGCGTACCTTTGCATTCGTTTTGTAGATTTTTCGGCATTACGCAATTCTTACGTATCCTATTTTGCTATATTTAGCATTTGCTTCAGTTTACTTAATATTTATTTTTTGGCCATTTTTGCAGTTTTCATCAGTTTAGCGATTTTTAAGCATTTTACTTTATTGCTATTTCTGCGTCCCTTTGCATTCGTTTTGTAGATTTTTCGGCATTACGCAGTCCTAACGTATCATTTTGCAATATTTAGCATTTGCACCAGTTTTATTAATGTTTATTTTTTGGCCATTTTTGCAATTTTCCTTAATATTCTCAGTTTAGCGATTTTTAAGAATTTTACATTATTGCTATTTCTGTGTCCCTTTGCATCCGTTTTGTAGATTTTTCGGCATTACACAGTTCTTACGTATACTATTTTGCTATATTTAGAATTTGCACCAGTTTTTTTATTTTTTTTGGCCTTTTTTGCATTTTTCGTCAATGGGAGGGTATTTTGAGTTTAGGGATTTTTAGGCATTTTACTTTATTGCTATTTCTTCGTCCCTTTGCTTTCCTTTTGTAGATTTTTCGGCATTACCCAGTTCTAACGTATCCTATTTTGCTATACTAAGTATTTGCACCAGTTTCTTTTAATTTTTGTTTTTTGGCCATTTTGGCAGTTTTCGTCAAGTTAGCGTTTTTAAATATTTTACTTTACTGCTACTTCTGCATCCCTTTGCTTTCCTTTTGTAGATTTTTCGGCATTACCCAGTTCTAACGAATCCTTTTGGCTATATTTTGCATTTGCACCAGTTTTTTTAATTTTTATGTTTTGGCCATTTTTGCAGTTTTCGATAATTGGGGGGGGTATTCTCAGTTAGTCGATTTTTAAGCATTTTAATTTATTGCCATTTTCTGCGTCCCTTTGCATTCGTATTGTAGATTTTTCGGCATTACGCAGTTCTAACGTATCCTATTTTGCTATATGTTACATTTGCACCGGATTTTTTAATTTTTATTTTTTCGTCATTTTTGGACTTTTCGTCAATGGGAGGGTATTCTCAGTTTAGCGATTTTTAAGCATTTTACTTTATTGCTATTTCTGCGTCCCTTTGCATTCGATTTGTAGATTTTTCGGCATTACGTAGTTCTAACGTATCCATTTTTGCTATAATTAGCATTTGCACCAGTTTTTTTAATTTCTAATTTTTGGCCATTTTTGCATTTTTCATCAATGGGCGGGTATTCTCAGTTTAGCGATTTTTGAGCATTTTACTTTATTGCTATTTCTGCGTCCCTTTGCTTTCCTTTTGTAGATTTTTCGGCATTACGCAGTTCTAACGTATCCTATATTGCTATATGCAGCATTTGAACCAGTTTTTTTGATTTTTATTTTTTGGCCATTTTTGCAGTTTTCGTCAATGGGGGGGTATTCTCAGTTTAGCGATTTTTGAGCATTTTACTTTATTGCTATTTCTGCGTCCCTTTGCATTCGATTTGTAGATTTTTCGGCATTACGCAGTTCTAACGTATCCTATTTTGCTATAATTAGCATTTGCACCAGTTTTTTTAATTTTTATTTTTTGGCCATTTTTGCATTTTTCATCAATGGGGGGGTATTCTCAGTTTAGCGATTTTTACGCATTTTACTTTATTGCTATTTCTTCGTCCCTTTGCTTTCCTTTTGTAGATTTTTCGGCATTACGCAGCTCTAACGTATCGTATATTTCTATATGTAGCATTTGAACCAGTTTTTTTAATTTTTATTTTTTGGCCATTTTTGTAGTTTTCGTCAATGGGGGGGGGTATTCTCAGTTTAGCGATTTTTAAGCATTTTACTTTATTGCTATTTCTGCGTCCCTTTTCATTCGTTTTGTAGATTTTTCGGCATTACGCAGTTCGAACGTATCCTATTTTGCTATAATTAGCATTTGCACCAGTTTTTTTAATTTTTATTTTTTGGCCATTTTTGCACTTTTCGTCAATGGGGGGGCATTCTCAGTTTAGCGATTTTTAAGCATTTTACATTATTGCTATTTCTGCGTCCCTTTTCATTCGTTTTGTAGATTTTTTGGCATTACGCAGTTCTAACGTATTCTATTTTGCTATATTAAATATTTGCAATAGTTTTTTTTAATTTTTATTTTTTGTCCATTTTTGCACATTTCGTCAAGTTAGCGATTTTTAAATATTTTACTTTATTGCTACTTCTGCATCCCTTTGCTTTCCTGTTGTAGATTTTTCGGCATTACTAAGTTCTAACGTATCCTATTTTGCTGTGTGTAGCATTTGCACCATTTTTTTAATTTTTATTTTTTGGGCATTTTTGCAGTTTTCGTCAAGTTAGCGATTTTTAAGCATTTTACTTTATTGCTACTTCTTCATCCCTTTGCTTTCCTTTTGTAGATTTTTCGGCATTACGCAGTTCTAACGTATCCTATTTTGCTATATTTAGAATTTGCACGAGTTTTTTTTAATTTTTATTTTTTGGCCATTTTTGCAGTTTTTGTCAATGGAGGCGTTATCTCAGTTTAACGATTTTTAAGCATTTTAATTTATTGCTATTTCCGCGCCCTTTTGCATTCGTTTTGTACATTTTTCGGCATTACGTAGTCATAACGTATCATTTTGCAATATTTAGCATTTGCACCAGTTTAACTAATTTTTATTTTTTGGCCATTTTTGCAGTTTTCCTTACTAACCCCCCCCCGTATTCTCAGTTTAGCGATTTTTAAGAATTTTACATTATTGCTATTTCTGCATCCCTTTGCATTCGTTTTGTAGATTTTTCGGCATTACGCAATTCCTACGTATCCTATTTTGCTATATTTAGCATTTGGTTCAGTTTAGTTAATGTTTATTTTTTGGCCATTTTTGCAGTTTTCATCAGTTTAGCGATTTTTAAGCATTTTACTTTATTGCTATTTCTGCGTCCCTTTGCATTCGTTTTGTAGATTTTTCGGCATTACACAGTTCTTACGTATACTATTTTGCTATATTTAGAATTTGCACCAGTTTTTTTATTTTTTTTGGCCATTTTAGCATTTTTCGTCAATGGGAGGGTATTTTGAGTTTAGGGATTTTTAGGCATTTTACTTTATTGCTATTTCTTCGTCCCTTTGCTTTCCTTTTGTAGATTTTTCGGCATTACCCAGTTCTAACGTATCCTATTTTGCTATACTAAGTATTTGCACCAGTGTTTTTTAATTTTTGTTTTTTGGCCATTTTGGCAGTTTTCGTCAAGTTAGCGTTTTTAAATATTTTACTTTATTGCTACTTCTGCATCCCTTTGCTTTCCTTTTGTAGATTTTTCGGCATTACCCAGTTCTAACGAATCCTTTTGGCTATATTTTGCATTTGCACCAGTTTTTTTAATTATTATGTTTTGGCCATTTTTGCAGTTTTCGATAATTGGGGGGGGGTATTCTCAGTTTGTCGATTTTTAAGCATTTTAATTTATTGCCATTTTCTGCGTCCCTTTGCATTGGTATTGTAGATTTTTCGGCATTACGCAGTTCTAACGTATCCTATTTTGCTATATGTTACATTTGCACCAGTTTTTTTAATTTTTATTTTTTGGCCATTTTTTTTGCAGTTTTCGTCAATGGGGGGGTATTCTCTGTTTAGCAATTTTTAAGCATTTTACTTTCTTGCTATTTCTGCATCCCTTTGCATTAGTTTTGTTGATTTTTCGGCATACGCAGTCCTAACGTATCCTAGTTTGCTATATTTAGCATTTGCACCGGATTTTTTAATTTTTATTTTTTCGTCATTTTTGGACTTTTCGTCAATGGGAGGGTATTCTCAGTTTAGCGATTTTTGAGCATTTTACTTTATTGCTATTTCTGCGTCCCTTTGCATTCGTTTTGTAGATTTTTCGGCATTACGCAGCTCTAACGTATCCTATTTTTCTAAATGTAGCATTTGCACCAGTTTTTTAAATTTTTATTTTTTGGTCATTTTTGGACTTTTCGTCAATGGGGGGGGTATTCTCAGTTTAGCGATTTTTAAGCATTTTACTTTATTGCTATTTCTGCGTCCCTTTTCATTCGTTTTGTAGATTTTTTTGCATTACGCAGCTCTAACGTATTCTATTTTGCTATATTAAATATTTGCAATAGTTTTTTTTAATTTTTATTTTTTGTCCATTTTTGCACATTTCGTCAAGTTAGCGATTTTTAAATATTTTACTTTATTGCTACTTCTGCATCCCTTTGCTTTCCTGTTGTAGATTTTTCGGCATTACTAAGTTCTAACGTATCCTATTTTGCTGTGTGTAGCATTTACACCATTTTTTTAATTTTTATTTTTTGGGCATTTTTGCAGTTTTCGTCAAGTTAGCGATTTTTAAGCATTTTACTTTATTGCTACTTCTTCATCTCTTTGCTTTCCTTTTGTAGATTTTTCGGCATTACGCAGTTCTAACGTATCCTATTTTGCTATATTTCACATTTGCACCAATTTTTCTAATTTATATTTTTGTCCATTTTTTTACTTTTCGTCAATGGGGGGGTATTCTCAGTTTAGCGATTTTTAAGCATATTACTTTATTGCTATTCTGCGTCCCTTTGCATTCGTTTTGTACATTTTTTGGCATTACGTAGTCCTAACGTATCATTTTGCAATATTTAGCATTTGCACCAGTTTTACTAATTTTTATTTTTTGGCCATTTTTGCAGTTTTCCTTAAACCCCCCCCCCCCCCCGTATTCTCAGTTTAGCGATTTTTAAGAATTTTACATTATTGCTATTTCTGCGTACCTTTGCATTCGTTTTGTAGATTTTTCGGCATTACGCAATTCTTACGTATCCTATTTTGCTATATTTAGCATTTGCTTCAGTTTACTTAATATTTATTTTTTGGCCATTTTTGCAGTTTTCATCAGTTTAGCGATTTTTAAGCATTTTACTTTATTGCTATTTCTGCTTCCCTTTGCATTCGTTTTGTAGATTTTTCGGCATTACGCAGTCCTAACGTATCATTTTGCAATATTTAGCATTTGCACCAGTTTTATTAATGTTTATTTTTTGGCCATTTTTGCAATTTTCCTTAATATTCTCAGTTTAGCGATTTTTAAGAATTATACATTATTGCTATTTCTGCGTCCCTTTGCATACGTTTTGTAGATTTTTCGGCATTACACAGTTCTTACGTATACTATTTTGCTATATTTAGAATTTGCACCAGTTTTTTTATTTTTTTGGCCATTTTTGCAGTTTTCGTCAATGGGAGGGTATTTTGAGTTTAGGGAGTTTTAGGCATTTTACTTTATTGCTATTTCTTCGTCCCTTTGCTTTCCTTTTGTAGATTTTTCGGCATTACCCAGTTCTAACGTATCCTATTTTGCTGTACTAAGCATTTGCACCAGTTTTTTTTAATTTTTGTTTTTTGGCCATTTTGGCAGTTTTCGTCAAGTTAGCGTTTTTAAATATTTTACTTTATTGCTACTTCTGCATCCCTTTGCTTTCCTTTTGTAGATTTTTCGGCATTACCCAGTTCTAACGAATCCTTTTGGCTATATTTTGCATTTGCACCAGTTTTTTTAATTTTTATGTTTTGGCCATTTTTGCAGTTTTCGATAATTGGGGGGGTATTCTCAGTTTGTCGATTTTTAAGCATTTTAATTTATTGCCATTTTCTGCGTCCCTTTGCATTCGTATTGTATATTTTTCGGCATTACGCAGTTCTAACGTATCCTATTTTGCTATATGTTACATTTGCACCAGTTTTTTTAATTTTCATTTTTTGGCCATTTTTTTTGCAGTTTTCGTCAATGGGGGGGTATTCTCTGTTTAGCAATTTTTAAGCATTTTACTTTATTGCTATTTCTGTATCCCTTTGCATAAGTTTTGTTGATTTTTCGGCATACGCAGTCCTAACGTATCCTAGTTTGCTATATTTAGCATTTGCACCGGATTTTTTAATTTTTATTTTTTCGTCATTTTTGGACTTTTCGTCAATGGGAGGGTATTCTCAGTTTAGCGATTTTTAAGCATTTTACTTTATTGCTATTTCTGCGTCCCTTTGCATTCGATTTGTAGATTTTTCGGCATTACGCAGTTCTAACGTATCCTATTTTGCTATAATTAGCATTTGCACCAGTTTTTTTAATTTTTATTTTTTGGCCATTTTTGCATTTTTCATCAATGGGGGGGTATTCTCAGTTTAGCGATTTTTACGCATTTTACTTTATTGCTATTTCTTCGTCCCTTTGCTTTCCTTTTGTAGATTTTACGGCATTACGCAGTTCTAACGTATCCTATATTTCTATATGTAGCATTTGAACCAGTTTTTTTAATTTTTATTTTTTGGCCATTTTTGCAGTTTTCGTCAATGGGGGGGTATTCTCAGTTTAGCGATTTTTGAGTATTTTACTTTATTGCTATTTCTGCGTCCCTATGCATTCGTTTTGTAGATTTTTCGGTATTACGCAGTTCTAACGTATCCTATTTCAATATATGTAACATTTGCACCAGTTTTTTTAATTTTTATTTTTTGGCCATTTGTGCACTTTTCGTCAATGGGGGGGCATTCTCAGTTTAGCGATTTTTAAGCATTTTACATTATTGCTATTTCTGCATCCCTTTTCATTCGTTTTGTAGATTTGTTGGCATTACGCAGTTCTAACGTATTCTATTTTGATATATTAAATATTTGCAATAGTTTTTTTTAATTTTTATTTTTTGTCCATTTTTGCACATTTCGTCAAGTTAGCGATTTTTAAATATTTTACTTTATTGCTACTTCTGCATCCCTTTGCTTTCCTGTTGTAGATTTTTCAGCATTATTAAGTTCTAACGTATCCTATTTTGCTGTGTGTAGCATTTGCACCATTGTTTTAATTTTTATTTTTTGGGCATTTTTGCAGTTTTCGTCAAGTTAGCGATTTTTAAGCATTTTACTTTATTGCTACTTCTTCATCCCTTTGCTTTCCTTTTGTAGATTTTTCGGCATTACGCAGTTCTAACGTATCCTATTTTGCTATATTTAGAATTTGCACGAGTTTTTTTTAATTGTTATTTTTTGGCCATTTTTTAGTTTTTGTCAATGGAGGCGTTATCTCAGTTTAACGATTTTTAAGCATTTTAATTTATTGCTATTTCCGCGCCCTTTTGCATTCGTTTTGTACATTTTTCGGCATTACGCAGTTCTAACGTATCCTATTTTGCTATATTTAGCATTTGCACCAATTTTTCTAATTTTTATTTTTGGCCATTTTTTTACTTTTCGTCAATAGGGGGGTATTCTCAGTTTAGCGATTTTTAAGCATATTACTTTATTACTATTCTGCGTCCCTTTGCATTCGTTTTGTACATTTTTCGGCATTACGTAGTCCTAACGTATCATTTTGCAATATTTAGCATTTGCACCAGTTTAACTAATTTTTATTTTTGGCCATTTTTGCAGTTTTCCTTACTAACCCCCCCCCCCGTATTCAAAGTTTAGCGATTTTTAAGAATTTTACATTATTGCTATTTCTGCGTCCCTTTGCATTCGTTTTGTAGATTTTTCGGCATTACGCAATTCCTACGTATCCTATTTTGCTATATTTAGCATTTGGTTCAGTTTAGTTAATGTTTATTTTTTGGCCATTTTTGCAGTTTTCATCAGTTTAGCGATTTTTAAGCATTTTACTTTATTGCTATTTCTGCTTCCCTTTGCATTCGTTTTGTAGATTTTTCGGCATTACGCAGTCCTAACGTATCATTTTGCAATATTTAGCATTTGCACCAGTTTTATTAATGTTTATTTTTTGGCCATTTTTGCAATTTTCCTTAATATTCTCAGGTTAGCGATTTTTAAGAATTTTACATTATTGCTATTTCTGCGTCCCTTTGCATCCGTTTTGTAGATTTTTTCGGCATTACACAGTTCTTACGTATACTATTTTGCTATATTTAGAATTTGCACCAGTGTTTTTATTTTTTTTGGCCATTTTTGCATTTTTCGTCAATGGGAGGGTATTTTGAGTTTAGGGATTTTTAGGCATTTTACTTTATTGCTATTTCTTCGTCCCTTTGCTTTCCTTTTGTAGATATTTCGGCATTACCCAGTTCTAACGTATCCTATTTTGCTGTACTAAGCATTTGCACCAGTTTTTTTTAATTTTTGTTTTTTGGCCATTTTGGCAGTTTTCGTCAAGTTAGCGTTTTTAAATATTTTACTTTATTGCTACTTCTGCATTCCTTTGCTTTCCATTTGTAGATTTTTCGGCATTACCCAGTTCTAACGAATCCTTTTGGCTATATTTTGCATTTGCACCAGTTTTTTTAATTTTTATGTTTTGGCCATTTTTGCAGTTATCGATAATTGGGGGGGGGTATTCTCAGTTTGTCGATTTTTAAGCATTTTAATTTATTGCCATTTTCTGCGTCCCTTTGCATTCGTATTGTAGATTTTTCGGCATTACGCAGTTCTAACGTATCCTATTTTGCTATAATTAGCATTTGCACCAGTTTTTTTAATTTTTATTTTTTGGCCATTTTTGCACTTTTCGTCAATGGGGGGCATTCTCAGTTTAGCGATTTTTAAGCATTTTACATTATTGCTATTTCTGCGTCCCTTTTCATTCGTTTTGTAGATTTTTTGGCATTACGCAGTTCTAACGTATTCTATTTTGCTATATTAAATATTTGCAATAGTTTTTTTTAATTTTTATTTTTTGTCCATTTTTGCACATTTCGTCAAGTTAGCGATTTTTAAATATTTTACTTTATTGCTACTTCTGCATCCCTTTGCTTTCCTGTTGTAGATTTTTCAGCATTATTAAGTTCTAACGTATCCTATTTTGCTGTGTGTAGCATTTGCACCATTTTTTTAATTTTTATTTTTTGGGCATTTTTGCAGTTTTCGTCAAGTTAGCGATTTTTAAGCATTTTACTTTATTGCTACTTCTTTATCCCTTTGCTTTCCTTTTGTAGATTTTTCGGCATTACGCAGTTCTAACGTATCCTATTTTGGTATATTTAGAATTTGCACGAGTTTTTTTTAATTTTTATTTTTTGGCCATTTTTTTATTTTTGTCAATGGAGGCGTTATCTCAGTTTAACGATTTTTAAGCATTTTAATTTATTGCTATTTCCGCGCCCTTTTGCATTCGTTTTGTACATTTTTCGGCATTACGCAGTTCTAACGTATCCTATTTTGCTATATTTAGCATTTGCACCAATTTTTCTAATTTTTATTTTTGGCCATTTTTTTTACTTTTCGTCAATAGGGGGGTATTCTCAGTTTAGCGATTTTTAAGCATATTACTTTATTACTAATTTGCGTCCCTTTGCGTTCGTTTTGTACATTTTTCGGCATTACGTAGTCCTAACGTATCATTTTGCTATATTTAGCATTTGCACCAGTTTAACTAATTTTTATATTTTGGCCATTTTTGCAGTTATCCTTACTAACCCCCCCCCGTATTCTCAGTTTAGCGATTTTTAAGAATTTTACATTATTGCTATTTCTGCGTCCCTTTGCATTCGTTTTGTAGATTTTTCGGCATTACGCAATTCCTACGTATCCTATTTTGCTATATTTAGCATTTGGTTCAGTTTAGTTAATGTTTATTTTTTGGCCATTTTTGCAGTTTTCATCAGTTTAGCGATTTTTAAGCATTTTACTTTATTGCTATTTCTTCGTCCCTTTGCTTTCCTTTTGTAGATTTTTCGGCATTACGCAGTTCTAACGTATCCTATATTTCTATATGTAGCGTTTGAACCAGTTTTTTTAATTTTTATTTTTTGGTCATTTTTGGACTTTTCGTCAATGGGGGGGTATTCTCAGTTTAGCGATTTTTAAGCATTTTACTTTATTGCTATTTCTGCGTCTCTTTGCATTCGATTTGTAGATTTTTCGGCATTACGCAGTTCGAACGTATCCTATTTTGCTATAATTAGCATTTGCACCAGTTTTTTTAATTTTTATTTTTTGGCCATTTTTGCACTTTTCGTCAATGGGGGGGCATTCTCAGTTTAGCGATTTTTAAGCATTTTACATTATTGCTATTTCTGCGTCCCTTTTCATTCGTTTTGTAGATTTTTTGGCATTACGCAGTTCTAACGTATTCTATTTTGCTATATTAAATATTTGCAATAGTTTTTTTTAATTTTTATTTTTTGTCCATTTTTGCACATTTCGTCAAGTTAGCGATTTTTAAATATTTTACTTTATTGCTACTTCTGCATCCCTTTGCTTTCCTGTTGTAGATTTTTCGGCATTACTAAGTTCTAACGTATCCTATTTTGCTGTGTGTAGTATTTGCACCATTTTTTTAATTTTTATTTTTTGGGCATTTTTGCAGTTTTCGTCAAGTTAGCGATTTTTAAGCATTTTACTTTATTGCTACTTCTTCATCCCTTTGCTTTCCTTTTGTAGATTTTTCGGCATTACGCAGTTCTAACGTATCCTATTTTGCTATATTTAGAATTTGCACGAGTTTTTTTTAATTTTTATTTTTTGGCCATTTTTGCAGTTTTTGTCAATGGAGGCGTTATCTCAGTTTAACGATTTTTAAGCATTTTAATTTATTGCTATTTCCGCGCCCTTTTGCATTCGTTTTGTACATTTTTCGGCATTACGCAGTTCTAACGTATCCTATTTTGCTATATTTAGCATTTGCACCAATTTTTCTAATTTTTATTTTTGGCCATTTTTTTACTTTTCGTCAATAGGGGGGTATTCTCAGTTTAGCGATTTTTAAGCATATTACTTTATTACTATTCTGCGTCCCTTTGCATTCGTTTTGTACATTTTTCGGCATTACGTAGTCCTAACGTATCATTTTGCAATATTTAGCATTTGCACCAGTTTAACTAATTTTTATTTTTTGGCCATTTTTGCAGTTTTCCTTACTAACCCCCCCCCCGTATTCTCAGTTTAGCGATTTTTAAGAATTTTACATTATTGCTATTTCTGCATCCCTTTGCATTCGTTTTGTAGATTTTTCGGCATTACGCAATTCCTACGTATCCTATTTTGCTATATTTAGCATTTGGTTCAGTTTAGTTAATGTTTATTTTTTGGCCATTTTTGCAGTTTTCATCAGTTTAGCGATTTTTAAGCATTTTACTTTATTGCTATTTCTGCGTCCCTTTGCATTCGTTTTGTAGATTTTTCGGCATTACGCAGTCCTAACGTATCATTTTGCAATATTTAGCATTTGCACCAGTTTTATTAATGTTTATTTTTTGGCCATTTTTGCAATTTTCCTTAATATTCTCAGTTTAGCGATTTTTAAGAATTTTACATTATTGCTATTTCTGTGTCCCTTTGCATCCGTTTTGTAGATTTTTCGGCATTACACAGTTCTTACGTATACTATTTTGCTATATTTAGAATTTGCACCAGTTTTTTTATTTTTTTTGGCCATTTTAGCATTTTTCGTCAATGGGAGGGTATTTTGAGTTTAGGGATTTTTAGGCATTTTACTTTATTGCTATTTCTTCGTCCCTTTGCTTTCCTTTTGTAGATTTTTCGGCATTACCCAGTTCTAACGTATCCTATATTGCTATACTAAGTATTTGCACCAGTGTTTTTTAATTTTTGTTTTTTGGCCATTTTGGCAGTTTTCGTCAAGTTAGCGTTTTTAAATATTTTACTTTTTTGCTACTTCTGCATCCCTTTGCTTTCCTTTTGTAGATTTTTCGGCATTACCCAGTTCTAACGAATCCTTTTGGCTATATTTTGCATTTGCACCAGTTTTTTTAATTATTATGTTTTGGCCATTTTTGCAGTTTTCGATAATTGGGGGGGGTATTCTCAGTTTGTCGATTTTTAAGCATTTTAATTTTTTGCCATTTTCTGCGTCCCTTTGCATTCGTATTGTAGATTTTTCGGCATTACGCAGTTCTAACGTATCCTATTTTGCTATATGTTACATTTGCACCAGTTTTTTTAATTTTTATTTTTTGGCCATTTTTTTTGCAGTTTTCGTCAATGGGGGGTATTCTCTGTTTAGCAATTTTTAAGCATTTTACTTTCTTGCTATTTCTGCATCCCTTTGCATTCGTTTTGTTGATTTTTCGGCATACGCAGTCCTAACGTATCCTAGTTTGCTATATTTAGCATTTGCACCGGATTTTTTAATTTTTATTTTTTCGTCATTTTTGGACTTTTCGTCAATGGGAGGGTATTCTCAGTTTAGCGATTTTTGAGCATTTTACTTTATTGCTATTTCTGCGTCCCTTTGCATTCGTTTTGTAGATTTTTCGGCATTACGCAGCTCTAACGTATCCTATTTTTCTAAATGTAGCATTTGCACCAGTTTTTTAAATTTTTATTTTTTGGTCATTTTTGGACTTTTCGTCAATGGGGGGGTATTCTCAGTTTAGCGATTTTTAAGCATTTTACTTTATTGCTATTTCTGCGTCCCTTTGCATTCGATTTGTAGATTTTTCGGCATTACGCAGTTCGAACGTATCCTATTTTGCTATAATTAGCATTTGCACCAGTTTTTTTAATTTTTATTTTTTGGCCATTTTTGCACTTTTCGTCAATGGGGGGGCATTCTCAGTTTAGCGATTTTTAAGCATTTTACATTATTGCTATTTCTGCGTCCCTTTTCATTCGTTTTGTAGATTTTTTTGCATTACGCAGTTCTAACGTATTCTATTTTGCTATATTAAATATTTGCAATAGTTTTTTTTAATTTTTATTTTTTGTCCATTTTTGCACATTTCGTCAAGTTAGCGATTTTTAAATATTTTACTTTATTGCTACTTCTGCATCCCTTTGCTTTCCTGTTGTAGATTTTTCGGCATTACTAAGTTCTAACGTATCCTATTTTGCTGTGTGTAGCATTTACACCATTTTTTTAATTTTTATTTTTTGGGCCTTTTTGCAGTTTTCGTCAAGTTAGCGATTTTTAAGCATTTTACTTTATTGCTACTTCTTCATCTCTTTGCTTTCCTTTTGTAGATTTTTCGGCATTACGCAGTTCTAACGTATCCTATTTTGCTATATTTAGAATTTGCACGAGTTTTTTTTAATTTTTATTTTTTGGCCATTTTTGCAGTTTTTGTCAATGGAGGCGTTATCTCAGTTTAACGATTTTTAAGCATTTTAATTTATTGCTATTTCCGCGCCCTTTTGCATTCGTTTTGTACATTTTTCGGCATTACGCAGTTCTAACGTATCCTATTTTGCTATATTTAGCATTTGCACCAATTTTTCTAATTTTTATTTTTGGCCATTTTTTTACTTTTCGTCAATAGGGGGGTATTCTCAGTTTAGCGATTTTTAAGCATATTACTTTATTACTATTCTGCGTTCCTTTTCATTCGTTTTGTACATTTTTCGGCATTACGTAGTCCTAACGTATCACTTTGCAATATTTAGCATTTGCACCAGTTTAACTAATTTTTATTTTTTGGCCATTTTTGCAGTTTTCCTTACTAACCCCCCCCCCGTATTCTCAGTTTAGCGATTTTTAAGAATTTTACATTATTGCTATTTCTGCATCCCTTTGCTTTCATTTTGTAGATTTTTCGGCATTACCCAGTTCTAACGAATCCTTTTGGCTATATTTTGCATTTGCACCAGTTTTTTTAATTATTATGTTTTGGCCATTTTTGCAGTTTTCGATAATTGGGGGGGGGTATTCTCAGTTTGTCGATTTTTAAGCATTTAAATTTATTGCCATTTTCTGCGTCCCTTTGCATTCGTATTGTAGATTTTTCGGCATTACGCAGTTCTAACGTATCCTATTTTGCTATATGTTACATTTGCACCAGTTTTTTTAATTTTTAATTTTTGGCCATTTTTTTTGCAGTTTTCGTCAATGGGGGGGTATTCTCTGTTTAGCAATTTTTAAGCATTTTACTTTCTTGCTATTTCTGCATCCCTTTGCATTCGTTTTGTTGATTTTTCGGCATACGCAGTCCTAACGTATCCTAGTTTGCTATATTTAGCATTTGCACCGGATTTTTTAATTTTTATTTTTTCGTCATTTTTGGACTTTTCGTCAATGGGAGGGTATTCTCAGTTTAGCGATTTTTGAGCATTTTAGTTTATTGCTATTTCTGCGTCCCTTTGCATTCGTTTTGTAGATTTTTCGGCATTACGCAGCTCTAACGTATCCTATTTTTCTAAATGTAGCATTTGCACCAGTTTTTTAAATTTTTATTTTTTGGTCATTTTTGGACTTTTCGTCAATGGGGGGGGGTATTCTCAGTTTAGCGATTTTTAAGCATTTTACTTTATTGCTATTTCTGCGTCCCTTTGCATTCGATTTGTAGATTTTTCGGCATTACGCAGTTCGAACGTATCCTATTTTGCTATAATTAGCATTTGCACCAGTTTTTTTAATTTTTATTTTTTGGCCATTTTTGCACTTTTCGTCAATGGGGGGGCATTCTCAGTTTAGCGATTTTTAAGCATTTTACATTATTGCTATTTCTGCGTCCCTTTTCATTCGTTTTGTAGATTTTTTTGCATTACGCAGTTCTAACGTATTCTATTTTGCTATATTAAATATTTGCAATAGTTTTTTTTAATTTTTATTTTTTGTCCATTTTTGCACATTTCGTCAAGTTAGCGATTTTTAAATATTTTACTTTATTGCCACTTCTGCATCCCTTTGCTTTCCTGTTGTAGATTTTTCGGCATTACTAAGTTCTAACGTATCCTATTTTGCTGTGTGTAGCATTTACACCATTTTTTTAATTTTTATTTTTTGGGCATTTTTGCAGTTTTCGTCAAGTTAGCGATTTTTAAGCATTTTACTTTATTGCTACTTCTTCATCTCTTTGCTTTCCTTTTGTAGATTTTTCGGCATTACGCAGTTCTAACGTATCCTATTTTGCTATATTTCACATTTGCACCAATTTTTCTAATTTATATTTTTGGCCATTTTTTTACTTTTCGTCAATGGGGGGGTATTCTCAGTTTAGCGATTTTTAAGCATATTACTTTATTGCTATTCTGCGTCCCTTTGCATTCGTTTTGTACATTTTTCGGCATTACGTAGTCCTAACGTATCATTTTGCAATATTTAGCATTTGCACCAGTTTTACTAATTTTTATTTTTTGGCCATTTTTGCAGTTTTCCTTAAACCCCCCCCCCGTATTCTCAGTTTAGCGATTTTTAAGAATTTTACATTATTGCTATTTCTGCGTACCTTTGCATTCGTTTTGTAGATTTTTCGGCATTACGCAATTCTTACGTATCCTATTTTGCTATATTTAGCATTTGCTTCAGTTTACTTAATATTTATTTTTTGGCCATTTTTGCAGTTTTCATCAGTTTAGCGATTTTTAAGCATTTTACTTTATTGCTATTTCTGCGTCCCTTTGCATTCGTTTTGTAGATTTTTCGGCATTACGCAGTCCTAACGTATCATTTTGCAATATTTAGCATTTGCACCAGTTTTATTAATGTTTATTTTTTGGCCATTTTTGCAATTTTCCTTAATATTCTCAGTTTAGCGATTTTTAAGAATTATACATTATTGCTATTTCTGCGTCCCTTTGCATACGTTTTGTAGATTTTTCGGCATTACACAGTTCTTACGTATACTATTTTGCTATATTTAGAATTTGCACCAGTTTTTTTATTTTTTTGGCCATTTTTGCATTTTTCGTCAATGGGAGGGTATTTTGAGTTTAGGGACTTTTAGGCATTTTACTTTATTGCTATTTCTTCGTCCCTTTGCTTTCCTTTTGTAGATTTTTCGGCATTACCCAGTTCTAACGTATCCTATTTTGCTGTACTAAGCATTTGCACCAGTTTTTTTTAATTTTTGTTTTTTGGCCATTTTGGCAGTTTTCGTCAAGTTAGCGTTTTTAAATATTTTACTTTATTGCTACTTCTGCATCCCTTTGCTTTCCTTTTGTAGATTTTTCGGCATTACCCAGTTCTAACGAATCCTTTTGGCTATATTTTGCATTTGCACCAGTTTTTTTAATTTTTATGTTTTGGCCATTTTTGCAGTTTTCGATAATTGGGGGGGGGTATTCTCAGTTTGTCGATTTTTAAGCATTTTAATTTATTGCCATTTTCTGCGTCCCTTTGCATTCGTATTGTAGATTTTTCGGCATTACGCAGTTCTAACGTATCGTATTTTCCTATATGTTACATTTGCACCAGTTTTTTTAATTTTCATTTTTTGGCCATTTTTTTTGCAGTTTTCGTCAATGGGGGGGTATTCTCTGTTTAGCAATTTTTAAGCATTTTACTTTATTGCTATTTCTGCATCCCTTTGCATTCGTTTTGTTGATTTTTCGGCATACGCAGTCCTAACGTATCCTAGTTTGCTATATTTAGCATTTGCACCGGATTTTTTAATTTTTATTTTTTCGTCATTTTTGGACTTTTCGTCAATGGGAGGGTATTCTCAGTTTAGCGATTTTTAAGCATTTTACTTTATTGCTATTTCTGCGTCCCTTTGCATTCGATTTGTAGATTTTTCGGCATTACGCAGTTCTAACGTATCCTATTTTGCTATAATTAGCATTTGCACCAGTTTTTTTAATTTTTATTTTTTGGCCATTTTTGCATTTTTCATCAATGGGGGGGTATTCTCAGTTTAGCGATTTTTACGCATTTTACTTTATTGCTATTTCTTCGTCCCTTTGCTTTCCTTTTGTAGATTTTTCGGCATTACGCAGTTCTAACGTATCCTATATTTCTATATGTAGCATTTGAACCAGTTTTTTTAATTTTTATTTTTTGGCCATTTTTGCAGTTTTCGTCAATGGGGGGGTATTCTCAGTTTAGCGATTTTTGAGCATTTTACTTTATTGCTATTTCTGCGTCCCTATGCATTCGTTTTGTAGATTTTTCGGTATTACGCAGTTCTAACGTATCCTATTTCACTATATGTAACATTTGCACCAGTTTTTTTAATTTTTATTTTTTGGCCATTTTTGCACTTTTCGTCAATGGGGGGGCATTCTCAGTTTAGCGATTTTTAAGCATTTTACATTATTGCTATTTCTGCATCCCTTTTCATTCGTTTTGTAGATTTGTTGGCATTACGCAGTTCTAACGTATTCTATTTTGATATATTAAATATTTGCAATAGTTTTTTTTAATTTTTATTTTTTGTCCATTTTTGCACATTTCGTCAAGTTAGCGATTTTTAAATATTTTACTTTATTGCTACTTCTGCATCCCTTTGCTTTCCTGTTGTAGATTTTTCAGCATTATTAAGTTCTAACGTATCCTATTTTGCTGTGTGTAGCATTTGCACCATTGTTTTAATTTTTATTTTTTGGGCATTTTTGCAGTTTTCGTCAAGTTAGCGATTTTTAAGCATTTTGCTTTATTGCTACTTCTTCATCCCTTTGCTTTCCTTTTGTAGATTTTTCGGCATTACGCAGTTCTAACGTATCCTATTTTGCTATATTTAGAATTTGCACGAGTTTTTTTTAATTGTTATTTTTTGGCCATTTTTTAGTTTTTGTCAATGGAGGCGTTATCTCAGTTTAACGATTTTTAAGCATTTTAATTTATTGCTATTTCCGCGCCCTTTTGCATTCGTTTTGTACATTTTTCGGCATTACGCAGTTCTAACGTATCCTATTTTGCTATATTTAGCATTTGCACCAATTTTTCTAATTTTTATTTTTGGCCATTTTTTTACTTTTCGTCAATAGGGGGGTATTCTCAGTTTAGCGATTTTTAAGCATATTACTTTATTACTATTCTGCGTCCCTTTGCATTCGTTTTGTACATTTTTCGGCATTACGTAGTCCTAACGTATCATTTTGCAATATTTAGCATTTGCACCAGTTTAACTAATTTTTATTTTTTGGCCATTTTTGCAGTTTTCCTTACTAACCCCCCCCCCCGTATTCAAAGTTTAGCGATTTTTAAGAATTTTACATTATTGCTATTTCTGCGTCCCTTTGCATTCGTTTTGTAGATTTTTCGGCATTACGCAAATCCTACGTATCCTATTTTGCTATATTTAGCATTTGGTTCAGTTTAGTTAATGTTTATTTTTTGGCCATTTTTGCAGTTTTCATCAGTTTAGCGATTTTTAAGCATTTTACTTTATTGCTATTTCTGCTTCCCTTTGCATTCGTTTTGTAGATTTTTCGGCATTACGCAGTCCTAACGTATCATTTTGCAATATTTAGCATTTGCACCAGTTTTATTAATGTTTATTTTTTGGCCATTTTTGCAATTTTCCTTAATATTCTCAGGTTAGCGATTTTTAAGAATTTTACATTATTGCTATTTCTGCGTCCCTTTGCATCCGTTTTGTAGATTTTTCGGCATTACACAGTTCTTACGTATACTATTTTGCTATATTTAGAATTTGCACCAGTGTTTTTATTTTTTTTGGCCATTTTTGCATTTTTCGTCAATGGGAGGGTATTTTGAGTTTAGAGATTTTTAGGCATTTTACTTTATTGCTATTTCTTCGTCCCTTTGCTTTCCTTTTGTAGATTTTTCGGCATTACCCAGTTCTAACGTATCCTATTTTGCTGTACTAAGCATTTGCACCAGTTTTTTTTAATTTTTGTTTTTTGGCCATTTTGGCAGTTTTCGTCAAGGTAGCGTTTTTAAATATTTTACTTTATTGCTACTTCTGCATCCCTTTGCTTTCCTTTTGTAGATTTTTCGGCATTACCCAGTTCTAACGAATCCTTTTGGCTATATTTTGCATTTGCACCAGTTTTTTTTAATTTTTATGTTTTGGCCATTTTTGCAGTTATCGATAATTGGGGGGGGTATTCTCAGTTTGTCGATTTTTAAGCATTTTAATTTATTGCCATTTTCTGCGTCCCTTTGCATTCGTATTGTAGATTTTTCGGCATTACGCAGTTCTAACGTATCCTATTTTGCTATATGTTACATTTGCACCAGTTTTTTTAATTTTCATTTTTTGCCCATTTTTTTGCAGTTTTCGTCAATGGGGGAGTATTCTCTGTTTAGCAATTTTTAAGCATTTTACTTTATTGCTATTTCTGCATCCCTTTGCATTCGTTTTGTTGATTTTTCGGCATACGCAGTCCTAACGTATCCTAGTTTGCTATATTTAGCATTTGCACCGGATTTTTTAATTTTTATTTTTTCGTCATTTTTGGACTTTTCGTCAATGGGAGGGTATTCTCAGTTTAGCGATTTTTAAGCATTTTACTTTATTGCTATTTCTGCGTCCCTTTGCATTTGATTTGTAGATTTTTCGGCATTACGCAGTTCTAACGTATCCTATTTTGCTATAATTAGCATTTGCACCAGTTTTTTTAATTTTTATTTTTTGGCCATTTTTGCATTTTTCATCAATGGGGGGGTATTCTCAGTTTAGCGATTTTTACGCATTTTACTTTATTGCTATTTCTTCGTCCCTTTGCTTTCCTTTTGTAGATTTTTCGGCATTACGCAGTTCTAACGTATCCTATATTTCTATATGTAGCGTTTGAACCAGTTTTTTTAATTTTTATTTTTTGGTCATTTTTGGACTTTTCGTCAATGGGGGGGTATTCTCAGTTTAGCGATTTTTAAGCATTTTACTTTATTGCTATTTCTGCGTCCCTTTGCATTCGATTTGTAGATTTTTCGGCATTACGCAGTTCGAACGTATCCTATTTTGCTATAATTAGCATTTGCACCAGTTTTTTTAATTTTTATTTTTTGGCCATTTTTGCACTTTTCGTCAATGGGGGGGCATTCTCAGTTTAGCGATTTTTAAGCATTTTACATTATTGCTATTTCTGCGTCCCTTTTCATTCGTTTTGTAGATTTTTTGGCATTACGCAGTTCTAACGTATTCTATTTTGCTATATTAAATATTTGCAATAGTTTTTTTTAATTTTTATTTTTTGTCCATTTTTGCACATTTCGTCAAGTTAGCGATTTTTAAATATTTTACTTTATTGCTACTTCTGCATCCCTTTGCTTTCCTGTTGTAGATTTTTCAGCATTATTAAGTTCTAACGTATCCTATTTTGCTGTGTGTAGCATTTGCACCATTTTTTTAATTTTTATTTTTTGGGCATTTTTGCAGTTTTCGTCAAGTTAGCGATTTTTAAGCATTTTACTTTATTGCTACTTCTTTATCCCTTTGCTTTCCTTTTGTAGATTTTTCGGCATTACGCAGTTCTAACGTATCCTATTTTGGTATATTTAGAATTTGCACGAGTTTTTTTTAATTTTTTTTTTTTGGCCATTTTTTTATTTTTGTCAATGGAGGCGTTATCTCAGTTTAACGATTTTTAAGCATTTTAATTTATTGCTATTTCCGCGCCCTTTTGCATTCGTTTTGTACATTTTTCGGCATTACGCAGTTCTAACGTATCCTATTTTGCTATATTT
This sequence comes from Deroplatys truncata, assembly GCA_030765065.1. NCBI lineage: Eukaryota > Metazoa > Arthropoda > Insecta > Mantodea > Mantidae > Deroplatys > Deroplatys truncata. Next base: position 186,562,560 of record CM060984.1, read on the forward strand.
AGCATTTGCACCAATTTTTCTAATTTTTATTTTTGGCCATTTTTTTTACTTTTCGTCAATAGGGGGGTATTCTCAGTTTAGCGATTTTTAAGCATATTACTTTATTACTAATTTGCGTCCCTTTGCATTCGTTTTGTACATTTTTCGGCATTACGTAGTCCTAACGTATCATTTTGCTATATTTAGCATTTGCACCAGTTTAACTAATTTTTATTTTTTGGCCATTTTTGCAGTTATCCTTACTAACCCCCCCCCGTATTCTCAGTTTAGCGATTTTTAAGAATTTTACATTATTGCTATTTCTGCGTCCCTTTGCATTCGTTTTGTAGATTTTTCGGCATTACGCAATTCCTACGTATCCTATTTTGCTATATTTCGCATTTGGTTCAGTTTAGTTAATGTTTATTTTTTGGCCATTTTTGCAGTTTTCATCAGTTTAGCGATTTTTAAGCATTTTACTTTATTGCTATTTCTTCGTCCCTTTGCTTTCCTTTTGTAGATTTTTCGGCATTACGCAGTTCTAACGTATCCTATATTTCTATATGTAGCGTTTGAACCAGTTTTTTTAATTTTTATTTTTTGGTCATTTTTGGACTTTTCGTCAATGGGGGGGTATTCTCAGTTTAGCGATTTTTAAGCATTTTACTTTATTGCTATTTCTGCGTCCCTTTGCATTCGATTTGTAGATTTTTCGGCATTACGCAGTTCGAACGTATCCTATTTTGCTATAATTAGCATTTGCACCAGTTTTTTTAATTTTTATTTTTTGGCCATTTTTGCACTTTTCGTCAAGTTAGCGATTTTTAAGCATTTTACTTTATTGCTACTTCTTCATCTCTTTGCTTTCCTTTTGTAGATTTTTCGGCATTACGCAGTTCTAACGTATCCTATTTTGCTATATTTCACATTTGCACCAATTTTTCTAATTTATATTTTTGGCCATTTTTTTACTTTTCGTCAATGGGGGGGTATTCTCAGTTTAGCGATTTTTAAGCATATTACTTTATTGCTATTCTGCGTCCCTTTGCATTCGTTTTGTACATTTTTCGGCATTACGTAGTCCTAACGTATCATTTTGCAATATTTAGCATTTGCACCAGTTTTACTAATTTTTATTTTTTGGCCATTTTTGCAGTTTTCCTTAAACCCCCCCCCCCCGTATTCTCAGTTTAGCGATTTTTAAGAATTTTACATTATTGCTATTTCTGCGTACCTTTGCATTCGTTTTGTAGATTTTTCGGCATTACGCAATTCTTACGTATCCTATTTTGCTATATTTAGCATTTGCTTCAGTTTACTTAATATTTATTTTTTGGCCATTTTTGCAGTTTTCATCAGTTTAGCGATTTTTAAGCATTTTACTTTATTGCTATTTCTGCGTCCCTTTGCATTCGTTTTGTAGATTTTTCGGCATTACGCAGTCCTAACGTATCATTTTGCAATATTTAGCATTTGCACCAGTTTTATTAATGTTTATTTTTTGGCCATTTTTGCAATTTTCCTTAATATTCTCAGTTTAGCGATTTTTAAGAATTATACATTATTGCTATTTCTGCGTCCCTTTGCATACGTTTTGTAGATTTTTCGGCATTACACAGTTCTTACGTATACTATTTTGCTATATTTAGAATTTGCACCAGTTTTTTTATTTTTTTGGCCATTTTTGCATTTTTCGTCAATGGGAGGGTATTTTGAGTTTAGGGACTTTTAGGCATTTTACTTTATTGCTATTTCTTCGTCCCTTTGCTTTCCTTTTGTAGATTTTTCGGCATTACCCAGTTCTAACGTATCCTATTTTGCTGTACTAAGCATTTAAACCAGTTTTTTTTAATTTTTGTTTTTTGGCCATTTTGGCAGTTTTCGTCAAGTTAGCGTTTTTAAATATTTTACTTTATTGCTACTTCTGCATCCCTTTGCTTTCCTTTTGTAGATTTTTCGGCATTACCCAGTTCTAACGAATCCTTTTGGCTATATTTTGCATTTGCACCAGTTTTTTTAATTTTTATGTTTTGGCCATTTTTGCAGTTTTCGATAATTGGGGGGGGGGTATTCTCAGTTTGTCGATTTTTAAGCATTTTAATTTATTGCCATTTTCTGCGTCCCTTTGCATTCGTATTGTAGATTTTTCGGCATTACGCAGTTCTAACGTATCCTATTTTCCTATATGTTACATTTGCACCAGTTTTTTTAATTTTCATTTTTTGGCCATTTTTTTTGCAGTTTTCGTCAATGGGGAGGTATTCTCTGTTTAGCAATTTTTAAGCATTTTACTTTATTGCTATTTCTGCATCCCTTTGCATTCGTTTTGTTGATTTTTCGGCATACGCAGTCCTAACGTATCCTAGTTTGCTATATTTAGCATTTGCACCGGATTTTTTAATTTTTATTTTTTCGTCATTTTTGGACTTTTCGTCAATGGGAGGGTATTCTCAGTTTAGCGATTTTTAAGCATTTTACTTTATTGCTATTTCTGCGTCCCTTTGCATTCGATTTGTAGATTTTTCGGCATTACGCAGTTCTAACGTATCCTATTTTGCTATAATTAGCATTTGCACCAGTTTTTTTAATTTTTATTTTTTGGCCATTTTTGCATTTTTCATCAATGGGGGGGTATTCTCAGTTTAGCGATTTTTACGCATTTTACTTTATTGCTATTTCTTCGTCCCTTTGCTTTCCTTTTGTAGATTTTTCGGCATTACGCAGTTCTAACGTATCCTATATTTCTATATGTAGCATTTGAACCAGTTTTTTTAATTTTTATTTTTTGGCCATTTTTGCAGTTTTCGTCAATGGGGGGGTATTCTCAGTTTAGCGATTTTTGAGCATTTTACTTTATTGCTATTTCTGCGTCCCTATGCATTCGTTTTGTAGATTTTTCGGTATTACGCAGTTCTAACGTATCCTATTTCACTATATGTAACATTTGCACCAGTTTTTTTAATTTTTATTTTTTGGCCATTTTTGCACTTTTCGTCAATGGGGGGGCATTCTCAGTTTAGCGATTTTTAAGCATTTTACATTATTGCTATTTCTGCATCCCTTTTCATTCGTTTTGTAGATTTGTTGGCATTACGCAGTTCTAACGTATTCTATTTTGATATATTAAATATTTGCAATAGTTTTTTTTAATTTTTATTTTTTGTCCATTTTTGCACATTTCGTCAAGTTAGCGATTTTTAAATATTTTACTTTATTGCTACTTCTGCATCCCTTTGCTTTCCTGTTGTAGATTTTTCAGCATTATTAAGTTCTAACGTATCCTATTTTGCTGTGTGTAGCATTTGCACCATTGTTTTAATTTTTATTTTTTGGGCATTTTTGCAGTTTTCGTCAAGTTAGCGATTTTTAAGCATATTACTTTATTACTAATTTGCGTCCCTTTGCATTCGTTTTGTACATTTTTCGGCATTACGTAGTCCTAACGTATCATTTTGCTATATTTAGCATTTGCACCAGTTTAACTAATTTTTATTTTTTGGCCATTTTTGCAGTTATCCTTACTAACCCCCCCCCCGTATTCTCAGTTTAGCGATTTTTAAGAATTTTACATTATTGCTATTTCTGCGTCCCTTTGCATTCGTTTTGTAGATTTTTCGGCATTACGCAATTCCTACGTATCCTATTTTGCTATATTTCGCATTTGGTTCAGTTTAGTTAATGTTTATTTTTTGGCCATTTTTGCAGTTTTCATCAGTTTAGCGATTTTTAAGCATTTTACTTTATTGCTATTTCTTCGTCCCTTTGCTTTCCTTTTGTAGATTTTTCGGCATTACGCAGTTCTAACGTATCCTATATTTCTATATGTAGCGTTTGAACCAGTTTTTTTAATTTTTATTTTTTGGTCATTTTTGGACTTTTCGTCAATGGGGGGGTATTCTCAGTTTAGCGATTTTTAAGCATTTTACTTTATTGCTATTTCTGCGTCCCTTTGCATTCGATTTGTAGATTTTTCGGCATTACGCAGTTCGAACGTATCCTATTTTGCTATAATTAGCATTTGCACCAGTTTTTTTAATTTTTATTTTTTGGCCATTTTTGCACTTTTCGTCAAGTTAGCGATTTTTAAGCATTTTACTTTATTGCTACTTCTTCATCTCTTTGCTTTCCTTTTGTAGATTTTTCGGCATTACGCAGTTCTAACGTATCCTATTTTGCTATATTTCACATTTGCACCAATTTTTCTAATTTATATTTTTGGCCATTTTTTTACTTTTCGTCAATGGGGGGGTATTCTCAGTTTAGCGATTTTTAAGCATATTACTTTATTGCTATTCTGCGTCCCTTTGCATTCGTTTTGTACATTTTTCGGCATTACGTAGTCCTAACGTATCATTTTGCAATATTTAGCATTTGCACCAGTTTTACTAATTTTTATTTTTTGGCCATTTTTGCAGTTTTCCTTAAACCCCCCCCCCCGTATTCTCAGTTTAGCGATTTTTAAGAATTTTACATTATTGCTATTTCTGCGTACCTTTGCATTCGTTTTGTAGATTTTTCGGCATTACGCAATTCTTACGTATCCTATTTTGCTATATTTAGCATTTGCTTCAGTTTACTTAATATTTATTTTTTGGCCATTTTTGCAGTTTTCATCAGTTTAGCGATTTTTAAGCATTTTACTTTATTGCTATTTCTGCGTCCCTTTGCATTCGTTTTGTAGATTTTTCGGCATTACGCAGTCCTAACGTATCATTTTGCAATATTTAGCATTTGCACCAGTTTTATTAATGTTTATTTTTTGGCCATTTTTGCAATTTTCCTTAATATTCTCAGTTTAGCGATTTTTAAGAATTATACATTATTGCTATTTCTGCGTCCCTTTGCATACGTTTTGTAGATTTTTCGGCATTACACAGTTCTTACGTATACTATTTTGCTATATTTAGAATTTGCACCAGTTTTTTTATTTTTTTGGCCATTTTTGCATTTTTCGTCAATGGGAGGGTATTTTGAGTTTAGGGACTTTTAGGCATTTTACTTTATTGCTATTTCTTCGTCCCTTTGCTTTCCTTTTGTAGATTTTTCGGCATTACCCAGTTCTAACGTATCCTATTTTGCTGTACTAAGCATTTAAACCAGTTTTTTTTAATTTTTGTTTTTTGGCCATTTTGGCAGTTTTCGTCAAGTTAGCGTTTTTAAATATTTTACTTTATTGCTACTTCTGCATCCCTTTGCTTTCCTTTTGTAGATTTTTCGGCATTACCCAGTTCTAACGAATCCTTTTGGCTATATTTTGCATTTGCACCAGTTTTTTTAATTTTTATGTTTTGGCCATTTTTGCAGTTTTCGATAATTGGGGGGGGGATATTCTCAGTTTGTCGATTTTTAAGCATTTTAATTTATTGCCATTTTCTGCGTCCCTTTGCATTCGTATTGTAGATTTTTCGGCATTACGCAGTTCTAACGTATCCTATTTTCCTATATGTTACATTTGCACCAGTTTTTTTAATTTTCATTTTTTGGCCATTTTTTTTGCAGTTTTCGTCAATGGGGGGGTATTCTCTGTTTAGCAATTTTTAAGCATTTTACTTTATTGCTATTTCTGCATCCCTTTGCATTCGTTTTGTTGATTTTTCGGCATACGCAGTCCTAACGTATCCTAGTTTGCTATATTTAGCATTTGCACCGGATTTTTTAATTTTTATTTTTTCGTCATTTTTGGACTTTTCGTCAATGGGAGGGTATTCTCAGTTTAGCGATTTTTAAGCATTTTACTTTATTGCTATTTCTGCGTCCCTTTGCATTCGATTTGTAGATTTTTCGGCATTACGCAGTTCTAACGTATCCTATTTTGCTATAATTAGCATTTGCACCAGTTTTTTTAATTTTTATTTTTTGGCCATTTTTGCATTTTTCATCAATGGGGGGGTATTCTCAGTTTAGCGATTTTTACGCATTTTACTTTATTGCTATTTCTTCGTCCCTTTGCTTTCCTTTTGTAGATTTTTCGGCATTACGCAGTTCTAACGTATCCTATATTTCTATATGTAGCATTTGAACCAGTTTTTTTAATTTTTATTTTTTGGCCATTTTTGCAGTTTTCGTCAATGGGGGGGTATTCTCAGTTTAGCGATTTTTGAGCATTTTACTTTATTGCTATTTCTGCGTCCCTATGCATTCGTTTTGTAGATTTTTCGGTATTACGCAGTTCTAACGTATCCTATTTCACTATATGTAACATTTGCACCAGTTTTTTTAATTTTTATTTTTTGGCCATTTTTGCACTTTTCGTCAATGGGGGGGCATTCTCAGTTTAGCGATTTTTAAGCATTTTACATTATTGCTATTTCTGCATCCCTTTTCATTCGTTTTGTAGATTTGTTGGCATTACGCAGTTCTAACGTATTCTATTTTGATATATTAAATATTTGCAATAGTTTTTTTTAATTTTTATTTTTTGTCCATTTTTGCACATTTCGTCAAGTTAGCGATTTTTAAATATTTTACTTTATTGCTACTTCTGCATCCCTTTGCTTTCCTGTTGTAGATTTTTCAGCATTATTAAGTTCTAACGTATCCTATTTTGCTGTGTGTAGCATTTGCACCATTGTTTTAATTTTTATTTTTTGGGCATTTTTGCAGTTTTCGTCAAGTTAGCGATTTTTAAGCATTTTACTTTATTGCTACTTCTTCATCCCTTTGCTTTCCTTTTGTAGATTTTTCGGCATTACGCAGTTCTAACGTATCCTATTTTGCTATATTTAGAATTTGCACGAGTTTTTTTTAATTGTTATTTTTTGGCCATTTTTTAGTTTTTGTCAATGGAGGCGTTATCTCAGTTTAACGATTTTTAAGCATTTTAATTTATTGCTATTTCCGCGCCCTTTTGCATTCGTTTTGTACATTTTTCGGCATTACGCAGTTCTAACGTATCCTATTTTGCTATATTTAGCATTTGCACCAATTTTTCTAATTTTTATTTTTGGCCATTTTTTTACTTTTCGTCAATAGGGGGGTATTCTCAGTTTAGCGATTTTTAAGCATATTACTTTATTACTATTCTGCGTCCCTTTGCATTCGTTTTGTACATTTTTCGGCATTACGTAGTCCTAACGTATCATTTTGCAATATTTAGCATTTGCACCAGTTTAACTAATTTTTATTTTTTGGCCATTTTTGCAGTTTTCCTTACTAACCCCCCCCCCGTATTCAAAGTTTAGCGATTTTTAAGAATTTTACATTATTGCTATTTCTGCGTCCCTTTGCATTCGTTTTGTAGATTTTTCGGCATTACGCAAATCCTACGTATCCTATTTTGCTATATTTAGCATTTGGTTCAGTTTAGTTAATGTTTATTTTTTGGCCATTTTTGCAGTTTTCATCAGTTTAGCGATTTTTAAGCATTTTACTTTATTGCTATTTCTGCTTCCCTTTGCATTCGTTTTGTAGATTTTTCGGCATTACGCAGTCCTAACGTATCATTTTGCAATATTTAGCATTTGCACCAGTTTTATTAATGTTTATTTTTTGGCCATTTTTGCAATTTTCCTTAATATTCTCAGGTTAGCGATTTTTAAGAATTTTACATTATTGCTATTTCTGCGTCCCTTTGCATCCGTTTTGTAGATTTTTCGGCATTACACAGTTCTTACGTATACTATTTTGCTATATTTAGAATTTGCACCAGTGTTTTTATTTTTTTTGGCCATTTTTGCATTTTTCGTCAATGGGAGGGTATTTTGAGTTTAGGGATTTTTAGGCATTTTACTTTATTGCTATTTCTTCGTCCCTTTGCTTTCCTTTTGTAGATTTTTCGGCATTACCCAGTTCTAACGTATCCTATTTTGCTGTACTAAGCATTTGCACCAGTTTTTTTTAATTTTTGTTTTTTGGCCATTTTGGCAGTTTTCGTCAAGTTAGCGTTTTTAAATATTTTACTTTATTGCTACTTCTGCATCCCTTTGCTTTCCTTTTGTAGATTTTTCGGCATTACCCAGTTCTAACGAATCCTTTTGGCTATATTTTGCATTTGCACCAGTTTTTTTTAATTTTTATGTTTTGGCCATTTTTGCAGTTATCGATAATTGGGGGGGTATTCTCAGTTTGTCGATTTTTAAGCATTTTAATTTATTGCCATTTTCTGCGTCCCTTTGCATTCGTATTGTAGATTTTTCGGCATTACGCAGTTCTAACGTATCCTATTTTGCTATATGTTACATTTGCACCAGTTTTTTTAATTTTCATTTTTTGCCCATTTTTTTGCAGTTTTCGTCAATGGGGGAGTATTCTCTGTTTAGCAATTTTTAAGCATTTTACTTTATTGCTATTTCTGCATCCCTTTGCATTCGTTTTGTTGATTTTTCGGCATACGCAGTCCTAACGTATCCTAGTTTGCTATATTTAGCATTTGCACCGGATTTTTTAATTTTTATTTTTTCGTCATTTTTGGACTTTTCGTCAATGGGAGGGTATTCTCAGTTTAGCGATTTTTAAGCATTTTACTTTATTGCTATTTCTGCGTCCCTTTGCATTTGATTTGTAGATTTTTCGGCATTACGCAGTTCTAACGTATCCTATTTTGCTATAATTAGCATTTGCACCAGTTTTTTTAATTTTTATTTTTTGGCCATTTTTGCATTTTTCATCAATGGGGGGGTATTCTCAGTTTAGCGATTTTTACGCATTTTACTTTATTGCTATTTCTTCGTCCCTTTGCTTTCCTTTTGTAGATTTTTCGGCATTACGCAGTTCTAACGTATCCTATATTTCTATATGTAGCGTTTGAACCAGTTTTTTTAATTTTTATTTTTTGGTCATTTTTGGACTTTTCGTCAATGGGGGGGTATTCTCAGTTTAGCGATTTTTAAGCATTTTACTTTATTGCTATTTCTGCGTCCCTTTGCATTCGATTTGTAGATTTTTCGGCATTACGCAGTTCGAACGTATCCTATTTTGCTATAATTAGCATTTGCACCAGTTTTTTTAATTTTTATTTTTTGGCCATTTTTGCACTTTTCGTCAATGGGGGGGCATTCTCAGTTTAGCGATTTTTAAGCATTTTACATTATTGCTATTTCTGCGTCCCTTTTCATTCGTTTTGTAGATTTTTTGGCATTACGCAGTTCTAACGTATTCTATTTTGCTATATTAAATATTTGCAATAGTTTTTTTTAATTTTTATTTTTTGTCCATTTTTGCACATTTCGTCAAGTTAGCGATTTTTAAATATTTTACTTTATTGCTACTTCTGCATCCCTTTGCTTTCCTGTTGTAGATTTTTCAGCATTATTAAGTTCTAACGTATCCTATTTTGCTGTGTGTAGCATTTGCACCATTTTTTTAATTTTTATTTTTTGGGCATTTTTGCAGTTTTCGTCAAGTTAGCGATTTTTAAGCATTTTACTTTATTGCTACTTCTTTATCCCTTTGCTTTCCTTTTGTAGATTTTTCGGCATTACGCAGTTCTAACGTATCCTATTTTGGTATATTTAGAATTTGCACGAGTTTTTTTTAATTTTTTTTTTTTGGCCATTTTTTTATTTTTGTCAATGGAGGCGTTATCTCAGTTTAACGATTTTTAAGCATTTTAATTTATTGCTATTTCCGCGCCCTTTTGCATTCGTTTTGTACATTTTTCGGCATTACGCAGTTCTAACGTATCCTATTTTGCTATATTTAGCATTTGCACCAATTTTTCTAATTTTTATTTTTGGCCATTTTTTTTACTTTTCGTCAATAGGGGGGTATTCTCAGTTTAGCGATTTTTAAGCATATTACTTTATTACTAATTTGCGTCCCTTTGCATTCGTTTTGTACATTTTTCGGCATTACGTAGTCCTAACGTATCATTTTGCTATATTTAGCATTTGCACCAGTTTAACTAATTTTTATTTTTTGGCCATTTTTGCAGTTATCCTTACTAACCCCCCCCGTATTCTCAGTTTAGCGATTTTTAAGAATTTTACATTATTGCTATTTCTGCGTCCCTTTGCATTCGTTTTGTAGATTTTTCGGCATTACGCAATTCCTACGTATCCTATTTTGCTATATTTCGCATTTGGTTCAGTTTAGTTAATGTTTATTTTTTGGCCATTTTTGCAGTTTTCATCAGTTTAGCGATTTTTAAGCATTTTACTTTATTGCTATTTCTTCGTCCCTTTGCTTTCCTTTTGTAGATTTTTCGGCATTACGCAGTTCTAACGTATCCTATATTTCTATATGTAGCGTTTGAACCAGTTTTTTTAATTTTTATTTTTTGGTCATTTTTGGACTTTTCGTCAATGGGGGGGTATTCTCAGTTTAGCGATTTTTAAGCATTTTACTTTATTGCTATTTCTGCGTCCCTTTGCATTCGATTTGTAGATTTTTCGGCATTACGCAGTTCGAACGTATCCTATTTTGCTATAATTAGCATTTGCACCAGTTTTTTTAATTTTTATTTTTTGGCCATTTTTGCACTTTTCGTCAATGGGGGGGCATTCTCAGTTTAGCGATTTTTAAGCATTTTACATTATTGCTATTTCTGCGTCCCTTTTCATTCGTTTTGTAGATTTTTTGGCATTACGCAGTTCTAACGTATTCTATTTTGCTATATTAAATATTTGCAATAGTTTTTTTTAATTTTTATTTTTTGTCCATTTTTGCACATTTCGTCAAGTTAGCGATTTTTAAATATTTTACTTTATTGCTACTTCTGCATCCCTTTGCTTTCCTGTTGTAGATTTTTCAGCATTATTAAGTTCTAAAGTATCCTATTTTGCTGTGTGTAGCATTTGCACCATTTTTTTAATTTTTATTTTTTGGGCATTTTTGCAGTTTTCGTCAAGTTAGCGATTTTTAAGCATTTTACTTTATTGCTACTTCTTTATCCCTTTGCTTTCCTTTTGTAGATTTTTCGGCATTACGCAGTTCTAACGTATCCTATTTTGGTATATTTAGAATTTGCACGAGTTTTTTTTAATTGTTATTTTTTGGCCATTTTTTAGTTTTTGTCAATGGAGGCGTTATCTCAGTTTAACGATTTTTAAGCATTTTAATTTATTGCTATTTCCGCGCCCTTTTGCATTCGTTTTGTACATTTTTCGGCATTACGCAGTTCTAACGTATCCTATTTTGCTATATTTAGCATTTGCACCAATTTTTCTAATTTTTATTTTTGGCCATTTTTTTTACTTTTCGTCAATAGGGGGGTATTCTCAGTTTAGCGATTTTTAAGCATATTACTTTATTACTAATTTGCGTCCCTTTGCATTCGTTTTGTACATTTTTCGGCATTACGTAGTCCTAACGTATCATTTTGCTATATTTAGCATTTGCACCAGTTTAACTAATTTTTATTTTTTGGCCATTTTTGCAGTTTTCCTTACTAACCCCCCCCCCGTATTCTCAGTTTAGCGATTTTTAAGAATTTTACATTATTGCTATTTCTGCGTCCCTTTGCATTCGTTTTGTAGATTTTTCGGCATTACGCAATTCCTACGTATCCTATTTTGCTATATTTAGCATTTGGTTCAGTTTTGTTAATGTTTATTTTTTGGCCATTTTTGCAGTTTTCATCAGTTTAGCGATTTTTAAGTATTTTACTTTATTGCTATTTCTGCGTCCCTTTGCATTCGTTTTGTAGATTTTTCGGCATTACGCAGTCCTAACGTATCATTTTGCAATATTTAGCATTTGCACCAGTTTTATTAATGTTTATTTTTTGGCCATTTTTGCAATTTTCCTTAATATTCTCAGGTTAGCGATTTTTAAGGATTTTTCATTAATTCTATTTCTGTGTCCCTTTGCATCCGTTTTGTAGATTTTTCGGCATTACACAGTTCTTACGTATACTATTTTGCTATATTTAGAATTTGCACCAGTGTTTTTATTTTTTTTGGCCATTTTTGCATTTTTCGTCAATGGGAGGGTATTTTGAGTTTAGGGATTTTTAGGCATTTTACTTTATTGCTATTTCTTCGTCCCTTTGCTTTCCTTTTGTAGATTTTTCGGCATTACCCAGTTCTAACGTATCCTATTTTGCTATACTAAGTATTTGCACCAGTTTTTTTTAATTTTTGTTTTTTGGCCATTTTGGCAGTTTTCGTCAAGTTAGCGTTTTTAAATATTTTACTTTATTGCTACTTCTGCATCCCTTTGCTTTCCTTTTGTAGATTTTTCGGCATTACCCAGTTCTAACGAATCCTTTTGGCTATATTTTGCATTTGCACCAGTTTTCTTAATTTTTATGTTTTGGCCATTTTTGCAGTTTTCGATAATTGGGGGGGGGGTATTCTCAGTTTGTCGATTTTTAAGCATTTTAATTCATTGCCATTTTCTCCGTCCCTTTGCATTCGTATTGTAGATTTTTCGGCATTACGCAGTTCTAACGTATCCTATTTTGCTATATGTTACATTTGCACCAGTTTTTTTAATTTTTATTTTTTGGCCATTTTTTTTTGCAGTTTTCGTCAATGGGGGGGTATTCTCTGTTTAGCAATTTTTAAGCATTTTACTTTATTGCTCTTTCTGCATCCCTTTGCATTCGTTTTGTTGATTTTTCGGCATACGCAGTCCTAACGTATCCTAGTTTGCTATATTTAGCATTTGCACCTGATTTTTTAATTTTTATTTTTTGGTCATTTTTGGACTTTTGGTCAATGGGAGGGTATTCTCAGTTTAGCGATTTTTAAGCATTTTACTTTATTGCTATTTCTGCGTCCCTTTACATTCGTTTTGTAGATTATTCGGCATTACGCAGTTCTAACGTATTCTATTTTGCTATATGTAGCATTTGCACCAGTTTTTTTAATTTTTATTTATTGCCATTTTTGCAGTTTTCCTCAATGGGGGATATTCTCAGTTTAGGGATTTTTACTCATTTTTCTTTATTGCTATTTATTCGTCCCTTTGCTTCCTTTTGTAGATTCTTCGGCATTACGCAGTTCTAACGTATCCTATGTTGCTATATTTAGCATTTGCACAGGTTTTTTAATTTTTATTTTTTGGCCATTTTTGAGTTTTCGTCAATGGGGGTGTATTCTCAGTTTAGCGATTTTTGCGCATTTTACTTTATTGCTATTTCTGCGTCCCTTTGCTTTCCTTTTGTAGATTTTTCGGCATTACGCAGTTCTAACGTATCCTATTTTGCTATATGTTACATTTGCACCAGTTTTTTTAATTTTTATTTTTTGGCCATTTTTTTTGCAGTTTTCGTCAATGGGGGGGTATTCTCAGTTTAGCGATTTTTAAGCATTTTACTTTATTGCTATTTCTGCAACCCTTTGCATTCCTTTTGTAGATTATTCGGCATTACGCAATTCTAACGTATTCTATTTTGCTATATGTAGCATTTGCACCAGTTTTTTTAATTTTTATTTATTGCCATTTTTGCAGTTTTCGTTAATGGGGGATATTCTCAGTTTAGGGATTTTTACCAATTTTACTTTATTGCTATTTATTCGTCCCTTTGCTTTCCTTTTGTAGATTTTTCGGCATTACGCAGTTCTAACGTATCCTATTTTGCTATATTTAGCATTTGCACCAGTTTTTTTTTAATTTTTATTTTTTGGCCATTTTTGAGTTTTCGTCAATGGGCGGGGGTATTCTCTGTTTAGCGATTTTTGCGCATTTTACTTTATTGCTATTTCTGCGTCCCTTTGCTTTCCTCTTGTAGATTTTTCGGCATTAAGCAGTTCTAACGTATCCTATATTGCTATATGTAACATTTGCACCAGTTTTTTTAATTTTTATTTTTTGGTCATTTTTGGACTTTTCGTCAGTGGGGGGGGGTATTATCAGTTTAGCGATTTTTAAGCATTTTACTTTATTGCTATTTCTGCGTCCCTTTGCATTCGATTTGTAGATTTTTCGGCATTACGCAGTTCTAACATATCCTATTTTGCTATATTTAGCATTTGCACCAGTTTTTTTAATTTTTATTTTTTGGTCATTTTTGGACTTTTCGTCAGTGGGGGGGTATTCTCAGTTTAGCGATTTTTAAGCATTTTACTTTATTGCTGTTTCTGCGTCCCTTTTCATTCGTTTTGTAGATTTTTTGGCATTACGCAGTTCTAACGTACTCTATTTTGCTATATTAAATATTTGCACCAGTTTTTTTTAATTTTTATTTTTTGTCCATTTTTGCACATTTCGTCAAGTTAGCGATTTTTAAATATTTTACTTTATTGCTACTTCTGCATCCCTTTGCTTTCCTGTTGTAGATTTTTCGGCATTACTAAGTTCTAAGGTATCCTATTTTGCTGTGTGTAGCATTTGCACCATTTTTTTAATTTTTATTTTTTGGGCATTTTTGCAGTTTTCGTCAAGTTAGCGATTTTTAAACATTTTACTTTATTGCTACTTCTTCATCCCTTTGCTTTCCTTTTGTAGATTTTTCGGCAGTCCGCAGTTCTAACGTATCCTGTTTTGCTATATTTAGAATTTGCACGAGTTTTTTTTAATTTTTATTTTTTGGCCATTTTTGCAGTTTTCGTCAATGGAGGCGTTATCTCAGTTTAGCGATTTTTAAGCATTTTACTTTATTGTTATTTCTTTGTCCCTTTGCTTTCCTTTTGTAGAATTTTCGGCATTACGCAGTCGTAACGTATCCTATTTGGCTATAAATGAACATTTCCACCATTTTTTTTAATTTTTATTTTTTGGCCATTTTTGCACTTTTCGTCAATGGGGGGGTATTCTCAGTTTAGCGATTTTTAAGCATATTACTTTATTGCTATTTCTGCGTCCGTTTGCATTCGGTTTGAAGATTTTTCGGCATTACGCATTCCTAACGTATCCTATTTTGCTATATTTTATTAATTTTTATTTTTTGGCCATTTTTGCAGTTTTCGTCAATGGGGGGTTTTTCTCAGTTTAGCGATTTTTAAGCATTTTACATTATTGCTATTTCTGCGTCCCTTTTCATTCGTTTTGTAGATTTTTTGGCATTACGCAGTTCTAACGTATTCTATTTTGCTATATTAAATATTTGCAATAGTTTTTTTTAATTTTTATTTTTTGTCCATTTTTGCACATTTCGTCAAGTTAGCGTTTTTTAAATATTTTACTTTATTGCTACTTCTGCATCCCTTTGCTTTCCTGTTGTAGATTTTTCGGCATTACTAAGTTCTAACGTATCCTATTTTGCTGTGTGTAGCATTTGCACCATTTTTTTAATTTTTATTTTTTGGGTATTTTTGCAGTTTTCGTCAAGTTAGCGATTTTTAAGCATTTTACTTTATTGCTACTTCTTCATCCCTTTGCTTTCCTTTTGTAGATTTTTCGGCATTACGCAGTTCTAACGTATCCTATTTTGCTATATTTAGAATTTGCACGAGTTTTTTTTAATTTTTATTTTTTGGCCATTTTTGCAGTTTTCGTCAATGGAGGCGTTATCTCAGTTTAACGATTTTTAAGCATTTTACTTTATTGCTATTTCTGCGTCCCTTTGCATTCGTTTTGTACATTTTTCGGCATTACGCAGTTCTAACGTATCCTATTTTGCTATATATAGCATTTGCACCAATTTTTCTAATTTTTATTTTTGGCCATTTTTTTACTTTTCGTCAATGGGGGGGTATTCTCAGTTTAGCGATTTTTAAGAATTTTACATTATTGCGATTTCTGCGTCCCTTTGCATTCGTTTTGTAGATTTTTCGGCATTACGCAATTCCTACGTATTCTATTTTGCTATATTTAGCATTTGGTACAGTTTAGTTAATGTTTAATTTTTGGCCATTTTTGCAGTTTTCATCAGTTTAGCGATTTTTAAGCATTTTACTTTATTGCTATTTCTGCGTCCCTTTGCATTCGGTTTGTAGATTTTTCGGCATTACGCAGTCCTAACGTATCATTTTGCAATATTTAGCATTTGCACCAGTTTTATTAATGTTTATTTTTTGGCCATTTTTGCAATTTTCCTTAATATTCTCAGTTTAGCGATTTTTAAGAATTTTACATTATTGCTATTTCTGTGTCCCTTTGCATCCGTTTTGTAGATTTTTCGGCATTACACAGTTCTTACGTATACTATTTTGCTATATTTAGAATTTGCACCAGTTTTTTTATTTTTTTTGGCCATTTTTGCATTTTTGGTCAATGGGAGGGTATTTTGAGTTTAGGGATTTTTAGGCATTTTACTTTATTGCTATTTCTTCGTCCCTTTGCTTTCCTTTTGTAGATTTTTCGGCATAACCCAGTTCTAACGTATCCTATTTTGCTATACTAAGTATTTGCACCAGTTTCTTTTAATTTTTGTTTTTTGGCCATTTTGGCAGTTTTCGTCAATGGGGGATATTCTAAGTTTAGCGATTTTTACGCATTTTAGTTTATTGCTATTTCTGCGTCCCTTTGCTGTCCTTTTATAGATTTTTCGGCATTACGCAGTTCTAAGGTATCCTATTTTGCTATATTTAGCATTTGCACCAGTTTTTTTTAATTTTTATTTTTCGGCCATTTTTGTAGTTTTCGTCAATGGGGGGGTATTCTCAGTTTAGCGTTTTTTGCGCATTTTACTTTATTGCTATTTCTGCGTCCCTTTGCATTCGTTTTGTAGATTTTTCGGCATATCGCAGCTCTAACGTATCCTATTTTTCTATATGTAGCATTTGCACCAGTTTTTTTAATTTTTATTTTTTGGTCATTTTTGGACTTTTCGTCAATGGGGGGGTATTCTCAGTTTAGCGATTTTTAAGCATTTTACTTTATTGCTTTTTCTGCGTCCCTTTGCATTCGATTTGTAAATTTTTCGGCATTACGCAATTCGACCGTATCCTATTTCGCTGTAATTAGCATTTGCACCAGTTTTTTTAATTTTTATTTTTGGCCATTTTTGCACTTTTCGTCAATGGTGTGGGGCATTCTCAGTTTAGCGATTTTTAAGCATTTTACATTATTGCTATTTCTGCGTCCCTTTTCATTCGTTTTGTAGATTTTTTGGCATTACGCAGTTCTAACGTATTCTATTTTGCTATATTAAATATTTGCACCAGTTTTTTTTAATTTTTATTTTTGTCCATTTTTGCACATTTCGTCAAGTTAGCGATTTTTAAATATTTTACTTTATTGCTACTTCTGCATCCCATTGCTTTCCTGTTGTAGATTTTTCGGCATTACTAAGTTCTAAAATATCCTATTTTGCTGTGTGTAGCATTTAAACCATTTTTTTAATTTTTATTTTTTGGGCATTTTTGCAGTTTTCGTCAAGTTAGCGATTTTTAAGCATTTTACTTTATTGCTACTTCTTCATCTCTTTGCTTCCTTTTGTAGATTTTTCGGCATTACGCAGTTCTAACGTATCCTATTTTGCTATATTTCACATTTGCACCAATTTTTCTAATTTTTATTTTTGGCCATTTTTTTACTTTTCGTCAATGGGGGGGTATTCTCAGTTTAGCGATTTTTAAGCATATTACTTTATTGCTATTCTGCGTCCCTTTGCATTCGTTTTGTACATTTTTCGGCATTACGTAGTCCTAACGTATCATTTTGCAATATTTAGCATTTGCACCAGTTTTACTAATTTTTATTTTTTGGCCATTTTTGCAGTTTTCCTTAAAACCCCCCCCCCGTATTCTCAGTTTAGCGATTTTTAAGAATTTTACATTATTGCTATTTCTGCGTACCTTTGCATTCGTTTTGTAGATTTTTCGGCATTACGCAATTCTTACGTATCCTATTTTGCTATATTTAGCATTTGCTTCAGTTTACTTAATATTTATTTTTTGGCCATTTTTGCAGTTTTCGATAATTGGGGGGGGGTATTCTCAGTTTGTCGATTTTTAAGCATTTTAATTTATTGCCATTTTCTGCGTCCCTTTGCATTCGCTTTGTAGATTTTTCGGCATTACGCAGTTCTAACGTATCCTATTTTGCTATATGTTACATTTGCACCAGTTTTTTTAATTTTTATTTTTTGGCCATTTTTTTGCAGTTTTCGTCAATGGAGGGTATTCTCAGTTTAGCAATTTTTAAGCATTTTACTTTATTGCTATTTCTGCATCCCTTTGCATTCGTTTTGTTGATTTTTCGCCATACGCAGTCCTAACGTATCCTAGTTTGCTATATTTAGCATTTGCACCGGATTTTTTAATTTTTTTTTTTTTGGTCATTTTTAGACTTTTCGTCAATGGGAGGGTATTCTCAGTTTAGCGATTTTTAAGCATTTTACTTTATTGCTATTTCTGCGTCTCTTTGCATTTGATTTGTAGATTTTTCGGCATTACGCAGTTCTAACGTATCCTATTTTGCTATAAAAAGCATTTGCACCAGTTTTTTTAATTTTTATTTTTTGGCCATTTTAGCATTTTTCATCAATGGGGGGGTATTCTCAGTTTAGCTATTTTTACGCATTTTACTTTATTGCTATTTCTTCGTCCCTTTGCTTTCCTTTTGTAGATTTTTCGGCATTACGCAGTTCTAACGTATCCTATAGTGCTATATGTAGCATTTGAACCAGTTTTTTTAATAGCATTTGAACCATTTTTTTTAATTTTTATTTTTTGGCCATTTTTGTACTTTTCGTCAATGTTGGGGGATTCTCAATTTCATTTTCTCTCATTTTACTTTATTGCTATTTCTGCGTCCGTTTGCATTCGGTTTGTAGATTTTTCGGCATTACGCAGTCCTAACGTATCCTATTTTGCTATATTTTTTTAATTTTTATTTTTTGGCCATTTTTGCAGTTTTCGTCAATGGGGGGGTTTTCTCAGTTTAGCGATTTTTAAGCATTTTACATTATTGCTATTTCTGCGTCCCTTTTCATTCGTTTTGTAGATTTTTTGGCATTACGCAGTTCTAACGTATTCTATTTTGCTATATTAAATATTTGCAATAGTTTTTTTTAATTTTTATTTTTTGTCCATTTTTGCACATTTCGTCAAGTTAGCGATTTTTAAATATTTTACTTTATTGCTACTTCTGCATCCCTTTGCTTTCCTGTTGTAGATTTTTCGGCATTACTAAGTTCTAACGTATCCTATTTTGCTGTGTGTAGCATTTGCACCATTTTTTAATTTTTATTTTTTGGGCATTTTTGCAGTTTTCATCAATGGGGGGGTATTCTCAGTTTAGCGATTTTTACGCATTTTACTTTATTGCTATTTCTTCGTCCCTTTGCTTTCCTTTTGTAGATTTTCGGCATTACGCAGTCCTAACGTATCCTATTTTGCTATATTTAGCATTTGCACCAGTTTTTTTAATTTTTATTTTTTGGCCATTTTTGCATTTTTCATCAATGGGGGGTATTCTCAGTTTAGCGATTTTTACGCATTTTACTTTATTGATATTTCTTCGTCCCTTTGCTTTCCTTTTGTAGATTTTTCGGCATTACGCAGTTCTAACGTATCCTATATTGCTATATGTAGCATTTGAACCAGTTTTTTTAATTTTTATTTTTTGGCCATTTTTGCAGCTTTCGTCAATGCGGGGGTATTCTCAGTTTAGCGATTTTTGAGCATTTTACTTTATTGCTATTTCTGCGTCCCTTTGCATTCGTTTTGTAGATTTTTCGGCATTACGCAGTTCTAACGTATCCTATTTCACTATATGTAACATTTGCACCAGTTTTTTTAATTTTTATTTTTGGTCATTTTTGGACTTTTCGTCAGTGGGGGGGTATTCTCAGTTTAGCGATTTTTAAGCATTTTACTTTATTGCTATTTTTGCGTCCCTTTGCATTCCTTTTGTAGATTATTCGGCATTATGCAATTCTAACGTATTCTATTTTGCTATATGTAGCATTTGCACCAGTTTTTTTAATTTTTATTTATTGCCATTTTTGCAGTTTTCGTCAATTGGGGATATTCTCAGTTTAGGGATTTTTACCCATTTTACTTTATTGCTATTTATTCGTCCCTTTGCTTTCCTTTTGTAGATTTTTCGGCATTACGCAGTTCTAACGTATCCTATTTTGCTATATTTAGCATTTGCACCAGTTTTTTTTTAATTTTTATTTTTTGGCCATTTTTGAGTTTTCGTCAATGGGGGGGGTATTCTCAGTTTCATTTTCTCTCATTTTACTTTATTGCTATTTCTGCGTCCCTTTGCATTCGTTTTGTAGATTATTCGGCATTACGCAGTTCTAACGTATTCTATTTTGCTATATGTAGCATTTGCACCAGTTTTTTTAATTTTTATTTTTTGGCCATTTTTGCAGTTTTCGACAATGGGGGATATTCTCAGTTTAGCGATTTTTACGCATTTTACTTTATTGCTATTTCTGCGTCCCTTTCCTTTCCTTTTATAGATTTTTCGGCATTACGCAGTTCTAACGTAACCTATTTTGCTATATGTAGCATTTGCACCAGTTTTTTTTTAATTTTTATTTTTCGGCCATTTTTGCAATTTTCGTCAATGGGGGGGGGGGTATTCTCAGTTTAGCGTTTTTTGCAGCATTTTACTTTATTGCTATTTCTGCGTCCCTTTGCATTTGTTTTGTAGATTTTTCGGCATTACGCAGCTCTAACGTATCCTATTTTTCTATATGTAGCATTTGCACCAGTTTTTTAAATTTTTATTTTTTGGTCATTTTTGGACTTTTCGTCAATGGGGGGGGGTATTCTCAGTTTAGCGATTTTTAAGCATTTTCCTTTATTGTTATTTCTTTGTCCCTTTGCTTTCCTTTTGTAGAATTTTCGGCATTACGCAGTCGTAACGTATCCTATTTGGCTATAAATAACATTTCCACCAGTTTTTTTAATTTTTATTTTATGGCCATTTTTGCACTTTTCGTCAATGGGGGGGTATTCTCAGTTTAGCGATTTTTAAGCATTTTATTTTATTGCTATTTCTGCATCTCTTTGCATTCGTTTTGTAGATTCTTCGGCATTACGCAGTCCTAACGTATCCTATTTTGCTATATTTTTTTAATTTTTATTTTTTGGCCATTTTTGCATTTTTCGTCAATGGGAGGGTATTTTGAGTTTAGGGATTTTTAGGCATTTTACTTTATTGCTATTTCTTCGTCCCTTTGCTTTCCTTTTGTAGATTTTTCATCATTACCCAGTTCTAACGTATCCTATTTTGCTATACTAAGCATTTGCACCAGTTTTTTTTAATTTTTGTTTTTTGGCCATTTTGGCAGTTTTCGTCAAGTTAGCGTTTTTAAATATTTTACTTTATTGCTACTTCTGCATCCCTTTGCTTTCCTTTTGTAGATTTTTCGGCATTACGCAGTTCTAACGTATCCTATTTTGCTATATGTTACATTTGCACCAGTTTTTTTAATTTTTATTTTTTGGCCATTTTTTTGCAGTTTTCGTCAATGGGAGGGTATTCTCAGTTTAGCAATTTTTAAGCATTTTATTTAATTGCTATTTCTGCATCCCTTTGCATTCGTTTTGTTGATTTTTCGGCATACGCAGTCCTAACGTATCCTAGTTTGCTATATTTAGCATTTGCACCGGATTTTTTAATTTTTATTTTTTGGTCAGTTTTGGACTTTTCATCAATGGGGGATATTCTCAGTTTAGGGATTTTTACCCATTTTACTTTATTGCTATTTCTTCGTCCCTTTGCTTTCGTTTTGTAGATTTTTCGGCATTACGCAGTTCTAACGTATCCTATATTGCTATATGTAGCATTTGAACCAGTTTTTTTAATTTTTATTTTTTGGCTATTTTTGCAGTTTTCGTCAATGCGGGGGTATTCTCAGTTTAGCGATTTTTGAGCATTTTACTTTATTGCTATTTCTGCGTCCCTTTGCATTCGTTTTGTAGATTTTTCGGAATTACGCAGTTCTAACGTATCCTATTTCACTATATGTAACATTTGCACCAGTTTTTTTAATTTTTATTTTTTGGCCATTTTTGCACCTTTCGTCAATAGGGGGATTCTCATTTTCATTTTCGCTCATTTTACTTTATTGCTATTTCTGCGTCCCTTTGCATTGGTTTTGTAGATTATTCGGCATTACGCAGTTCTAACGTATTCTATTTTGCTATATGTAGCATTTGCACCAGTTTTTTTAATTTTTATTTATTGTTATTTTTGCAGTTTTCGTCAATGGGGGATATTCTCAGTTTAGGGATTTTTACCCATTTTCCTTTATGGCTATTTATTCGTCCCTTTGCTTCCTTTTGTAAATTTTTTCGGCATTACGCAGTTCTAACGTATCCTATTTTGCTATATTTAGCATTTGCACCAGTTTTTTTAATTTTTATTTTTTGGCCATTTTTGAGTTTTCGTCAATGGGGGGGTATTCTCAGTTAAGCGATTTTTGCGCATTTTACTTTATTGCTATTTCTGCGTCCCTTTGCTTTCCTTTTGTAGATTTTTCGGCATTACGCAGTTCTAACGTATCCTATATTGCTATATGTAGCATTTGCACTAGTTTTTTTAATTTTTATTTTTTGGTCATTTTTGGACTTTTCGTCAGTGTATTATCAGTTCTCAGGGGGTATTCTCAGTTTAGCGATTTTTAAGCATTTTACTTTATTGCTATTTCTGCGTCCCTTTGCATTCCTTTTGTAGATTATTCGGCATTACGGAATTCTAACGTATTCTATTTTGCTATATGTAGCATTTGCACCAGTTTTTTTAATTTTTATTTATTGCCATTTTTGCAGTTTTCGTCAATGGGGAATATTCTCAGTTTAGCGATTTTTACCCATTTTACTTTATTGCTATTTATTCGTCCCTTTGCTTTCCTTTTGTAGATTTTTCGGCATTACGCAGTTCTAACGTATCCTATATTTCTATATGTAGCATTTGCACCAGTTTTTTTAATTTTTATTTTTTGGTCATTTTTGGTCTTTTCGTCAGTGGGGGGTATTCTCAGTTTAGCGATTTTTAAGCATTTTACTTTATTGCTATTTCTGCGTCCCTTTTCATTCGTTTTGTAGATTTTTTGGCATTACGCAGTTCTAACGTATTCTATTTTGCTATATTAAATATTTGCACCAGTTTTTTTTAATTTTTATTTTTTGTCCATTTTTGCACATTTCGTCAAGTTAGCGATTTTTAAATATTTTACTTTATTGCTACTTCTGCATCCCTTTGCTTTCCTGTTGTAGATTTTTCGGCATTACTAAGTTCTAACGTATCCTATTTTGCTGTGTGTAGCATTTGCACCATTTTTTTAATTTTTATTTTTTGGGCATTTTTGCAGTTTTCGTCAAGTTAGCGATTTTTAAACATTTTACTTTATTGCTACTTCTTCATCCCTTTGCTTTCCTTTTGTAGATTTTTCGGCATTACGCAGTTCTAACGTGTCCAATTTTGCTATATTTAGAATTTGCACGAGTTTTTTTTAATTTTTATTTTTTGGCCATTTTTGCAGTTTTCGTCAATGGAGGCGTTATCTCAGTTTAACGATTTTTAAGCATTTTAATTTATTGCTTTTTCCGCCCCCTTTTGCATTCGTTTTGTACATTTTTCGGCATTACGCAGTTCTAACGTATCCTATTTTGCTATATTTAGCATTTGCACCAATTTTTCTAATTTTTATTTTTGGCCATTTTTTTACTTTTCGTCAATGGGGGGGTATTCTCAGTTTAGCGAGTTTTAAGCATATTACTTTATTGCTATTCTGCGTCCCTTTGCATTCGTTTTGCACATTTTTCGGCATTACGCAATTCCTACGTATCCTATTTTGCTATATTTAGCATTTGGTTCAGTTTAGTTAATGTTTATTGTTTGGCCATTTTTGCAGATTTCATCAGTTTAGCGATTTTTAAGCATTTTACTTTATTGCTATTTCTGCGTCCCTTTGCATTCGTTTTGTAGATTTTTCGGCATTACGCAGTCCTAACGTATCATTTTGCAATATTTAGCATTTGCACCAGTTTTATTAATGTTTATTTTTTGGCCAGTTTTGCAATTTTCCTTAATATTCTCAGTTTAGCGATTTTTAAGAATTTTACATTATTGCTATTTCTGTATCCCTTTGCATCCGTTTTGTAGATTTTTCGGCATTACACAGTTCTTACGTATACTATTTTGCTATATTTAGAATTTGCACCAGTTTTTTTATTTTTTTGGCCATTTTTGCATTTTTCATCAATGGGAGGGTATTTTGAGTTTAGGGATTTTTAGGCATTTTACTTTATTGCTATTTCTTCGTCCCTTTGCTTTCTTTTTGTAGATTTTTCGGCATTACCCAGTTCTAACGTATCCTATTTTGCTATACTAAGCATTTGCACCAGTTTTTTTTAATTTTTGTTTTTGGTCATTTTGGCAGTTTTCGTCAAGTTAGCGTTTTTAAATATTTTACTTTATTGCTACTCCTGCATACCTTTGCTTTCTTTTGTAGATTTTTCGGCATTACCCAGTTCTAACGAATCCTTTTGGCTATCTTTTGCATTTGCACCAGTTTTTTTAATTTTTATGTTTTGGCCATTTTTGCAGTTTTCGATAATTGGGGGGGGTATTCTCAGTTTGTCGATTTTTAAGCATTTTAATTTATTGCCATTTTCTGCGTCCCTTTGCATTCGTTTTGTAGATTTTTCGGCATTACGCAGTTCTTACGTATCCTATTTTGCTATATGTTACATTTGCACCAGTTTTTTTAATTTTTATTTTTTGGCCATTTTTTTGCAGTTTTCGTCAATGGGGGGGTATTCTCTGTTTAGCAATTTTTAAGCATTTTACTTTATTGCTATTTCTGCATCCCTTTGCATTCGTTTTGTTGATTTTTCGGCATACGCAGTCCTAACGTATCCTAGTTTGCTATATTTAGCATTTGCACCGGATTTTTTAATTTTTATTTTTTGGTCATTTTTGGACTTTTCGTCAATGGGAGGGTATTCTCAGTTTAGCGATTTTTAAGCATTTTACTTTATTGCTATTTCTGCGTCCCTTTGCATTCGATTTGTAGATTTTTCGGCATTACGCAGTTCTAACGTATCCTATTTTGCTATAATTAGCATTTGCACCAGTTTTTTTAATTTTTATTTTTTGGCCATTTTTGCATTTTTCATCAATGGGGGGGTATTCTCAGTTTAGCGATTTTTACGCATTTTACTTTATTGCTATTTCTTCGTCCCTTTGCTTTCCTTTTGTAGATTTTTCGGCATTACGCAGTTCTAACGTATCCTATATTGCTATATGTAGCATTTGAACCAGTTTTTTTAATTTTGTATTTTTTGGCCATTTTTGTACTTTTCGTCAATGTTGGGGGATTCTCAATTTCATTTTCTCTCATTTTACTTTATTGCTATTTCTGCGTCCCTTTGCATTCGTTTTGTAGATTATTCGGCATTACGCAGTTCTAACGTATTCTATTTTGCTATATGTAGCATTTGCACCAGTTTTTTTAATTTTTATTTTTTGGCCATTTTTGCAGTTTTCGACAATGGGGGATATTCTCAGTTTAGCGATTTTTACGCATTTTACTTTATTGCTATTTCTGCGTCCCTTTGCTTTCCTTTTATAGATTTTTCGGCATTACGCAGTTCTAACGTAACGTATTTTGCTATATGTAGCATTTGCACCAGTTTTATTTTAATTTTTATTTTTTGGCCATTTTTGCATTTTTCATCAATGGGGGGGTATTCTCAGTTTAGCGATTTTTACGCATTTTACTTTATTGCTATTTCTGCGTCCCTTTGCATTTGTTTTGTAGATTTTTCGGCATTACGCAGCTCTAACGTATCCTATTTTTCTATATGTAGCATTTGCACCAGTTTTTTAAATTTTTATTTTTTGGTCATTTTTGGACTTTTCGTCAATGGGGGGGGTATTCTCAGTTTAGCGATTTTTACGCATTTTACTTTATTGTTATTTCTTTGTCCCTTTGCTTTCCTTTTGTAGAATTTTCGGCATTACGCAGTCGTAACGTATCCTATTTTGCTATAAATAACATTTCCACCAGTTTTTTTAATTTTTATTTTATGGCCATTTTTGCACTTTTCGTCAATGGGGGGGTATTCTCAGTTTAGCGATTTTTAAGCATTTTATTTTTTTGCAATTTCTGCATCTCTTTGCATTCGTTTTGTAGATTCTTCAGCACTACGCAGTTCTAAGGTATCCTAAATGCTTTATGTAGCATTTGCACCATTTTTTTTAATTTTTATTTTTTGGCCATTTTTGCACTTTTCGTCAATGGGGGGGGTATTCTCAGTTTAGCGATTTTTAAGCATATTACTTTATTGCTATTTCTGCGTCCGTTTGCATTCGGTTTGTAGATTTTTCGGCATTACGCAGTCCTAACGTATCCTATTTTGCTATATTTTTTTAATTTTTATTTTTTTGGCCATTTTTGCAGTTTTCGTCAATGGGGGGGTTTTCTCAGTTTAGCAATTTTTAAGCATTTTACATTATTGCTATTTCTGCGTCCCTTTTCATTCGTTTTGTAGATTTTTTGGCATTACGCAGTTCTAACGTATTCTATTTTGCTATATTAAATATTTGCAATAGTTTTTTTTAATTTTTATTTTTTGTCCATTTTTGCACATTTCATCAAGTTAGCGATTTTTAAATATTTTACTTTATTGCTACTTCTGCATCCCTTTGCTTTCCTGTTGTAGATTTTTCGGCATTACTAAGTTCTAACGTATCCTATTTTGCTGTGTGTAGCATTTGCACCATTTTTTTAATTTTTATTTTTTGGGCATTTTTGCAGTATTCGTCAAGTTAGCGATTTTTAAGCATTTTACTTTATTGCTACTTCTTCATCCCTTTGCTTTCCTTTTGTAGATTTTTCGGCATTACGCAGTTCTAACGTATCCTATTTTGGTATATTTAGAATTTGCACGAGTTTTTTTTAATTTTTATTTTTTGGCGATTTTTGCAGTTTTCGTCAATGGAGCCGTTATCTCAGTTTAACGATTTTTAAGCATTTTAATTTATTGCTATTTCCGCGCCCTTTTGCATTCGTTTTGTACATTTTTCGGCATTACGCAGTTCTAACGTATCCTATTTTGCTATATTTAGCATTTGCACCAATTTTTCTAATTTTTATTTTTGGCCATTTTTTTACTTTTCTTCAATAGGGGGGTATTCTCAGTTTAGCGATTTTTAAGCATATTACTTTATTGCTATTCTGCGTCCCTTTGCATTCGTTTTGTACATTTTTCGGCATTACGTAGTCCTAACGTATCATTTTGCAATATTTAGCATTTGCACCAGTTTAACTAATTTTTATTTTTTGGCCATTTTTGCAGTTTTCCTTACTAACCCCCCCCCCCGTATTCTCAGTTCAGCGATTTTTAAGAATTTTACATTATTGCTATTTCTGCGTCCCTCTGCATTCGTTTTGTAGATTTTTCGGCATTACGCAATTCCTAGGTATCCTATTTTGCTATATTTAGCATTTGGTTCAGTTTAGTTAATGTTTATTTTTTGGCCATTTTTGCAGTTTTCATCAGTTTAGCGATTTTTAAGCATTTTACTTTATTGCTATTTCTGCGTCCCTTTGCATTCGTTTTGTAGATTATTCGGCATTACGCAATTCTAACGTATTCTATTTTGCTATATGTAGCATTTGCACCAGTTTTTTTAATTTTTATTTTTTGCCATTTTTGCAGTTTTCGTCAATGGGGGGGGGTATTCTCAGTTTAGCGATTTTTGCGCATTTTACTTTATTGCTATTTCTGCGTCCCTTTGCTTTCCTTTTGTAGATTTTTCGGCATTACGCAGTTCTAACGTATCCTATATTGCTATATGTAGCATTTGCACCAGTTTTTTTAATTTTTATTTTTTGGCCATTTTTGCAGTTTTCGTCAAGTTAGCGATTTTTAAACATTTTACTTTATTGCTACTTCTTCATCCCTTTGCTTTCCTTTTGTAGATTTTTCGGCATTACGCAGTTCTAACGTGTCCAATTTTGCTATATTTAGAATTTGCACGAGTTTTTTTTAATTTTTATTTTTTGGCCATTTTTGCAGTTTTCGTCAATGGAGGCGTTATCTCAGTTTAACGATTTTTAAGCATTTTAATTTATTGCTTTTTCCGCCCCCTTTTGCATTCGTTTTGTACATTTTTCGGCATTACGCAGTTCTAACGTATCCTATTTTGCTATATTTAGCATTTGCACCAATTTTTCTAATTTTTATTTTTGGCCATTTTTTTACTTTTCGTCAATGGGGGGGTATTCTCAGTTTAGCGAGTTTTAAGCATATTACTTTATTGCTATTCTGCGTCCCTTTGCATTCGTTTTGCACATTTTTCGGCATTACGCAATTCCTACGTATCCTATTTTGCTATATTTAGCATTTGGTTCAGTTTAGTTAATGTTTATTGTTTGGCCATTTTTGCAGATTTCATCAGTTTAGCGATTTTTAAGCATTTTACTTTATTGCTATTTCTGCGTCCCTTTGCATTCGTTTTGTAGATTTTTCGGCATTACGCAGTCCTAACGTATCATTTTGCAATATTTAGCATTTGCACCAGTTTTATTAATGTTTATTTTTTGGCCAGTTTTGCAATTTTCCTTAATATTCTCAGTTTAGCGATTTTTAAGAATTTTACATTATTGCTATTTCTGTATCCCTTTGCATCCGTTTTGTAGATTTTTCGGCATTACACAGTTCTTACGTATACTATTTTGCTATATTTAGAATTTGCACCAGTTTTTTTATTTTTTTGGCCATTTTTGCATTTTTCGTCAATGGGAGGGTATTTTGAGTTTAGGGATTTTTAGGCATTTTACTTTATTGCTATTTCTTCGTCCCTTTGCTTTCTTTTTGTAGATTTTTCGGCATTACCCAGTTCTAACGTATCCTATTTTGCTATACTAAGCATTTGCACCAGTTTTTTTTAATTTTTGTTTTTGGTCATTTTGGCAGTTTTCGTCAAGTTAGCGTTTTTAAATATTTTACTTTATTGCTACTCCTGCATACCTTTGCTTTCTTTTGTAGATTTTTCGGCATTACCCAGTTCTAACGAATCCTTTTGGCTATATTTTGCATTTGCACCAGTTTTTTTAATTTTTATGTTTTGGCCATTTTTGCAGTTTTCGATAATTGGGGGGGGGGTATTCTCAGTTTGTCGATTTTTAAGCATTTTAATTTATTGCCATTTTCTGCGTCCCTTTGCATTCGTTTTGTAGATTTTTCGGCATTACGCAGTTCTTACGTATCCTATTTTGCTATATGTTACATTTGCACCAGTTTTTTTAATTTTTATTTTTTGGCCATTTTTTTGCAGTTTTCGTCAATGGGGGGGTATTCTCTGTTTAGCAATTTTTAAGCATTTTACTTTATTGCTATTTCTGCATCCCTTTGCATTCGTTTTGTTGATTTTTCGGCATACGCAGTCCTAACGTATCCTAGTTTGCTATATTTAGCATTTGCACCGGATTTTTTAATTTTTATTTTTTGGTCATTTTTGGACTTTTCGTCAATGGGAGGGTATTCTCAGTTTAGCGATTTTTAAGCATTTTACTTTATTGCTATTTCTGCGTCCCTTTGCATTCGATTTGTAGATTTTTCGGCATTACGCAGTTCTAACGTATCCTATTTTGCTATAATTAGCATTTGCACCAGTTTTTTTAATTTTTATTTTTTGGCCATTTTTGCATTTTTCATCAATGGGGGGGTATTCTCAGTTTAGCGATTTTTACGCATTTTACTTTATTGCTATTTCTTCGTCCCTTTGCTTTCCTTTTGTAGATTTTTCGGCATTACGCAGTTCTAACGTATCCTATATTGCTATATGTAGCATTTGAACCAGTTTTTTTAATTTTGTATTTTTTGGCCATTTTTGTACTTTTCGTCAATGTTGGGGGATTCTCAATTTCATTTTCTCTCATTTTACTTTATTGCTATTTCTGCGTCCCTTTGCATTCGTTTTGTAGATTATTCGGCATTACGCAGTTCTAACGTATTCTATTTTGCTATATGTAGCATTTGCACCAGTTTTTTTAATTTTTATTTTTTGGCCATTTTTGCAGTTTTCGACAATGGGGGATATTCTCAGTTTAGCGATTTTTACGCATTTTACTTTATTGCTATTTCTGCGTCCCTTTGCTTTCCTTTTATAGATTTTTCGGCATTACGCAGTTCTAACGTAACGTATTTTGCTATATGTAGCATTTGCACCAGTTTTATTTTAATTTTTATTTTTTGGCCATTTTTGCATTTTTCATCAATGGGGGGGGTATTCTCAGTTTAGCGATTTTTACGCATTTTACTTTATTGCTATTTCTGCGTCCCTTTGCATTTGTTTTGTAGATTTTTCGGCATTACGCAGCTCTAACGTATCCTATTTTTCTATATGTAGCATTTGCACCAGTTTTTTAAATTTTTATTTTTTGGTCATTTTTGGACTTTTCGTCAATGGGGGGGGGTATTCTCAGTTTAGCGATTTTTACGCATTTTACTTTATTGTTATTTCTTTGTCCCTTTGCTTTCCTTTTGTAGAATTTTCGGCATTACGCAGTCGTAACGTATCCTATTTTGCTATAAATTACATTTCCACCAGTTTTTTTAATTTTTATTTTATGGCCATTTTTGCACTTTTCGTCAATGGGGGGGTATTCTCAGTTTAGCGATTTTTAAGCATTTTATTTTTTTGCAATTTCTGCATCTCTTTGCATTCGTTTTGTAGATTCTTCAGCATTACGCAGTTCTAAGGTATCCTAAATGCTTTATGTAGCATTTGCACCATTTTTTTTAATTTTTATTTTTTGGCCATTTTTGCACTTTTCGTCAATGGGGGGGGTATTCTCAGTTTAGCGATTTTTAAGCATATTACTTTATTGCTATTTCTGCGTCCGTTTGCATTCGGTTTGTAGATTTTTCGGCATTACGCAGTCCTAACGTATCCTATTTTGCTATATTTTTTTAATTTTTATTTTTTTGGCCATTTTTGCAGTTTTCGTCAATGGGGGGGTTTTCTCAGTTTAGCAATTTTTAAGCATTTTACATTATTGCTATTTCTGCGTCCCTTTTCATTCGTTTTGTAGATTTTTTGGCATTACGCAGTTCTAACGTATTCTATTTTGCTATATTAAATATTTGCAATAGTTTTTTTTAATTTTTATTTTTTGTCCATTTTTGCACATTTCATCAAGTTAGCGATTTTTAAATATTTTACTTTATTGCTACTTCTGCATCCCTTTGCTTTCCTGTTGTAGATTTTTCGGCATTACTAAGTTCTAACGTATCCTATTTTGCTGTGTGTAGCATTTGCACCATTTTTTTAATTTTTATTTTTTGGGCATTTTTGCAGTATTCGTCAAGTTAGCGATTTTTAAGCATTTTACTTTATTGCTACTTCTTCATCCCTTTGCTTTCCTTTTGTAGATTTTTCGGCATTACGCAGTTCTAACGTATCCTATTTTGCTATATTTAGAATTTGCACGAGTTTTTTTTAATTTTTATTTTTTGGCGATTTTTGCAGTTTTCGTCAATGGAGCCGTTATCTCAGTTTAACGATTTTTAAGCATTTTAATTTATTGCTATTTCCGCGCCCTTTTGCATTCGTTTTGTACATTTTTCGGCATTACGCAGTTCTAACGTATCCTATTTTGCTATATTTAGCATTTGCACCAATTTTTCTAATTTTTATTTTTGGCCATTTTTTTACTTTTCTTCAATAGGGGGGTATTCTCAGTTTAGCGATTTTTAAGCATATTACTTTATTGCTATTCTGCGTCCCTTTGCATTCGTTTTGTACATTTTTCGGCATTACGTAGTCCTAACGTATCATTTTGCAATATTTAGCATTTGCACCAGTTTAACTAATTTTTATTTTTTGGCCATTTTTGCAGTTTTCCTTACTAACCCCCCCCCCGTATTCTCAGTTCAGCGATTTTTAAGAATTTTACATTATTGCTATTTCTGCGTCCCTCTGCATTCGTTTTGTAGATTTTTCGGCATTACGCAATTCCTAGGTATCCTATTTTGCTATATTTAGCATTTGGTTCAGTTTAGTTAATGTTTATTTTTTGGCCATTTTTGCAGTTTTCATCAGTTTAGCGATTTTTAAGCATTTTACTTTATTGCTATTTCTGCGTCCCTTTGCATTCGTTTTGTAGATTATTCGGCATTACGCAATTCTAACGTATTCTATTTTGCTATATGTAGCATTTGCACCAGTTTTTTTAATTTTTATTTTTTGCCATTTTTGCAGTTTTCGTCAATGGGGGGGGTATTCTCAGTTTAGCGATTTTTGCGCATTTTACTTTATTGCTATTTCTGCGTCCCTTTGCTTTCCTTTTGTAGATTTTTCGGCATTACGCAGTTCTAACGTATCCTATATTGCTATATGTAGCATTTGCACCAGTTTTTTTAATTTTTATTTTTTGGCCATTTTTCAGTTTTCGTCAATGGGGGATATTCTCAGTTTAGCGATTTTTACGCATTTTACTTTATTGCTATTTCTGCGTCCCTTTGCTTTCCTTTTATAGATTTTTCGGCATTACGCAGTTCTAACGTAACCTATTTTGCTATATTTAGCATTTGCACCAGTTTTTTTTAATTTTTATTTTTCGGCCATTTTTGCAGTTTTCGTCAATGCGGGGGTATTCTCAGTTTAGCGTTTTTTGCGCATTTTACTTTATTGCTATTTCTGCGTCCCTTTGCATTCGTTTTGTAGATTTTTCGGCATTACGCAACTCTAACGTATCCTATTTTTCTAAATGTAGCATTTGCACCAGTTTTTTAATTTTTTATTTTTTGGTCATTTTTGGACTTTTCGTCATTGGGGGGTATTCTCAGTTTAGCGATTTTTAAGCATTTTACTTTATTGCTATTTCTGCGTCCCTTTGCATTCGATTTGTAGATTTTTCGGCATTACGCAGTTCGAACGTATCCTATTTTGCTATAATTAGCATTTGCACCAGTTTTTTTAATTTTTATTTTTTGGCCATTTTTGCACTTTTCGTCAATGGGGGGGCATTCCCAGTTTAGCGATTTTTAAGCATTTTACATTATTGCTATTTCTGCGTCCCTTTTCATTCGTTTTGTTGATTTTTTGGCATTACGCAGTTCTAACGTATCATTTTGCAATATTTAGCATTTGCACCAGTTTAACTAATTTTTATATTTTGGCCATTTTTGCAGTTTTCCTTACTAACCCAATCCCCCCCCCCCGTATTCTCAGTTTAGCGATTTTTAAGAATTTTACATTATTGCTATTTCTGCGTCCCTTTGCATTCGTTTTGTAGATTTTTCGGCATTACGCAGTCCTAACGTATCATTTTGCAATATTTAGCATTTGCACCAGTTTTATTAATGTTTATCTTTTGGCCATTTTTGCAATTTTCCTTAATATTCTCAGTTTAGCGATTTTTAAGAATTTTACATTATTGCTATTTCTGCGTCCCTTTGCATCCGTTTTGTAGATTTTTCGGCATTACACAGTTCTTACGTATACTATTTTGCTATATTTAGAATTAGCACCACTTTTTTTATTTTTTTTGGCCATTTTTGCATTTTTCGTCAATGGGAGGGTATTTTGAGTTTAGGGATTTTTAGGCATTTTACTTTATTGCTATTTCTTCGTCCCTTTGCTTTCCTTTTGTAGATTTTTCGGCATTACCCAGTTCTAACGTATCCTGTTTTGCTATACTAAGTATTTGCACCAGTTTTTTTTAATTTTGGTTTTTTGCCAATTTTGGCAGTTTTCGTCAAGTTAGCGTTTTTAAATATTTTACTTTATTGCTACTTCTGCATCCCTTTGCTTTCCTTTTGTAGATTTTTCGGCATTACCCAGTTCTAACGAATCCTTTTGGCTATATTTTGCATTTGCACCAGTTTTTTTAATTTTTATGTTTTGGCCATTTTTGCACCTTTCGTCAATAGGGGGGGATTCTCATTTTCATTTTCGCTCATTTTACTTTATTGCTATTTCTGCGTCCCTTTGCATTCGTTTTGTAGATTATTCGGCATTACGCAATTCTAACGTATTCTATTTTCCTATATGTAGCATTTGCACCAGTTTTTTTAATTTTTATTTTTTGCCATTTTTGCAGTTTTCGTCAATGGGGGATATTCTCGGTTTAGGGATTTTTACCCATTTCACTTTATTGCTATTTATTGGACCCTTTGCTTTCCTTTTGTAGATTTTTCGGCATTACGCAGTTCTAACGTATCCTATTTTGCTATATTTAGCATTTGCACCAGTTTTTTTTTAATTTTTATTTTTTGGCCATTTTTGAGTTTTCGTCAGTGGGGGGGTATTCTCAGTTTAGCGATTTTTAAGCATTTTACTTTATTGCTATTTCTGCGTCCCTATGCATTCGATTTGTAGATTTTTCGGCATTACGCAGTTCTAACGTATCCTATTTTGCTATATTTAGCATTTGCACCAGTTTTTTTAATTTTTATTTTTTCGCCATTTTTGTACTTTTCGTCAATGGTGGGGGATTCTCAATTTCATTTTCTCTCATTTTACTTTATTGCTATTTCTGCGTCCCTTTGCATTCGTTTTGTAGATTATTCGGCATTACGCAGTTCTAACGTATTCTATTTTGCTATATGTAGCATTTGCACCAGTTTTTTTAATTTTTATTTTTTGGCCATTTTTGCAGTTTTCGTCAATGGGGGATATTCTCAGTTTAGCGATTTTTACGCATTTTACTTTATTGCAATTTCTGCGTCCCTTTGCTTTCCTTTTATAGATTTTTCGGCATTACGCAGTTCTAACGTATCCTATTTTGCTATATTTAGCATTTGCACCGGTTTTTTAAATTTTTATTTTTTGGTCATTTTTGGACTTTTCGTCAATGGGGGGGGGTATTCTCAGTTTAGCGATTTTTAAGCATTTTACTTATTTGTTATTTCTTTGTCCCTTTGCTTTCCTTTTGTAGAATTTTCGGCATTACGCAGTCGTAACGTATCCTATTTTGCTATAAATAACATTTCCACCAGTTTTTTTAATTTTTATTTTATGGCCATTTTTGCACTTTTCGTCAATGGGGGGGTATTCTCAGTTTAGCGATTTTTAAGCATTTTATTTTATTGCTATCTCTGCATCTCTTTGCATTCGTTTTGTAGATTCTTCAGCATTAAGCAGTTCTAAGGTATCCTAAATGCTATATATAGCATTTGCACCATTTTTTTTAATTTTTATTTTTTGGCCATTTTTGCACTTTTCGTCAATGGGGGGGTATTCTCAGTTTAGCGATTTTTAAGCATATTACTTTATTTGCTATTTCTGCGTCCGTTTGCATTCGGTTTGTAGATTTTTCGGCATTACGCAGTCCTAACGTATCCTATTTTGCTATATTTTTTTAATTTTTATTTTTTGGCCATTTTTGCAGTTTTCTCAGTTTAGCGATTTTTAAGCATTTTACATTATTGCTATTTCTGCGTCCCTTTTCATTCGTTTTGTAGATATTTTGGCATTACGCAGTTCTAACGTATTCTATTTTGCTATATTAAATATTTGCAATAGTTTTTTTTAATTTTTATTTTTTGTCGATTTTTGCACATTTCATCAAGTTAGCGATTTTTAAATATTTTACTTTATTGCTACTTCTGCATCCCTTTGCTTT
Source organism: Deroplatys truncata (assembly GCA_030765065.1). NCBI lineage: Eukaryota > Metazoa > Arthropoda > Insecta > Mantodea > Mantidae > Deroplatys > Deroplatys truncata. The sequence goes on from CM060984.1 coordinate 186,597,859, forward strand.
CCTGTTGTAGATTTCTCGGCATTACTAAGTTCTAACGTATCCTATTTTGTTGTGTGTAACATTTGCACCATTTTTTTAATTTTTGGGCATTTTTGCAGTATTCGTCAAGTTAGCGATTTTTAAGCATTTTACTTTATTGCTACTTCTTCATCCCTTTGCTTTCCTTTTGTAGATTTTTCGGCATTACGCAGTTCTAACGTATCCTATTTTGCTATATTTAGAATTTGCACGAGTTTTTTTTAATTTTTATTTTTTGGCCATTTTTGCAGTTTTCGTCAATGGAGCCGTTATCTCAGTTTAACGATTTTTAAGCATTTTAATTTATTGCTATTTCCGCGCCCTTTTGCATTCGTTTTGTACATTTTTCGGCATTACGCAGTTCTAACGTATCCTATTTTGCTATATTTAGCATTTGCACCAATTTTTCTAATTTTTATTTTTGGCCATTTTTTTACTTTTCGTCAATAGGGGGGTATTCTCAGTTTAGCGATTTTTAAGCATATTACTTTATTGCTATTCTGCGTCCCTTTGCATTCGTTTTGTACATTTTTCGGCATTACGTAGTCCTAACGTATCATTTTGCAATATTTAGCATTTGCACCAGTTTAACTAGGTTTTATTTTTTGGCCATTTTTGCAGTTTACCTTACTAACCCCCCCCCCCCCCCCCCGAATTCTCAGTTTAGCGATTTTTAAGAATTTTACATTATTGCTATTTCTGCGTCCCTCTGCTTTCGTTTTGTAGATTTTTCGGCATTACGCAATTCCTACGTATCCTATTTTGCTATATTTAGCATTTGGTTCAGTTTAGTTAATGTTTATTTTTTGGCCATTTTTGCAGTTTTCATCAGTTTAGCGATTTTTAAGCATTTTACTTTATTGCTATTTCTGCGTCCCTTTGCATTCGGTTTGTAGATTTTTCGGCATTACGCAGTTCTAACGTATCCTATTTTGCTATATGTAGCATTTGCACCAGTTTTTTTAATTTTTTATTTTTTGGCCATTTTTGCAGTTTTCGTCAATGGGGGATATTCTCAGTTTAGCGATTTTTACGCATTTTACTTTATTGCTATTTCTGCATCCCTTTGCTTTCCTTTTATAGATTTTTCGGCATTACGCAGCTCTAACGTATCCTATTTTTCTATATGTAGCATTTGCACCAGTTTTTTTAATTTTTATTTTTTGGTCATTTTTGGACTATTCGTCAATGGGGGGGTATTCTCAGTTTGGCGATTTTTAAGCATTTTACTTTATTGCTATTTCTGCGTCCCTTTGCATTCGATTTGTAGATTTTTCGGCATTACGCAGTTCGAACGTATCCTATTTCGCTATAATTAGCATTTGCACCAGATTTTTTAATTTTTATTTTTTGGCCATTTTTGCACTTTTCGTCAATGGGGGGGGCATTCTCAGTTTAGCGATTTTTAAGCATTTTACATTATTGCTATTTCTGCGTCCCTTTTCATTCGTTATGTAGATTTTTTGGCATTAAGCAGTTCTAACGTATTCTATTTTGCTATATTAAATATTTGCACCAGTTTTTTTTAATTTTTATTTTTGTCCATTTTTGCACATTTTGCCAAGTTAGGGATTTTTAAATATTTTACTTTATTGCTACTTCTGCATCCCTTTGCTTTCCTGTTGTAGATTTTTCGGCATTACTAAGTTCTAACGTATCCTATTTTGCTGTGTGTAGCATTTATACCATTTTTTTAATTTTTATTTTTTGGGCATTTTTGCAGTTTTCATCAAGTTAGCGATTTTTAAGCATTTTACTTTATTGCTACTTCTTCATCCCTTTGCTTTCCTTTTGTAGATTTTTCGGCATTACGCAGTTCTAACGTATCCTATTTTGCTATATTTCACATTTGCACCAATTTTTCTAATTTATATTTTTGGCCATTTTTTTACTTTTCATCAATGGGGGGGTATTCTCAGTTTAGCGATTTTTAAGCATATTACTTTATTGCTATTCTGCGTCCCTTTGCATTCGTTTTGTACATTTTTCGGCATTACGTAGTCCTAACGTATCATTTTGCAATATTTAGCATTTGCACCAGTTTTAATAATTTTTATTTTTTGGCCATTTTTGCAGTTTTCCTTAAACCCCCCCCCCCCGTATTCTCAGTTTAGCGATTTTTAAGAATTTTACATTATTGCTATTTCTGCGTACCTTTGCATTCGTTTTGTAGATTTTTCGGCATTACGCAATTCTTACGTATCCTATTTTGCTATATTTAGCATTTGCTTCAGTTTACTTAATATTTATTTTTTGGCCATTTTTGCAGTTTTCATCAGTTTAGCGATTTTTAAGCATTTTACTTTATTGCTATTTCTGCGTCCCTTTGCATTCGTGTTGTAGATTTTTCGGCATTACGCAGTCCTAACGTATCATTTTGCAATATTTAGCATTTGAACCAGTTTTATTAATGTTTATTTTTTGGCCATTTTTGCAATTTTCCTTAATATTCTCAGTTTAGCGATTTTTAAGAATTATACATTATTGCTATTTCTGCGTCCCTTTGCATCCGTTTTGTAGATTTTTCGGCATTACACAGTTCTTACGTATACTATTTTGCTATATTTAGAATTTGCACCAGTTTTTTAATTTTTTTTGGCCATTTTTGCATTTTTCGTCAATGGGAGGGTATTTTGAGTTTAGGGATTTTTAGGCATTTTACTTTATTGCTATTTCTTCGTCCCTTTGCTTTCCTTTTGTAGATTTTTCGGCATTACCCAGTTCTAACGTATCCTATTTTGCTATACTAAGCATTTGCACCAGTTTTTTTTAATTTTTGTTTTTTGGCCATTTTGGCAGTTTTCGTCAAGTTAGCGTTTTTAAATATTTTACTTTATTGCTACTTCTGCATCCCTTTGCTTTCCTTTTGTAGATTTTTCGGCATTACCCAGTTCTAACGAATCCTTTTGTCTATATTTTGCATTTGCACCAGTTTTTTTAATTTTTATGTTTTGGCCATTTTTGCAGTTTTCGATAATTGGGGGGGGGGTATTCTCAGTTTGTCGATTTTTAAGCATTTTAATTTATTGCCATTTTCTGCGTCCCTTTGCATTCGTATTGTAGATTTTTCGGCATTACGCAGTTCTAACGTATCCTATTTTGCTATATGTTACATTTGCACCAGTTTTTTTAATTTTTATTTTTTGGCCATTTTTTTGCAGTTTTCGTCAATGGGGGGGTATTCTCTGTTTAGCAATTTTTAAGCATTTTACTTTATTGCTATTTCTGCATCCCTTTGCATTCGTTTTGTTGATTTTTCGGCATACGCAGTCCTAACGTATCCTAGTTTGCTATATTAAGCATTTGCACCGGATTTTTTAATTTTTATTTTTTCGTCATTTTTGGACTTTTCGTCAATGGGAGGGTATTCTCAGTTTAGCGATTTTTAAGCATTTTACTTTATTGCTATTTCTGCGTCCCTTTGCATTCGATTTGTAGATTTTTCGGCATTACGCAGTTCTAACGTATCCTATTTTGCTATAATTAGCATTTGCACCAGTTTTTTTAATTTTTATTTTTTGGCCATTTTTGCATTTTTCATCAATGGGGGGGTATTCTCAGTTTAGCGATTTTTACGCATTTTACTTGATTGCTATTTCTTCGTCCCTTTGCTTTCCTTTTGTAGATTTTTCGGCATTACGCAGTTCTAACGTATCCTATATTGCTATATGTAGCATTTGAACCAGTTTTTTTAATTTTTATTTTTTGGCCTTTTTTGCAGTTTTCGTCAGTGGGGGGGGATTCTCAGTTTAGCGATTTTTGAGCATTTTACTTTATTGCTATTTCTGCGTCCCTTTGCATTCGTTTTGTAGATTTTTCGGCATTACGCAGTTCTAACGTATCCTATTTCACTATATGTAACATTTGCACCAGTTTTTTTAATTTTTATTTTTTGGCCATTTTTGCACCTTTCGTCAATAGGGGGGATTCTCGATTTCATTTTCGCTCATTTTACTTTATTGCTATTTCTGCGTCCCTTTGCATTCGTTTTGTAGAATATTCGGCAATACGCAATTCTAACGTATTCTATTTTGCTATATGTAGCATTTGCACCAGTTTTTTTAATTTTTATTTTTTGCCATTTTTGCAGTTTTCGTCAATGGGGGATATTCTCAGTTTAGGGATTTTTACCCATTTTACTTTATTGTTATTTATTCGTCCCTTTGCTTTCCTTTTGTAGATTTTTCGGCATTACGCAGTTCTAACGTATCCTATTTTGCTATATTTAGCATTTGCACCAGTTTTTTTTTTAATTTTTATTTTTTGGCCATTTTTGGGTTTTTGTCAATGGGGGGGGGTATTCTCAGTTTAGCGATTTTTGCGCATTTTACTTTATTGCTATTTCTGCGTCCCTTTGCTTTCCTTTTGTAGATTTTTCGGCATTACGTAGTTCTAACGTATCCTATATTGCTATATGTAGCATTTGCACCAGTTTTTTTAATTTTTAGTTTTTGGTCATTTTTGGACTTTTCGTCAGTGGGGGGGTATTCTCAGTTTAGCGATTTTTAAGCATTTTACTTTATTGCTATTTCTGCGTCTCTATGCATTCGATTTGTAGATTTTTCGGCATTACGCAGTTCTAACGTATCCTATTTTGCTATATTTAGCATTTGCACCAGTTTTTTTAATTTTTATTTTTTGGCCATTTTTGTACTTTTCGTCAATGGTGGGGGATTCTCAATTTCAATTTCTCTCATTTTACTTTATTGCTATTTCTGCGTCCCTTTGCATTCGTTTTGTAGATTATTCGGCATTACGCAGTTCTAACGTATTCTATTTTGCTATATGTAGCATTTGCACCAGTTTTTTTAATTTTTATTTTTTGGCCATTTTTGCAGTTTTCGTCAATGGGGGATATTCTCAGTTTAGCGATTTTTACGCATTTTACTTTATTGCTATTTCTGCGTCCCTTTGCTTTCCTTTTATAGATTTTTCGGCATTACGCAGTTCTAACGTATCCTATTTTGCTATATTTAGCATTTGCACCAGTTTTTTAAATTTTTGTTTTTTGGTCATTTTTGGACTTTTCGTCAATGGGGGGGGGTATTCTCAGTTTAGCGATTTTTAAGCATTTTACTTATTTTTTATTTCTTTGTCCCTTTGCTTTCCTTTTGTAGAATTTTCGGCATTACGCAGTCGTAACGTATCGTATTTTGCTATAAATAACATTTCCACCAGTTTTTTTAATTTTTATTTTATGGCCATTTTTGCACTTTTCGTCAATGGGGGGGTATTCTCAGTTTAGCGATTTTTAAGCATTTTATTTTATTGCTATTTCTGCATCTCTTTGCATTCGTTTTGTAGATTCTTCAGCATTAAGCAGTTCTAAGGTATCCTAAATGCAATATGTAGCATTTGCACCATTTTTTTTAATTTTTATTTTTTGGCCATTTTTGCACTTTTCGTCAATGGTGGGGTATTCTCAGTTTAGCGATTTTTAAGCATATTACTTTATTTGCTATTTCTGCGTCCGTTTGCATTCGGTTTGTAGATTTTTCGGCATTACGCAGTCCTAACGTATCCTATTTTGCTATATTTTTTTAATTTTTATTTTTTGTCCATTTTTGCAGTTTTCGTCAATGGGGGGGTTTTCTCAGTTTAGCGATTTTTAAGCATTTTACATTATTGCTATTTCTGCGTCCCTTTTCATTCGTTTTGTAGATATTTTGGCATTACGCAGTTCTAACGTATTCTATTTTGCTATATTAAATTTTTGCAATAGTTTTTTTTAATTTTTATTTTTTGTCCATTTTTGCACATTTCATCAAGTTAGCGATTTTTAAATATTTTACTTTATTGCTACTTCTGCATCCCTTTGCTTTCCTGTTGTAGATTTTTCGGCATTACTAAGTTCTAACGTATCCTGTTTTGCTGTGAGTAGCATTTGCACCATTTTTTAAATTTTTATTTTTTGGGCATTTTTGCAGTATTCGTCAAGTTAGCGACTTTTAAGCATTTTACTTTATTGCTACTTCTTCATCCCTTTGCTTTCCTTTTGTAGATTTTTCGGCATTACGCAGTTCTAACGTATCCTATTTTGCTATATTTAGAATTTGCACGAGTTTTTTTTAATTTTTATTTTTTGGCCATTTTTGCAGTTTTCGTCAATGGAGCCGTTATCTCAGTTTAACGATTTTTAAGCATTTTAATTTATTGCTATTTCCGCGCCCTTTTGCATTCGTTTTGTACATTTTTCGGCATTACGCAGTTCTAACGTATCCTATTTTGCTATATTTAGCATTTGCACCAATTTTTCTAATTTTTATTTTTGGCCATTTTTTTACTTTTCGTCAATAGGGGGGTATTCTCAGTTTACCGATTTTAAAGCATATTACTTTATTGCTATTCTGCGTCCCTTTGCATTCGTTTTGTACATCTTTCGGCATTACGTAGTCCTAACGTATCATTTTGCAATATTTAGCATTTGCACCAGTTTAACTAAGTTTTATTTTTTGGCCATTTTTGCAGTTTTCCTTACTAACCCCCCCCCCCCCCCCCGTATTCTCAGTTTAGCGATTTTTAAGAATTTTACATTATTGCTATTTCTGCGTCCCTTTGCATTCGTTTTGTAGATTTTTCGGCATTACGCAATTCCTACGTATCCTATTTTGCTATATTTAGCATTTGGTTCAGTTTAGTTAATGTTTATTTTTGGCCATTTTTGCAGTTTTCATCAGTTTAGCGATTTTTAAGCATTTTACTTTATTGCTATTTCTGCGTCCCTTTGCATTCGTTTTGTAGATTTTTCGGCATTACGCAGTCCTAACGTATCATTTTGCAATATTTAGCGTTTGCACCAGTTTTATTAATGTTTATTTTTTGGCCATTTTTGCAATTTTCCTTAATATTCTCAGTTTAGCGATTTTTAAGAATTTTACATTATTGCTATTTCTGTGTCCCTTTGCATCTGTTTTGTGGATTTTTCGGCATTACACAGTTCTTACGTATACTATTTTGCTATATTTAGAATTTGCACCAGTGTTTTTATTTTTTTGGCCATTTTTGCATTTTTCGTCAATGGGAGGGTATTTTGAGTTTAGGGATTTTTAGGCATTTTACTTTATTGCTATTTCTTCGTCCCTTTGCTTTCCTTTTGTAGATTTTTCGGCATTACCCAGTTCTAACGTATCCTATTTTGCTATACTAAGCATTTGCACCAGTTTATTTTAATTTTTGTTTTTTGGCCATTTTGGCAGTTTTCGTCAAGTTAGCGTTTTTAAATATTTTACTTTATTGCTACTTCTGCATCCCTTTGCTTTCCTTTTGTAGATTTTTCGGCATTACCCAGTTCTAACGAATCCTTTTGGCTATATTTTGCATTTGCACCAGTTTTTTTAATTTTTATGTTTTGGCCATTTTTGCAGTTTTCGATAATTAGGGGGGGTATTCTCAGTTTGTCGATTTTTAAGCATTTTAATTTATTGCCATTTTCTGCGTCCCTTTGCATTCGTATTGTAGATTTTTCGGCATTACGCAGTTCTAGCGTATCCTATTTTGCTATATGTTACATTTGCACCAGTTTTTTTAATTTTTATTTTTTGGCCATTTTTTAGCAGTTTTCGTCAATGGGGGGGTATTCTCAGTTTAGCGATTTTTAAGCGTTTTACTTTATTGCTATTTCTGCGTCCCTTTGCATTCGATTTGTACATTTTTCGGCATTACGCAGTTCTAACGTATCCTATTTTGCTATATTTAGCATTTGCACCAGTTTTTTTTAATTTTTATTTCTTGGCCATTTTTGAGTTTTCGTCAATGGGGGGGTATTCTCAGTTTAGCGATTTTTAAGCATTTTATTTTATTGCTATTTCTGCGTCCCTTTGCATTCGATTTGTAGATTTTTCGGCATTACGCAGTTCTAACGTATCCTATTTTGCTATATTTAGCATTTGCACCAGTTTTTTTAATTTTTATTTTTTGGCCATTTTTGTACTTTTCGTCAATGGTGGGGGATTCTCAATTTCATTTTCTCTCATTTTACTTTATTGCTATTTCTGCGTCCCTTTGCATTCGTTTTGCAGATTATTCGGCATTACGCAGTTCTAACGTATTCTATTTTGCTATATGTAGCATTTGCACCAGTTTATTTAATTTTTTATTTTTTGGCCATTTTTGCAGTTTTCGTCAATGGGGGATATTCTCAGTTTGGCGATTTTTACGCATTTTACTTTATTGCTATTTCTGCGTCCCTTTGCTTTCCTTTTATAGATTTTTCGGCATTACGCAGTTCTAACGTATCCTATTTTGCTATATTTAGCATTTGCAACAGTTTTTTTTAATTTTTATTTTTCGGCCATTTTTGCAGTTTTCGTCAATGGTATTCTCAGTTTAGCGATTTTTAAGCATATTACTTTATTGCTATTCTGCGTCCCTTTGCATTCGTTTTGTACATTTTTCGGCATTACGTAGTCCTAACGTATCATTTTGCAATATTTAGCATTTGCACCAGTTTTACTAATTTTTATTTTTTGGCCATTTTTGCAGTTTTCCTTAAACCCCCCCCCCCCGTATTCTCAGTTTAGCGATTTTTAAGAATTTTACATTATTGCTATTTCTGCGTACCTTTGCATTCGTTTTGTAGATTTTTCGGCATTACGCAATTCTTACGTATCCTATTTTGCTATATTTAGCATTTGCTTCAGTTTACTTAATATTTATTTTTTGGCCATTTTTGCAGTTTTCATCAGTTTAGCGATTTTTAAGCATTTTACTTTATTGCTATTTCTGCGTCCCTTTGCATTCGTTTTGTAGATTTTTCGGCATTACGCAGTCCTAACGTATCATTTTGCAATATTTAGCATTTGCACCAGTTTTATTAATGTTTATTTTTTGGCCATTTTTGCAATTTTCCTTAATATTCTAAGTTTAGCGATTTTTAAGAATTATACATTATTGCTATTTCTGCGTCCCTTTGCATCCGTTTTGTAGATTTTTCGGCATTACACAGTTCTTGCGTATACTATTTTGCTATATTTAGAATTTGCACCAGTTTTTTAATTTTTTTTTGGCCATTTTTGCATTTTTAGTCAATGGGAGGGTATTTTGAGTTTAGGGATTTTTAGGCATTTTACTTTATTGCTATTTCTTCGTCCCTTTGCTTTCCTTTTGTAGATTTTTCGGCATTACCCAGTTCTAACGTATCCTATTTTGCTATACTAAGCATTTGCACCAGTTTTTTTTAATTTTTGTTTTTTGGCCATTTTGGCAGTTTTCGTCAAGTTAGCGTTTTTAAATATTTTACTTTATTGCTACTTCTGCATCCCTTTGCTTTCCTTTTGTAGATTTTTCGGCATTACCCAGTTCTAACGAATCCTTTTGTCTATATTTTGCATTTGCACCAGTTTTTTTAATTTTTATGTTTTGGCCATTTTTGCAGTTTTCGATAATTGGGGGGGGTATTCTCAGTTTGTCGATTTTTAAGCATTTTAATTTATTGCCATTTTCTCGGTCCCTTTGCATTCGTATTGTAGATTTTTCGGCATTACGCAGTTCTAACGTATCCTATTTTGCTCTATGTTACATTTGCACCAGTTTTTTTAATTTTTATTTTTTGGCCATTTTTTTGCAGTTTTCGTCAATGGGGGGGTATTCTCTGTTTAGCAATTTTTAAGCATTTTACTTTATTGCTATTTCTGCGTCCCTTTGCTTTCCTTTTGTAGATTTTTCGGCATTACGTAGTTCTAACGTATCCTATATTGCTATATGTAGCATTTGCACCAGTTTTTTTAATTTTTAGTTTTTGGTCATTTTTGGACTTTTCGTCGTTCTCAGTTTAGCGATTTTTAAGCATTTTACTTTATTGCTATTTCTGCGTCTATATGCATTCGATTTGTAGATTTTTCGGCATTACGCAGTTCTAACGTATCCTATTTTGCTATATTTAGCATTTGCACCAGTTTTTTTTTAATTTTTATTGTTTGGCCATTTTTGAGTTTTTGTCAATGGGGGGGTATTCTCAGTTTAGCGATTTTTGCGCATTTTACTTTATTGCTATTTCTGCGTCCCTTTGCTTTCCTTTTGTAGATTTTTCGGCATTACATAGTTCTAACGTATCCTATATTGCTATATATATTTTTTTTTTAATTTTTGGTTTTTGGTCATTTTTGGACTTTTCGTCAGTGTATTCTCAGTTTAGCGATTTTTAAGCATTTTACTTTGTTGCTATTTCTGCGTCTCTATGCATTCGATTTGTAGATTTTTCGGCATTACGCAGTTCTAACGTATCCTATTTTGCTATATTTAGCATTTGCACCAGTTTTTTTAATTTTTATTTTTTGGCCATTTTTGTACTTTTCGTCAATGGTGGGGGATTCTCAATTTCATTTTCTCTCATTTTACTTTATTGCTATTTCTGCGTCCCTTTGCATTCGTTTTGTAGATTTTTCGGCATTGCGCAGTTCTAACGTATTCTATTTTGCTATATGTAGCATTTGCACCAGTTTTTTTATTTTTTATTTTTTGGCCATTTTTGCAGTTTTCGTCAATGGGGGGGTATTTTCAGTTTAGCGATTTTTAAGCATATTACTTTATTTGCTATTTCTGCGTCCGTTTGCATTCGGTTTGTAGATTTTTCGGCATTACGCAGTCCTAACGTATCCTATTTTGCTATATTTTTTTAATTTTTATTTTTTGGCCATTTTTGCAGTTTTCGTCAATGGGGGGGTTTTCTCAGTTTAGCGATTTTTAAGCATTTTACTTTATTGCTATTTCTGCGTCCCTTTGCTTTCCTTTTATAGATTTTTCGGCATTACGCAGTTCTAACGTATCCTATTTTGCTATATTTAGCATTTGCACCATTTTTTTTAATTTTTATTTTTTGGCCATTTTTGCACTTTTCGTCAATGGGGGGGTATTTTCAGTTTAGCGATTTTTAAGCATATTACTTTATTTGCTATTTCTGCGTCCGTTTGCATTCGGTTTGTAGATTTTTCGGCATTACGCAGTCCTAACGTACCTATCCTATTTTGCTATATTTTTTTAATTTTTATTTTTTGGCCATTTTTGCAGTTTTCGTCAATGGGGGGGTTTTCTCAGTTTAGCGATTTTTAAGCATTTTACATTATTGCTATTTCTGCGTCCCTTTTCATTCGTTTTGTAGATTTTTTGGCATTACGCAGTTCTAACGTATTCTATTTTGCTATATTAAATATTTGCAATAGTTTTTTTTAATTTTTATTTTTTGTCCATTTTTGCACATTTCATCAAGTTAGCGATTTTTAAATATTTTACTTTATTGCTACTTCTGCATCCGTTTGCTTTCCTGTTGTAGATTTTTCGGCATTACTAAGTTCTAACGTATCCTATTTTGCAGTGTGTAGCATTTGCACCATTTTTTTAATTTTTATTTTTTGGGCATTTTTGCAGTATTCGTCAAGTTAGCGATTTTTAAGCATTTTACTTTATTGCTACTTCTTCATCCCTTTGCTTTCCTTTTGTAGATATTTCGGCATTACGCAGTTCTAACGTATCCTATTTTGCTATATTTAGAATTTGCACGAGTTTTTTTTAATTTTTATTTTTTGGCCATTTTTGCAGTTTTTGTCAATGGAGGCGTTATCTCAGTTTAACGATTTTTAAGCATTTTAATTTATTGCTATTTCCGCGCCCTTTTGCATTCGTTTTGTACATTTTTCGGCATTACGCAGTTCTAACGTATCCTATTTTGCTATATTTAGCATTTGCACCAATTTTTCTAATTTTTATTTTTGGCCATTTTTTTACTTTTCGTCAATAGGGGGGTATTTTCAGTTTACCGATTTTAAAGCATATTACTTTATTGCTATTCTGCGTCCCTTTGCATTCGTTTTGTACATTTTTCGGCATTACGTAGTCCTAACGTATCATTTTGCAATATTTAGCATTTGCACCAGTTTAACTAATTTTTATTTTTTGGCCATTTTTGCAGTTTTCCTTACTAACCCCCCCCCCCGTATTCTCAGTTTAGCGATTTTTAAGAATTTTACATTATTGCTATTTCTGCGTCCCTTTGCATTCGTTTTGTAGATTTTTCGGCATTACGCAATTCCTACGTATCCTATTTTGCTATATTTAGCATTTGGTTCAGTTTAGTTAATGTTTATTTTTTGGCCATTTTTGCAGTTTTCATGAGTTTAGCGATTTTTAAGCATTTTACTTTATTGCTATTTCTGCGTCCCTTTGCATTCGTTTTGTAGATTTATGGCATTACGCAGTCCTAACGTATCATTTTGCAATATTTAGCATTTGCACCAGTTTTATTAATGTTTATTTTTTGGCCATTTTTGCAATTTTCCTTAATATTCTAAGTTTAGCGATTTTTAAGAATTTTACATTATTGCTATTTCTGTGTCCCTTTGAATCCGTTTTGTATATTTTTCGGCATTACACAGTTCTTACGTATACTATTTTGCTATATTTAGAATTTGCACCAGTTTTTTTATTTTTTTGGCCATTTTTGCATTTTTCGTCAATGGGAGGGTATTTTGAGTTTAGGGATTTTTAGGCATTTTACTTTATTGCTATTTCTTCGTCCCTTTGCTTTCCTTTTGTAGATTTTTCGGCATTACCCTGTTCTAACGTATCCTATTTTGCTATACTAAGTATTTGCACCAGTTTTTTTTAATTTTTGTTTTTTGGCCATTTTGGCAGTTTTCGTCAAGTTAGCGTTTTTAAATATTTTACTTTATTGCTACTTCTGCATCCCTTTGCTTTCCTTTTGTAGATTTTTCGGCATTACCCAGTTCTAACGAATCCTTTTGGCTATATTTTGCATTTGCACCAGTTTTTTTAATTTTTATGTTTTGGCCATTTTTGCAGTTTTCGATAATTGGGGGGGGTATTCTCAGTTTGTCGATTTTTAAGCATTTTAATTTATTGCCATTTTCTGCGTCCCTTTGCATTCGTTTTGTAGATTTTTCGGCATTACGCAGTTCTAGCGTTTCCTATTTTGCTATATGTTACATTTGCACCAGTTTTTTTAATTTTTATTTTTTGGCCATTTTTTAGCAGTTTTCGTCAATGGGGGGGGTATTCTCAGTTTAGCAATTTTTAAGCATTTTATTTTATTGCTATTTCTGCATCCCTTTGCATTCGTTTTGTTGATTTTTCGGCATACGCAGTCCTAACGTATCCTAGTTTGCTATATTTAGCATTTGCACCGGATTTTTTAATTTTTATTTTTTGGTCATTTTTGGACTTTTCTTCAATGGGAGGGTATTCTCAGTTTAGCGATTTTCAAGCATGTTACTTTATTGCTAATTCTGCGTCCCTTTGCATTCGATTTGTACATTTTTCGGCATTACGCAGTTCTAACGTATCCTATTTTGCTATATTTAGCATTTGCACCAGTTTTTTTTAATTTTTATTTCTTGGCCATTTTTGAGTTTTCGTCAATGGGGGGGTATTCTCAGTTTAGCGATTTCTGCGCGTTTTACTTTATTGCTATTTCTGCGTCCCTTTGCTTTCCTTTTGTAGATTTTTCGGCATTACGCAGTTCTAACGTATCCTATATTGCTATATGTAGCATTTGCACCAGTTTTTTTAATTTTTATTTTTTGGTCATTTTTGGACTTTTCGTCAGTTGTATTCTCAGTTTAGCGATTTTTAAGCATTTTACTTTATTGCTATTTCTGCGTCCCTTTGCATTCGATTTGTAGATTTTTCGGCATTACGCAGTTCTAACGTATCCTATTTTGCTATATTTAGCATTTGCACCAGTTTTTTTAATTTTTATTTTTTGGCCATTTTTGTACTTTTCGTCAATGGTGGGGGATTCTCAATTTCATTTTCTCTCATTTTACTTTATTGCTATTTCTGCGTCCCTTTGCATTCGTTTTGCAGATTATTCGGCATTACGCAGTTCTAACGTATTCTATTTTGCTATATGTAGCATTTGCACCAGTTTTTTTAATTTTTTATTTTTTGGCCATTTTTGCAGTTTTCGTCAATGGGGGATATTCTCAGTTTAGGGATTTTTACGCATTTTACTTTATTGCTATTTCTGCGTCCCTTTGCTTTCCTTTTATAGATTTTTCGGCATTACCCAGTTCTAACGAATCCTTTTGGCTATATTTTACATTTGCACCAGTTTTTTTAATTTTTATGTTTTGGCCATTTTTGCAGTTTTTGATAATTGGGGGGGGGGGGTATTCTCAGTTTGTCGATTTTTAAGCATTTTAATTTATTGCCATTTTCTGGGTCCCTTTGCATTCGTATTGTAGATTTTTCGGCATTACGCAGTTCTAACGTATCCTATTTTGCTATATGTTACATTTGCACCAGTTTTTTTAATTTTTATTTTTTGGCCATTTTTTTGCAGTTTTCGTCAATGGGGGGGTATTCTCTGATTAGCAATTTTTAAGCATTTTACTTTATTGCTATTTCTGCGTCCCTTTGCTTTCCTTTTGTAGATTTTTCGGCATTACGTAGTTCTAACGTATCCTATATTGCTATATGTAGCATTTGCACCAGTTTTTTTAATTTTTAGTTTTTGGTCATTTTTGGACTTTTCGTCAGTGGGAGGGTATTCTCAGTTTAGCGATTTTTAAGCATTTTACTTTATTGCTATTTCTGCGTCCCTTTGCATTCGATTTGTAGATTTTTCGGCATTACGCAGTTCTAACGTATCCTATTTTGCTATATTTAGCATTTGCACCAGTTTTTTTAATTTTTATTTTTTGGCCATTTTTGTACTTTTCGTCAATGGTGGGGGATTCTCAATTTCATTTTCTCTCATTTTACTTTATTGCTATTTCTGCGTCCCTTTGCATTCGTTTTGTAGATTATTCGGCATTACGCAATTCTAACGTATTCTATTTTGCTATATGTAGCATTTGCACCAGTTTTTTTAATTTTTATTTTTTGCCATTTTTGCAGTTTTCGTCAATGGGGGATATTCTCAGTTTAGGGATTTTTACCCATTTTACTTTATTGCTATTTATTCGTCCCTTTGCTTTCCTTTTGTAGATTTTTCGGCATTACGCAGTTCTAACGTATCCTATTTTGCTATATTTAGCATTTGCACCAGTTTTTTTTTAATTTTTATTTTTTGGCTATTTTTGAGTTTTTGTCAATGGGGGGGGGTATTCTCAGTTTAGCGATTTTTGCGCATTTTACTTTATTGCTATTTCTGCGTCCCTTTGCTTTCCTTTTGTAGATTTTTCGGCATTACGTAGTTCTAACGTATCCTATATTGCTATATGTAGCATTTGCACCAGTTTTTTTAATTTTTATTTTTTGGCCATTTTTGCAGTTTTCGTCAATGGGGAATATTCTCAGTTTAGCGATTTTTACGCATTTTACTTTATTGCTATTTCTGCGTCCCTTTGCTTTCCTTTTATAGATTTTTCGGCATTACGCAGTTCTAACGTATCCTATTTTGCTATATTTAGCATTTGCACCAGTTTTTTAAATTTTTATTTTTTGGTCATTTTTGGACTTTTCGTCAATGGGGGGGTATTCTCAGTTTAGCGATTTTTAAGCATTTTATTTTATTGCTATTTCTGCATCTCTTTGCATTCGTTTTGTAGATTCTTCAGCATTAAGCAGTTCTAAGGTATCCTAAATGCTATATGTAGCATTTGCACCATTTTTTTTAATTTTTATTTTTTGGCCATTTTTGCACTTTTCGTCAATGGGGGGGTATTCTCAGTTTAGCGATTTTTAAGCATATTACTTTATTTGCTATTTCTGCGTCCGTTTGCATTCGGTTTGTAGATTTTTGGCATTACGCAGTCCTAACGTATCCTATTTTGCTATATTTTTTTAATTTATATTTTTTGGCTATTTTTGCAGTTTTCGTCAATGGGGGGGTATTTTGAGTTTAGGGATTTTTAGGCATTTTACTTTATTGCTATTTCTTCGTCCCTTTGCTTTCCTTTTGTAGATTTTTCGGCATTACCCAGTTCTAACGTATCCTATTTTGCTATACTAAGTATTTGCACCAGTTTTTTTAAATTTTTGTTTTTTGGCCATTTTGGCAGTTTTCGTCAAGTTAGCGTTTTTAAATATTTTACTTTATTGCTACTTCTGCATCCCTTTGCTTTCCTTTTGTAGATTTTTCGGCATTACCCAGTTCTAACGAATCCTTTTGGCTATATTTTGCATTTGCACCAGTTTTTTTAATTTTTATGTTTTGGCCATTTTTGCAGTTTTCGATAATTGGGGGGGTATTCTCAGTTTGTCGATTTTTAAGCATTTTAATTTATTGCCATTTTCTGCGTCCCTTTGCATTCGTTTTGTAGATTTTTCGGCATTACGCAGTTCTAGCGTATCCTATTTTGCTATATGTTACATTTGCACCAGTTTTTTTAATTTTTATTTTTTGGCCATTTTTTAGCAGTTTTCGTCAATGGGGGGGGTATTCTCAGTTTAGCAATTTTTAAGCATTTTATTTTATTGCTATTTCTGCATCCCTTTGCATTCGTTTTGTTGATTTTTCGGCATACGCAGTCCTAACGTATCCTAGTTTGCTATATTTAGCATTTGCACCGGATTTTTTAATTTTTATTTTTTGGTCATTTTTGGACTTTTCTTCAATGGTAGGGTATTCTCAGTTTAGCGATTTTCAAGCATGTTACTTTATTGCTAATTCTGCGTCCCTTTGCATTCGATTTGTACATTTTTCGGCATTACGCAGTTCTAACGTATCCTATTTTGCTATATTTAGCATTTGCACCAGTTTTTTTTAATTTTTATTTCTTGGCCATTTTTGAGTTTTCGTCAATGGGGGGGTATTCTCAGTTTAGCGATTTCTGCGCGTTTTACTTTATTGCTATTTCTGCGTCCCTTTGCTTTCCTTTTGTAGATTTTTCGGCATTACGCAGTTCTAACGTATCCTATATTGCTATATGTAGCATTTGCACCAGTTTTTTTAATTTTTATTTTTTGGTCATTTTTGGACTTTTCGTCAGTTGTATTCTCAGTTTAGCGATTTTTAAGCATTTTACTTTATTGCTATTTCTGCGTCCCTTTGCATTCGATTTGTAGATTTTTCGGCATTACGCAGTTCTAACGTATCCTATTTTGCTATATTTAGCATTTGCACCAGTTTTTTTAATTTTTATTTTTTGGCCATTTTTGTACTTTTCGTCAATGGTGGGGGATTCTCAATTTCATTTTCTCTCATTTTACTTTATTGCTATTTCTGCGTCCCTTTGCATTCGTTTTGCAGATTATTCGGCATTACGCAGTTCTAACGTATTCTATTTTGCTATATGTAGCATTTGCACCAGTTTTTTTAATTTTTTATTTTTTGGCCATTTTTGCAGTTTTCGTCAATGGGGGATATTCTCAGTTTAGGGATTTTTACGCATTTTACTTTATTGCTATTTCTGCGTCCCTTTGCTTTCCTTTTATAGATTTTTCGGCATTACCCAGTTCTAACGAATCCTTTTGGCTATATTTTACATTTGCACCAGTTTTTTTAATTTTTATGTTTTGGCCATTTTTGCAGTTTTTGATAATTGGGGGGGGGGTATTCTCAGTTTGTCGATTTTTAAGCATTTTAATTTATTGCCATTTTCTGGGTCCCTTTGCATTCGTATTGTAGATTTTTCGGCATTACGCAGTTCTAACGTATCCTATTTTGCTATATGTTACATTTGCACCAGTTTTTTTAATTTTTATTTTTTGGCCATTTTTTTGCAGTTTTCGTCAATGGGGGGGTATTCTCTGTTTAGCAATTTTTAAGCATTTTACTTTATTGCTATTTCTGCGTCCCTTTGCTTTCCTTTTGTAGATTTTTCGGCATTACGTAGTTCTAACGTATCCTATATTGCTATATGTAGCATTTGCACCAGTTTTTTTAATTTTTATTTTTTGGCCATTTTTGTACTTTTCGTCAATGGTGGGGGATTCTCAATTTCATTTTCTCTCATTTTACTTTATTGCTATTTCTGCGTCCCTTTGCATTCGTTTTGTAGATTATTCGGCATTACGCAATTCTAACGTATTCTATTTTGCTATATGTAGCATTTGCACCAGTTTTTTTAATTTTTATTTTTTGCCATTTTTGCAGTTTTCGTCAATGGGGGATATTCTCAGTTTAGGGATTTTTACCCATTTTACTTTATTGCTATTTATTCGTCCCTTTGCTTTCCTTTTGTAGATTTTTCGGCATTACGCAGTTCTAACGTATCCTATTTTGCTATATTTAGCATTTGCACCAGTTTTTTTTTAATTTTTATTTTTTGGCTATTTTTGAGTTTTTGTCAATGGGGGGGGGTATTCTCAGTTTAGCGATTTTTGCGCATTTTACTTTATTGCTATTTCTGCGTCCCTTTGCTTTCCTTTTGTAGATTTTTCGGCATTACGTAGTTCTAACGTATCCTATATTGCTATATGTAGCATTTGCACCAGTTTTTTTAATTTTTATTTTTTGGCCATTTTTGCAGTTTTCGTCAATGGGGAATATTCTCAGTTTAGCGATTTTTACGCATTTTACTTTATTGCTATTTCTGCGTCCCTTTGCTTTCCTTTTATAGATTTTTCGGCATTACGCAGTTCTAACGTATCCTATTTTGCTATATTTAGCATTTGCACCAGTTTTTTAAATTTTTATTTTTTGGTCATTTTTGGACTTTTCGTCAATGGGGGGGTATTCTCAGTTTAGCGATTTTTAAGCATTTTATTTTATTGCTATTTCTGCATCTCTTTGCATTCGTTTTGTAGATTCTTCAGCATTAAGCAGTTCTAAGGTATCCTAAATGCTATATGTAGCATTTGCACCATTTTTTTTAATTTTTATTTTTTGGCCATTTTTGCACTTTTCGTCAATGGGGGGGTATTCTCAGTTTAGCGATTTTTAAGCATATTACTTTATTTGCTATTTCTGCGTCCGTTTGCATTCGGTTTGTAGATTTTTGGCATTACGCAGTCCTAACGTATCCTATTTTGCTATATTTTTTTAATTTATATTTTTTGGCTATTTTTGCAGTTTTCGTCAATGGGGGGGTATTTTGAGTTTAGGGATTTTTAGGCATTTTACTTTATTGCTATTTCTTCGTCCCTTTGCTTTCCTTTTGTAGATTTTTCGGCATTACCCAGTTCTAACGTATCCTATTTTGCTATACTAAGTATTTGCACCAGTTTTTTTAAATTTTTGTTTTTTGGCCATTTTGGCAGTTTTCGTCAAGTTAGCGTTTTTAAATATTTTACTTTATTGCTACTTCTGCATCCCTTTGCTTTCCTTTTGTAGATTTTTCGGCATTACCCAGTTCTAACGAATCCTTTTGGCTATATTCTGCATTTGCACCAGTTTTTTTAATTTTAACGTTTTGCCCATTTTTTCAGTTTTCGATAATTGGGGGGGGGTATTCTCAGTTTGTCGATTTTTAAGCATTTTAATTTATTGCCATTTTCTGCGTCCCTTTGCATTCGTTTTGTAGATTTTTCGGCATTACGCAGTTCTAGCGTATCCTATTTTGCTATATGTTACATTTGCACCAGTTTTTTTAATTTTTATTTTTTGGCCATTTTTTAGCAGTTTTCGTCAATGGGGGGGTATTCTCTGTTTAGCAATTTTTAAGCATTTTACTTTATTGCTATTTCTGCATCCCTTTGCATTCGGTTTGTTGATTTTTCGGCATACGCAGTCCTAACGTATCCTAGTTTGCTATATTTAGCATTTGCACCGGATTTTTTAATTTTTATTTTTTGGTCATTTTTGGACTTTTCTTCAATGGAAGGGTATTCTCAGTTTAGCGATTTTTAAGCATTTTACTTTATTGCTATTTCTGCGTCCCTTTGCATTCGATTTGTACATTTTTCGGCATTACGCAGTTCTAACGTATCCTATTTTGCTATATTTAGCATTTGCACCAGTTTTTTTTTAATTTTTATTTCTTGGCCATTTTTGAGTTTTCGTCAATGGGGGGTATTCTCAGTTTAGCGATTTTTGCGCATTTTACTTTATTGCTATTTCTGCGTCCCTTTGCTTTCCTTTTGTAGATTTTTCGGCATTACGCAGTTCTAACGTATCCTATTTTGCTATATTTAGCATTTGCACCAGTTTTTTTAATTTTTATTTTTTGGCCATTTTTGTACTTTTCGTCAATGGTGGGGGATTCTGAATTTCATTTTCTCTCATTTTACTTTATTGCTATTTCTGCGTCCCTTTGCATTCGTTTTGCAGATTATTCGGCATTACGCAGTTCTAACGTATTCTATTTTGCTATATGTAGCATTTGCACCAGTTTTTTTAATTTTTTATTTTTTGGCCATTTTTGCAGTTTTCGTCAATGGGGGATATTCTCAGTTTAGCGATTTTTACGCATTTTACTTTATTGCTATTTCTGCGTCCGTTTGCTTTCCTTTTATAGATTATTCGGCATTATGCAGTTCTAACGTATCCTATTTTGCTATATTTAGCATTTGCACCAGTTTTTTTTAATTTTTATTTTTTGGTCATTTTTGGACTTTTCGTCAATGGGGGGGTATTCTCAGTTTAGCGATTTTTAAGCATTTTACTTTATTGCTATTTCTGCGACCCTTTGCATTCGATTTGTAGATTTTTCGGCATTACGCAGTTCGAACGTATCCTATTTCGCTATAATTAGCATTTGCACCAGTATTTTTAATTTTTATTTTTTGGCCATTTTTGCACTTTTCGTCAATGGGGGGGCATTCTCAGTTTAGCGATTTTTAAGCATTATACATTATTGCTATTTCTGCGTCCCTTTTCATTCGTTTTGTAGATTTTTTGGCATTACGCAGTTCTAACGTATTCTATTTTGCTATATTAAATATTTGCACCAGTTTTTTTTAATTTTTATTTTTGTCCATTTTTGCACATTTCGTCAAATTAGCGATTTTTAAATATTTTACTTTATTGCTACTTCTGCATCCCTTTGCTTTCCTGTTGTAGATTTTTCGGCATTACTAAGTTCTAACGTATCCTATTTTGCTGTGTGTAGCATTTACACCATTTTTTAATTTTTATTTTTTGGGCATTTTTGCAGTTTTCGTCAAGTTAGCGATTTTTAAGCATTTTACTTTATTGCTACTTCTTCATCCCTTTGCTTTCCTTTTGTAGATTTTTCGGCATTACGCAGTTCTAACGTATCCTATTTTGCTATATTTCACATTTGCACCAATTTTTCTAATTTTTATTTTTGGCCATTTTTTTACTTTTCGTCAATGGAGGGGTATTCTCAGTTTAGCGATTTTTAAGCATATTACTTTATTGCTATTCTGCGTCCCTTTGCATTCGTTTTGTACATTTTTCGGCATTACGTAGTCCTAACGTATCATTTTGCAATATTTAGCATTTGCACCAGTTTTACTAATTTTTATTTTTTGGCCATTTTTGCAGTTTTCCTTAAACCCCCCCCCGTATTCTCAGTTTAGCGATTTTTAAGAATTTTACATTATTGCTATTTCTGCGTACCTTTGCATTCGTTTTGTAGATTTTTCGGCATTACGCAATTCTTACGTATCCTATTTTGCTATATTTAGCATTTGCTTCAGTTTACTTAATATTTATTTTTTGGCCATTTTTGCAGTTTTCATCAGTTTAGCGATTTTTAAGCATTTTACTTTATTGCTATTTCTGCGTCCCTTTGCATTCGTTTTGTAGATTTTTCGGCATTACGCAGTCCTAACGTATCATTTTGCAATATTTAGCATTTGCACCAGTTTTATTAATGTTTATTTTTTGGCCATTTTTGCAATTTTCCTTAATATTCTCAGTTTAGCGATTTTTAAGAATTATACATTATTGCTATTTCTGCGTCCCTTTGCATCCGTTTTGTAGATTTTTCGGCATTACACAGTTCTTACGTATACTATTTTGCTATATTTAGAATTTGCACCAGTTTTTTTATTTTTTTTGGCCATTTTTGCATTTTTCGTCAATGGGAGGGTATTTTGAGTTTAGGGATTTTTAGGCATTTTACTTAATTGCTATTTCTTCGTCCCTTTGCTTTCCTTTTGTAGATTTTTCGGCATTACCCAGTTCTAACGTATCCTATTTTGCTATACTAAGCATTTGCACCAGTTTTTTTTAATTTTTGTTTTTTGGCCATTTTGGCAGTTTTCGTCAAGTTAGCGTTTTTAAATATTTTACTTTATTGCTACTTCTGCATCCCTTTGCTTTCCTTTTGTAGATTTTTCGGCATTACCCGGTTCTAACGAATCCTTTTGGCTATATTTTGCATTTGCACCAGTTTTTTTAATTTTTATGTTTTGGCCATTTTTGCAGTTTTCTATAATTGGGGGGGGGGTATTCTCAGTTTGTCGATTTTTAAGCATTTTAGTTTATTGCCATTTTTGCATTCCTATTTCACTATATGTAACATTTGCACCAGTTTTTTTAATTTTTATTTTTTGGCCATTTTTGCACCTTTCGTCAATAGGGGGGGGATTCTCGTTTTCATTTTCGCTCATTTTACTTTATTGCTATTTCTGCGTCCCTTTGCATTCGTTTTGTAGATTATTCGGCATTACGCAATTCTAACGTATTCTATTTTGCTATATGTAGCTTTGCACCAGTTTTTTTAATTTTTATTTTTTGCGATTTTTGCAGTTTTCGTCAATGGGGGATATTCTCAGTTTAGGGATTTTTACTTATTTTACTTTATTGCTATTTATTCGTCCCTTTGCTTTCCTTTTGTAGATTTTTCGGCATTACGCAGTTCTAACGTATCCTATTTTGCTATATTTAGCATTTGCACCAGTTTTTTTTTTAATTTTTAATTTTTGGGTCTTTTTCAGTTTTCGTCAACGGGGGGGGGGTATTCTCAGTTTAGCGATTTTTGCGCATTTTACTTTATTGCTATTTCTGCGTCCCTTTGCTTTCCTTTTGTAGAGTTTTCGGCATTACGTAGTTCTAACGTATCCTATATTGCTATATGTAGCATTTGCACCAGTTTTTTTAATTTTTAGTTTTTGGTCATTTTTGGACTTTTCGTCAGTGGGGGGGTATTCTCAGTTGAGCGATTTTTAAGCATTTTACTTTATTGCTATTTCTGCGTCTCTATGCATTCGATTTGTAGATTTTTCGGCATTACGCAGTTCTAACGTATCCTATTTTGCTATATGTAGCATTTGCACCAGTTTTTTTAATTTTTATTTTTTGGCCATTTTTGCAGTTTTCGTCAATGGGGGGGTATTCTCAGTTTAGCGATTTTTGAGCATTTTACTTTATTGCTATTTCTGCGTCCCTTTGCATTCGTTTTGTAGATTTTTCGGCATTACGCAGTTCTAACGTATCCTATATTGCTATATGTAGCATTTGAACCAGTTTTTTTAATTTTTATTTTTTGGCCATTTTTGCAGTTTTCGTCAATGGGGGGTATATTCTCAGTTTAGCGATTTTTGAGCATTTTACTTTATTGCTATTTCTGCGTCCCTTTGCATTCGTTTTGTAGATTTTTCGGCATTACGCAGTTCTAACGTATCCTATTTCACTATATGTAAGATGTGCACCAGATTTTTTAATTTTTATTTTTTGGCCATTTTTGCACCTTTCGTCAATAGGGGGGGATTCTCGTTTTCATTTTCGCTCATTTTACTTTATTGCTATTTCTGCGTCCCTTTGCATTCGTTTTGTAGATTATTCGGCATTACGCAATTCTAACGTATTCTATTTTGCTATATGTAGCATTTGCACCAGTCTTTTTAATTTTTATTTTTTGCCATTTTTGCAGTTTTCGTCAATGGGGGATATTCTCAGTTTAGGGATTTTTACCCATTTTACTTTATTGCTATTTATTCGTCCCTTTGCTTTCCTTTTGTAGATTTTTCGGCATTACGCAGTTCTAACGTATCCTATTTTGCTATATTTAGCATTTGCACCAGTTTTTTTTTTAATTTTTATTTTTTGGCCATTTTTGGGTTTTTGTCAATGGGGGGGTATTCTCAGTTTAGCGATTTTTGCGCATTTTACTTTATTGCTATTTCTGCGTCCCTTTGCTTTCCTTTTGTAGATTTTTCGGCATTACGTAGTTCTAACGTATCCTATATTGCTATATGTAGCATTTGCACCAGTTTTTTTAATTTTTAGTTTTTGGTCATTTTTGGACTTTTCGTCAGTGGGGGGGTATTCTCAGTTTAGCGATTTTTAAGCATTTTACTTTATTGTTATTTCTGCGTCCCTTTGCATTCGATTTGTACATTTTTCGGCATTACGCAGTTCTAACGTATCCTATTTTGCTATATTTAGCATTTGCACCAGTTTTTTTAATTTTTATTTTTTGGCCATTTTTGTACTTTTCGTCAATGGTGGGGGATTCTCAATTTCATTTTCTCTCATTTTACTTTATTGCTATTTCTGCGTCCCTTTGCATTCGTTTTGTAGATTATTCGGCATTACGCAGTTCTAACGTATTCTATTTTGCTATATGTAGCATTTTCACCAGTTTTTTTAATTTTTATTTTTTGGCCATTTTTGCAGTTTTCGTCAATGGGGGATATTCTCAGTTTAGCGATTTTTACGCATTTTACTTTATTGCTATTTCTGCTTCCCTTTGCTTTCCTTTTATAGATTTTTCGGCATTACGCAGTTCTAACGTATCCTATTTTGCTATATTTAGCATTTGCACCAGGTTTTTTTAATTTTTATTTTTCGGCCATTTTTGCAGCTTTCGTCAATGGGGGGGTATTATCAGTTTAGCGTTTTTTGCGCATTTTACTTTATTGTTATTTCTGCGTCCCTTTGCATTCGTTTTGTAGATTTTTCGGCATTACGCAGCTCTAACTTATCCTATTTTTCTAAATGTAGCATTTGCACCAGTTTTTAAAATTTTTATTTTTTGGTCATTTTTGGACTTTTCGTCAATGGGGGGGGTAATTCTCAGTTTAGCGATTTTTAAGCATTTTACTTTATTGCTATTTCTGCGTCCCTTTGCATTCGATTTGTAGATTTTTCGGCATTACGCAGTTCGAACGTATCCTATTTTGCTATAATTAGCATTTGCACCAGTTTTTTTAATTTTTATTTTTGGGCCATTTTTGCACTTTTCGTCAATGGGGGGGCATTCTCAGTTTAGCGATTTTTAAGCATTTTACATTATTGCTATTTCTGCGTCCCTTTTCATTCGTTTTGTAGATTTTTTGGCATTACGCAGTTCTAACGTATTCTATTTTGCTATATTAAATATTTGCAATAGTTTTTTTTAATTTTTATTTTTTGTCCATTTTTGCACATTTCGTCAAGTTAGAGATTTTTAAATATTTTACTTTATTGCTACTTCTGCATCCCTTTGCTTTCCTGTTGTAGATTTTTCGGCATTACTAAGTTCTAACGTATCCTATTTTGCTGTGTGTAGCATTTGCACCATTTTTTTAATTTTTATTTATTGGGCATTTTTGCAGTTTTCGTCAAGTTAGCGATTTTTAAGCATTTTACTTTATTGCTACTTCTTCATCCCTTTGCTTTCCTTTTGTAGATTTTTCGGCATTACGCAGTTCTAACGTATCCTATTTTGCTATATTTAGAATTTGCACGAGTTTTTTTTAATTTTTATTTTTTGACCATTTTTGCAGTTTTCGTCAATGGAGGCGTTATCTCAGTTTAACGATTTTTAAGCATTTTAATTTATTGCTATTTCCGCGCCCTTTTGCATTCGTTTTGTACATTTTTCGGCATTACGCAGTTCTAACGTATCCTATTTTGCTATATTTAGCATTTGCACCAATTTTTCTAATTTTTATTTTTGGCCATTTTTTTACTTTTCGTCAATAGGGGGGTATTCTCAGTTTAGCGATTTTTAAGCATATTACTTTATTACTATTCTGCGTCCCTTTGCATTCGTTTTGTACATTTTTCGGCATTACGTAGTCCTAACGTATCATTTTGCAATATTTAGCATTTGCACCAGTTTAACTAATTTTTATTTTTTGGCGATTTTTGCAGTTTTCCTTACTAACCCCCCCCCCCGTATTCTCAGTTTAGCGATTTTTAAGAATTTTACATTATTGCTATTTCTGCGTCCCTTTGCATTCGTTTTGTAGATTTTTCGGCATTACGCAATTCCTACGTATCCTATTTTGCTATATTTAGCATTTGGTTCAGTTTAGTTAATGTTTATTTTTTGGCCATTTTTGCAGTTTTCATCAGTTTAGCGATTTTTAAGCATTTTACTTTATAGCTATTTCTGCGTCCCTTTGCATTCGTTTTGTAGATTTTTCGGCATTACGCAGTCCTAACGTATCATTTTGCAATATTTAGCATTTGCACCAGTTTTATTAATGTTTATTTTTTGGCCATTTTTGCAATTTTCCTTAATATTCTCAGTTTAGCGATTTTTAAGAATTTTACATTATTGCTATTTCTGTGTCCCTTTGCATCCGTTTTGTAGTTTTTTCGGCATTAAACAGTTCTTACGTATACTATTTTGCTATATTTAGAATTTGCACCAGTTTTTTTATTTTTTTTGGCCATTTTTGCATTTTTCGTCAATGGGAGGGTATTTTGAGTTTAGGGATTTTTAGGCATTTTACTTTATTGCTATTTCTTCGTCCCTTTGCTTTCCTTTTGTAGATTTTTCGGCATTACCCAGTTCTAACGTATCCTATTTTGCTATACTAAGTATTTGCACCAGTTTTTTTTAATTTTTGTTTTTTGGCATTTTGGCAGTTTTCGTCAAGTTAGCGTTTTTAAATATTTTACTTTATTGCTACTTCTGCATCCCTTTGCTTTCCTTTTGTAGATTTTTCGGCATTACCCAGTTCTAACGAATCCTTTTGGCTATATTTTGCATTTGCACCAGTTTTTTTAATTTTTATGTTTTGGCCATTTTTGCAGTTTCGATAATTGGGGGGGGTATTCTCAGTTTGTCGATTTTTAAGCATTTTAATTTATTGCCATTTTCTACGTCCCTTTGCATTCGTTTTGTAGATTTTTCGGCATTACGCAGTTCTAACGTATCCTATTTTGCTATATGTTACATTTGAACCAGTTTTTTTAATTTTTATTTTTTGGCCATTTTTTTGCAGTTCTCGTCAATGGGGGGGTATCCTCAGTTTAGCAATTTTTAAGCATTTTACTTTATTGCTATTTCTGCGTCCCTTTGCATTCGATTTGTACATTTTTCGGCATTACGCAGTTCTAACGTATCCTATTTTGCTATATTTAGCATTTGCACTAGTTTTTTTTAATTTTTATTTCTTGGCCATTTTTGAGTTTTCGTCAATGGGGGGGGGGGTATTCTCAGTTTAGCGATTTTTGCGCATTTTACTTCATTGCTATTTCTGCGTCCCTTTGCTTTCCTTTTGTAGATTTTTCGGCATTACGCAGTTCTAACGTATCCTATTTTGCTATATTTAGCATTTGCACCAGTTTTTTTAATTTTTATTTTTTGGCCTTTTTTGTACTTTTCGTCAATGGTGGGGGATTCTCAATTTCATTTTCTCTCATTTTACTTTATTGCTATTTCTGCGTCCCTTTGCATTCGTTTTGCAGATTATTCGGCATTACGCAGTTCTAACGTATTCTATTTTGCTATATGTAGCATTTGCACAAGTTTTTTTAATTTTTATTTTTTGGCCATTTTTGCAGTTTTCGTCAAAGGGGGATATTCTCAGTTTAGCGATTTTTACGCATTTTACTTTATTGCTATTTCTGCGTCCCTTTGCTGTCCTTTTATAGATTTTTCGGCATTACGCAGTTCTAAGGTATCCTATTTTGCTATATTTAGCATTTGCACCAGTTTTTTTTAATTTTTATTTTTCGGCCATTTTTGCAGTTTTCGTTAATGGGGGGGGTATTCTCAGTTTAGCGTTTTTTGCGCATTTTACTTTATTGCTATTTCTGCGTCCCTTTGCATTCGTTTTGTACATTTTTCGGCATATCGCAGCTCTAACGTATCCTATTTTTCTATATGTAGCATTTGCACCAGCTTTTTTAATTTTTATTTTTTGGTCATTTTTGGACTTTTCGTCAATGGGGGGGTATTCTCAGTTTAGCGATTTTTAAGCATTTTACTTTATTGCTATTTCTGCGTCCCTTTGCATTCGATTTGTAGATTTTTCGGCATTACGCGGTTCGAACGTATCCTATTTCGCTATAATTAGCATTTGCACCAGTTTTTTTAATTTTTATTTTTTGGCCATTTTTGCAGTTTTCGTCAAAGGGGGGGTATTATCAGTTTAGCGTTTTTTGCGCATTTTACTTTATTGTTATTTCTGCGTCCCTTTGCATTCGTTTTGTAGATTTTTCGGCATTACGCAGCTCTAACTTATCCTATTTTTCTAAATGTAGCATTTGCACCAGTTTTTAAAATTTTTATTTTTTTGTCATTTTTGGACTTTTCGTCAATGGGGGGGGGTAATTCTCAGTTTAGCGATTTTTAAGCATTTTACTTTATTGCTATTTCTGCGTCCCTTTGCATTCGATTTGTAGATTTTTCGGCATTACGCAGTTCGAACGTATCCTATTTTGCTATAATTAGCATTTGCACCAGTTTTTTTAATTTTTATTTTTGGGCCATTTTTGCACTTTTCGTCAATGGGGGGGCATTCTCAGTTTAGCGATTTTTAAGCATTTTACATTATTGCTATTTCTGCGTCCCTTTTCATTCGTTTTGTATATTTTTTGGCATTACGCAGTTCTAACGTATTCTATTTTGCTATATTAAATATTTGCAATAGTTTTTTTTAATTTTTATTTTTTGTCCATTTTTGCACATTTCGTCAAGTTAGCGATTTTTAAATATTTTACTTTATTGCTACTTCTGCATCCCTTTGCTTTCCTGTTGTAGATTTTTCGGCATTACTAAGTTCTAACGTATCCTATTTTGCTGTGTGTAGCATTTGCACCATTTTTTTAATTTTTATTTATTGGGCATTTTTGCAGTTTTCGTCAAGTTAGCGATTTTTAAGCATTTTACTTTATTGCTACTTCTTCATCCCTTTGCTTTCCTTTTGTAGATTTTTCGGCATTACGCAGTTCTAACGTATCCTATTTTGCTATATTTAGAATTTGCACGAGTTTTTTTTAATTTTTATTTTTTGACCATTTTTGCAGTTTTCGTCAATGGAGGCGTTATCTCAGTTTAACGATTTTTAAGCATTTTAATTTATTGCTATTTCCGCGCCCTTTTGCATTCGTTTTGTACATTTTTCGGCATTACGCAGTTCTAACGTATCCTATTTTGCTATATTTAGCATTTGCACCAATTTTTCTAATTTTTATTTTTGGCCATTTTTTTACTTTTCGTCAATAGGGGGGTATTCTCAGTTTAGCGATTTTTAAGCATATTACTTTATTACTATTCTGCGTCCCTTTGCATTCGTTTTGTACATTTTTCGGCATTACGTAGTCCTAACGTATCATTTTGCAATATTTAGCATTTGCACCAGTTTAACTAATTTTTATTTTTTGGCGATTTTTGCAGTTTTCCTTACTAACCCCCCCCCCCGTATTCTCAGTTTAGCGATTTTTAAGAATTTTACATTATTGCTATTTCTGCGTCCCTTTGCATTCGTTTTGTAGATTTTTCGGCATTACGCAATTCCTACGTATCCTATTTTGCTATATTTAGCATTTGGTTCAGTTTAGTTAATGTTTATTTTTTGGCCATTTTTGCAGTTTTCATCAGTTTAGCGATTTTTAAGCATTTTACTTTATAGCTATTTCTGCGTCCCTTTGCATTCGTTTTGTAGATTTTTCGGCATTACGCAGTCCTAACGTATCATTTTGCAATATTTAGCATTTGCACCAGTTTTATTAATGTTTATTTTTTGGCCATTTTTGCAATTTTCCTTAATATTCTCAGTTTAGCGATTTTTAAGAATTTTACATTATTGCTATTTCTGTGTCCCTTTGCATCCGTTTTGTAGTTTTTTCGGCATTACACAGTTCTTACGTATCCTATTTTGCTATATTTAGAATTTGCACCAGTTTTTTTATTTTTTTTGGCCATTTTTGCATTTTTCGTCAATGGGAGGGTATTTTGAGTTTAGGGATTTTTAGGCATTTTACTTTATTGCTATTTCTTCGTCCCTTTGCTTTCCTTTTGTAGATTTTTCGGCATTACCCAGTTCTAACGTATCCTATTTTGCTATACTAAGTATTTGCACCAGTTTTTTTTAATTTTTGTTTTTTGGCATTTTGGCAGTTTTCGTCAAGTTAGCGTTTTTAAATATTTTACTTTATTGCTACTTCTGCATCCCTTTGCTTTCCTTTTGTAGATTTTTCGGCATTACCCAGTTCTAACGAATCCTTTTGGCTATATTTTGCATTTGCACCAGTTTTTTTAATTTTTATGTTTTGGCCATTTTTGCAGTTTTCGATAATTGGGGGGGGGTATTCTCAGTTTGTCGATTTTTAAGCATTTTAATTTATTGCCATTTTCTGCGTCCCTTTGCATTCGTTTTGTAGATTTTTCGGCATTACGCAGTTCTAACGTATCCTATTTTGCTATATGTTACATTTGCACCAGTTTTTTTAATTTTTATTTTTTGGCCATTTTTTTGCAGTTCTCGTCAATGGGGGGGCATCCTCAGTTTAGCAATTTTTAAGCATTTTACTTTATTGCTATTTCTGCGTCCCTTTGCATTCGATTTGTACATTTTTCGGCATTACGCAGTTCTAACGTATCCTATTTTGCTATATTTAGCATTTGCACCAGTTTTTTTAATTTTTATTTTTTGGCCATTTTTGTACTTTTCGTCAATGGTGGGGGATTCTCAATTTCATTTTCTCTCATTTTACTTTATTGCTATTTCTGCGTCCCTTTGCATTCGTTTTGCAGATTATTCGGCATTACGCAGTTCTAACGTATTCTATTTTGCTATATGTAGCATTTGCACAAGTTTTTTTAATTTTTATTTTTTGGCCATTTTTGCAGTTTTCGTCAAAGGGGGATATTCTCAGTTTAGCGATTTTTACGCATTTTACTTTATTGCTATTTCTGCGTCCCTTTGCTGTCCTTTTATAGATTTTTCGGCATTACGCAGTTCTAAGGTATCCTATTTTGCTATATTTAGCATTTGCACCAGTTTTTTTTAATTTTTATTTTTCGGCCATTTTTGCAGTTTTCGTTAATGGGGGGGTATTCTCAGTTTAGCGTTTTTTGCGCATTTTACTTTATTGCTATTTCTGCGTCCCTTTGCATTCGTTTTGTACATTTTTCGGCATATCGCAGCTCTAACGTATCCTATTTTTCTATATGTAGCATTTGCACCAGCTTTTTTAATTTTTATTTTTTGGTCATTTTTGGACTTTTCGTCAATGGGGGGGTATTCTCAGTTTAGCGATTTTTAAGCATTTTACTTTATTGCTATTTCTGCGTCCCTTTGCATTCGATTTGTAGATTTTTCGGCATTACGCGGTTCGAACGTATCCTATTTCGCTATAATTAGCATTTGCACCAGTTTTTTTAATTTTTATTTTTTGGCCATTTTTGCAGTTTTCGTCAAAGGGGGATATATTCAGTTTAGCGATTTTTACGCATTTTACTTTATTGCTATTTCTGCGTCCCTTTGCTGTCCTTTTATAGATTTTTCGGCATTACGCAGTTCTAACGTATCCTATTTTGCTATATTTAGCATTTGCACCAGTTTTTTTTAATTTTTATTTTTCGGCCATTTTTGCAGTTTTCGTTAATGGGGGGTATTCTCAGTTTAGCGTTTTTTGCGCATTTTACTTTATTGCTATTTCTGCGTCCCTTTGCATTCGTTTTGTACATTTTTCGGCATATCGAAATTCTAACGTATCCTATTTTTCTATATGTAGCATTTGCACCAGTTTTTTTAATTTTTATTTTTTGGTCATTTTTGGACTTTTCGTCAATTCTTGCTATTTTCGGTATTCTTAGTTTAGCGATTTTTAAGCATTTTACATTATTGCTATTTCTGCGTCCCTTTTCATTCGTTTTGTAGATTTTTTGGCATTACGGAGTTCTAACGTATCCTATTTCGCTATATTAAATATTTGCACCAGTTATTTTTAATTTTTATTTTTGCCCATTTTTGCACATTTGGTCAAGTTAGCGATTTTTAAATATTTTACTTTATTGCTACTTCTGCATCCCTTTGCTTTCCTGTTGTAGATTTTTCGGCATTACTAAGTTCTAACGTATCCTATTTTGCTGTGTGTAGCATTTACACCATTTTTTTAATTTTTATTTTTTGGGCATTTTTGCAGTTTTCGTCAAGTTAGCGATTTTTAAGCATTTTACTTTATTGCTACTTCTTCATCTCTTTGCTTTCCTTTTGTAGATTTTTCGGCATTACGCAGTTCTAACGTATCCTATTTTGCTATATTTCACATTTGCACCAATTTTTCTAATTTTTATTTTTGGCCATTTTTTTACTTTTCGTCAATGGGGGGGTATTCTCAGTTTAGCGATTTTTAAGCATATTACTTTATTGCTATTCTGCGTCCCTTTGCATTCGTTTTGTACATTTTTCGGCATTACGCAGTCCTAACGTATCATTTTGCAATATTTAGCATTTGCACCAGTTTTATTAATGTTTATTTTTTGGCCATTTTTGCAATTTTCCTTAATATTCTCAGTATAGCGATTTTTAAGAATTATACATTATTGCTATTTCTGCGTCCCTTTGCATCCGTTTTGTAGATTTTTCGGCATTACACAGTTCTTACGTATACTATTTTGCTATATTTAGAATTTGCACCAGTTTTTTTATTTTTTTTGGCCATTTTTGCATTTTTCGTCAATGGGAGGGTATTTTGAGTTTAGGGAGTTTTAGGCATTTAACTTTATTGCTATTTCTTCGTCCCTTTGCTTTCCTTTTGTAGATTTTTCGGCATTACCCAGTTCTAACGTATCCTATTTTGCTGTACTAAGCATTTGCACCAGTTTTTTTTAATTTTTGTTTTTTGGCCATTTTGGCAGTTTACGTCAAGTTAGCGTTTTTAAATATTTTACTTTATTGCTACTTCTGCATCCCTTTGCTTTCCTTTTGTAGATTTTTCGGCATTACCCAGTTCTAACGAATCCTTTTGGCTATATTTTGCATTTGCACCAGTTTTTTTAATTTTTATGTTTTGGCCATTTTTGCAGTTTTCGATAATTGGGGGGGGGGGTATTCTCAGTTTGTCGATTTTTAAGCATTTTAATTTATTGCCATTTTCTGCGTCCCTTTGCATTCGTATTGTAGATTTTTCGGCATTACGCCGTTCTAGCGTATCCTATTTTGCTATATGTTACATTTGCACCAGTTTTTTTAATTTTTATTTTTTGGCCATTTTTTTTGCAGTTTTCGTCAATGGGGGTATTCTCTGTTTAGCAATTTTTAAGCATTTTACTTTATTGCTATTTCTGCATCCCTTTGCATTCGTTTTGTTGATTTTTCGGCATACGCAGTCCTAACATATCCTAGTTTGCTATATTTAGCATTTGCACCTCATTTTTTAATTTTTATTTTTTCGTCATTTTTGGACTTTTCGTCAATGGGAGGGTATTGTCAGTTTAGCGATTTTTAAGCATTTTACTTTATTGCTATTTCTGCGTCCCTTTGCATTCGATTTATAGATTTTTCGGCATTACGCAGTTCTAACGTATCCTATTTTGCTATAATTAGCATTTGCACCAGTTTTTTTAATTTTTATTTTTTGGCCATTTTTGCATTTTTCATCAATGCATACTCAGTCCTAACGTATCCTAGTTTGCTATATTTAGCATTTAACCGGATTTTTTAATTTTTATTTTTTCGTTATTTTTGGACTTTTCGTCAATGGGAGGGTATTCTCAGTTTAGCGATTTTTACGCATTTTACTTTATTGCTATTTCTTCGTCCCTTTGCTTTCCTTTTGTAGATTTTTCGGCATTACGCAGTTCTAACGTATCCTATATTTCTATATGTAGCATTTTAACCAGTTTTTTTAATTTTTATTTTTTGGTCATTTTTGGACTTTTCGTCAATGGGGGGGTATTCTCAGTTTAGCGATTTTTAAGCATTTTACTTTATTGCTATTTCTGCGTCCCTTTGCATTCGATTTGTAGATTTTTCGGCATTACGCAGTTCGAACTTATCCTATTTTGCTATAATTAGCATTTGCACCAGTTTTTTTAATTTTTATTTTTTGGCCATTTTTGCACTTTTCGTCAATGGGGGGGCATTCTCAGTTTAGCGATTTTTAAGCATTTTACATTATTGCTATTTCTGCGTCCCTTTTCATTCGTTTTGTAGATTTTTTGGCATTACGCAGTTCTAACGTATTCTATTTTGCTATATTGAATATTTGCAATAGTTTTTTTTAATTTTTATTTTTTGTCCATTTTTGCACATTTCGTCAAATTAGCGATTTTTAAATATTTTACTTTATTGCTACTTCTGCATCCCTTTGCTTTCCTGTTGTAGATTTTTCGGCATTACTAAGTTCTAACGTATCCTATTTTGCTGTGTGTAGCATGTGCACCATTTTTTTAATTTTTATTTTTTGGGCATTTTTGCAGTTTTCGTCAAGTTAGCGATTTTTAAGCATTTTACTTTATTGCTACTTCTTCATCCCTTTGCTTTCCTTTTGTAGATTTTTCGGCATTACGCAGTTCTAACGTATCCTATTTTGCTATATTTAGAATTTGCACGAGTTTTTTTTAATTTTTATTTTTTGGCCAT
This sequence comes from Deroplatys truncata, assembly GCA_030765065.1. NCBI lineage: Eukaryota > Metazoa > Arthropoda > Insecta > Mantodea > Mantidae > Deroplatys > Deroplatys truncata. The sequence goes on from CM060984.1 coordinate 186,632,380, forward strand.
TTTTGCAGTTATTGTCAATGGAGGCGTTATCTCAGTTTAACGATTTTTAAGCATTTGAATTTATTGCTATTTCCGCGCCCTTTTGCATTCGTTTTGTACATTTTTCGGCATTACTAAGTTCTAACGTATCCTATTTTGCTGTGTGTAGCATGTGGACCATTTTTTTAATTTTTATTTTTTGGGCATTTTTGCAGTTTTCGTCAAGTTAGCGATTTTTAAGCATTTTACTTTATTGCTACTTCTTCATCTCTTTGCTTTCCTTTTGTAGATTTTTCGGCATTACGCAGTTCTAACGTATCCTATTTTGCTATATTTCACATTTGCACCAATTTTTCTAATTTTTATTTTTGGCCATTTTTTTACTTTTCGTCAATGGGGGGGTATTCTCAGTTTAGCGATTCTTAAGCATATTACTTTATTGCTATTCTGCGTCCCTTTGCATTCGTTTTGTACATTTTTCGGCATTACGCAGTCCTAACGTATCATTTTGCAATATTTAGCATTTGCACCAGTTTTATTAATGTTTATTTTTTGGCCATTTTTCAATTTTCCTTAATATTCTCAGTATAGCGATTTTTAAGAATTATACATTATTGCTATTTCTGCGTCCCTTTGCATCCGTTTTGTAGATTTTTCGGCATTACACAGTTCTTACGTATACTATTTTGCTATATTTAGAATTTGCACCAGTTTTTTTATTTTTTTTGGCCATTTTTGCATTTTTCGTCAATGGGAGGGTATTTTGAGTTTAGGGAGTTTTAGGCATTTAACTTTATTGCTATTTCTTCGTCCCTTTGCTTTCCTTTTGTAGATTTTTCGGCATTACCCAGTTCTAACGTATCCTATTTTGCTGTACTAAGCATTTGCACCAGTTTTTTTTAATTTTTGTTTTTTGGCCATTTTGGCAGTTTACGTCAAGTTAGCGTTTTTAAATATTTTACTTTATTGCTACTTCTGCATCCCTTTGCTTTCCTTTTGTAGATTTTTCGGCATTACCCAGTTCTAACGAATCCTTTTGGCTATATTTTGCATTTGCACCAGTTTTTTTAATTTTTATGTTTTGGCCATTTTTGCAGTTTTCGATAATTGGGGGGGGGTATTCTCAGTTTGTCGATTTTTAAGCATTTTAATTTATTGCCATTTTCTGCGTCCCTTTGCATTCGTATTGTAGATTTTTCGGCATTACGCCGTTCTAACGTATCCTATTTTGCTATATGTTACATTTGCACCAGTTTTTTTAATTTTTATTTTTTGGCCATTTTTTTTGCAGTTTTCGTCAATGGGGGTATTCTCTGTTTAGCAATTTTTAAGCATTTTACTTTATTGCTATTTCTGCATCCCTTTGCATTCGTTTTGTTGATTTTTCGGCATACGCAGTCCTAACATATCCTAGTTTGCTATATTTAGCATTTGCACCTCATTTTTTAATTTTTATTTTTTCGTCATTTTTGGACTTTTCGTCAATGGGAGGGTATTGTCAGTTTAGCGATTTTTAAGCATTTTACTTTATTGCTATTTCTGCGTCCCTTTGCATTCGATTTGTAGATTTTTCGGCATTACGCAGTTCTAACGTATCCTATTTTGCTATAATTAGCATTTGCACCAGTTTTTTTAATTTTTATTTTTTGGCCATTTTTGCATTTTTCATCAATGCATACTCAGTCCTAACGTATCCTAGTTTGCTATATTTAGCATTTAACCGGATTTTTTAATTTTTATTTTTTCGTCATTTTTGGACTTTTCGTCAATGGGAGGGTATTCTCAGTTTAGCGATTTTTACGCATTTTACTTTATTGCTATTTCTTCGTCCCTTTGCTTTCCTTTTGTAGATTTTTCGGCATTACGCAGTTCTAACGTATCCTATATTTCTATATGTAGCATTTTAACCAGTTTTTTTAATTTTTATTTTTTGGTCATTTTTGGACTTTTCGTCAATGGGGGGGTATTCTCAGTTTAGCGATTTTTAAGCATTTTACTTTATTGCTATTTCTGCGTCCCTTTGCATTCGATTTGTAGATTTTTCGGCATTACGCAGTTCGAACTTATCCTATTTTGCTATAATTAGCATTTGCACCAGTTTTTTTAATTTTTATTTTTTGGCCATTTTTGCACTTTTCGTCAATGGGGGGGCATTCTCAGTTTAGCGATTTTTAAGCATTTTACATTATTGCTATTTCTGCGTCCCTTTTCATTCGTTTTGTAGATTTTTTGGCATTACGCAGTTCTAACGTATTCTATTTTGCTATATTGAATATTTGCAATAGTTTTTTTTAATTTTTATTTTTTGTCCATTTTTGCACATTTCGTCAAATTAGCGATTTTTAAATATTTTACTTTATTGCTACTTCTGCATCCCTTTGCTTTCCTGTTGTAGATTTTTCGGCATTACTAAGTTCTAACGTATCCTATTTTGCTGTGTGTAGCATGTGCACCATTTTTTTAATTTTTATTTTTTGGGCATTTTTGCAGTTTTCGTCAAGTTAGCGATTTTTAAGCATTTTACTTTATTGCTACTTCTTCATCCCTTTGCTTTCCTTTTGTAGATTTTTCGGCATTACGCAGTTCTAACGTATCCTATTTTGCTATATTTAGAATTTGCACGAGTTTTTTTTAATTTTTATTTTTTGGCCATTTTTGCAGTTATTGTCAATGGAGGCGTTATCTCAGTTTAACGATTTTTAAGCATTTGAATTTATTGCTATTTCCGCGCCCTTTTGCATTCGTTTTGTACATTTTTCGGCATTACGCAGTTCTAACGTATCCTATTTTGCTATATTTAGCATTTGCACCAATTTTTCTAATTTTTATTTTTGGCCATTTTTTTACTTTTCGTCAATAGGGGGGTATTCTCAGTTTAGCGATTTTTAAGCATATTACTTTATTACTATTCTGCGTCCCTTTGCATTCGTTTTGTACATTTTTCGGCATTACGTAGTCCTAACGTATCATTTTGCAATATTTAGCATTTGCACCAGTTTTATTAATGTTTATTTTTTGGCCATTTTTGCAATTTTCCTTAATATTCTCAGTTTAGCGATTTTTAAGAATTTTACATTATTGCTATTTCTGTGTCCCTTTGCATCCGTTTTGTAGATTTTTGGGCATTACACAGTTCTTACGTATACTATTTTGCTATATTTAGAATTTGCACCAGTTTTTTTTATTTTTTTTTTGGCCATTTTTGCATTTTTCGTCAATGGGAGGGTATTTTGAGTTTAGGGATTTTTAGGCATTTTACTTTATTGCTATTTCTTCGTCCCTTTGCTTTCCTTTTGTAGATTTTTCGGCATTACCCAGTTCTAACGTATCCTATTTTCTATACCTAGTATTTGCACCAGTTTTTTTTAATTTTTGTTTTTTGGCCATTTTGGCAGTTTTCGTCAAGTTAGCGTTTTTAAATATTTTACTTTATTGCTACTTCTGCATCCCTTTGCTTTCCTTTTGTAGATTTTTCGGCATTACCCAGTTCTAACGAATCCTTTTGGCTATATTTTGCATTTGCACCAGTTTTTTTAATTTCTATGTTTTGGCCATTTTTGCAGTTTTCGATAATTGGGGGGGTATTCTCAGTTTGTCGATTTTTAAGCATTTTAATTTATTGCCATTTTCTGCGTCCCTTTGCATTCGTATTGTAGATTATTCGGCATTACGCAGTTCTAACGTATCCTATTTTGCTATATGTAGCGTTTGAACCAATTTTTTTAATTTTTATTTTTTGGCCATTTTTGCAGTTTTCGTCTCTGTTTAGCAATTTTTAAGCATTTTACTTTATTGCTATTTCTGCATCCCTTTGCATTCGTTTTGTTGATTTTTCGGCATACGCAGTCCTAACGTATCCTAGTTTGCTATATTTAGCATTTGCACCGGATTTTTTAATTTTTATTTTTTCGTCATTTTTGGACTTTTCGTCAATGGGAGGGTATTCTCAGTTTAGCGATTTTTAAGAATTTTACTTTATTGCTATTTCTGCGTCCCTTTGCATTCGATTTGTAGATTTTTCGGCATTACGCAGTTCTAACGTATCCTATTTTGCTTTAATTAGCATTTGCACCAGTTTGTTTAATTTTTGTTTTTTGGCCATTTTTGCACTTTTCGTCAATGGGGGGGCATTCTCAGTTTAGCGATTTTTAAGCATTTTACATTATTGCTATTTCTGCGTCCCTTTTCATTCGTTTTGTAGATTTTTTGGCATTACGCAGTTCTAACGTATTCTATTTTGCTATATTGAATATTTGCAATAGTTTTTTTTAATTTTTATTTTTTGTCCATTTTTGCACATTTCGTCAAATTAGCGATTTTTAAATATTTTACTTTATTGCTACTTCTGCATCCCTTTGCTTTCTGTTGTAGATTTTTCGGCATTACTAAGTTCTAACGTATCCTATTTTGCTGTGTGTAGCATGTGCACCATTTTTTTAATTTTTATTTTTTGGGCATTTTTGCAGTTTTCGTCAAGTTAGCGATTTTTAAGCATTTTACTTTATTGCTACTTCTTCATCCCTTTGCTTTCCTTTTGTAGATTTTTCGGCATTACGCAGTTCTAACGTATCCTATTTTGCTATATTTAGAATTTGCACGAGTTTTTTTTAATTTTTATTTTTTGGCCATTTTTGCAGTTTTTGTCAATGGAGGCGTTATCTCAGTTTAACGATTTTTAAGCATTTGAATTTATTGCTATTTCCGCGCCCTTTTGCATTCGTTTTGTACATTTTTCGGCATTACGCAGTTCTAACGTATCCTATTTTGCTATATTTAGCATTTGCACCAATTTTTCTAATTTTTATTTTTGGCCATTTTTTTACTTTTCGTCAATAGGGGGGTATTCTCAGTTTAGCGATTTTTAAGCATATTACTTTATTACTATTCTGCGTCCCTTTGCATTCGTTTTGTACATTTTTCGGCATTACGTAGTCCTAACGTATCATTTTGCAATATTTAGCATTTGCACCAGTTTTATTAATGTTTATTTTTTGGCCATTTTTGCAATTTTCCTTAATATTCTCAGTTTAGCGATTTTTAAGAATTTTACATTATTGCTATTTCTGTGTCCCTTTGCATCCGTTTTGTAGATTTTTGGGCATTACACAGTTCTTACGTATACTATTTTGCTATATTTAGAATTTGCACCAGTTTTTTTTATTTTTTTTTTTTGGCCATTTTTGCATTTTTCGTCAATGGGAGGGTATTTTGAGTTTAGGGATTTTTAGGCATTTTACTTTATTGCTATTTCTTCGTCCCTTTGCTTTCCTTTTGTAGATTTTTCGGCATTACCCAGTTCTAACGTATCCTATTTTCTATACCTAGTATTTGCACCAGTTTTTTTTAATTTTTGTTTTTTGGCCATTTTGGCAGTTTTCGTCAAGTTAGCGTTTTTAAATATTTTACTTTATTGCTACTTCTGCATCCCTTTGTTTTCCTTTTGTAGATTTTTCGGCATTACCCAGTTCTAACGAATCCTTTTGGCTATATTTTGCATTTGCACCAGTTTTTTTAATTTCTATGTTTTGGCCATTTTTGCAGTTTTCGATAATTGGGGGGGTATTCTCAGTTTGTCGATTTTTAAGCATTTTAATTTATTGCCATTTTCTGCGTCCCTTTGCATTCGTATTGTAGATTATTCGGCATTACGCAGTTCTAACGTATCCTATTTTGCTATATGTAGCGTTTGAACCAATTTTTTTAATTTTTATTTTTTGGCCATTTTTGCAGTTTTCGTCTCTGTTTAGCAATTTTTAAGCATTTTACTTTATTGCTATTTCTGCATCCCTTTGCATTCGTTTGGTTGATTTTTCGGCATACGCAGTCCTAACGTATCCTAGTTTGCTATATTTAGCATTTGCACCGGATTTTTTAATTTTTATTTTTTCGTCATTTTTGGACTTTTCGTCAATGGGAGGGTATTCTCAGTTTAGCGATTTTTAAGAATTTTACTTTATTGCTATTTCTGCGTCCCTTTGCATTCGATTTGTAGATTTTTCGGAATTACGCAGTTCTAACGTATCCTATTTTGCTTTAATTAGCATTTGCACCAGTTTGTTTAATTTTTATTTTTTGGCCATTTTTGCATTTTTCATCAATGGGGGGGTATTCTCAGTTTAGCGATTTTTATGCATTTTACTTTATTGCTATTTCTTCGTCCCTTTGCTTTCCTTTTGTAGATTTTTCGGCATTACGCAGTTCTAACGTATCCTATATTGCTATATGTAGCATTTGAACCAGTTTTTTTAATTTTTATTTTTTGGCCATTTTTGCAGTTTTCGTCAATGGGGGGGTATTCTCAGTTTAGCGATTTTTGAGCATTTTACTTTATTGCTATTTCTGCGTCCCTTTGCATTCGTTTTGTAGATTTTTCGGCATTACGCAGCTCTAACGTATCCTAGTTTTCTAAATGTAGCATTTGCACCAGTTTTTTAAATTTTTATTTTTTGGTCATTTTTGGACTTTTCGTCAATGGGGGGGCATTCTCAGTTTAGCGATTTTTAAGCATTTTACATTATTGCTATTTCTGTGTCCCTTTTCATTCGTTTTGTAGATTTTTTGGCATTACGCAGTTCTAACGTATTCTATTTTGCTATATTAAATATTTGCAATAGTTTTTTTTAATTTTTATTTTTTGTCCATTTTTGCATATTTCGTCAAGTTAGCGATTTTCAAATATTTTACTTTATTGCTACTTCTGCATCCCTTTGCTTTCCTGTTGTAGATTTTTCGGCATTACTAAGTTCTAACGTATCCTATTTTGCTGTGTGTAGCATTTGCACCATTTTTTTAATTTTTATTTTTTGGGCATTTTTGCAGTTTTCGTCAAGTTAGCGATTTTTAAGCATTTTACTTTATTGCTACTTCTTCATCCCTTTGCTTTCCTTTTGTAGATTTTTCGGCATTACGCAGTTCTAACGTATCCTATTTTGCTATATTTAGAATTTGCACGAGTTTTTCTTAATTTTTATTTTTTGGCCATTTTTGCAGTTTTCGTCAATGGAGGCGTTAACTCAGTTTAAAGATTTTTAAGCATTTTAATTTATTGCTATTTCCGCGCCCTTTTGCATTCGTTTTGTACATTTTTCGGCATTACGCAGTTCAAACGTATCCTATTTTGCTATATTTAGCATTTGCACCAATTTTTCTAATTTTTATTTTTGGCCATTTTTTTACTTTTCGTCAATAGGGGGGTATTCTCAGTTTAGCGATTTTTAAGCATATTACTTTATTGCAATTCTGCGTCCCTTTGCATTCGTTTTGTACATTTTTCGGCATTACGTAGTCCTAAAGTATCATTTTGCAATATTTAGCATTTGCACCAGTTTTACTAATTTTTATTTTTTGGCCATTTTTGCAGTTTTCCTTAAACCCCCCCTCCCCGTATTCTCAGTTTAGCGATTTTTAAGAATTTTACATTATTGCTATTTCTGCGTCTCTTTGCATTCGTTTTGTAGATTTTTCGGCATTACGCAGTCCTAACGTATCATTTTGCAATATTTAGCATTTGCACCAGTTTTATTAATGTTTATTTTTTGGCCATTTTTGCAATTTTCCTTAATATTCTCAGTTTAGCGATTTTTAAGAATTATACATTATTGCTATTTCTGCGTCCCTTTGCATCCGTTTTGTAGATTTTTCGGCATTACACAGTTCTTACGTATACTATTTTGCTATATTTAGAATTTGCACCAGTTTTTTTATTTTTTTTGGCCATTTTTGCATTTTTCGTCAATGGGAGGGTATTTGAGTTTAGGGAGTTTTAGGCATTTTACTTTATTGCTATTTCTTCGTCCCTTTGCTTTCCTTTTGTAGATTTCTCGGCATTACCCAGTTCTAACGTATCCTATTTTGCTATACTAAGTATTTGCACCAGTTTTTTTTAATTTTTGTTTTTTGGCCATTTTGGCAGTTTTCGTCAAGTTAGCGTTTTTAAATATTTTACCTTATTGCTTCTTCTGCATCCCTTTGCTTTCCTTTTGTAGATTTTTCGGCATTACCCAGTTCTAACGAATCCTTTTGGCTATATTTTGCATTTGCACCAGTTTTTTTAATTTTTATGTTTTGGCCATTTTTGCAGTTTTCGATAATTGTGGGGGGTATTCTCAGTTTGTCGATTTTTAAGCATTTTAATTTATTGCCATTTTCTGCGTCCCTTTGCATTCGTTTTGTAGATTTTTCGGCATTACGCAGTTCTAACGTATCCTATTTTGCTATATGTTACATTTGCACCAGTTTTTTTAATTTTTATTTTTTGGTCATTTTTTTTGCAGTTTTCGTCAATGGGGGGGTATTCTCTGTTTAGCAATTTTTAAGCATTTTACTTTATTGCTATTTCTGCATCCCTTTGCATTCGTTTTGTTGATGTTTCGGCATACACAGTCCTAACGTATCCTAGTTTGCTATATTTAGCATTTGCACCGGATTTTTTAATTTTTATTTTTAGGTCATTTTTGGACTTTTCGTCAATGGCAGGGTATTCTCAGTTTAGCGATTTTTAAGCATTTTACTTTATTGCTATTTCTGCGTCCCTTTGCATTCGATTTGTACATTTTTCGGCATTACGCAATTCTAACGTATCCTATTTTGCTATATTTAGCATTTGCACCAGTTTTTTTTAAATTTTATTTCTTGGCCATTTTTGAGTTTTCGTCAATTCGTTCTCAGTTTAGCGATTTTTGTGCATTTTTCTTTATTGCTATTTCTGCGTCCCTTTGCTTTCCTTTTGTAGATTTATCGTCATTACGCAGTTCTAACGTATCCTATATTGCTATATGTAGCATTTGCACCAGTTTTTTTAATTTTTTTTTTTTGGCCATTTTTGTACTTTTCGTCAATGGTGGGGTGATTCTCAATTCCATTTTCTCTCATTTTACTTTATTGCTATTTCTGCGTCCCTTTGCATTCGTTTTGCAGATTATTCGGCATTACGCAGTTCTAAGGTATTCTATTTTGCTATATGTAGCATTTGCACAAGTTTTTTAAATTTTTATTTTTTGGTCATTTTTGGACTTTTCGTCAATGGGGGGGGTATTCTCAGTTTAGCGATTTTTAAGCATTTTACTTTATTGCTATTTCTGCGTCCCTTTGCATTCGATTTGTAGATTTTTCGGCATTACGCAGTACGAACGTATCCTATTTCGCTATAATTAGCATTTGCACCAGTTTTTTTAATTTTTATTTTTTGGCCACTTTCTCACTTTTCGTCAATGGGGGGGGCATTCTCAGTTTAGCGATTTTTAAGCATTTTACATTATTGCTATTTCTGCGTCCCTTTTCATTCGTTTTGTAGATTTTTTGTTATTACGCAGTTCTAACGTATTCTATTTTGCTATATTAAATATTTGCACCAGTTTTTTTTAATTTTTATTTTTGTCCATTTTTGCACATTTCGTCAAGTTAGCGATTTTTAAATATTTTACTTTATTGCTACTTCTTCATCCCTTTGCTTTCCTTTTTTAGATTTTTCGGCATTACGCAGTTCTAACGTATCCTATTTTGCTATATGTCACCAATTTTTCTAATTTTTATTTTTGGCCATTTTTTTACTTTTCGTCAATGGGGGGGGGCATTCTCAGTTTAGCGATTTTTAAGCATATTACTTTATTGCTATTCTGCGTCCCTTTGCATTCGTTTTGTACATTTTTCGGCATTACGTAGTCCTAACGTATCATTTTGCAATATTTAGCATATGCACCAGTTTTACTAGTTTTTATTTTTTGGCCATTTTTGCAGTTTTCCTTAAACCCCCCCCCGTATTCTCAGTTTAGCGATTTTTAAGAATTTTACATTATTGCTATTTCTGCGTACCTTTGCATTCGTTTTTGTTGATTTTTCGGCATTACGCAATTCTTACGTATCCTATTTTGCTATATTTAGCATTTGCTTCAGTTTACTTAATATTTATTTTTTGGCCATTTTTGCAGTTTTCATCAGTTTAGCGATTTTTAAGCATTTTACTTTATTGCTATTTCTGCGTCCCTTTGCATTCGTTTTGTAGATTTTTCGGCATTACGCAGTCCTAACGTATCATTTTGCAATATTTAGCATTTGCACCAGTTTTATTAATGTTTATTTTTTGGCCATTTTTGAAATTTTCCTTAATATTCTCAGTTTAGCGATTTTTAAGAATTATACATTATTGCTATTTCTGCGTCCCTTTGCATCCGTTTTGTAGATTTTTCGGCATTACACAGTTCTTACGTATACTATTTTGCTATATTTAGAATTTGCACCAGTTTTTTTATTTTTTTGGCCATTTTTGCATTTTTCGTCAATGGGAGGGTATTTTCAGTTTAGGGATTTTTAGGCATTTTACTTTATTGCTATTTCTTCGTCCCTTTGCTTTCCTTTTGTAGATTTTTCGGCATTACCCAGTTCTAACGTATCCTATTTTGCTATAGTAAGCATTTGCACCAGTTTTTTTTAATTTTTGTTTTTTGGCCATTTTGGAAGTTTTCGTCAAGTTAGCGTTTTTAAATATTTTACTTTATTGCTACTTCTGCATCCCTTTGCTTTCCTTTTGTAGATTTTTCCGCATTACCCAGTTCTAACGAATCCTTTTGGCTATATTTTGCATTTGCACCAGTTTTTTTAATTTTTATGTTTTGGCCATTTTTGCAGTTTTCGATAATTGGGGGGGGGTATTCTCAGTTTGTCGATTTTTAAGCATTTTAATTTATTGCCATTTTCTGCGTCCCTTTGCATTCGTATTGTAGATTTTTCGGCATTACGCAGTTCTAACGTATCCTATTTTGCTATATGTTACATTTGCACCAGTTTTTTTAATTTTTATTTTTTGGCCATTTTTGCATTTTTCATCAATGGGGGGTTTTCTCAGTTTAGCGATTTTTGAGCATTTTACTTTATTGCTATTTCTGCGTCCCTATGCATTCGTTTTGTAGATTTTTCGGCATTACGCAGTTCTAACGTATCCTATTTCACTATATGTAACATTTGCACCAGTTTTTTTAATTTTTATTTTTTGGCCATTTTTGCACCTTTCGTCATTTTCATTTTCGCTCATTTTACTTTATTGCTATTTCTGCCTCCCTTTGCATTCGTTTTGTAGATTATTCGGCATTACGCAATTCTAACGTTTTCTATTTTGCTATATGTAGCATTTGCACCAGTTTTTTTAATTTTTATTTTTTGCCATTTTTGCAGTTTTCGTCAATGGGGGATATTCTCAGTTTAGGGATTTTTACCCATTTTCCTTTATTGCTATTTATTCGTCCCTTTTCTTTCCTTTTGTAGATTTTTCGGCATTACGCAGTTCTAACGTATCCTATTTTGCTGTATTTAGCATTTGCACCAGTTTTTTTTAATTTTTATTTTTCGGCCATTTTTGCAGTTTTCGTCAATGGGGGGGTATTCTCAGTTTAGCGTTTTTTGCGCATTTGACTTTATTGCTATTTCTGCGTCCCTGTGCATTCGTTTTGTAGATTTTTCGGCATTACGCAGCTCTAACGTATCCTATTTTTCTAAATGTAACATTTGAACCAGTTTTTTAAATTTTTTTTTGGTCATTTTTGGACTTTTCGTCAATGGGGGGGGGGTATTCTCAGTTTAGCGATTTTTAAGCATTTTACTTTATTGCTATTTCTACGTCCCTTTGCATTCGATTTGTAGATTTTTCGGCATTACGCAGTTCGAACGTATCCTATTTTGCTATAATTAGCATTTGCACCAGTTTTTTTAATTTTTATTTTTTGGCCATTTTTGCACTTTTCGTCAATGGGGGGCATTCTCAGTTTAGCGATTTTTAAGCATTTTACATTATTGCTATTTCTGCGTCCCTTTTCATTCGTTTTGTTGATTTTTTGGCATTACGCAGTTCTAACGTATTCTATTTTGCTATATTAGATATTTGCAATAGTTTTTTTAATTTTTATTTTTTGTCCATTTTTGCACATTTCGTCAAGTTAGCGATTTTTAAATGTTTTACTTTATTGGTACTTCTGCATCCCTTTGCTTTCCTGTTGTAGATTTTTCGGCATTACTAAGTTCTAACGTATCCTATTTTGCTGTGTGTAGCATTTGCACCATTTTTTTAATTTTTATTTTTTGGGCATTTTTGCAGTTTTCGTCAAGTTAGCGATTTTTAAGCATTTTACTTTATTGCTACTTCTTCATCCCTTTGCTTTCCTTTTGTAGATTTTTCGGCATTACGCAGTTCTAACGTATCCTATTTTGCTATATTTAGAATTTGCACGAGTTTTTTTTAATTTTTATTTTTTGGCCATTTTTGCAGTTTTCGTCAGTTTTCGTTATCTCAGTTTAACGATTTTTAAGCATTTTAATTTATTACTATTTCCGCGCCCTTTTGCATTCGTTTTGTACATTTTTCGGCATTACGCAGTTCTAACGTATCCTATTTGGCTATATTTTGCATTTGCACAAGTTTTATTAATTTTTATGTTTTGGCCATTTTTGCAGTTTTCGATAATTGGGGGGGGGGGTATTCTCAGTTTGTCGATTTTTAAGCATTTTAATTTATTGCCATTTTCTGCGTCCCTTTGCATTCGTTTTGTAGATTTTTCGGCATTACGCAGTTCTAACGTATCCTATTTTGCTATATGTTACATTTGCACCACTTTTTTTAATTTTTATTTTTTGGCCATTATTTTGCAGTTTTCGTCAATGGGGGGGTATTCTCAGTTTAGCAATTTTTAAGCATTTTACTTTATTGCTATTTCTGCATCCCTTTGCATTCGTTTTGTTGATTTTTCGGCATACGCAGTCCTAACGTATCCTAGTTTGCTATATTTAGCATTTGCACCGGATTTTTTAATTTTTATTTTTTGGCCATTTTTGGACTTTTCGTAAATGGGAGGGTATTCTCAGTTTAGCGATTTTTAAGCATTTTACTTTATTGCAATTTCTGCGTCCCTTTGCATTCGATTTGTACATTTTTCGGCATTACGCAGTTCTAACGTATCCTATATTGCTATATGTAGCATTTGCACCAGTTTTTTTAATTTTTATATTTTGGTCATTTTTGGACTTTTCGTCAGTGGGGGGGTATTCTCAGTTTAGCGATTTTTAAGCATTTTACTTTATTGCTATTTCTGCGTCCCTTTGCATTCGATTTGTAGATTTTTCGGCATTACGCAGTTCTAACGTATCCTATTTTGCTATATTTAGCATTTGCACCAGTTTTTTTAATTTTTATTTTTTGGCCATTTTTGTACTTTTCGTCAATGGTGGGGGATTCTCAATTTCATTTTCTCTCATTTTACTTTATTGCTATTTCTGCGTCCCTTTGCATTCGTTTTGCAGATTATTCGGCATTACGCAGTTCTAACGTGTTCTATTTTGCTATATGTAGCATTTGCACCAGTTTTTTTTAATTTCTATTTTTTGGCCATTTTTGTACTTTTCGTCAATGGTGGGGGATTCTCAATTTCATTTTCTCTCATTTTACTTTATTGCTATTTCTGCGTCCCTTTGCATTCGATTTGTAGATTTTTCGGCATGACGCAGTTCTAATGTATCCTATTTTGCTATAATTAGCATTTGCACCAGTTTTTTTAATTTTTATTTTTTGGCCATTTTTGCATTTTTCATCAATGGGGGGGTATTCTCAGTTTAGCGATTTTTACGCATTTTACTTTATTGCTATTTCTTCGTCCCTTTGCTTTCCTTTTGTAGATTTTTCGGCATTACGCAGTTCTAACGTATCCTATAATGCTATATGTAGCATTTGAACCAGTTTTTTTAATTTTTATTTTTTGGCCATTTTTGCAGTTTTCGTCAATGGGGGGGTATTCTCAGTTTAGCGATTTTTGAGCATTTTACTTTATTGCTATTTCTGCGTCCCTATGCATTCGTTTTGTAGATTTTTCGGCATTACGCAGTTCTAACGTATCCTATTTCACTATATGTAGCATTTGCACCAGTTTTTTTAATTTTTATTTTTTGCCATTCTTGCACCTTTCGTCAATAGGGGGGGATTCTCATTTTCATTTTCGCTCATTTTACTTTATTGCTATTTCTGCGTCCCTTTGCATTCGTTTTGTAGATTATTCGGCATTACGCAGTTCTAACGTATCCTATATTGCTATATGTAGCATTTGCACCAGTTTTTTTAATTTTTATATTTTGGTCATTTTTGGACTTTTCGTCAGTGGGGGGGTATTCTCAGTTTAGCGATTTTTAAGCATTTTACTTTATTGCTATTTCTGCGTCCCTTTGCATTCGATTTGTAGATTTTTCGGCATTACGCAGTTCTAACGTATCCTATTTTGCTATATTTAGCATTTGCACCAGTTTTTTTAATTTTTATTTTTTGGCCATTTTTGTACTTTTCGTCAATGGTGGGGGATTCTCAATTTCATTTTCTCTCATTTTACTTTATTGCTATTTCTGCGTCCCTTTGCATTCGTTTTGCAGATTATTCGGCATTACGCAGTTCTAACGTATTCTATTTTGCTATATGTAGCATTTGCACCAGTTTTTTTAATTTTTATTTTTTGGCCATTTTTGTACTTTTCGTCAATGGTGGGGGATTCTCAATTTCATTTTCTCTCATTTTACTTTATTGCTATTTCTGCGTCCCTTTGCATTCGATTTGTAGATTTTTCGGCATTACGCAGTTCTAATGTATCCTATTTTGCTATAATTAGCATTTGCACCAGTTTTTTTAATTTTTATTTTTTGGCCATTTTTGCATTTTTCATCAATGGGGGGGGGTATTCTCAGTTTAGCGATTTTTACGCATTTTACTTTATTGCTATTTATTCGTCCCTTTGCTTTCCTTTTGTAGGTTTTTCGGCATTACGCAGTTCTAACGTATCCTATAATGCTATATGTAGCATTTGAACCAGTTTTTTTTAATTTTTGTTTTTTGGCCATTTTGGCAGTTTTCGTCAAGTTAGCATTTTTAAATATTTTACTTTATTGCTACTTCTGCATCCCTTTGCTTTCCTTTTGTAGATTTTTCGGCATTACCCAGTTCTAACGAATCCTTTTGGCTATATTTTACATTTGCACCAGTTTTATTAATTTTTATGTTTTGGCCATTTTTGCAGTTTTCTATAATTGGGGGGGAGGTATTCTCAGTTTGTCGATTTTTAAGCATTTTAATTTATTGCCATTTTCTGCGTCCCTTTGCATTCATTTTGTAGATTTTTCGGCATTACGCAGTTCTAACGTATCCTATTTTGCTATATGTTACATTTGCACCAGTTTTTTTAATTTTTATTTTTTGGCCATTTTTTTGCAGTTTTCGTCAATGGGGGGGTATTCTCAGTTTAGCATTTTTTAAACATTTTACTTTATTGCTATTTCTGCATCCCTTTGCATTCGTTTTGTTGATTTTTCGGTATACGCAGTCCTAACGTATCCTAGTTTGCTATATGTTACATTTGCACCGGATTTTTTAATTTTTATTTTTTGGTCATTTTTGGACTTTTCGTCAATGGGAGGGTATTCTCAGTTTAGCGATTTTTAAGCATTTTACTTTATTGCTATTTCTGCGTCCCTTTGCATTCGATTTGTACATTTTTCGGCATTACGCAGTTCTAACGTATCCTATATTGCTATATGTAGCATTTGCACCAGTTTTTTTAATTTTTATTTTTTGGTCATTTTTGGACTTTTCGTCAGTGGGGGGGTATTCTCAGTTTAGCGATATTTAAGCATTTTACTTTAATGCTATTTCTGCGTCCCTTTGCATTCGATTTGTAGATTTCTCGGCATTACGTAGTTCTAACGTATCCTATTTTGCTATATTTAGCATTTGCACCAGTTTTTTTAATTTTTATTTTTTGGCCATTTTTGTACTTTTCGTCAATGGTGGGGGATTCTCAATTTCATTTTCTCTCATTTTACTTTATTGCTATTTCTGCGTCCCTTTGCATTCGTTTTGCAGATTATTCGGCATTACGCAGTTCTAACGTATTCTATTTTGCTATATGTAGCATTTGCACCAGTTTTTTTAATTTTTATTTTTTGGCCATTTTTGTACTTTTCGTCAATGGTGGGGGATTCTCAATTTCATTTTCTCTCATTTTACTTTATTGCTATTTCTGCGTCCCTTTGCATTCGATTTGTAGATTTTTCGGCATGACGCAGTTCTAATGTATCCTATTTTGCTATAATTAGCATTTGCACCAGTTTTTTTTTAATTTTTACTTTTTGGCCATTTTTGCAGTTTTCGTCAATGGGGGATATTCTCGGTTTAGGGATTTTTACCCATTTCACTTTATTGCTATTTATTGGACCCTTTGCTTTCCTTTTGTAGATTTTTCGGCATTAGTCAGTTCTAACGTATCCTATTTTGCTATATTTAGCATTTGCACCAGCTTTTTTTTAATTTTTATTTTTTGGCCATTTTTGAGATTTCGTCAATGGGGGGGTATTCTCAGTTTAGCGATTTTTGCGCATTTTACTTTATTGCTATTTCTGCGTCCCTTTGCTTTCCTTTTGTAGATTTTTCGGCATTACGCAGTTCTAACGTATCCTATATTGCTATATGTAGCATTTGCACCAGTTTTTTTAATTTTTATTTTTTGGTCATTTTTGGACTTTTCGTCAATGAGAGGGTATTCTCAGTTTAGCGATTTTTAAGCATTTTACTTTATTGCTATTTCTGCGTCCCTTTGCATTCGATTTGTACATTTTTCGGCATTACGCAGTTCTAACGTATCCTATATTGCTATATGTAGCATTTGCACCAGTTTTTTTAATTTTTATTTTTTGGTCATTTTTGGACTTTTCGTCAGTGGGGGGGGTATTCTCAGTTTAGCGATTTTTAAGCATTTTACTTTAATGCTATTTCTGCGTCCCTTTGCATTCGATTTGTAGATTTTTCGGCATTACGTAGTTCTAACGTATCCTATTTTGCTATATTTAGCATTTGCACCAGTTTTTTTAATTTTTATTTTTTGGCCATTTTTGTACTTTTCGTCAATGGTGGGGGATTCTCAATTTCATTTTCTCTCATTTTACTTAATTGCTATTTCTGCGTCCCTTTGCATTCGTTTTGCAGATTATTCGGCATTACGCAGTTCTAACGTATTCTATTTTGCTATATGTAGCATTTGCACCAGTTTTTTTAATTTTTATTTTTTGGCCATTTTTGTACTTTTCGTCAATGGTGGGGATTCTCAATTTCATTTTCTCTCATTTTACTTTATTGCTATTTCTGCGTCCCTTTGCATTCGATTTGTAGATTTTTCGGCATGACGCAGTTCTAATGTATCCTATTTTGCTATAATTAGCATTTGCACCAGTTTTTTTAATTTGTTATTTTTTGGCCATTTTTGCATTTTTCATCAATGGGGGGGTATTCTCAGTTTAGCGATTTTTACGCATTTTACTTTATTGCTATTTCTTCGTCCCTTTACTTTCCTTTTGTAGATTTTTCGGCATTACGCAGTTCTAACGTATCCTATATTGCTATATGTAGCATTTGAACCAGTTTTTTTAATTTTTATTTTTTGGCCATTTTTGCAGTTTTCGTCAATGGGGGGGTATTCTCAGTTTAGCGATTTTTGAGCATTTTACTTTATTGCTATTTCTGCGTCCCTATGCATTCGTTTTGTAGATTTTTCGGCATTACGCAGTTCTAACGTATCCTATTTCACTATATGTAACATTTGCACCAGTTTTTTTAATGTTTATTTTTTGGCCATTTTTGCACCTTTCGTCAATAGGGGGGGATTCTCATTTTCATTTTCATTCATTTTACTTTATTGCTATTTCTGCGTCCCTTTGCATTCGTTTTGTAGATTATTCGGCATTACGCAATTCTAACGTATTCTATTTTGCTATATGTAGCATTTGCACCAGTTTTTTTAATTTTTATTTTTTGCCATTTTTGCAGTTTTCGTCAATGGGGGATATTCTCGGTTTAGGGATTTTTACCCATTTCACTTTATTGCTATTTATTGGACCCTTTGCTTTCCTTTTGTAGATTTTTCGGCATTACGCAGTTCTAACGTATCCTATTTTGCTATATTTAGCATTTGCACCAGTTTTTTTTTAATTTTTATTTTTTGGCCATTTTTGCAGTTTTCCTTACTAACCCAATCCCCCCCCCGTTTTCTCAGTTTAGCGATTTTTAAGAATTTTACATTATTGCTATTTCTGCGTCCATTTGCATTCGTTTTGTAGATTTTTCGGCATTACGCAATTCCTACGTATCCTATTTTGCTATATTTAGCATTTGGTTCAGTTTAGTTAATGTTTATTTTGGGCCATTTTTGCAGTTTTCATCAGTTTAGCGATTTTTAAGCATTTTACTTTATTGCTATTTCTGCGTCCCTTTGCATTCGTTTTGTAGATTTTTCGGCATTACGCAGTCCTAACGTATCATTTTGCAATATTTAGCATTTGCACCAGTTTTATTAATGTTTATCTTTTGGCCATTTTTGCAAATTTCCTTAATATTCTCAGTTTAGCGATTTTTAAGAATTTTACATTATTGCTATTTCTGTGTCCCTTTGCATCCGTTTTGTAGATTTTTCGGCATTACACAGTTCTTACGTATACTATTTTGCTATATTTAGAATTTGCACCACTTTTTTTATTTTTTTTGGCCATTTTTGCATTTTTCGTCAATGGGAGGGTATTTTGAGTTTAGGGATTTTTAGGCCTTTTACTTTATTGCTATTTCTTCGTCCCTTTGCTTTCCTTTTGTAGATTTTTCGGCATTACCCAGTTCTAACGTATCCTATTTTGCTATACTAAGCATTTGCACCAGTTTTTTTTAATTTCTGTTTTTTGGCCATTTTGGCAGTTTTCGTCAAGTTAGCGTTTTTAAATATTTTACTTTATTGCTACTTCTGCATCCCTTTGCTTTCCTTTTGTAGATTTTTCGGCATTACCCAGTTCTAACGAATCCTTTTGGCTATATTTTGCATTTGCACCAGTTTTTTTAATTTTTATGTTTTGGCCATTTTTGCAGTTTTCGATAATGGGGGGGGTATTCTCAGTTTGTCGATTTTTAAGCATTTTAATTTATTGCCATTTTCTGCGTCCCTTTGCATTCGTATTGTAGATTTTTCGGCATTACGCAGTTCTAGCGTATCCTATTTTGCTATATGTTACATTTGCACCAGTTTTTTTAATTTTTATTTTTTGGCCATTTTTTTGCAGTTTTCGTCAATGGGGGGGTATTCTCTGTTTAGCGATTTTTAAGCATTTTACTTTATTGCTATTTCTGCGTCCCTTTGCATTCGATTTGTAGATTTTTCGGCATTACGCAGTTCTATTGTATCCTATTTTGCTATAATTAGCATTTGCACCAGTTTTTTTAATTTTTATTTTTTGGCCATTTTTGCATTTTTCATCAATGGGGGGGTATTCTCAGTTTAGCGATTTTTACGCATTTTACTTTATTGCTATTTCTTCGTCCCTTTGCATTCGATTTGTAGATTTTTCGGCATTACGCAGTTCTAACGTATCCTATTTTGCTATATTTAGCATTTGCACCAGTTTTTTTAATTTTTATTTTTTGGCCATTTTTGTACTTTTCGTCAATGGTGGGGGATTCTCAATTTCATTTTTTCTCATTTTACTTTATTGCTATTTCTGCGTCCCTTTGCTTTCCTTTTGTAGATTTTTCGGCATTACGCAGTTCTAACGTATCCTATTTCACTATATGTAACATTTGCACCAGTTTTTTTAATGTTTATTTTTTGGCCATTTTTGCACCTTTCGTCAATAGGGGGGGATTCTCATTTTCATTTTCATTCATTTTACTTTATTGCTATTTCTGCGTCCCTTTGCATTCGTTTTGTAGATTATTCGGCATTACGCAATTCTAACGTATTCTATTTTGCTATATGTAGCATTTGCACCAGTTTTTTTAATTTTTATTTTTTGCCATTTTTGCAGTTTTCGTCAATGGGGGATATTCTCGGTTTAGGGATTTTTACCCATTTCACTTTATTGCTATTTATTGGACCCTTTGCTTTCCTTTTGTAGATTTTTCGGCATTACGCAGTTCTAACGTATCCTATTTTGCTATATTTAGCATTTGCACCAGTTTTTTTTTAATTTTTATTTTTTGGCCATTTTTGAGTTTTCGTCAGTGGGGGGGTATTCTCAGTTTAGCGATTTTTAAGCATTTTACTTTATTGCTATTTCTGCGTCCCTATGCATTCGATTTGTAGATTTTTCGGCATTACGCAGTTCTAACGTATCCTATTTTGCTATATTTAGCATTTGCACCAGTTTTTTTAATTTTTATTTTTTGGCCATTTTTGTACTTTTCGTCAATGGTGGGGGATTCTCAATTTCATTTTCTCTCATTTTACTTTATTGCTATTTCTGCCTCCCTTTGCATTCGTTTTGTAGATTATTCGGCATTACGCAGTTCTAACGTATCCTATTTTGCTATATTTAGCATTTGCACCAGTTTTTTTTAATTTTTATTTTTCGGCCATTTTTGCAGTTTTCGTCAATGGGGGGGTATTCTCAGTTTAGCGTTTTTTGCGCATTTTGCTTTATTGCTATTTCTGCGTCCCTTTGCATTCGTTTTGTAGATTTTTCGGCATTACGCAGCTCTAACGTATCCTATTTTTCTAAATGTAGCATTTGCACCAGTTTTTTAAATTTTTATTTTTTGGTCATTTTTGGACTTTTCGTCAATGGGGGGGGGTATTCTCAGTTTAGCGATTTTTAAGCATTTTACTTTATTGCTATTTCTGCGTCCCTTTGCATTCGATTTGTAGATTTTTCGGCATTACGCAGTTCGAACCTATCCTATTTTGCTATAATTAGCATTTGCACCAGTTTTTTTAATTTTTATTTTTTGGCCATTTTTGCACTTTTCGTCAATGAGGGGCATTCCCAGTTTAGCTATTTTTAAGCATTTTACATTATTGCTATTTCTGCGTCCCTTTTCATTCGTTTGGTAGATTTTTTGGCATTACGCAGTTCTAACGTATCATTTTGCAATATTTAGCATTTGCACCAGTTTAACTAATTCTTATTTTTTGGCCATTTTTGCAGTTTTCCTTACTAACCCAATCCCCCCCCCGTTTTCTCAGTTTAGCGATTTTTAAGAATTTTACATTATTGCTATTTCTGCGTCCATTTGCATTCGTTTTGTAGATTTTTCGGCATTACGCAATTCCTACGTATCCTATTTTGCTATATTTAGCATTTGGTTCAGTTTAGTTAATGTTTATTTTGGGCCATTTTTGCAGTTTTCATCAGTTTAGCGATTTTTAAGCATTTTACTTTATTGCTATTTCTGCGTCCCTTTGCATTCGTTTTGTAGATTTTTCGGCATTACGCAGTCCTAACGTATCATTTTGCAATATTTAGCATTTGCACCAGTTTTATTAATGTTTATCTTTTGGCCATTTTTGCAAATTTCCTTAATATTCTCAGTTTAGCGATTTTTAAGAATTTTACATTATTGCTATTTCTGTGTCCCTTTGCATCCGTTTTGTAGATTTTTCGGCATTACACAGTTCTTACGTATACTATTTTGATATATTTAGAATTTGCACCACTTTTTTTATTTTTTTTGGCCATTTTTGCATTTTTCGTCAATGGGAGGGTATTTTGAGTTTAGGGATTTTTAGGCCTTTTACTTTATTGCTATTTCTTCGTCCCTTTGCTTTCCTTTTGTAGATTTTTCGGCATTACCCAGTTCTAACGTATCCTATTTTGCTATACTAAGCATTTGCACCAGTTTTTTTTAATTTCTGTTTTTTGGCCATTTTGGCAGTTTTCGTCAAGTTAGCGTTTTTAAATATTTTACTTTATTGCTACTTCTGCATCCCTTTGCTTTCCTTTTGTAGATTTTTCGGCATTACCCAGTTCTAACGAATCCTTTTGGCTATATTTTGCATTTGCACCAGTTTTTTTAATTTTTATGTTTTGGCCATTTTTGCAGTTTTCGATAATGGGGGGGGTATTCTCAGTTTGTCGATTTTTAAGCATTTTAATTTATTGCCATTTTCTGCGTCCCTTTGCATTCGTATTGTAGATTTTTCGGCATTACGCAGTTCTAACGTATCCTATTTTGCTATATGTTACATTTGCACCAGTTTTTTTAATTTTTATTTTTTGGCCATTTTTTTGCAGTTTTCGTCAATGGGGGGGTATTCTCTGTTTAGCAATTTTTAAGCATTTTACTTTATTGCTATTTCTGCATCCCTTTGCATTCGATTTGTTGATTTTTCGGCATACGCAGTCCTAACGTATCCTAGTTTGCTATATTTAGCATTTGCACCGGATTTTTTAATTTTTATTTTTTCGTCATTTTGGACTTTTCGTCAATGGGAGGGTATTCTCAGTTTAGCGATTTTTAAGCATTTTACTTTATTGCTATTTCTGCGTCCCTTTGCATTCGATTTGTAGATTTTTCGGCATAAACGCAGTTCTATTGTATCCTATTTTGCTATAATTAGCATTTGCACCAGTTTTTTTAATTTTTATTTTTTGGCCATTTTTGCATTTTTCATCAATGGGGGGGGGTATTCTCAGTTTAGCGATTTTTACGCATTTTACTTTATTGCTATTTCTTCGTCCCTTTGCATTCGATTTGTAGATTTTTCGGCATTACGCAGTTCTAACGTATCCTATTTTGCTATATTTAGCATTTGCACCAGTATTTTTAATTCTTATTTTTTGGCCATTTTTGTACTTTTCGTCAATGGTGGGGGATTCTCAATTTCATTTTTTCTCATTTTACTTTATTGCTATTGCTGCGTCCCTTTCCTTTCCTTTTGTAGATTTTTCGGCATTACGCAGTTCTAACGTATCCTATTTCACTATATGTAACATTTGCACCAGTTTTTTTAATGTTTATTTTTTGGCCATTTTTTCACCTTTCGTCAATAGGGGGGGATTCTCATTTTCATTTTCGCTCATTTTACTTTATTGCTATTTCTGCGTCCCTTTGCATTCGTTTTGTAGATTATTCGGCATTACGCAATTCTAACGTATTCTATTTTGCTATATGTAGCATTTGCAACAGTTTTTTTAATTTTTATTTTTTGCTATTTTTGCAGTTTTCGTCAATGGGGGATATTCTCAGTTTAGGGATTTTTACCCATTTTACTTTATTGCAATTTATTCGTCCCTTTGGTTTCCTTTTGTAGATTTTTCGGCATTACGCAGTTCTAACGTATCCTATTTTGCTATATTTAGCATTTGCACCAGTTTTTTTTAATTTTTATTTTTGGGCCATTTTTGAGTTTTCGTCAATGGGGGGGGGGTACTTTCAGTTTAGCGATTTTTGCGCATTTTACTTTATTGCTATTTCTGCGTCCCTTTGCTTTCCTTTTGTAGATTTTTCGGCATTACGCAGTTCTAACGTATCCTATATTGCTATATGTAGCATTTGCACCAGTTTTTTAAATTTTTATTTTTTGGTCATTTTTGGACTTTTCGTCAGGGGGGGGGTATTCTCAGTTTAGCGATTTTTAAGCATTTTACTTTATTGCTATTTCTGCGTCCCTTTGCATTCGATTTGTAGATTTTTCGGCATTACGCAGTTCTAACGTATCCTATTTTGCTATATTTAGCATTTGCACCAGTTTTTTTAATTTTTATTTTTTGGCCATTTTTGTACTTTTCGTCAATGGTGGGGGATTCTCAATTTCATTTTCTCTCATTTTACTTTATTGCTATTTCTGCGTCCCTTTGCTTTCCTTTTGTAGATTTTTCGGCATTACGCAGTTCTAACGTATCCTATATTGCTATATGTAGCATTTGCACCAGTTTTTTTAATTTTTATTTTTTGGTCATTTTTGGACTTTTCGTCAGTGGGGGGGTATTCTCAGTTTAGCGATTTTTAAGCATTTTACTTTATTGCTATTTCTGCGTCCCTTTGCATTCGATTTGTAGATTTTTCGGCATTACGCAGTTCTAACGTATCCTATTTTGCTATATTTAGCATTTGCACCAGTTTTTTTAATTTTTATTTTTTGGCCATTTTTGTACTTTTCGTCAATGGTGGGGGATTCTCAATTTCATTTTTTCTCATTTTACTTTATTGCTATTTCTGCGTCCCTTTGCTTTCCTTTTGTAGATTTTTCGGCATTACGCAGTTCTAACGTATCCTATATTGCTATATGTAGCATTTGAACCAGTTTTTTTAATTTTTATTTTTTGGCCATTTTTGCAGTTTTCGTCAATGGGGGGGGTATTCTCAGTTTAGCGATTTTTGAGCATTTTACTTTATTGCTATTTCTGCGTCCCTTTGCATTCGTTTTTTAGATTTTTCGGCATTACGCAGTTCTAACGTATCCTATTTCACTATATGTAACATTTGCACCAGTTTTTTTAATTTTTATTTTCTGGCCATTTTTGCACCTTTCGTCAATAGGGGGGGATTCTCGTTTTCATTATCGCCCATTTTACTTTATTGCTATTTATTCGTCCCTTTGCTTTCCTTTTGTAGATTTTTCGGCATTACGCAGTTCTAACGTATCCTATATTGCTATATTTAGCATTTGCACCAGTTTTTTTTTAATTTTTATTTTTTGGCCATTTTTGAGTTTTTGTCAATGGGGGGGGGTATTCTCAGTTTAGCGATTTTTGCGCATTTTACTTTATTGCTATTTCTGCGTCCCTTTGCTTTCCTTTTGTAGATTTTTCGGCATTACGTAGTTCTAACGTATCCTATATTGCTATATGTAGCGTTTGCACCAGTTTTTTTAATTTTTAGTTTTTGGTCATTTTTGGACTTGTCGTCAGTGGGGGGGTATTCTCAGTTTAGCGATTTTTAAGCATTTTACTTTATTGCTATTTCTGCGTCCCTTTGCATTCGATTTGTAGATTTTTCGGCATTACGCAGTTCGAACCTATCCTATTTTGCTATAATTAGCATTTGCACCAGTTTTTTTAATTTTTATTTTTTGGCCATTTTTGCACTTTTCGTCAATGAGGGGGCATTCCCAGTTTAGCGATTTTTAAGCATTTTACATTATTGCTATTTCTGCGTCCCTTTTCATTCGTTTTGTAGATTTTTTGGCATTACGCAGTTCTAACGTATCATTTTGCAATATTTAGCATTTGCACCAGTTTAACTAATTTTTATTTTTTGGCCATTTTTGCAGTTTTCCTTACTAACCCAATCCCCCCCCCCCCGTTTTCTCAGTTTAGCGATTTTTAAGAATTTTACATTATTGCTATTTCTGCGTCCATTTACATTCGTTTTGTAGATTTTTCGGCATTACGCAATTCCTACGTATCCTATTTTGCTATATTTAGCATTTGGTTCAGTTTAGTTAATGTTTATTTTGGGCCATTTTTGCAGTTTTCATCAGTTAAGCGATTTTTAAGCATTTTACTTTATTGCTATTTCTGCGTCCCTTTGCATTCGTTTTGTAGATTTTTCGGCATTACGCAGTCCTAACGTATCATTTTGCAATATTTAGCATTTGCACCAGTTTTATTAATGTTTATCTTTTGGCCATTTTTGCAAATTTCCTTAATATTCTCAGTTTAGCGATTTTTAAGAATTTTACATTATTGCTATTTCTGTGTCCCTTTGCATCCGTTTTGTAGATTTTTCGGCATTACACAGTTCTTAGTATACTATTTTGCTATATTTAGAATTTGCACCACTATTTTTTATTTTTTTTGGCCATTTTTGCATTTTTCTCCAATGGGAGGGTATTTTGAGTTTAGGGATTTTTAGGCATTTTACTTTAATGCTATTTCTTCGTCCCTTTGCTTTCCTTTTGTAGATTTTTCGGCATTACCCAGTTCTAACGTATCCTATTTTGCTATACTAAGCATTTGCACCAGTTTTTTTTTAATTTCTTTTTTTTGGCCATTTTGGCAGTTTTCGTCAAGTTAGCGTTTTTAAATATTTTACTTTATTGCTACTTCTGCATGCCTTTGCTTTCCTTTTGTAGATTTTTCGGCATTACCCAGTTCTAACGAATCCTTTTGGCTATATTTTGCATTTGCACCAGTTTTTTTAATTTTTATGTTTTGGCCATTTTTGCAGTTTTCGATAATTGGGGGGGGGGGTATTCTCAGTTTGTCGATTTTTAAGCATTTTAATTTATTGCCATTTTCTGCGTCCCTTTGCATTCGTATTGTAGATTTTTCGGCATTACGCAGTTCTAACGTATCCTATTTTGCTATATGTTACATTTGCACCAGTTTTTTTAATTTTTATTTTTTGGCCATTTTTTTGCAGTTTTCGTCAATGGGGGGGTATTCCCTGTTTAGCAATTTTTAAGCATTTTACTTTATTGCTATTTCTGCATCCCTTTGCATTCGTTTTGTTAATTTTTCGGCATACGCAGTCCTAACGTATCCTAGTTTGCTATATTTAGCATTTGCACCGGATTTTTTAATTTTTATTTTTTCGTCATTTTTGGACTTTTCGTCAATGGGAGGGTATTCTCAGTTTAGCGATTTTTACGCATTTTACTTTATTGCTATTTCTTCGTCCCTTTGCATTTTTTTTGTAGATTTTTCGGCATTACGCAGTTCTAACGTATCCTATTTCACTATATGTAACATTTGCACCAGTTTTTTTAATGTTTATTTTTTGGCCATTTTTTCACCTTTCGTCAATAGGGGGGGATGCTCATTTTCATTTTCGCTAATTTTACTTTATTGCTATTTCTGCGTCCCTTTGCATTCGTTTTGTAGATTATTCGGCATTACGCAATTCTAACGTATTCTATTTTGCTATATGTAGCATTTGCACCAGTTTTTTTAATTTTTATTTTTTGCTATTTTTGCAGTTTTCGTCAATGGGGGATATTCTCAGTTTAGGGATTTTTACCCATTTTACTTTATTGCAATTTATTCGTCCCTTTGCTTTCCTTTTGTAGATTTTTCGGCATTACGCAGTTCTAACGTATCCTATATTGCTATATGTAGCATTTGCACCAGTTTTTTTAATTTTTATTTTTTGCTATTTTTGGACTTTTCGTCAGTGGGGGGGTATTCTCAGTTTAGCGATTTTTAAGCATTTTACTTTATTGCTATTTCTGCGTCCCTTTGCATTCGATTTGTAGATTTTTCGGCATTACGCAGTTCTAACGTATCCTATTTTGCTATATTTAGCATTTGCACCAGTTTTTTTAATTTTTATTTTTTGGCCATTTTTGTACTTTTCGTCAATGGTGGGGGATTCTCAATTTCATTTTCTCTCATTTTACTTTATTGCTATTTCTGCGTCCCTTTGCTTTCCTTTTGTAGATTTTTCGGCATTACGCAGTTCTAACGTATCCTATATTGCTATATGTAGCATTTGCACCAGTTATTTTAATTTTTATTTTTTGGTCATTTTTGGACTTTTCGTCAGTGGGGGGGTATTCTCAGTTTAGCGATTTTTAAGCATTTTACTTTATTGCTATTTCTGCGTCCCTTTGCATTCGATTTGTAGATTTTTCAGCATTACGCAGTTCTAACGTATCCTATTTTGCTATATTTAGCATTTGCACCAGTTTTTTTAATTTTTATTTTTTGGCCATTTTTGTACTTTTCGTCAATGGTGGGGGATTCTCAATTTCATTTTTTCTCATTTTACTTTATTGCTATTTCTGCGTCCCTTTGCTTTCCTTTTGTAGATTTTTCGGCATTACGCAGTTCTAACGTATCCTATATTGCTATATGTAGCATTTGAACCAGTTTTTTTAATTTTTATTTTTTGGTCATTTTTGCAGTTTTCGTCAATGGGGGGGGGTATTCTCAGTTTAGCGATTTTTGAGCATTTTACTTTATTGCTATTTCTGCGTCCCTTTGCATTCGTTTTTTAGATTTTTCGGCATTACGCAGTTCTAACGTATCCTATTTCACTATATGTAACATTTGCACCAGTTTTTTTAATTTTTATTTTCTGGCCATTTTTGCACCTTTCGTCAATAGGGGGGATTCTCGTTTTCATTATCGCCCATTTTACTTTATTGCTATTTATTCGTCCCTTTGCTTTCCTTTTGTAGATTTTTCGGCATTACGCAGTTCTAACGTATCCTATTTTGCTATATTTAGCATTTGCACCAGTTTTTTTTTTAATTTTTATTTTTTGGCCATTTTTGAGTTTTTGTCAATGGGGGGGGTATTCTCAGTTTAGCGATTTTTGCGCATTTTACTTTATTGCTATTTCTGCGTCCCTTTGCTTTCCTTTTGTAGATTTTTCGGCATTACGTAGTTCTAACGTATCCTATATTGCTATATGTAGCATTTGCACCAGTTTTTTTAATTTTTAGTTTTTGGTCATTTTTGGACTTTTCGTCAGTGGGGGGGTATTCTCAGTTTAGCGATTTTTAAGCATTTTACTTTATTGCTATTTCTGCGTCCCTTTGCATTCGATTTGTAGATTTTTCGGCATTACGCAGTTCGAACCTATCCTATTTTGCTATAATTAGCATTTGCACCAGTTTTTTTAATTTTTATTTTTTGGCCATTTTTGCACTTTTCGTCAATGAGGGGGCATTCCCAGTTTAGCGATTTTTAAGCATTTTACATTATTGCTATTTCTGCGTCCCTTTTCATTCGTTTTGTAGATTTTCTGGCATTACGCAGTTCTAACGTATCATTTTGCAATATTTAGCATTTGCACCAGTTTAACTAATTTTTATTTTTTGGCCATTTTTGCAGTTTTCCTTACTAACCCAATCCCCCCCCCGTTTTCTCAGTTTAGCGATTTTTAAGAATTTTACATTATTGCTATTTCTGCGTCCATTTGCATTCGTTTTGTAGATTTTTCGGCATTACGCAATTCCTACGTATCCTATTTTGCTATATTTAGCATTTGGTTCAGTTTAGTTAATGTTTATTTTGGGCCATTTTTGCAGTTTTCATCAGTTAAGCGATTTTTAAGCATTTTACTTTATTGCTATTTCTGCGTCCCTTTGCATTCGTATTGTAGATTTTTCGGCATTACGCAGTCCTAACGTATCATTTTGCAATATTTAGCATTTGCACCAGTTTTATTAATGTTTATCTTTTGGCCATTTTTGCAAATTTCCTTAATATTCTCAGTTTAGCGATTTTTAAGAATTTTACATTATTGCTATTTCTGTGTCCCTTTGCATCCGTTTTGTAGATTTTTCGGCATTACAGAGTTCTTACGTATACTATTTTGCTATATTTAGAATTTGCACCACTTTTTTTATTTTTTTTGGCCATTTTTGCATTTTTCGTCAATGGGAGGGTATTTTGAGTTTAGGGATTTTTAGGCATTTTACTTTAATGCTATTTCTTCGTCCCTTTGCTTTCCTTTTGTAGATTTTTCGGCATTACCCAGTTCTAACGTATCCTATTTTGCTATACTAAGCATTTGCACCGGTTTTTTTTTAATTTCTGTTTTTTGGCCATTTTGGCAGTTTTCGTCAAGTTAGCGTTTTTAAATATTTTACTTTATTGCTACTTCTGCATGCCTTTGCTTTCCTTTTGTAGATTTTTCGGCATTACCCAGTTCTAACGAATCCTTTTGTCTATATTTTGCATTTGCACCAGTTTTTTTAATTTTTATGTTTTGGCCATTTTTGCAGTTTTCGATAATTGGGGGGGGGTATTCTCAGTTTGTCGATTTTTAAGCATTTTAATTTATTGCCATTTTCTGCGTCCCTTTGCATTCGTATTGTAGATTTTTCGGCATTACGCAGTTCTAACGTATCCTATTTTGCTATATGTTACATTTGCACCAGTTTTTTTAATTTTTATTTTTTGGCCATTTTTTTGCAGTTTTCGTCAATGGGGGGGGGTATTCTCTGTTTAGCAATTTTTAAGCATTTTACTTTATTGCTATTTCTGCATCCCTTTGCATTCGTTTTGTTGATTTTTCGGCATACGCAGTCCTAACGTATCCTAGTTTGCTATATTTAGCATTTGCACGGGATTTTTTAATTTTTATTTTTTCGTCATTTTTGGACTTTTCGTCAATGGGAGGGTATTCTCAGTTTAGCGATTTTTAAGCATTTTACTTTATTGCTATTTCTGCGTCCCTTTGCATTCGATTTGTAGATTTTTCGGCATTACGCAGTTCTATTGTATCCTATTTTGCTATAATTAGTATTTGCACCAGTTTTTTTAATTTTTATTTTTTGGCCATTTTTGCATTTTTCATCAATGGGGGGGTATTCTCAGTTTAGCGATTTTTACGCATTTTACTTTATTGCTATTTCTTCGTCCCTTTGCATTCGTTTTGTAGATTTTTCGGCATTACGCAGTTCTAACGTATCCTATTTCACTATATGTAACATTTGCACCAGTTTTTTTAATGTTTATTTTTTGGCCATTTTTTCACCTTTCGTCAATAGGGGGGGATTCTCATTTTCATTTTCGCTCATTTTACTTTATTGCTATTTCTGCGTCCCTTTGCATTCGTTTTGTAGATTATTCGGCATTACGCAATTCTAACGTATTCTATTTTGCTATATGTAGCATTTGCACCAGTTTTTTTAATTTTTATTTTTTGCTATTTTTGGAGTTTTCGTCAATGGGGGATATTCTCAGTTTAGGGATTTTTACCCATTTTACTTTATTGCAATTTATTCGTCCCTTTGCTTTCCTTTTGAAGATTTTTCGGCATTACGCAGTTCTAACGTATCCTATCTTGCTATATTTAGCATTTGCACCAGTTTTTTTTAATTTTTATTTTTGGGCCATTTTTGAGTTTTCGTCAATGGGGGGGGGGGTACTTTCAGTTTAGCGATTTTTGCGCATTTTACTTTATTGCTATTTCTGCGTCCCTTTGCATTCGATTTGTAGATTTTTCGGCATTACGCAGTTCTAACGTATCCTATTTTGCTATATTTAGCATTTGCACCAGTTTTTTTAATTTTTATTTTTTGGCCATTTTTGTACTTTTCGTCAATGGTGGGGGATTCTCAATTTCATTTTATCTCATTTTACTTTATTGCTATTTCTGCGTCCCTTTGCTTTCCTTTTGTAGATTTTTCGGCATTACGCAGTTCTAACGTATCCTATATTGCTATATGTAGCATTTGCACCAGTTATTTTAATTTTTATTTTTTGGTCATTTTTGGACTTTTCGTCAGTGGGGGGGTATTCTCAGTTTAGCGATTTTTAAGCATTTTACTTTATTGCTATTTCTGCGTCCCTTTGCATTCGATTTGTAGATTTTTCAGCATTACGCAGTTCTACCGTATCCTATTTTGCTATATTTAGCATTTGCACCAGTTTTTTTAATTTTTATTTTTTGGCCATTTTTGTACTTTTCGTCAATGGTGGGGGATTCTCAATTTCATTTTTTCTCATTTTACTTTATTGCTATTTCTGCGTCCCTTTGCTTTCCTTTTGTAGATTTTTCGGCATTACGCAGTTCTAACGTATCCTATATTGCTATATGTAGCATTTGAACCAGTTTTTTTAATTTTTATTTTTTGGTCATTTTTGCAGTTTTCGTCAATGGGGGGGGGGTATTCTCAGTTTAGCGATTTTTGAGCATTTTACTTTATTGCTATTTCTGCGTCCCTTTGCATTCGTTTTTTAGATTTTTCGGCATTACGCAGTTCTAACGTATCCTATTTCACTATATGTAACATTTGCACCAGTTTTTTTAATTTTTATTTTCTGGCCATTTTTGCACCTTTCGTCAATAGGGGGGGGATTCTCGTTTTCATTATCGCCCATTTTACTTTATTGCTATTTATTCGTCCCTTTGCTTTCCTTTTGTAGATTTTTCGGCATTACGCAGTTCTAACGTATCCTATTTTGCTATATTTAGCATTTGCACCAGTTTTTTTTTAATTTTTATTTTTTGGCCATTTTTGAGTTTTTGTCAATGGGGGGGGGTATTCTCAGTTTAGCGATTTTTGCGCATTTTACTTTATTGCTATTTCTGCGTCCCTTTGCTTTCCTTTTGTAGATTTTTCGGCATTACGTAGTTCTAACGTATCCTATATTGCTATATGTAGCATTTGCACCAGTTTTTTTAATTTTTAGTTTTTGGTCATTTTTGGACTTTTCGTCAGTGGGGGGGTATTCTCAGTTTAGCGATTTTTAAGCATTTTACTTTATTGCTATTTCTGCGTCCCTTTGCATTCGATTTGTAGATTTTTCGGCATTACGGAGTTCGAACCTATCCTATTTTGCTATAATTAGCATTTGCACCAGTTTTTTTAATTTTTATTTTTTGGCCATTTTTGCACTTTTCGTCAATGAGGGGGCATTCCCAGTTTAGCGATTTTTAAGCATTTTACATTATTGCTATTTCTGCGTCCCTTTTCATTCGTTTTGTAGATTTTCTGGCATTACGCAGTTCTAACGTATCATTTTGCAATATTTAGCATTTGCACCAGTTTAACTAATTTTTATTTTTTGGCCATTTTTGCAGTTTTCCTTACTAACCCAATCCCCCCCCCCCCGTTTTCTCAGTTTAGCGATTTTTAAGAATTTTACATTATTGCTATTTCTGCGTCCATTTGCATTCGTTTTGTAGATTTTTCGGCATTACGCAATTCCTACGTATCCTATTTTGCTATATTTAGCATTTGGTTCAGTTTAGTTAATGTTTATTTTGGGCCATTTTTGCAGTTTTCATCAGTTAAGCGATTTTTAAGCATTTTACTTTATTGCTATTTCTGCGTCCCTTTGCATTCGTTTTGTAGATTTTTCGGCATTACGCAGTCCTAACGTATCATTTTGCAATATTTAGCATTTGCACCAGTTTTATTAATGTTTATCTTTTGGCCATTTTTGCAAATTTCCTTAATATTCTCAGTTTAGCGATTTTTAAGAATTTTACATTATTGCTATTTCTGTGTCCCTTTGCATCCGTTTTGTAGATTTTTCGGCATTACAGAGTTCTTACGTATACTATTTTGCTATATTTAGAATTTGCACCACTTTTTTTATTTTTTTTGGCCATTTTTGCATTTTTCGTCAATGGGAGGGTATTTTGAGTTTAGGGATTTTTAGGCATTTTACTTTAATGCTATTTCTTCGTCCCTTTGCTTTCCTTTTGTAGATTTTTCGGCATTACCCAGTTCTAACGTATCCTATTTTGCTATACTAAGCATTTGCACCGGTTTTTTTTTAATTTCTGTTTTTTGGCCATTTTGGCAGTTTTCGTCAAGTTAGCGTTTTTAAATATTTTACTTTATTGCTACTTCTGCATGCCTTTGCTTTCCTTTTGTAGATTTTTCGGCATTACCCAGTTCTAACGAATCCTTTTGTCTATATTTTGCATTTGCACCAGTTTTTTTAATTTTTATGTTTTGGCCATTTTTGCAGTTTTCGATAATTGGGGGGGGGTATTCTCAGTTTGTCGATTTTTAAGCATTTTAATTTATTGCCATTTTCTGCGTCCCTTTGCATTCGTATTGTAGATTTTTCGGCATTACGCAGTTCTAACGTATCCTATTTTGCTATATGTTACATTTGCACCAGTTTTTTTAATTTTTATTTTTTGGCCATTTTTTTGCAGTTTTCGTCAATGGGGGGGGGTATTCTCTGTTTAGCAATTTTTAAGCATTTTACTTTATTGCTATTTCTGCATCCCTTTGCATTCGTTTTGTTGATTTTTCGGCATACGCAGTCCTAACGTATCCTAGTTTGCTATATTTAGCATTTGCACGGGATTTTTTAATTTTTATTTTTTCGTCATTTTTGGACTTTTCGTCAATGGGAGGGTATTCTCAGTTTAGCGATTTTTAAGCATTTTACTTTATTGCTATTTCTGCGTCCCTTTGCATTCGATTTGTAGATTTTTCGGCATTACGCAGTTCTATTGTATCCTATTTTGCTATAATTAGTATTTGCACCAGTTTTTTTAATTTTTATTTTTTGGCCATTTTTGCATTTTTCATTAATGGGGGGGTATTCTCAGTTTAGCGATTTTTACGCATTTTACTTTATTGCTATTTCTTCGTCCCTTTGCATTCGTTTTGTAGATTTTTCGGCATTACGCAGTTCTAACGTATCCTATTTCACTATATGTAACATTTGCACCAGTTTTTTTAATGTTTATTTTTTGGCCATTTTTTCACCTTTCGTCAATAGGGGGGGATTCTCATTTTCATTTTCGCTCATTTTACTTTATTGCTATTTCTGCGTCCCTTTGCATTCGTTTTGTAGATTATTCGGCATTACGCAATTCTAACGTATTCTATTTTGCTATATGTAGCATTTGCACCAGTTTTTTTAATTTTTATTTTTTGCTATTTTTGGAGTTTTCGTCAATGGGGGATATTCTCAGTTTAGGGATTTTTACCCATTTTACTTTATTGCAATTTATTCGTCCCTTTGCTTTCCTTTTGAAGATTTTTCGGCATTACGCAGTTCTAACGTATCCTATCTTGCTATATTTAGCATTTGCACCAGTTTTTTTTAATTTTTATTTTTGGGCCATTTTTGAGTTTTCGTCAATGGGGGGGGGGTACTTTCAGTTTAGCGATTTTTGCGCATTTTACTTTATTGCTATTTCTGCGTCCCTTTGCATTCGATTTGTAGATTTTTCGGCATTACGCAGTTCTAACGTATCCTATTTTGCTATATTTAGCATTTGCACCAGTTTTTTTAATTTTTATTTTTTGGCCATTTTTGTACTTTTCGTCAATGGTGGGGGATTCTCAATTTCATTTTATCTCATTTTACTTTATTGCTATTTCTGCGTCCCTTTGCTTTCCTTTTGTAGATTTTTCGGCATTACGCAGTTCTAACGTATCCTATATTGCTATATGTAGCATTTGCACCAGTTTTTTTAATTTTTATTTTTTGGTCATTTTTGGACTTTTCGTCAGTATTCTCAGTTTAGCGATTTTAAGCATTTTACTTTATTGCTATTTCTGCGTCCCTTTGCATTCGATTTGTAGATTTTTCGGCATTACGCAGTTCTAACGTATCCTATTTTGCTATATTTAGCATTTGCACCAGTTTTTTTAATTTTTATTTTTTGGCCATTTTTGTACTTTTCGTCAATGGTGGGGGATTCTCAATTTCATTTTTTCTCATTTTACTTTATTGCTATTTCTGCGTCCCTTTGCTTTCCTTTTGTAGATTTTTCGGCATTACGCAGTTCTAACGTATCCTATATTGCTATATGTAGCATTTGAACCAGTTTTTTTAATTTTTATTTTTTGGCCATTTTTGCAGTTTTCGTCAATAGGGGGGGATTCTCGTTTTCATTATCGCCCATTTTACTTTATTGCTATTTATTCGTCCCTTTGCTTTCCTTTTGTAGATTTTTCGGCATTACGCAGTTCTAACGTATCCTATTTTGCTATATTTAGCATTTGCACCAGTTTTTTTTTTAATTTTTATTTTTTGGCCATTTTTGAGTTTTTGTCAATGGGGGGGGGTATTCTCAGTTTAGCGATTTTTGCGCATTTTACTTTATTGCTATTTCTGCGTCCCTTTGCTTTCCTTTTGTAGATTTTTCGGCATTACGTAGTTCTAACGTATCCTATATTGCTATATGTAGCATTTGCACCAGTTTTTTTAATTTTTAGTTTTTGGTCATTTTTGGACTTTTCGTCAGTGGGGGGGTATTCTCAGTTTAGCGATTTTTAAGCATTTTACTTTATTGCTATTTCTGCGTCTCTATGCATTCGATTTGTAGATTTTTCGGCATCACGCAGTTCTAACGTATCCTATTTTGCTATGTTTAGCATTTGCACCAGTTTTTTTAATTTTTATTTTTTGGCCATTTTTGTACTTTTCGTCAATGGTGGGGGATTCTCAATTTCATTTTCTCTAATTTTACTTTATTGCTATTTCTGCGTCCCTTTGCATTCGTTTTGTAGATTATTCGGCATTACGCAGTTCTAACGTATTCTATTTTGCTATATGTAGCATTTGCACCAGTTTTTTTAATTTTTATTTTTTGGCCATTTTTGCAGTTTTCGTCAATGGGGGATATTCTCAGTTTAGCGATTTTTAAGCATATTACTTTATTGCTATTCTGCGCCCTTTGCATTCGTTTTGTACATTTTTCGGCATTACGTAGTCCTAACGTATCATTTTGCAATATTTAGCATTTGCACCAGTTTTACTAATTTTTATTTTTTGGCCATTTTTGCAGTTTTCCTTAAACCCCCCCCGTATTCTCAGTTTAGCGATTTTTAAGAATTTTACATTATTGCTATTTCTGCGTACCTTTGCATTCGTTTTGTAGATTTTTCGGCATTACGCAGTCCTAACGTATCATTTTGCAATATTTAGCATTTGAACCAGTTTTATTAATGTTTATGTTTTGGCCATTTTTGCAGTTTTCGATAATTGGGGGGGGGGTATTCTCAGTTTGTCGATTTTTAAGCATTTTAATTTATTGCCATTTTCTGCGTCCCTTTGCATTCGTATTGTAGATTTTTCGGCATTACGCAGTTCTAACGTATCCTATTTTGCTATATGTTACATTTGCACCAGTTTTTTTAATTTTTATTTATTGGCCATTTTTTGCAGTTTTTTCTCTGTTTAGCAATTTTTAAGCATTTTACTTTATTGCTATTTCTGCATCCCTTTGCATTCGTTTTGTTGATTTTTCGGCATACGCAGTCCTAACGTATCCTAGTTTGCTATATTTAGCATTTGCACCGGATTTTTTAATTTTTATTTTTTCGTCATTTTTGGACTTTTCGTCAATGGGAGGGTATTCTCAGTTTAGCGATTTTTAAGCATTATACTTTATTGCTATTTCTGCGTCCCTTTGCATTCGATTTGTAGATTTTTCGGCATTACGCAGTTCTAACGTATCCTATTTTGCTATAATTAGCATTTGCACCAGTTTTTTTAATTTTTATTTTTTGGCCATTTTTGCATTTTTCATCAATGGGGGGGTATTCTCAGTTTAGCGATTTTTACGCATTTTACTTTATTGCTATTTCTTCGTCCCTTTGCTTTCCTTTTCTAGATTTTTCGGCATTACGCAGTTCTAACGTATCCTATATTGCTATATGTAGCATTTGAACCAGTTTTTTTAATTTTTATTTTTTGGCCATTTTTGCAGTTTTCGTCAATGGGGGGGTATTCTCAGTTTAGCGATTTTTGAGCATTTTACTTTATTGCTATTTCTGCGTCCCTTTGCATTCGTTTTGTAGATTTTCCGGCATTACGCAGTTCTAACGTATCCTATTTCACTATATGTAACATTTGCACCAGTTTTTTTAATTTTTATTTTTTGGCCATTTTTGCACCTTTCGTCAATAGGGGGGGATTCTCGTTTTCATTTTCGCTCATTTTCTTTTATTGCTATTTCTGCGTCCCTTTGCTTTCGTTTTGTAGATTATTCGGCATTACGCAATTCTAACGTATTCTATTTTGCTATATGTAGCATTTGCACCAGTTTTTTTAATTTTTATTTTTTGCCATTTTTGCAGTTTTCGTCAATGGGGGGGGTACTTTCAGTTTAGCGATTTTTGCGCATTTTACTTTATTGCTATTTCTGCGTCCCTTTGCTTTCCTTTTGTAGATTTTTCGGCATTACGCAGTTCTAACGTATCCTATATTGCTATATGTAGCATTTGCACCAGTTTTTTTAATTTTTATTTTTTGGTCATTTTTGGACTTTTCGTCAGTGGGGGGGTATTCTCAGTTTAGCGATTGTTAAGCATTTTACTTTATTGCTATTTCTGCGTCTCTATGCATTCGATTTGTAGATTTTTCGGCATTACGCAGTTCTAACGTATCCTATTTTGCTATATTTAGCATTTGCACCAGTTTTTCTAATTTTTATTTTTTGGCCATTTTTGTACTTTTCGTCAATGGTGGGGGATTCTCAATTTCATTTTCTCTCATTTTACTTTATTTCTATTTCTGCGTCCCTTTGCATTCGTTTTGTAGATTATTCGGCATTACGCAGTTCTAACGTATTCTATTTTGCTATATGTAGCATTTGCACCAGTTTTTTTAATTTTAATTTTTTGGCCATTTTTGCAGTTTTCGTCAATGGGGGATATTCTCAGTTTAGCGATTTTTACGCATTTTACTTTATTGCTATTTCTGCGTCCCTTTGCATTCGTTTTGTAGATTTTTCGGCATTACGCAATTCTTACGTATCCTATTTTGCTATATATAGCATTTGCTTCAGTTTACTTAATATTTATTTTTTGGCCATTTTTGCAGTTTTCATCAGTTTAGCGATTTTTAAGCATTTTACTTTATTGCTATTTCTGCGTCCCTTTGCATTCGTTTTGTAGATTTTTCGGCATTACGCAGTCCTAACGTATCATTATGCAATATTTAGCATTTGCACCAGTTTTATTAATGTTTATTTTTTGGCCATTTTTGCAATTTTCCTTAATATTCTCAGTTTAGCGATTTTTAAGAATTATACATTATTGCTATTTCTGCGTCCCTTTGCATCCGTTTTGTAGATTTTTCGGCATTACACAGTTCTTACGTATACTATTTTGCTATATTTAGAATTTGCACCAGTTTTTTTATTTTTTTTGGCCATTTTTGCATTTTTCGTCAATGGGAGGGTATTTTGAGTTTAGGGAGTTTTAGGCATTTTACTTTATTGCTATTTCTTCGTCCCTTTGCTTTCCTTTTGTAGATTTTTCGGCATTACCCAGTTCTAACGTATCCTATTTTGCTGTACTAAGCATTTGCACCAGTTTTTTTTAATTTTTGTTTTTTGGCCATTTTGGCAGTTTTCGTCAAGTTAGCGTTTTTAAATATTTTACTTTATTGCTACTTCTGCATCCCTTTGCTTTCCTTTTGTAGATTTTTTGGCATTACCCAGTTGTAACGAATCCTTTTGGCTATATTTTGCATTTGCACCAGTTTTTTTAATTTTTATGTTTTAGTCATTTTTGCAGTTTTCGATAATTCGGGGGGGGGGTATTCTCAGTTTGTCGATTTTTAAGCTTTTTAATTTATTGCCATTTTCTGCGTCCGTTTGCATTCGTATTGTAGATTTTTCGGCATTACGCAGTTCTAACGTATCCTATTTTGCTATATGTTACATTTGCACCAGTTTTTTTAATTTTTATTTTTTGGCCATTTTTTTGCAGTTTTCGTCAATGGGGGGGTATTCTCTGTTTAGCAATTTTTAAGCATTTTACTTTGTTGCTATTTCTGCATCCCTTTGCATTCGTTTTGTTGATTTTTCGGCATACGCAGTCCTAACGTATCCTAGTTTGCTATATTTAGCATTTGCACCGGATTTTTTAATTTTTATTTTTCGTCATTTTTGGATTTTCGTCAATGGGGGGGGGGTATTCTCAGTTTAGCGATTTTTAAGCATTTTACTTTATTGCTATTTCTGCGTCCCTTTGCATTCGATTTGTAGATTTTTCGGCATTACGCAGTTCGAACGTATCCTATTTTGCTATAATTAGCATTTGCACCAGTTATTTTAATTTAATTTTTTGGCCATTTTTGCACTTTTCGTCAATGGGGGGGCATTCTCAGTTTAGCGATTTTTAAGCATTTTACATTATTGCTATTTCTGCGTCCCTTTTCATTCGTTTTGTAGATTTTTTGGCATTACGCAGTTCTAACGTATTCTATTTTGCTATATTAAATATTTGCAATAGTTTTTTTAATTTTTATTTTTTGTCCATTTTTGCACATTTCGTCAAGTTAGCGATTTTTAAATATTTTACTTTATTGCTACTTCTGCATCCCTTTGCTTTCCTGTTGTAGATTTTTCGGCATTACTAAGTTCTAACGTATCCTATTTTGCTGTGTGTAGCATTTGCACCATTTTTTTAATTTTTATTTTTTGGGCATTTTTGCAGTTTTCGTCAAGCTAGCGATTTTTAAGCATTTTACTTTATTGCTACTTCTTCATCCCTTTGCTTTCCTTTTGTAGATTTTTCGGCATTACGCAGTTCTAACGTATCCCATTTTGCTATATTTAGAATTTGCACGAGTTTTTTTTAATTTTTATTTTTTGGCCATTTTTGCAGTTTTTGTCAATGGAGGCGTTATCTCAGTTTAACGATTTTTAAGCATTTTAATTTATTGCTATTTCCGCGCCCTTTTGCATTCGTTTTGTACATTTTTCGGCATTACGCAGTTCTAACGTATCCTATTTTGCTATATTTAGCATTTGCACCAATTTTTCTAATTTTTATTTTTGGCCATTTTTTTACTTTTCGTCAATAGGGGGGTATTCTCAGTTTAGCGATTTTTAAGCATATTACTTTATTACTATTCTGCGTCCCTTTGCATTCGTTTTGTACATTTTTCGGCATTACGTAGTCCTAACGTATCATTTTGCAATATTTAGCATTTGCACCAGTTTAACTAATTTTTATTTTTTGGCCATTTTTGCAGTTTTCCTTACTTACCCCCCTCCCGTATTCTCAGTTTAGCGATTTTTAAGAATTTTACATTATTGCTATTTCTGCGTCCCTTTGCATTCGTTTTGTAGATTTTTCGGCATTACGCAATTCCTACGTATCCTATTTTGCTGTATTTAGCATTTGGTTCAGTTTAGTTAATGTTTATTTTTTGGCCATTTTTGCAGTTTTCATCAGTTTAGCGATTTTTAAGCATTTTACTTTATTGCTATTTCTGCGTCCCTTTGCATTCGTTTTGTAGATTTTTCGGCATTACGCAGTCCTAACGTATCATTTTGCAATATTTAGCATTTGCACCAGTTTTATTAATGTTTATTTTTTGGCCATTTTTGCAATTTTCCTTAATATTCTCAGTTTAGCGATTTTTAAGAATTATACATTATTGCTATTTCTGCGTCCCTTTGCATCCGTTTTGTAGATTTTTCGGCATTACACAGTTCTTACGTATACTATTTTGCTATATTTAGAATTTGCACCGGTTTTTTTATTTTGTTGGCCATTTTTGCATTTTTCGTCAATGGGAGGGTATTTTGAGTTTAGGGAGTTTTAGGCATTTTACTTTATTGCTATTTCTTCGTCCCTTTGCTTTCCTTTTGTAGATTTTTCGGCATTACCCAGTTCTAACGTATCCTATTTTGCTGTACTAAGCATTTGCACCAGTTTTTTTTAATTTTTTTTTTGGCCATTTTGGCAGTTTTCGTCAAGTTAGCGTTTTTAAATATTTTACTTTATTGCTACTTCTGCATCCCTTTGCTTTCCTTTTGTAGATTTTTCGGCATTACCCAGTTCTAACGAATCCTTTTGGCTATATTTTGCATTTGCACCAGTTTTTTTAATTTTTATGTTTTGGCCATTTTTGCAGTTTTCGATAATTGGGGTGGGGGAGTATTCTCAGTTTGTCGATTTTTAAGCATTTTAATTTATTGCCATT
Source organism: Deroplatys truncata (assembly GCA_030765065.1). Lineage (NCBI taxonomy): Eukaryota > Metazoa > Arthropoda > Insecta > Mantodea > Mantidae > Deroplatys > Deroplatys truncata. The sequence continues at coordinate 186,673,450 of CM060984.1, forward strand.
TTCTGCATCCCTTTGCATTCGTATTGTAGATTTTTCGGCATTACGCTGTTCTAACGTATCCTATTTTGCTATATGTTACATTTTCACCAGTTTTTTTAATTTTTATTTTTTGGCCATTTTTTTTGCAGTTTTCGTCAATGGGGGGGGTATTCTCTGTTTAGCAATTTTTAAGCATTTTACTTTATTGCTATTTCTGCATCCCGTTGCATTCGTTTTGTTGATTTTTCGGCATACGCAGTCCTAACGTATCCTAGTTTGCTATATTTAGCATTTGCACCGGATTTTTTAATTTTTATTTTTTCGTCATTTTTGGACTTTTCTTCAATGGGAGGGTATTCTCAGTTTAGCGATTTTTAAGCATTTTACTTTATTGCTATTTCTGTGTCCCTTTGCATTCGATTTGTAGATTTTTCGGCATTACGCAGTTCTAACGTATCCTATTTTGCTATAATTAGCATTTGCACCAATTTTTTTATTTTTTATTTTTTGGCCATTTTTGCATTTTTCATCAATGGGTGGGTATTCTCAGTTTAGCGATTTTTACGCATTTTACTTTATTGCTATTTCTTCGTCCCTTTGCTTTCCTTTTGTAGATTTTTCGGCATTACGCAGTTCTAACGTATCCTATATTGCTATATGTAGCATTTGAACCAGTTTTTTTAATTTTTATTTTTTGGCCATTTTTGCAGTTTTCGTCAATGGGGGGGTATTCTCAGTTTAGCGATTTTTGAGCATTTTACTTTATTGCTATTTCTGCGTCCCTTTGCATTCGTTTTGTAGATTTTTCGGCATTACGTAGCTCTAACGTATCCTATTTTTCTAAATGTAGCATTTGCACCAGTTTTTTAAATTTTTATTTTTTGGTCATTTTTGGACTTTTCGTCAATGGGGGGGGTATTCTCAGTTTAGCGATTTTTAAGCATTTTACTTTATTGCTATTTCTGCGTCCCTTTGCATTCGATTTGTAGATTTTTCGGCATTACGCAGTTCGAACGTATCCTATTTTGCTATAATTAGCATTTGCACCAGTTTTTTTAATTTTTATTTTTTGGCCATTTTTGCACTTTTCGTCAATGGGGGGGCATTCTCAGTTTAGCGATTTTTAAGCATTTTACATTATTGCTATTTCTGCGTCCCTTTTCATTCGTTTTGTAGATTTTTTGGCATTACGCAGTTCTAACGTATTCTATTTTGCTATATTAAATATTTGCAATAGTTTTTTTTTATTTTTATTTTTTGTCCATTTTTGCACATTTCGTCAAGTTAGCGATTTTTAAATATTTTACTTTATTGCTACTTCTGCATCCCTTTGCTTTCTTGTTGTAGATTTTTCGGCATTACTAAGTTCTAACGTATCCTATTTTGCTGTGTGTAGCATTTGCACCATTTTTTTAATTTTTATTTTTTGGGCATTTTTGCAGTTTTCGTCAAGCTAGCGATTTTTAAGCATTTTACTTTATTGCTACTTCTTCATCCCTTTGCTTTCCTTTTGTAGATTTTTCGGCATTACGCAGTTCTATCGTATCCTATTTTGCTATATTTAGAATTTGCACGAGTTTTTTTTAATTTTATTTTTTGGCCATTTTTGCAGTTTTTGTCAATGGAGGCGTTATCTCAGTTTAACGATTTTTAAGCATTTTAATTTATTGCTATTTCCGCGCCTTTTTGCATTCGTTTTGTACATTTTTCGGCATTACGCAGTTCTAACGTATCCTATTTTGCTATATTTAGCATTTGCACCAATTTTTCTAATTTTTATTTTTGGCCATTTTTTTACTTTTCGTCAATGGGAGGGTATTTTGAGTTTAGGAAGTTTTAGGCATTTTACTTTATTGCTATTTCTTCGTCCCTTTGCTTTCCTTTTGTAGATTTTTCGGCATTACCCAGTTCTAACGTATCCTATTTTGCTGTACTAAGCATTTGCACCAGTTTTTTTTAATTTTTTTTTTGGCCATTTTGGCAGTTTTCGTCAAGTTAGCGTTTTTAAATATTTTACTTTATTGCTACTTCTGCATCCCTTTGCTTTCCTTTTGTAGATTTTTCGGCATTACCCAGTTCTAACGAATCCTTTTGGCTATATTTTGCATTTGCACCAGTTTTTTTAATTTTTATGTTTTGGCCATTTTTGCAGTTTTCGATAATTGGGGTGGGGGAGTATTCTCAGTTTGTCGATTTTTAAGCATTTTAATTTATTGCCATCTTCTGCATCCCTTTGCATTCGTATTGTAGATTTTTCGGCATTACGCTGTTCTAACGTATCCTATTTTGCTATATGTTACATTTGCACCAGTTTTTTTAATTTTTATTTTTTGGCCATTTTTTTTGCAGTTTTCGTCAATGGGGGAGTATTCTCTGTTTAGCAATTTTTAAGCATTTTACTTTATTGCTATTTCTGCATCCCGTTGCATTCGTTTTGTTGATTTTTCGGCATACGCAGTCCTAACGTATCATTTTGCAATATTTAGCATTTGCACCAGTTTAACTAATTTTTATTTTTTGGCCATTTTTGCAGTTTTCCTTACTTACCCCCCCCCCCCCGTATTCTCAGTTTAGCGATTTTTAAGAATATTACATTATTGCTATTTCTGCGTCCCTTTGCATTCGTTTTGTAGATTTTTCGGCATTACGCAATTCCTACGTATCCTATTTTGCTATATTTAGCATTTGGTTCAGTTTAGTTAATGTTTATTTTTTGGCCATTTTTGCAGTTTTCATCAGTTTAGCGATTTTTAAGCATTTTACTTTATTGCTATTTCTGCGTCCCTTTGCATTCGTTTTGTAGATTTTTCCGCATTACGCAGTTCTAACGTATCATTTTGCAATATTTAGCATTTGCACCAGTTTTATTAATGTTTATTTTTTGGCCATTTTTGCAATTTTCCTTAATATTCTCAGTTTAGCGATTTTTAAGAATTTTACATTATTGCTATTTCTGTGTCCCTTTGCATCCGTTTTGTAGATTTTTCGGCATTACACAGTTCTTACGTATACTATTTTGCTATATTTAGAATTTGCACCAGTTTTTTTATTTTTTTTGGCCATTTTTGCATTTTCCGTCAATGGGAGGGTATTTTGAGTTTAGGGATTTTTAGGCATTTTACTTTATTGCTATTTCTTCGTCCCTTTACTTTCCTTTTGTAGATTTTTCGGCATTACCCAGTTCAAACGTATCCTATTTTGCTATTCTAAGTATTTGCACCAGTTTTTTTTTAATTTTTGTTTTTTGGCCATTTTGGCAGTTTTGGTCAAGTTAGCGTTTTTAAATATTTTACTTTATTGCTACTTCTGCATCCCTTTGCTTTCCTTTTGTAGATTTTTCGGCATTACCCAGTTCTAACGAATCCTTTTGGCTATATTTTGCATTTGCACCAGTTTTTTTAATTTTTATGTTTTGGCCATTTGCACCAGTTTTCGATAATTGGGGGGGGGGTATTCTCAGTTTCTCGATTTTTAAGCATTTTAATTTATTGCCATTTTCTGCGTCCCTTTGCATTCGTATTGTAGATTTTTCGGCATTACGCAGTTCTAACGTATCCTATTTTGCTATATGTTACATTTGCACCAGTTTTTTTAATTTTTATTTTTTGGCCATTTTTTTTGCAATTTTCGTCAATGGGGGGGTATTCTCTGTTTAGCAATTTTTAAGCATTTTACTTTATTGCTATTTCTGCATCCCTTTGCATTCGTTTTGTTGATTTTTCGGCATACGCAATCCTATCGTATCCTAGTTTGCTATATTTAGCATTTGCACCGGATTTTTTAATTTTTATTTTTTCGTCATTTTTGGACTTTTCTTCAATGGGAGGGTATTCTCAGTTTAGCGATTTTTAAGCATTTTACTTTATTGCTATTTCTGCGTCCCTTTGCATTCGATTTGTAGATTTTTCGGCATTACGCAGTTCTAACGTATCCTATTTTGCTATAATTAGCATTTGCACCAGTTTTTTTAATTTTTCTTTTTTGGCCATTTTTGCATTTTTCATCAATGGGTGGGTATTCTCAGTTTAGCGATTTTTACGCATTTTACTTTATTGCTATTTCTTCGTCCCTTTGCTTTCCTTTTGTAGATTTTTCGGCATTACGCAGTTCTAACGTATCCTATATTGCTATATGTAGCATTTGAACCAGTTTTTTTAATTTTTATTTTTTGGCCATTTTTGCAGTTTTCGTCAATGGGGGGGTATTCTCAGTTTAGCGATTTTTGAGCATTTTACTTTATTGCTATTTCTGCGTCCCTTTGCATTCGTTTTGTAGATTTTTCGGCATTACGCAGCTCTAACGTATCCTATTTTTCTAAATGTAGCATTTGCACCAGTTTTTTAAATTTTTATTTTTTGGTCATTTTTGGACTTTTCGTCAATGGGGGGGGGGTATTCTCAGTTTAGCGATTTTTAAGCATTTTACTTTATTGCTATTTCTGCGTCCCTTTGCATTCGATTTGTCGATTTTTCGGCATTACGCAGTTCGAACGTATCCTATTTTGCTATAATTAGCATTTGCACCAGTTTTTTTAATTTTTATTTTTTGGCCATTTTTGCACTTTTCGTCAATGGGGGGGCATTCTCAGTTTAGCGATTTTTAAGCATTTTACATTATTGCTATTTCTGCGTCCCTTTTCATTCGTTTTGTAGATTTTTTGGCATTACGCAGTTCTAACGTATTCTATTTTGCTATATTAAATATTTGCAATAGTTTTTTTTAATTTTTATTTTTTGTCCATTTTTGCACATTTCGTCAAGTTAGCGATTTTTAAATATTTTACTTTATTGCTACTTCTGCATCCCTTTGCTTTCCTGTTGTAGATTTTTCGGCATTACTAAGTTCTAACGTATCCTATTTTGCTGTGTGTAGCATTTGCACCATTTTTTTAATTTTTATTTTTTGGGCATTTTTGCAGTTTTCGTCAAGCTAGCGATTTTTAAGCATTTTACTTTATTGCTACTTCTTCATCCCTTTGCTTTCCTTTTGTAGATTTTTCGGCATTACGCAGTTCTATCGTATCCTATTTTGCTATATTTAGAATTTGCACGAGTTTTTTTTAATTTTATTTTTTGGCCATTTTTGCAGTTTTTGTCAATGGAGGCTATATCTCAGTTTAACGATTTTTAAGCATTTTAATTTATTGCTATTTCCGTGCCTTTTTGCATTCGTTTTGTACATTTTTCGGCATTACGCAGTTCTAACGTATCCTATTTTGCTATATTTAGCATTTGCACCAATTTTTCTAATTTTTATTTTTGGCCATTTTTTTACTTTTCGTCAATAGGGGGGTTTTCTCAGTTTAGCGATTTTTAAGCATATTACTTTATTACTATTCTGCGTCCCTTTGCATTCGTTTTGTACATTTTTCGGCATTACGTAGTCCTAACGTATCATTTTGCAATATTTAGCATTTGCACCAGTTTAACTAATTTTTATTTTTTGGCCATTTTTGCAGTTTTCCTTACTTATCCCCCCCCCCCGTATTCTCAGTTTAGCGATTTTTAAGAATTTTACATTATTGCTATTTCTGCGTCCCTTTGCATTCGTTTTGTAGATTTTTCGGCATTACGCAATTCCTACGTATCCTATTTTGCTATATTTAGCATTTGGTTAGTTTAGTTAATGTTTATTTTTTGGCCATTTTTGCAGTTTTCATCAGTTTAGCGATTTTTAAGCATTTTACTTTATTGCTATTTCTGCGTCCCTTTGCATTCGTTTTGTAGATTTTTCGGCATTACGCAGTCCTAACGTATCATTTTGCAATATTTAGCATTTGCACCAGTTTTATAAATGTTTATTTTTTGGCCATTTTTGCAATTTTCCTTAATATTCTCAGTTTAGCGATTTTTAAGAATTTTACATTATTGCTATTTCTGTGTCCCTTTGCATCCGTTTTGTAGATTTTTCGGCATTACACAGTTCTTACGTATACTATTTTGCTATATTTAGAATTTGCACCAGTTTTTTTATTTTTTTTGGCCATTTTTGCATTTTTCGTCAATGGGAGGGTATTTTGAGTTTAGGGATTTTTAGGCATTTTACTTTATTGCTATTTCTTCGTCCCTTTGCTTTCGTTTTGTAGATTTTTCGGCATTACCCAGTTCTAACGTATCCTATTTTGCTATACTAAGTATTTGCACCAGTTTTTTTTAATTTTTGTTTTTTGGCCATTTTGGCAGTTTACGTCAAGTTAGCGTTTTTAAATATTTTACTTTATTGCTACTTCTGCATCCCTTTGCTTTCCTTTTGTAGATTTTTCGGCATTACCCAGTTCTAACGAATCCTTTTGGCTATATTTTGCATTTGCACCAGTTTTTTTAATTTTTATGTTTTGGCCATTTTTGCAGTTTTCGATAATTGGGGGGGGGTATTCTCAGTTTGTCGATTTTTAAGCATTTTAATTTATTGCCATTTTCTGCGTCCCTTTGCATTCGTATTGTAGATTTTTCGGCATTACGCAGTTCTAACGTATCCTATTTTGCTATATGTTACATTTGCACCAGTTTTTTTAATTTTTATTTTTTGGCCATTTTTTTGCAGTTTTCGTCAATGGGGGGGTATTCTCTGTTTAGCAATTTTTAAGCATTTTACTTTATTGCTATTTCTGCATCCCTTTGCATTCGTTTTGTTGATTTTTCGGCATACGCAGTCCTAACGTATCCTAGTTTGCTATATTTAGCATTTGCACCGGATTTTTTAATTTTTATTTTTTCGTCATTTTTGGACTTTTCTTCAATGGGAGGGTATTCTCAGTTTAGCGATTTTTAAGCATTTTACTTTATTGCTATTTCTGCGTCCCTTTGCATTCGATTTGTAGATTTTTCGGCATTACGCAGTTCTAACGTATCCTATTTTGCTATAATTAGCATTTGCACCAGTTTTTTTAATTTTTATTTTTTGGCCATTTTTGCATTTTTCATCAATGGGGGGGTATTCTCAGTTTAGCGATTTTTACGCATTTTACTTTATTGCTATTTCTTCGTCCCTTTGCTTTCCTTTTGTAGATTTTTCGGCATTACGCAGTTCTAACGTATCCTATATTGCTATATGTAGCATTTGAACCAGTTTTTTTAATTTTTATTTTTTGGCCATTTTTGCAGTTTTCGTCAATGGGGGGGTATTCTCAGTTTAGCGAATTTTGAGCATTTTACTTTATTGCTATTTCTGCGTCCCTTTTCATTCGTTTTGTAGATTTTTTGGCATTACGCAGTTCTAACGTATTCTATTTTGCTATATTAAATATTTGCAATAGTTTTTTTTAATTTTTATTTTTTGTCCATTTTTGCACATTTCGTCAAGTTAGCGATTTTTAAATATTTTACTTTATTGCTACTTCTGCATCCCTTTGCTTTCCTGTTGTAGATTTTTCGGCATTACTAAGTTCTAACGTATCCTATTTTGCTGTGTGTAGCATTTGCACCATTTTTTTAATTTTTATTTTTTGGGCATTTTTGCAGTTTTCGTCAAGTTAGCGATTTTTAAGCATTTTACTTTATTGCTACTTCTTCATCCCTTTGCTTTCCTTTTGTAGATTTTTCGGCATTACGCAGTTCTAACGTATCCTGTTTTGCTATATTTAGAATTTGCACGAGCTTTTTTTAATTTTTATTTTTTGGCCATTTTTGCAGTTTTTGTCAATGGAGGCGTTATCTCAGTTTAACGATTTTTAAGCATTTTAATTTATTGCTATTTCCGCGCCCTTTTGCATTCGTTTTGTACATTTTTCGGCATTACGCAGTTCTAACGTATCCTATTTTGCTATATTTAGCATTTGCACCAATTTTTCTAATTTTTATTTTTGGCCATTTTTTTACTTTTCGTCAATGGGGGGGTATTCTCAGTTTAGCGATTTTTAAGCATATTACTTTATTACTATTCTGCGTCCCTTTGCATTCGTTTTGTACATTTTTCGGCATTACGTAGTCCTAACGTATCATTTTGCAATATTTAGCATTTGCACCAGTTTAACTAATTTTTATTTTTTGGCCATTTTTGCAGTTTTCCTTACTTACCCCCCCCCCCGTATTCTCAGTTTAGCGATTTTTAAGAATTTTACATTATTGCTATTTCTGCGTCCCTTTGCATTCGTTTTGTAGATTTTTCGGCATTGCGCAGTTCGAACGTATCCTATTTTGCTATAATTAGCATTTGCACCAGTTTTTTTAATTTTTATTTTTTGGCCATTTTTGCACTTTTCGTCAATGGGGGGGCATTCTCAGTTTAGCGATTTTTAAGCATTTTACTTTATTGCTACTTATTCATCCCTTTGCTTTCCTTTTGTAGATTTTTCGGCATTACGCAGTTCTATCGTATCCTATTTTGCTATATTTAGCATTTGGTTCAGTTTAGTTAATGTTTATTTTTTGGGCATTTTTGCAGTTTTCATCAGTTTAGCGATTTTTAAGCATTTTACTTTATTCCTATTTCTGCGTCCCTTTGCATTCGATTTGTAGATTTTTCGGCATTACGCAGTTCGAACGTATCCTATTTTGCTATAATTAGCATTTGCACCAGTTTTTTTAATTTTTATTTTTTGGCCATTTTTGCACTTTTCGTCAATGGGGGGGCATTCTCAGTTTAGCGATTTTTAAGCATTTTACTTTATTGCTACTTATTCATCCCTTTGCTTTCCTTTTGTAGATTTTTCGGCATTACGCAGTTCTATCGTATCCTATTTTGCTATATTTAGCATTTGCACCAGTTTTTTTTAATTTTTATTTTTCGGCCATTTTTGCAGTTTTTGTTAATTGGGGGTATTCTCAGTTTAGCGTTTTTTGCGCATTTTACTTTATTGCTATTTCTGCGTCCCTTTGCATTCGTTTTGTACATTTTTCGGCATATCGCAGCTCTAACGTATCCTATTTTTCTATATGTAGCATTTGCACCAGTTTTTTTAATTTTTATTTTTTGGTCATTTTTGGACTTTTCGTCAATGGGGGTATTCTCAGTTTAGCGATTTTTAAGCATTTTACTTTATTGCTATTTCTGCGTCCCTTTGCATTCGATTTGTAGATTTTTCGGCATTACGCAGTTCGAACGTATCCTATTTCGCTATAATTAGCATTTGCACCAGTTTTTTTAATTTTTATTTTTTGGCCATTTTTGCACTTTTCGTCAATGGGGGGGCATTCTCAGTTTAGCGATTTTTAAGCATTTTACATTATTGCTATTTCTGCGTCCCTTTTCATTCGTTTTTTAGATTTTTTGGCATTACGCAGTTCTAACGTATTCTATTTTGCTATATTAAATATTTGCACCAGTTTTTTTTAATTTTTATTTTTGTCCATTTTTGCACATTTCGTCAAGTTAGCGATTTTTAAATATTTTACTTTATTGCTACTTCTGCATCCCTTTGCTTTCCTGTTGTAGATTTTTCGGCATTACTAAGTTCTAACGTATCCTATTTTGCTGTGTGTAGCATTTACACCATTTTTTTAATTTTTATTTTTTGGGCATTTTTGCAGTTTTCGTTTTGTACATTTTTCGGCATTACGTAGTCCTAACTTATCATTTTGCAATATTTAGCATTTGCACCGGTTTTATTAATGTTTATTTTTTGGCCATTTTTGCAATTTTCCTTAATATTCTCAGTTTAGCGATTATTAAGAATTTTACATTATTGCTATTTCTGTGTCCCTTTGCATCCGTTTTGTAGATTTTTCGGCATTACACAGCTCTTACGTATACTATTTTGCTATATTTAGAATTTGCACCAGTTTTTTTATTTTTTTTGGCCATTTTTGCATTTTTCGTCAATGGGAGGGTATTTTGAGTTTAGGGATTTTTAGGCATTTTACTTTATTGCTATTTCTTCGTCCCTTTGCTTTCGTTTTGTAGATTTTTCGGCATTACCCAGTTCTAACGTATCCAATTTTGCTATACTAAGTATTTGCACCAGTTTTTTTTAATTTTTGTTTTTTGGCCATTTTGGCAGTTTACGTCAAGTTAGCGTTTTTAAATATTTTACTTTATTGCTACTTCTGCATCCCTTTGCTTTCCTTTTGTAGATTTTTCGGCATTACCCAGTTCTAACGAATCCTTTTGGCTATATTTTGCATTTGCACCAGTTTTTTTAATTTTTATGTTTTGGCCATTTTTGCAGTTTTCGATAATTGGGGGGGGGTATTCTCAGTTTGTCGATTTTTAAGCGTTTTAATTTATTGCCATTTTCTGCGTCCCTTTGCATTCGTATTGTAGATTTTTCGGCATTACGCAGTTCTAACGTATCCTATTTTGCTATATGTTACATTTGCACCAGTTTTTTTAATTTTTATTTTTTGGCCATTTTTTTGCAGTTTTCGTCAATGGGGGGGTATTCTCTGTTTAGCAATTTTTAAGCATTTTACTTTATTGCTATTTCTGCATCCCTTTGCATTCGTTTTGTTGATTTTTCGGCATACGCAGTCTTAACGTATCCTAGTTTGCTATATTTAGCATTTGCACCGGATTTTTTAATTTTTATTTTTTCGTCATTTTTGGACTTTTCTTCAATGGGAGGGTATTCTCAGTTTAGCGATTTTTAAGCATTTTACTTTATTGCTATTTCTGCGTCCCTTTGCATTCGATTTGTAGATTTTTCGGCATTACGCAGTTCTAACGTATCCTATTTTGCTATAATTAGCATTTGCACCAGTTTTTTTAATTTTTATTTTTTGGCCATTTTTGCAGTTTTCGTCAATGGGGGGGTATTCTCAGTTAGGCGATTTTTACGCATTTTACTTTATTGCTATTTCTTCGTCCCTTTGCTTTCCTTTTGTAGATTTTTCGGCATTACGCAGTTCTAACGTATCCTATATTGCTATATGTAGCATTTGAACCAGTTTTTTTAATTTTTATTTTTTGGCCATTTTTGCAGTTTTCGTCAATGGGGGGGTATTCTCAGTTTAGCGAATTTTGAGCATTTTACTTTATTGCTATTTCTGCGTCCCTTTTCATTCGTTTTGTAGATTTTTTGGCATTACGCAGTTCTAACGTATTCTATTTTGCTATATTAAATATTTGCAATAGTTTTTTTTAATTTTTATTTTTTGTCCATTTTTGCACATTTCGTCAAGTTAGCGATTTTTAAATATTTTACTTTATTGCTACTTCTGCATCCCTTTGCTTTCCTGTTGTAGATTTTTCGGCATTACTAAGTTCTAACGTATCCTATTTTGCTGTGTGTAGCATTTGCACCATTTTTTTAATTTTTATTTTTTGGGCATTTTTGCAGTTTTCGTCAAGTTAGCGATTTTTAAGCATTTTACTTTATTGCTACTTCTTCATCCCTTTGCTTTCCTTTTGTAGATTTTTCGGCATTACGCAGTTCTAACGTATCCTATTTTGCTATATTTAGCATTTGCACCAATTTTTCTAATTTTTATTTTTGGCCATTTTTTTACTTTTCGTCAATAGGGGGGTATTCTCAGTTTAGCGATTTTTAAGCATATTACTTTATTACTATTCTGCGTCCCTTTGCATTCGTTTTGTACATTTTTCGGCTTTACGTAGTCCTAACGTATCATTTTGCAATATTTAGCATTTGCACCAGTTTAACTAATTTTTATTTTATGGCCATTTTTGCAGTTTTCCTTACTTACCCCCCCCCGTATTCTCAGTTTAGCGATTTTTAAGAATTTTACTTTATTGCTACTTCTTCATCCCTTTGCTTTCCTTTTGTAGATTTTTCGGCATTACGCAGTTCTATCGTATCCTATTTTGCTATATTTAGAATTTGCACGAGTTTTTTTTAATTTTTATTTTTTGGCCATTTTTGCAGTTTTCGTCAATGGAGGCGTTATCTCAGTTTAACGATTTTTAAGCATTTTAATTTATTGCTATTTCCGCGCCCTTTTGCATTCGTTTTGTACATTTTTCGGGCATTACGCAGTTCTAACGTATCCTATTTTGCTATATTTAGCATTTGCACCAATTTTTCTAATTTTTATTTTTCGCCATTTTTTTACTTTTCGTCAATAGGGGGGTATTCTCAGTTTAGCGATTTTTATGCATATTACTTTATTACTATTCTGCGTCCCTTTGCATTCGTTTTGTACATTTTTCGGCATTACGCAGTTCTAACGTATCCTATTTTGCTATATTTCACATTTGCACCAATTTTTCTAATTTTTATTTTTGGCCATTTTTTTACTTTTGTCAATGGGGGGGTATTCTCAGTTTAGCGATTTTTAAGCATATTACTTTATTGCTATTCTGTGTCCCTTTGCATTCGTTTTGTATATTTTTCGGCATTACGTAGTCCGCACGTATCATTTTGCAATATTTAGCATTTGCACCAGTTTTACTAATTTTTATTTTTTGGCCATTTTTGCAGTTTTCCTTAAACCCCCCCCCCCCCGTATTCTCAGTTTAGCGATTTTTAAGAATTTTACATTATTGCTATTTCTGCGTACCTTTGCATTCGTTTTGTAGATTTTTCGGCATTACGCAATTCTTACGTATCCTATTTTGCTATATTTAGCATTTGCTTCAGTTTACTTAATATTTATTTTTTGGCCATTTTTGCAGTTTTCATCAGTTTAGCGATTTTTAAGCATTTTACTTTATTGCTATTTCTGCGTCCCTTTGCATTCGTTTTGTAGATTTTTCGGCATTACGCAGTCCTAACGTATCATTTTGCAATATTTAGCATTTGCACCAGTTTTATTAATGTTTATTTTTTGGCCATTTTTGCAATTTTCCTTAATATTCTCAGTTTAGCGATTTTTAAGAATTATACATTATTGCTATTTCTGCGTCCCTTTGCATCCGTTTTGTAGATTTTTCGGCATTACACAGTTCTTACGTATACTATTTTGCTATATTTAGAATTGGCACCAGTTTTTTTATTTTTTTTGGCCATTTTTGCATTTTTCGTCAATGGGAGGGTATTTTGAGTTTAGGGAGTTTTAGGCATTTTACTTTATTGCTATTTCTTCGTCCCTTTGCTTTCCTTTTGTAGATTTTTCGGCATTACCCAGTTCTAACGTATCCTATTTTGCTGTACTAAGCATTTGCACCAGTTTTTTTAATTTTTATTTTTTGGCCATTTTTGCACACTTCGTCAATGGGGGGGCATTCTCAGTTTAGCGATTTTTAAGCATTTTACATTATTGCTATTTCTGCGTCCCTTTTCATTCGTTTTGTAGATTTTTTGGCATTACGCAGCTCTAACGTATCCTAGTTTTCTAAATGTAGCATTTGCACCAGTTTTTTAAATTTTTATTTTTTGGTCATTTTTGGACTTTTCGTCAATGGGGGGGGTATTCTCAGTTTAGCGATTTTTAAGCATTTTACTTTATTGCTATTTCTGCGTCCCTTTGCATTCGATTTGTAGATTTTTCGGCATTACGCAGTTCGAACGTATCCTATTTTGCTATAATTAGCATTTGCACCAGTTTTTTTAATTTTTATTTTTTGGCCATTTTTGCACTTTTCGTCAATGGGGGGGCATTCTCAGTTTAGCGATTTTTAAGCATTTTACATTATTGCTATTTCTGCGTCCCTTTTCATTCGTTTTGTAGATTTTTTGGCATTACGCAGTTCTAACGTATTCTATTTTGCTATATTAAATATTTGCAATAGTTTTTTTTAATTTTTATTTTTTGTCCATTTTTGCACATTTCGTCAAGTTAGCGATTTTCAAATATTTTACTTTATTGCTACTTCTGCATCCCTTTGCTTTCCTGGGGTAGATTTTTCGGCATTACTAAGTTCTAACGTATCCTATTTTGCTGTGTGTAGCATTTGCACCATTTTTTTAATTTTTATTTTTTGGGCATTTTTGCAGTTTTCGTCAAGTTAGCAATTTTTAAGCATTTTACTTTATTGCTACTTCTTCATCCCTTTGCTTTCCTTTTGTAGATTTTTCGGCATTACGCAGTTCTAACGTATCCTATTTTGCTATATTTAGAATTTGCACGAGTTTTTTTTAATTTTTATTTTTTTGCCATTTTTGCAGTTTTCGTCAATAGAGGCGTTAACTCAGTTTAACGATTTTTGAGCATTTTAATTTATTGCTATTTCCGCGCCCTTTTGCATTCATTTTGTACATTTTTCGGCATTACGCAGTTCAAACGTATCCTATTTTGCTATATTTAGCATTTGCACCAATTTTTCTAATTTTTATTTTTGGCCATTTTTTTACTTTTCGTCAATAGGGGATATTCTCAGTTTAGCGATTTTTAAGCATATTACTTTATTGCTATTCTGCGTCCCTTTGCATTCGTTTTGTACATTTTTCGGCATTACGTAGTCCTAAAGTATCATTTTGCAATATTTAGCATTTGCACCAGTTTTACTAATTTTTAATTTTTGGCCATTTTTGCAGTTTTCGTTAAACCCCCCCCCGTATTCTCAGTTTAGCGATTTTTAAGAATTTTACATTATTGCTATTTCTGCGTACCTTTGCATTCGTTTTGTAGATTTTTCGGCATTACGCAATTCTTACGTATCCTATTTTGCTATATTTAGCATTTGCTTCAGTTTACTTAATATTTATTTTTTGGTCATTTTTGCAGTTTTCATCAGTTTAGCGATTTTTAAGCATTTTACTTTATTGCTATTTCTGCGTCCCTTTGCATACGTTTTGTAGATTTTTCGGCATTACGCAGTCCTAACGTATCATTTTGCAATATTTAGCAATTGCACCAGTTTTATTAATGTTTATTTTTTGGCCACTTTTGCAATTTTCCTTAATATTCTCAGTTTAGCGATTTTTAAGAATTATACATTATTGCTATTTCTGCGTCCCTTTGCATCCGTTTTGTAGATTTTTCGGCATTACACAGTTCTTACGTATACTATTTTGCTATATTTAGAATTTGCACAAGTTTTTTTATTTTTTTTGGCCATTTTTGCATTTTTCGTCAATGGGAGGGTATTTTGAGTTTAGGGATTTTTAGGCATTTTACTTTATTGCTATTTCTTCGTCCCTTTGCTTTCCTTTTGTAGAATTTTCGGCATTACCCAGTTCTAACGTATCCTATTTTCTATACTAAGTATTTGCACCAGTTTTTTTTAATTTTTGTTTTTTGGCCATTTTGGCAGTTTTCGTCAAGTTAGCGTTTTTAAATATTTTACTTTATTGCTACTTCTCCATCCCTTTGCTTTCCTTTTGTAGATTTTTCGGCATTACCCAGTTCTAACGAATCCTTTTGGCTATATTTTGCATTTGCACCAGTTTTTTTAATTTTTATGTTTTGGCCATTTTTGCAGTTTTCGATAATTGGGGGGGGGTATTCTCAGTTTGTCGATTTTTAAGCATTTTAATTTATTGCCATTTTCTGCGTCCCTTTGCATTCGTATTGTAGATTTTTCGGCATTACGCAGTTCTAACGTATCCTATTTTGCTATATGTTACATTTGCACCAGTTTTTTTAATTTTTATTTTTTGGCCATTTTTGCAGTTTTCGTCAATGGGGGGGTATTCTCAGTTTAGCGATTTTTGAGCATTTTACTTTATTGCTATTTCTGCATCCCTTTGCATTCGTTTTGTTTATTTTTCGGCATACGCAGTCCTAACGTATCCTAGTTTGCTATATTTAGCATTTGCACCGGATTTTTTAATTTTTATTTTTTCGTCATTTTTGGACTTTTCGTCAATGGGAGGGTATTCTCAGTTTAGCGATTTTTAAGCATTTTACTTTATTGCTATTTCTGCGTCCCTTTGCATTCGATTTGTAGATTTTTCGGCATTACGCGGTTCTAACGTATCCTATTTTGCTATAATTAGCATTTGCACCAGTTTTTTTAATTTTTATTTTTTGGCCATTTTTGCATTTTTCATCAATGGGGGGTTATTCTCAGTTTAGCGATTTTTACGCATTTTACTTTATTGCTATTTCTTCGTCCCTTTGCTTTCCTTTTGTAGATTTTTCGGCATTACGCAGTTCTAACGTATCCTATATTGCTATATGTAGCATTTGAACCAGTTTTTTTAATTTTTATTTTTTGGCCATTTTTGCAGTTTTCGTCAATGGGGGGGTATTCTCAGTTTTGCGATTTTTGAGCATTTTACTTTATTGCTATTTCTGCGTCCCTTTGCATTCGTTTTGTAGATTTTTCGGCATTACGCAGCTCTAACGTATCCTAGTTTTCTAAATGTAGCATTTGCACCAGTTTTTTAAATTTTTATTTTTTGGTCATTTTTGGACTTTTCGTCAATGGGGGGGTATTCTCAGTTTAGCGATTTTTAAGCATTTTACTTTATTGCTATTTCTGCGTCCCTTTGCATTCGATTTGTAGATTTTTCGGCATTACGCATTTCGAACGTATCCTATTTTGCTATAATTAGCATTTGCACCGGATTTTTTAATTTTTATTTTTTGGTCATTTTTGGACTTTTCGTCAATGGCAGGGTATTCTCAGTTTAGCGATTTTTAAGCATTTTACTTTATTGCTATTTCTGCGTCCCTTTGCATTCGATTTGTACATTTTTCGGCATTACGCAATTCTAACGTATCCTATTTTGCTATATTTAGCATTTGCACCAGTTTTTTTTAATTTTTATTTCTTGGCCATTTTTGAGTTTTCGTCAATTCGTTCTCAGTTTAGCGATTTTTGCGCATTTTACTTTATTGCTATTTCTGCGTCCCTTTGCTTTCCTTTTGTAGATTTATCGGCATTTCGCAGTTCTAACGTATCCTATTTTGCTATATTTAGCATTTGCACCAGTTTTTTTAATTTTTGTTTTTTGGCCATTTTTGTACTTTTCGTCAATGGTGGGGGATTCTCAATTTCATTTTCTCTCATTTTTCTTTATTGCTATTTCTGCTTCCCTTTGCATTCGTTTTGCAGATTATTCGGCATTACCAGTTCTAACGTATTCTATTTTGCTATATGTAGCATTTGCACCAGTTTTTTAAATTTTTATTTTTTGGTCATTTTTGGACTTTTCGTCAATGGGGGGGGTATTCTCAGTTTAGCGATTTTTAAGCATTTTACTTTATTGCTATTTCTGCGTCCCTTTGCATTCGATTTGTAGATTTTTCGGCATTACGCAGTTCGAACGTATCCTATTTCGCTATAATTAGCATTTGCACCAGTTTTTTTAATTTTTATTTTTTGGCCACTTTTGCACTTTTCGTCAATGGGGGGGCATTCTCAGTTTAGCGATTTTTAAGCATTTTACATTATTCCTATTTCTGCGTCCCTTTTCATTCGTTTTGTAGATTTTTTGTTATTACGCAGTTCTAACGTATTCTATTTTGCTATATTAAATATTTGCACCAGTTTTTTTTAATTTTTATTTTTGTCCATTTTTGCACATTTCGTCAAGTTAGCGATTTTTAAATATTTTACTTTATTGCTACTTCTTCAACCCTTTGCTTTCCTTATGTAGATTTTTCGGCATTACGCAGTTCTAACGTATCCTATTTTGCTATATGTCACATTTGCACCAATTTTTCTAATTTTTATTTTTGGCCATTTTTTTACTTTTCGTCAATGGGGGGGGTATTCTCAGCTTAGCGATTTTTAAGCAAATTACTTTATTGCTATTCTGCGTCCCTTTGCATTCGTTTTGTAGATTTTTCGGCATTACGCAATTCCTACGTCTCCTATTTTGCTATATTTAGCATTTGGTTCAGTTTAGTTAATGTTTATTTTTTGGCCATTTTTGCAGTTTTCATCAGTTTAGCGATTTTTAAGCATTTTACTTTATTGCTATTTCTGCGTCCCTTTGCATTCGTTTTGTAGATTTTTCGGCATTACGCAGTCCTAACGTATCATTTTGCAATATTTAGCATTTGCACCAGTTTTATTAATGTTTATTTTTTGGCCATTTTTGCAATTTTCCTTAATATTCTCAGTTTAGCGATTTTTAAGAATTTTACATTATTGCTATTTCTGTGTCCCTTTGCATCCGTTTTGTAGATTTTTCGGCATTACACAGTTCTTACGTATACTATTTTGCTATATTTAGAATTTGCACCAGTTTTTTTATTTTTTTGGCCATTTTTGCATTTTTCGTCAATGGGAGGGTATTTTGAGTTTAGGGATTTTTAGGCATTTTACTTTATTGCTATTTCTTCGTCCCTTTGCTTTCCTTTTGTAGATTTTTCGGCATTACCCAGTTCTAATGTATCCTATTTTGCTATACTAAGTATTTGCACCAGTTTTCTTTAATTTTTGTTTTTTGGCATTTTGGCAGTTTTCGTCAAGTTAGCGTTTTTAAATATTTTACTTTATTGCTACTTCTGCATCCCTTTGCTTTCCTTTTGTAGATTTTTCGGCATTACCCAGTTCTAACGAATCCTTTTGGCTATATTTTGCATTTGCACCAGTTTTATTAATTTTTATGTTTTGGCCATTTTTGCAGTTTTCGGAAATAGGGGGGGGTATTCTCAGTTTGTCGATTTTTAAGCATTTTAATTTATTGCCATTTTCTGCGTCCCTTTGAATTCGTTTTGTAGATTTTTCGGCATTACGCAGTTCTAACGTATCCTATTTTGCTATATGTTACATTTGCACCAGTTTTTTTAATTTTTATTTTTTGGCCATTTTTTTGCAGTTTTCGTCAATGGGGGGGTATTCTCAGTTTAGCAATTTTTAAGCATTTTACTTTATTGCTATTTCTGCATCCCTTTGCATTCGTTTTGTTGATTTTTCGGCATACGCAGTCCTAACGTATCCTAGTTTGCTATATTTAGCATTTGCACCTGGTTTTTTAATTTTTATTTTTTGGTCATTTTTGGACTTTTCGTCAATGGGAGGGTATTCTCAGTTTAGCGATTTTTAAGCATTTTACTTTATTGCTATTTCTGCGTCCCTTTGCATTCGATTTGTACATTTTTCGGCATTACGCAGTTCTAACGTATCCTATATTGCTATATGTGGCATTTGCACCAGTTTTTTTAATTTTTATTTTTTGGTCATTTTTGGACTTTTCGTCAGTGGGGGGGTATTCTCAGTTTAGCGATTTTTAAGCATTTTACTTTATTGCTATTTCTGCGTCCCTTTGCATTCGATTTGTACATTTTTCGGCATTACGCAGTTCTAACGTATCCTATTTTGCTATATGTAGCATTTGCACCAGTTTTTTTACTTTTTATTTTTTGGCCATTTTTGTACTTTTCGTCAATGGTGGGGGATTCTCAATTTCATTTTCTCTCATTTTACTTTATTGCTATTTCTGCGTCCCTTTGCATTCGTTTTGCAGATTATTCGGCATTACGCAGTTCTAACGTATTCTATTTTGCTATATGTAGCATTTGCACCAGTTTTTTTAATTTTTATTTTTTGGCCATTTTTGTACTTTTCGTCAATGGTGGGGGATTCTCAATTTCATTTTCTCTCATTTTACTTTATTGCTATTTCTGCGTCCCTTTGCATTCGATATGTAGATTTTTCAGCATTACGCTGTTCTAATGTATCCTATTTTGCTATAATTAGCATTTGCAACAGTTTTTTTAATTTTTATTTTTTGGCCATTTTTGCATTTTTCATCAATGGGGGGGTATTCTCAGTTTAGCGATTTTTACGCATTTTACTTTATTGCTATTTCTTCGTCCCTTTGCTTTCCTTTTGTAGATTTTTCGGCATTACGCAGTTCTAACGTATCCTATAATGCTATATGTAGCATTTGAACCAGTTTTTTTAATTTTTATTTTTTGGCCATTTTTGCAGTTTTCGTCAATGGGGGGGTATTCTCAGTTTAGCGATTTTTGAGCATTTTACTTTATTGCTATTTCTGCGTCCCTATGCATTCGTTTTGTAGATTTTTCGGCATTACGCAGTTCTAACGTATCCTATTTCACTATATGTAACATTTGCACCAGTTTTTTTAATTTTTATTTTTTGGCCATTTTTGCACCTTTCGTCAATAGGGGGGGGATTCTCATTTTCATTTTCGCTCATTTTACTTTATTGCTATTTCTGCGTCCCTTTGCATTCGTTTTGTAGATTATTCGGCAATACGCAATTCTAACGTATTCTATTTTGCTATATGTAGCATTTGCACCAGTTTTTTTAATTTTTATTTTTTGCCATTTTTGCAGTTTTCGTCAATGGGGGATATTCTCAGTTTAGGGATTTTTACCCATTTTACTTTATTGCTATTTATTACGCCCTTTGCTTTCCTTTTGTAGATTTTTCGGCATTACCCAGTTCTAACGTATCCTATTTTGCTATACTAAGTATTTGCAACAGTTTTTTTTAATTTTTGTTTTTTGGCCATTTTGGCAGTTTTCGTCAATACCCCCCTATTCTCAGTTTAGCAATTTTTAAGCATTTTACTTTATTGCTATTTCTGCATCCCTTTGCATTCGTTTTGTTGATTTTTCGGCATACGCAGTCCTAACGTATCCTAGTTTGCTATATTTAGCATTTGCACCGGGTTTTTTAATTTTTATTTTTTGGTCATTTTTGGACTTTTCGTCAATGGGAGGGTATTCTCAGTTTAGCGATTTTTAAGCATTTTACTTTATTGCTATTTCTGCGTCCCTTTGCATTCGATTTGTACATTTTTCGGCATTACGCAGTTCTAACGTATCCTATATTGCTATATGTGGCATTTGCACCAGTTTTTTTAATTTTTATTTTTTGGTCATTTTTGGACTTTTCGTCAGTGGGGGGGTATTCTCAGTTTAGCGATTTTTAAGCATTTTACTTTATTGCTATTTCTGCGTCCCTTTGCATTCGATTTGTACATTTTTCGGCATTACGCAGTTCTAACGTATCCTATTTTGCTATATGTAGCATTTGCACCAGTTTTTTTACTTTTTATTTTTTGGCCATTTTTGTACTTTTCGTCAATGGTGGGGGATTCTCAATTTCATTTTCTCTCATTTTACTTTATTGCTATTTCTGCGTCCCTTTGCATTCGTTTTGCAGATTATTCGGCATTACGCAGTTCTAACGTATTCTATTTTGCTATATGTAGCATTTGCACCAGTTTTTTTAATTTCTATTTTTTGGCCATTTTTGTACTTTTCGTCAATGGTGGGGGATTCTCAATTTCATTTTCTCTCATTTTACTTTATTGCTATTTCTGCGTCCCTTTGCATTCGATATGTAGATTTTTCAGCATTACGCAGTTCTAATGTATCCTATTTTGCTATAATTAGCATTTGCAACAGTTTTTTTAATTTTTATTTTTTGGCCATTTTTGCATTTTTCATCAATGGGGGGGTATTCTCAGTTTAGCGATTTTTACGCATTTTACTTTATTGCTATTTCTTCGTCCCTTTGCTTTCCTTTTGTAGATTTTTCGGCATTACGCAGTTCTAACGTATCCTATAATGCTATATGTAGCATTTGAACCAATTTTTTTAATTTTTATTTTTTGGCCATTTTTGCAGTTTTCGTCAATGGGGGGGTATTCTCAGTTTAGCGATTTTTGAGCATTTTACTTTATTGCTATTTCTGCGTCCCTATGCATTCGTTTTGTAGATTTTTCGGCATTACGCAGTTCTAACGTATCCTATTTCACTATATGTAACATTTGCACCAGTTTTTTTAATTTTTATTTTTTGGCCATTTTTGCACCTTTCGTCAATAGGGGGGGGGATTCTCATTTTCATTTTCGCTCATTTTACTTTATTGCTATTTCTGCGTCCCTTTGCATTCGTTTTGTAGATTATTCGGCAATACGCAATTCTAACGTATTCTATTTTGCTATATGTAGCATTTGCACCAGTTTTTTTAATTTTTATTTTTTGCCATTTTTGCAGTTTTCGTCAATGGGGGATATTCTCAGTTTAGGGATTTTTACCCATTTTACTTTATTGCTATTTATTACGCCCTTTGCTTTCCTTTTGTAGATTTTTCGGCATTACCCAGTTCTAACGTATCCTATTTTGCTATACTAAGTATTTGCAACAGTTTTTTTTAATTTTTGTTTTTTGGCATTTTGGCAGTTTTCGTCAAGTTAGCGTTTTTAAATATTTTACTTTATTGCTACTTCTGCATCCCTTTGCTTTCCTTTTGTAGATTTTTCGGCATTACGCAATTCTTACGTGTCCTATTTTGCTATATTTAGCATTTGCTTCAGTTTACTTAATATTTATTTTTTGGCCATTTTTGCAGTTTTCATCAGTTTAGCGATTTTTAAGCGTTTTACTTTATTGCTATTTCTGCGTCCCTTTGCATCCGTTTTGTAGATTTTTCGGCATTACACAGTTCTTACGTATACTATTTTTCTATATTTAGAATTTGCACCAGTTTTTTTATTTTTTTTGGACATTTTTGCATTTTTCGTCAATGGGAGGGTATTTTGAGTTTAGGAATTTTAGGCATATTACTTTATTGCTATTTCTTCGTCCCTTTGCTTTCCTTTTGTAGATTTTTCGGCATTACCCAATTCTAACGTATCCTATTTTTCTATACTAAGCATTTGCACCAGTCCTTTTTAATTTTTGTTTTTTGGCCATTTTGGCAGTTTTCGTCAAGTTAGCGTTTTTAAATATTTTACTTTATTGCTACTTCTGCATCCCTTTGCTTTGCTTTTGTACATTTTTCGGCATTACCCAGTTCTAACGAATCCTTTTGGCTATATTTTGCATTTGCACCAGTTTTTTTAATGTTTATGTTTTGGCCATTTTTGCAGTTTTCGATAATTGGGGGGGGGTATTCTAAGTTTGTCGATTTTTAAGCATTTTAATTTATTGCCATTCTCTGCGTCCCTTTGCATTCGTATTGTAGATTTTTCGGCATTACGCAGTTCTAACGTATCCTATTTTGCTATATGTTACATTTGCACCAGTTTTTTTAATTTTTATTTTTTGGCCATTTTTTTGCAGTTTTCGTCAATGGGGGGTATTCTCTGTTTAGCAATTTTTAAGCATTTTACTTTATTGCTATTTCTGCATCCCTTTGCATTCGTTTTGTTGATTTTTCGGCATACGCAGTCCTAACGTATCCTAGTTTGCTATATTTAGCATTTGCACCGGATTTTTTAATTTTTATTTTTTCGTCATTTTTGGACTTTTCGTCAATGGGAGGGTATTCTCAGTTTAGCGATTTTTAAGCATTTTACTTTATTGCTATTTCTGCGTCCCTTTGCATTCGATTTGTAGATTTTTCGGCATTACGCAGTTCTATTGTATCCTATTTTGCTATAATTAGCATTTGCATCAGTTTTTTTAATTTTTATTTTTTGGCCATTTTTGCATTTTTCATCAATGGGGGTATTCTCAGTTTAGCGATTTTTACGCATTTTACTTTATTGCTATTTCTTCGTCCCTTTGCTTTCCTTTTGTAGATTTTTCGGCATTACGCAGTTCTAACGTATCTTATATTGCTATATGTAGCATTTGAACCAGTTTTTTTAATTTTTATTTTTTGGCCATTTTTGCAGTTTTCGTCAATGGGGGGGTATTCTCAGTTTAGCGATTTTTGAGCATTTTACTTTATTGCTATTTCTGCGTCCCTTTGCATTCGTTTTGTAGATTTTTCGCCATTACGCAGTTCTAACGTATCCTATTTCACTATATGTAACATTTGCACCAGTTTTTTTAATTTTTATTTTTTGGCCATTTTTGCACCTTTCGTCAATAGGGGGAGATTCTCATTTTCATTTTCGCTCATTTTACTTTATTGCTATTTCTGCGTCCCTTTGCATTCGTTTTGTAGATTATTCGGCATTACGTAATTCTAACGTATTCTATTTTGCTATATTTAGCATTTGCACCAGTTTTTTTAATTTTTATTTTTTGCCATTTTTGCAGTTTTCGTCAATGGGGGATATTCTCAGTTTAGGGATTTTTACCCATTTTACTTTATTGCTATT
Organism: Deroplatys truncata; assembly: GCA_030765065.1. Lineage (NCBI taxonomy): Eukaryota > Metazoa > Arthropoda > Insecta > Mantodea > Mantidae > Deroplatys > Deroplatys truncata. The sequence goes on from CM060984.1 coordinate 186,697,139, forward strand.
TATTCGTCCCTTTGCTTTCCTTTTGTAGATTTTTCGGCATTACGCAGTTCTAACGTATCCTATTTTGCTATATTTAGCATTTGCACCAGTTTTTTTTAATTTTTATTTTTCGGCCATTTTTGCAGTTTTCGTATTCTCAGTTTAGCGTTTTTTGCGCATTTGACTTTATTGCTATTTCTGCGTCCCTTTGCATTCGTTTTGTAGATTTTTCGTCATTACGCAGCTCTAACGTATCCTATTTTTCTAAATGTAGCATTTGCACCAGATTTTTAAATTTTTTTTGGTCATTTTTGGACTTTTCGTCAATGGGGGGGTATTCTCAGTTTAGCGATTTTTAAGCATTTTACTTTATTGCTATTTCTGCGTCCCTTTGCATTCGATTTGTACATTTTTCGGCATTACGCAGTTCTAACGTATCCTATTTTGCTATATTTAGCATTTGCACCAATTTTTCTAATTTTTATTTTTGGCCATTTTTTTACTTTTCGTCAATAGGGGGGTATTCTCAGTTTAGCGATTTTTAAGCATATTACTTTATTGCTATTCTGCGTCCCTTTGCATTCGTTTTGTACATTTTTCGGCATTACGTAGTCCTAACGTATCATTTTGCAATATTTAGCATTTGCACCAGTTTAACTAATTTTTATTTTTTGTCCATTTTTGCAGTTTTCCTTACTAACCCCCCCCCCCGTATTCTCAGTTTAGCGATTTTTAAGAATTTTACATTATTGCTATTTCTGCGTCCCTTTGCATTCGTTTTGTAGATTTTTCGGCATTACGCAATTCCTACGTATCCTATTTTGCTATATTTAGCATTTGGTTCAGTTTAGTTAATGTTTATTTTTTGGCCATTTTTGCAGTTTTCATCAGTTTAGCGATTTTTAAGCATTTTACTTTATTGCTATTTCTGCGTCCCTTTGCATTCGTTTTGTAGATTTTTCGGCATTACGCAGTTCTAACGTATCCTATATTGCTATATGTAGCATTTGCACCAGTTTTTTTAATTTTTATTTTTTGTTCATTTTTGGACTTTTGGTCAGTGGGGGGTATTCTCAGTTTAGCGATTTTTAAGCATTTTACTTTATTGCTATTTCTGCGTCCCTTTGCATTCGATTTGTAGATTTTTCGGCATTATTCAGTTCTAACGTATCCTATTTTGCTATATTTAGCATTTGCACCAGTTTTTTTAATTTTTGTTTTTTGGCCATTTTTGTACTTTTCGTCAATGGTGGGGGATTCTCAATTTCATTTTCTCTCATTTTTCTTTATTGCTATTTCTGCTTCCCTTTGCATTCGTTTTGCAGATTATTCGGCATTACCAGTTCTAACGTATTCTATTTTGCTATATGTAGCATTTGCACCAGTTTTTTAAATTTTTATTTTTTGGTCATTTTTGGACTTTTCGTCAATGGGGGGGGTATTCTCAGTTTAGCGATTTTTAAGCATTTTACTTTATTGCTATTTCTGCGTCCCTTTGCATTCGATTTGTAGATTTTTCGGCATTACGCAGTTCGAACGTATCCTATTTCGCTATAATTAGCATTTGCACCAGTTTTTTTAATTTTTATTTTTTGGCCACTTTTGCACTTTTCGTCAATGGGGGGGCATTCTCAGTTTAGCGATTTTTAAGCATTTTACATTATTCCTATTTCTGCGTCCCTTTTCATTCGTTTTGTAGATTTTTTGTTATTACGCAGTTCTAACGTATTCTATTTTGCTATATTAAATATTTGCACCAGTTTTTTTTAATTTTTATTTTTGTCCAATTTTGCACATTTCGTCAAGTTAGCGATTTTTAAATATTTTACTTTATTGCTACTTCTTCAACCCTTTGCTCTCCTTATGTAGATTTTTCGGCATTACGCAGTTCTAACGTATCCTATTTTGCTATATGTCACATTTGCACCAATTTTTCTAATTTTTATTTTTGGCCATTTTTTTACTTTTCGTCAATGGGGGGGGGTATTCTCAGCTTAGCGATTTTTAAGCAAATTACTTTATTGCTATTCTGCGTCCCTTTGCATTCGTTTTTTTAGATTTTTCGGCATTACGCAATTCCTACGTCTCCTATTTTGCTATATTTAGCATTTGGTTCAGTTTAGTTAATGTTTATTTTTTGGCCATTTTTGCAGTTTTCATCAGTTTAGCGATTTTTAAGCATTTTACTTTATTGCTATTTCTGCGTCCCTTTGCATTCGTTTTGTAGATTTTTCGGCATTACGCAGTCCTAACGTATCATTTTGCAATATTTAGCATTTGCACCAGTTTTATTAATGTTTATTTTTTGGCCATTTTTGCAATTTTCCTTAATATTCTCAGTTTAGCGATTTTTAAGAATTTTACATTATTGCTATTTCTGTGTCCCTTTGCATCCGTTTTGTAGATTTTTCGGCATTACACAGTTCTTACGTATACTATTTTGCTATATTTAGAATTTGCACCAGTTTTTTTATTTTTTTGGCCATTTTTGCATTTTTCGTCAATGGGAGGGTATTTTGAGTTTAGGGATTTTTAGGCATTTTACTTTATTTCTATTTCTTCGTCCCTTTGCTGTCCTTTTGTAGATTTTTCGGCATTACCCAGTTCTAACGTATCCTATTTTGCTATACTAAGTATTTGCACCAGTTTGTTTTAATTTTTTGTTTTTTGGCATTTTGGCAGTTTTCGTCAAGTTAGCGTTTTTAAATATTTTACTTTATTGCTACTTCTGCATCCCTTTGCTTTCCTTTTGTAGATTTTTCGGCATTACCCAGTTCTAACGAATCCTTTTGGCTATATTTTGCATTTGCACCAGTTTTATTAATTTTTATGTTTTGGCCATTTTTGCAGTTTTCGATAATTCGGGGGGGGGGGTATTCTCAGTTTGTCGATTTTTAAGCATTTTAATTTATTGCCATTTTCTGCGTCCCTTTGCATTCGTTTTGTAGATTTTTCGGCATTACGCAGTTCTAACGTATCCTATTTTGCTATATGTTACACTTGCACCAGTTTTTTTAATTTTTTTTTTTGGCCATTTTTTTTGCAGTTTTCGTCAATGGGGGGTATTCTCAGTTTAGCAATTTTTAAGCATTTTACTTTATTGCTATTTCTGCATCCCTTTGCATTCGTTTTGTTGATTTTTCGGCATACCCAGTCCTAACGTATCCTAGTTTGCTATATTTAGCATTTGCACCGGATTTTTTAATTTTTATTTTTTGGTCATTTTTGGACTTTTCGTCAATGGGAGGGTATTCTCAGTTTAGCGATTTTTAAGCATTTTACTTTATTGCTATTTCTGCGTCCCTTTGCATTCGATTTGTAGATTTTTCGGCATTACGCAGTTCTAATGTATCCTATTTTGCTATAATTAGTATTTGCAACAGTTTTTTTAATTTTTATTTTTTGGCCATTTTTGCATTTTTCATCAATGGGGGGGTATTCTCAGTTTAGCGATTTTTACGCATTTTACTTTATTGCTATTACTTCGTCCCTTTGCTTTCCTTTTGTAGATTTTTCGGCATTACGCAGTTCTAACGTATGCTATAAAGCTATATGTAGCATTTGAACCAGTTTCTTTAATTTTTATTTTTTGGACATTTTTGCAGTTTTCGTCAATGGGGGGGTATTCTCAGTTTAGCGATTTTTGAGCATTTTACTTTATTGCTATTTCTGCGTCCCTATGCATTCGTTTTGTAGATTTTTCGGCATTACGCAGTTCTAACGTATCCTATTTCACTATATGTAACATTTGCACCAGTTTTTTTAATTTTTATTTTTTCGCCATTTTTGCACCTTTCGTCAATAGGGGGGGATTCTCATTTTCGTTTTCGCTCATTTTACTTTATTGCTATTTCTGCGTCCCTTTGCATTCGTTTTGTAGATTATTCGGCATTACGCAATTCTAACGTATTCTATTTTGCTATATGTAGCATTTGCACCAGTTTTTTTAATTTTTATTTTTTGCCATTTTTGCAGTTTTCGTCAATGGGGGGGTATTCTCAGTTTAGCGATTTTTGAGCATTTTACTTTATTGCTATTTCTGCGTCCCTATGCATTCGTTTTGTAGATTTTTCGGCATTACGCAGTTCTAACGTATCCTATTTCACTATATGTAACATTTGCACCAGTTTTTTTAATTTTTATTTTTTGGCCATTTTTGCACCTTTCGTCAATAGGGGGGGATTCTCATTTTCATTTTCGCTCATTTTACTTTATTGCTATTTCTGCGTCCCTTTGCATTCGTTTTGCAGATTATTCGGCATTACGCAGTTCTAACGTATTCTATTTTGCTATATGTAGCATTTGCACCAGTTTTTTTAATTTTTATTTTTTGGCCATTTTTGTACTTTTCGTCAATGGTGGGGGATTCTCAATTTCATTTTCTCTCATTTTACTTTATTGCTATTTCTGCGTCCCTTTGCATTCGATTTGTAGATTTTTCGGCATTACGCAGTTCTAATGTATCCTATTTTGCTATAATTAGCATTTGCAACAGTTTTTTTAATTTTTATTTTTTGGCCATTTTTGCATTTTTCATCAATGGGGGGGTATTCTCAGTTTAGCGATTTTTACGCATTTTACTTTATTGCTATTACTTCGTCCCTTTGCTTTCCTTTTGTAGATTTTTCGGCATTTCGCAGTTCTAACGTATCCTATAATGCTATATGTAGCATTTGAACCAGGTTTTTTAATTTTTATTTTTTGGCCATTTTTGCAGTTTTCGTCAATGGGGGGGTATTCTCAGTTTAGCGATTTTTGAGCATTTTACTTTATTGCTATTTCTGCGTCCCTATGCATTCGTTTTGTAGTTTTTTCGGCATTACGCAGTTCTAACGTATCCTATTTCACTATATGTAACATTTGCACCAGTTTTTTTAATTTTTATTTTTTGGCCATTTTTGCACCTTTCGTCAATAGGGGGGGATTCTCATTTTCATTTTCGCTCATTTTTCTTTTTTGCTATTTCTGCGTCCCTTTGCATTCGTTTTGTAGATTATTCGGCATTACGCAATTCTAACGTATTCTATTTTGCTATATGTAGCATTTGCACCAGTTTTTTTAATTTTTATTTTTTGCCATTTTTGCAGCTTTCGTCAATGGGGGATATTCTCAGTTTAGGGATTTTTACCCATTTTACTTTATTGCTATTTATTCGTCCCTTTGCTTTCCTTTTGTAGATTTTTCGGCATTACCCAGTTCTAACGTATCCTATTTTGCTATACTAAGTATTTGCACCAGTTTTTTTTAATTTTTGTTTTTTGGCCATTTTGGCAGTTTTCGTCAAGTTAGCGTTTTTAAATATTTTACTTTATTGCTACTTCTGCATCCCTTTGCTTTCCTTTTGTAGATTTTTCGGCATTACCCAGTTCTAACGAATCCTTTTGGCTATATTTTGCATTTGCACCAGTTTTATTAATTTTTATGTTTTGGCCATTTTTGCAGTTTTCGATAATTGGGGGGGGGGGTATTCTCAGTTTGTCGATTTTTAAGCATTTTAATTTATTGCCATTTTCTGCGTCCCTTTGCATTCGTTTTGTAGATTTTTCGGCATTACGCAGTTTTAACGTATCCTATTTTGCTATATGTTACATTTGCACCAGTTTTTTTAATTTTTATTTTTTGGCCATTTTTTTGCAGTTTTCGTCAATGGGGGGGTATTCTCAGTTTAGCAATTTTTAAGCATTTTACTTTATTGCTATTTCTGCATCCCTTTGCATTCGTTTTGTTGATTTTTCGGCATACGCAGTCCTAACGTATCCTAGTTTGCTATATTTAGCATTTGCACCGGATTTTTTAATTTTTATTTTTTGGTCATTTTTGGACTTTTCGTCAATGGGAGGGTATTCTCAGTTTAGCGATTTTTAAGCATTTTACTTTATTGCTATTTCTGCGTCCCTTTGCATTCGATTTGTACATTTTTCGGCATTACGCAGTTCTAACGTATCCTATATTGCTATATGTAGCATTTGCACCAGTTTTTTTAATTTTTATTTTTTGGTCATTTTTGGACTTTTCGTCAGTGGGGGGGTATTCTCAGTTTAGCGATTTTTAAGCATTTTACTTTAATGCTATTTTTGCGTCCCTTTGCATTCGATTTGTAGATTTTTCGGCATTACGTAGTTCTAACGTATCCTATTTTGCTATATTTAGCATTTGCACCAGTTTTTTTAATTTTTATTTTTTGGCCATTTTTGTACTTTTCGTCAATGGTGGGGGATTCTCAATTTCATTTTCTCTCATTTTACTTAATTGCTATTTCTGCGTCCCTTTGCATTCGTTTTGCAGATTATTCGGCATTACGCAGTTCTAACGTATTCTATTTTGCTATATGTAGCATTTGCACCAGTTTTTTTAATTTTTATTTTTTGGCCATTTTTGTACTTTTCGTCAATGGTGGGGGATTCTCAATTTCATTTTCTCTCATTTTACTTTATTGCTATTTCTGCGTCTCTTTGCATTTGATTTGTAGATTTTTCGGCATTACGCAGTTCTAATGTATCCTATTTTGCTATAATTAGTATTTGCAACAGTTTTTTTAATTTTTATTTTTTGGCCATTTTTGCATTTTTCATCAATGGGGGGGTATTCTCAGTTTAGCGATTTTTACGCATTTTACTTTATTGCTATTACTTCGTCCCTTTGCTTTCCTTTTGTAGATTTTTCGGCATTACGCAGTTCTAACGTATCCTATAATGCTATATGTAGCATTTGAACCAGTTTTTTTAATTTTTATTTTTTGGCCATTTTTGCAGTTTTTGTCAATGGGGGGGTATTCTCAGTTTAGCGATTTTTGAGCATTTTACTTTATTGCTATTTCTGCGTCCCTATGCATTCGTTTTGTAGATTTTTCGGCATTACGCAGTTCTAACGTATCCTATTTCACTATATGTAACATTTGCACCAGTTTTTTTAATTTTTATTTTTTGGCCATTTTTGCACCTTTCGTCAATAGGGGGGGATTCTCATTTTCATTTTCGCTCATTTTACTTTATTGCTATTTCTGCGTCCCTTTGCATTCGTTTTGTAGATTATTCGGCATTACGCAATTCTAACGTATTCTATTTTGCTATATGTAGCATTTGCACCAGTTTTTTTAATTTTTATTTTTTGCCATTTTTGCAGTTTTCGTCAATGGGGGATATTCTCAGTTTAGGGAGTTTTTCCCATTTTACTTTATTGCTATTTATTCGTCCCTTTGCTTTCCTTTTGTAGATTTTTCGGCATTACCCAGTTCTAACGTATCCTATTTTGCTATACTAAGTATTTGCACCAGTTTTTTTTAATTTTTGTTTTTTGGCCATTTTGGCAGTTTTCGTCAAGTTAGCGTTTTTAAATATTTTACTTTATTGCTACTTCTGCATCCCTTTGCTTTCCTTTTGTAGATTTTTCGGCATTACCCAGTTCTAACGAATCCTTTTGGCTATATTTTGCATTTGCACCAGTTTTATTAATTTTTATGTTTTGGCCATTTTTGCAGTTTTCGATAATTGGGGGGGTATTCTCAGTTTGTCGATTTTTAAGCATTTTAATTTATTGCCATTTTCTGCGTCCCTTTGCATTCGTTTTGTAGATTTTTCGGCATTACGCAGATCTAACGTATCCTATTTTGCTATATGTTACATTTGCACCAGTTTTTTTAATTTTTATTTTTTGGCCATTTTTTTGCAGTTTTCGTCAATGGCGGGTATTCTCAGTTTAGCAATTTTTAAGCATTTTACTTTATTGCTATTTCTGCATCCCTTTGCATTCGTTTTGTTGATTTTTCGGCATACGCAGTCCTAACGTATCCTAGTTTGCTATATTTAGCATTTGCACCGGATTTTTTAATTTTTATTTTTTGGTCATTTTTGGACTTTTCGTCAATGGGAGGGTATTCTCAGTTTAGCGATTTTTAAGCATTTTACTTTATTGCTATTTCTGCGTCCCTTTGCATTCGATTTGTACATTTTTCGGCATTACGCAGTTCTAACGTATCCTATATTGCTATATGTAGCATTTGCACCAGTTTTTTTAATTTTTATGTTTTGGTCATTTTTGGACTTTTCGTCAGTGGGGAGGTATTCTCAGTTTAGCGATTTTTAAGCATTTTACTTTATTGCTATTTCTGCGTCCCTTTGCATTCGATTTGTAGATTTTTCGGCATTACGCAGTTCTAACGTATCCTATTTTGCTATATTTAGCATTTCCACGAGTTTTTTTAATTTTTATTTTTTGGCCATTTTTGTACTTTTCGTCAATGGTGGGGGATTCTCAATTTCATTTTCTCTCATTTTACTTTATTGCTATTTCTGCGTCCCTTTGCATTCGTTTTGCAGATTATTCGGCATTACGCAGTTCTAACGTATTCTATTTTGCTATATGTAGCATTTGCACCAGTTTTTTTAATTTTTATTTTTTGGCCATTTTTGTACTTTTCGTCAATGGTGGGGGATTCTCAATTTCATTTTCTCTCATTTTACTTTATTGCTATTTCTGCGTCCCTTTGCATTCGATTTGTAGATTTTTCGGCATTACGCAGTTCTAATGTATCCTATTTTGCTATAATTAGCATTTGCAACAGTTTTTTTAATTTTTATTTTTTGGCTATTTTTGCATTTTTCATCAATGGGGGGGTATTCTCAGTTTAGCGATTTTTACGCATTTTACTTTATTGCTATTACTTCGTCCCTTTGCTTTCCTTTTGTAGATTTTTCGGCATTACGCAGTTCTAACGTATCCTATAATGCTATATGTAGCATTTGAACCAGTTTTTTTAATTTTTATTTTTTGGCCATTTTTGCAGTTTTCGTCAATGGGGGGGTATTCTCAGTTTAGCGATTTTTGAGCATTTTACTTTATTGCTATTTCTGCGTCCCTATGCATTCGTTTTGTAGATTTTTCGGCATTACGCAGTTCTAACGTATCCTATTTCACTATATGTAACATTTGCACCAGTTTTTTTAATTTTTATTTTTTGGCCATTTTTGCACCTTTCGTCAATAGGGGGGGATTCTCATTTTCATTTTCGCTCATTTTACTTTATTGCTATTTCTGCGTCCCTTTGCATTCGTTTTGTAGATTATTCGGCATTACGCAATTCTAACGTATTCTATTTTGCTATATGTAGCATTTGCACCAGTTTTTTTAATTTTTATTTTTTGCCATTTTTGCAGTTTTCGTCAATGGGGGATATTCTCAGTTTAGGGATTTTTTCCCATTTTACTTTATTGCTATTTATTCGTCCCTTTGCTTTCCTTTTGTAGATTTTTCGGCATTACCCAGTTCTAACGTATCCTATTTTGCTATAATTAGTATTTGCACCAGTTTTTTTTAATTTTTGTTTTTTGGCCATTTTGGCAGTTTTCGTCAAGTTAGCGTTTTTAAATATTTTACTTTATTGCTACTTCTGCATCCCTTTGCTTTCCTTTTGTAGATTTTTCGGCATTACCCAGTTCTAACGAATCCTTATGGCTATATTTTGCATTTGCACCAGTTTTATTAATTTTTATGTTTTGGCCATTTTTGCAGTTTTCGATAATTGGGGGGGGTATTCTCAGTTTGTCGATTTTTAAGCATTTTAATTTATTGCCATTTTCTGCGTCCCTTTGCATTCGTTTTGTAGATTTTTCGGCATTACGCAGTTCTAACGTATCCTATTTTGCTATATGTTACATTTGCACCAGTTTTTTTAATTTTTATTTTTTGGCCATTTTTTTTGCAGTTTTCGTCAATTCTCAGTTTAGCAATTTTTAAGCATTTTACTTTATTGCTATTTCTGCATCCCTTTGCATTCGTTTTGTTGATTTTTCGGCATACGCAGTCCTAACGTATCCTAGTTTGCTATATTTAGCATTTGCACCGGATTTTTTAATTTTTATTTTTTGGTCATTTTTGGACTTTTCGTCAATGGGAGGGTATTCTCAGTTTAGCGATTTTTAAGCATTTTACTTTATTGCTATTTCTGCATCCCTTTGCATTCGATTTGTACATTTTTCGGCATTACGCAGTTCTAACGTATCCTATATTGCTATATGTAGCATTTGCACCAGTTTTTTTAATTTTTATTTTTTGGTCATTTTTGGACTTTTCGTCAGTGGGGGGGTATTCTCAGTTTAGCGATTTTTAAGCATTTTACTTTAATGCTATTTTTGCGTCCCTTTGCATTCGATTTGTAGATTTTTCGGCATTACGTAGTTCTAACGTATCCTATTTTGCTATATTTAGCATTTGCACCAGTTTTTTTAATTTTTATTTTTTGGCCATTTTTGTACTTTTTGTCAATGGTGGGGGATTCTCAATTTCATTTTCTCTCATTTTACTTTATTGCTATTTCTGCGTCCCTTTGCATTCGTTTTGCATATTATTCGGCATTACGCAGTTCTAACGTATTCTATTTTGCTATATGTAGCATTTGCACCAGTTTTTTTAATTTTTATTTTTTGGCCATTTTTGTACTTTTCGTCAATGGTGGGGGATTCTCAATTTCATTTTCTCTCATTTTACTTTATTGCTATTTCTGCGTCTCTTTGCATTCGATTTGTAGATTTTTCGGCATTACGCAGTTCTAATGTATCCTATTTTGCTATAATTAGTATTTGCAACAGTTTTTTTAATTTTTATTTTTTGGCCATTTTTGCATTTTTCATCAATGGGGGGGTATTCTCAGTTTAGCGATTTTTACGCATTTTACTTTATTGCTATTACTTCGTCCCTTTGCTTTCCTTTTGTAGATTTTTCGGCATTACCCAGTTCTAACGTATCCTATAATGCTATATGTAGCATTTGAACCAGTTTTTTTAATTTTTATTTTTTGGCCATTTTTGCAGTTTTCGTCAATGGGGGGGTATTCTCAGTTTAGCGATTTTTGAGCATTTTACTTTATTGCTATTTCTGCGTCCCTATGCATTCGTTTTGTAGATTTTTCGGCATTACGCAGTTCTAACGTATCCTATTTCACTATATGTAACATTTGCACCAGTTTTTTTAATTTTTATTTTTTGGCCATTTTTGCACCTTTCGTCAATAGGGGGGGATTCTCATTTTCGTTTTCGCTCATTTTACTTTATTGCTATTTCTGCGTCCCTTTGCATTCGTTTTGTAGATTATTCGGCATTACGCAATTCTAACGTATTCTATTTTGCTATATGTAGCATTTGCACCAGTTTTTTTAATTTTTATTTTTTGCCATTTTTGCAGTTTTCGTCAATGGGGGGGTATTCTCAGTTTAGCGATTTTTGAGCATTTTACTTTATTGCTATTTCTGCGTCCCTATGCATTCGTTTTGTAGATTTTTCGGCATTACGCAGTTCTAACGTATCCTATTTCACTATATGTAACATTTGCACCAGTTTTTTTAATTTTTATTTTTTGGCCATTTTTGCACCTTTCGTCAATAGGGGGGGATTCTCATTTTCATTTTGGCTCATTTTACTTTATTGCTATTTCTGCGTCCCTTTGCATTCGTTTTGTAGGTTATTCGGCATTACGCAATTCTAACGTATTCTATTTTGCTATATGTAGCATTTGCACCAGTTTTTTTAATTTTTATTTTTTGCCATTTTTGCAGTTTTCGTCAATGGGGGATATTCTCAGTTTAGGGATTTTTACCCATTTTACTTTATTGCTATTTATTCGTCCCTTTGCTTTCCTTTTGTAGATTTTTCGGCATTACCCAGTTCTAACGTATCCTATTTTGCTATACTAAGTATTTGCACCAGTTTTTTTTAATTTTTGTTTTTTGGCCATTTTGGCAGTTTTCGTCAAGTTAGCGTTTTTAAATATTTTACTTTATTGCTACTTCTGCATCCCTTTGCTTTCCTTTTGTAGATTTTTCGGCATTACCCAGTTCTAACGAATCCTTTTGGCTATATTTTGCATTTGCACCAGTTTTATTAATTTTTATGTTTTGGCCATTTTTGCAGTTTTCGATAATTGGGGGGGGGGTATTCTCAGTTTGTCGATTTTTAAGCATTTTAATTTATTGCCATTTTCTGCGTCCCTTTGCATTCGTTTTGTAGATTTTTCGGCATTACGCAGTTTTAACGTATCCTATTTTGCTATATGTTACATTTGCACCAGTTTTTTTAATTTTTATTTTTTGGCCATTTTTTTGCAGTTTTCGTCAATGGGGGGGTATTCTCAGTTTAGCAATTTTTAAGCATTTTACTTTATTGCTATTTCTGCATCCCTTTGCATTCGTTTTGTTGATTTTTCGGCATACGCAGTCCTAACGTATCCTAGTTTGCTATATTTAGCATTTGCACCGGATTTTTTAATTTTTATTTTTTGGTCATTTTTGGACTTTTCGTCAATGGGAGGGTATTCTCAGTTTAGCGATTTTTAAGCATTTTACTTTATTGCTATTTCTGCGTCCCTTTGCATTCGATTTGTACATTTTTCGGCATTACGCAGTTCTAACGTATCCTATATTGCTATATGTAGCATTTGCACCAGTTTTTTTAATTTTTATTTTTTGGTCATTTTTGGACTTTTCGTCAGTGGGGGGGTATTCTCAGTTTAGCGATTTTTAAGCATTTTACTTTAATGCTATTTTTGCGTCCCTTTGCATTCGATTTGTAGATTTTTCGGCATTACGTAGTTCTAACGTATCCTATTTTGCTATATTTAGCATTTGCACCAGTTTTTTTAATTTTTATTTTTTGGCCATTTTTGTACTTTTCGTCAATGGTGGGGGATTCTCAATTTCATTTTCTCTCATTTTACTTAATTGCTATTTCTGCGTCCCTTTGCATTCGTTTTGCAGATTATTCGGCATTACGCAGTTCTAACGTATTCTATTTTGCTATATGTAGCATTTGCACCAGTTTTTTTAATTTTTATTTTTTGGCCATTTTTGTACTTTTCGTCAATGGTGGGGGATTCTCAATTTCATTTTCTCTCATTTTACTTTATTGCTATTTCTGCGTCTCTTTGCATTTGATTTGTAGATTTTTCGGCATTACGCAGTTCTAATGTATCCTATTTTGCTATAATTAGTATTTGCAACAGTTTTTTTAATTTTTATTTTTTGGCCATTTTTGCATTTTTCATCAATGGGGGGGTATTCTCAGTTTAGCGATTTTTACGCATTTTACTTTATTGCTATTACTTCGTCCCTTTGCTTTCCTTTTGTAGATTTTTCGGCATTACGCAGTTCTAACGTATCCTATAATGCTATATGTAGCATTTGAACCAGTTTTTTTAATTTTTATTTTTTGGCCATTTTTGCAGTTTTTGTCAATGGGGGGGTATTCTCAGTTTAGCGATTTTTGAGCATTTTACTTTATTGCTATTTCTGCGTCCCTATGCATTCGTTTTGTAGATTTTTCGGCATTACGCAGTTCTAACGTATCCTATTTCACTATATGTAACATTTGCACCAGTTTTTTTAATTTTTATTTTTTGGCCATTTTTGCACCTTTCGTCAATAGGGGGGGATTCTCATTTTCATTTTCGCTCATTTTACTTTATTGCTATTTCTGCGTCCCTTTGCATTCGTTTTGTAGATTATTCGGCATTACGCAATTCTAACGTATTCTATTTTGCTATATGTAGCATTTGCACCAGTTTTTTTAATTTTTATTTTTTGCCATTTTTGCAGTTTTCGTCAATGGGGGATATTCTCAGTTTAGGGAGTTTTTCCCATTTTACTTTATTGCTATTTATTCGTCCCTTTGCTTTCCTTTTGTAGATTTTTCGGCATTACCCAGTTCTAACGTATCCTATTTTGCTATACTAAGTATTTGCACCAGTTTTTTTTAATTTTTGTTTTTTGGCCATTTTGGCAGTTTTCGTCAAGTTAGCGTTTTTAAATATTTTACTTTATTGCTACTTCTGCATCCCTTTGCTTTCCTTTTGTAGATTTTTCGGCATTACCCAGTTCTAACGAATCCTTTTGGCTATATTTTGCATTTGCACCAGTTTTATTAATTTTTATGTTTTGGCCATTTTTGCAGTTTTCGATAATTGGGGGGGGTATTCTCAGTTTGTCGATTTTTAAGCATTTTAATTTATTGCCATTTTCTGCGTCCCTTTGCATTCGTTTTGTAGATTTTTCGGCATTACGCAGTTCTAACGTATCCTATTTTGCTATATGTTACATTTGCACCAGTTTTTTTAATTTTTATTTTTTGGCCATTTTTTTGCAGTTTTCGTCAATGGCGGGTATTCTCAGTTTAGCAATTTTTAAGCATTTTACTTTATTGCTATTTCTGCATCCCTTTGCATTCGTTTTGTTGATTTTTCGGCATACGCAGTCCTAACGTATCCTAGTTTGCTATATTTAGCATTTGCACCGGATTTTTTAATTTTTATTTTTTGGTCATTTTTGGACTTTTCGTCAATGGGAGGGTATTCTCAGTTTAGCGATTTTTAAGCATTTTACTTTATTGCTATTTCTGCGTCCCTTTGCATTCGATTTGTACATTTTTCGGCATTACGCAGTTCTAACGTATCCTATATTGCTATATGTAGCATTTGCACCAGTTTTTTTAATTTTTATGTTTTGGTCATTTTTGGACTTTTCGTCAGTGGGGAGGTATTCTCAGTTTAGCGATTTTTAAGCATTTTACTTTATTGCTATTTCTGCGTCCCTTTGCATTCGATTTGTAGATTTTTCGGCATTACGCAGTTCTAACGTATCCTATTTTGCTATATTTAGCATTTCCACGAGTTTTTTTAATTTTTATTTTTTGGCCATTTTTGTACTTTTCGTCAATGGTGGGGGATTCTCAATTTCATTTTCTCTCATTTTACTTTATTGCTATTTCTGCGTCCCTTTGCATTCGTTTTGCAGATTATTCGGCATTACGCAGTTCTAACGTATTCTATTTTGCTATATGTAGCATTTGCACCAGTTTTTTTAATTTTTATTTTTTGGCCATTTTTGTACTTTTCGTCAATGGTGGGGGATTCTCAATTTCATTTTCTCTCATTTTACTTTATTGCTATTTCTGCGTCCCTTTGCATTCGATTTGTAGATTTTTCGGCATTACGCAGTTCTAATGTATCCTATTTTGCTATAATTAGCATTTGCAACAGTTTTTTTAATTTTTATTTTTTGGCTATTTTTGCATTTTTCATCAATGGGGGGGTATTCTCAGTTTAGCGATTTTTACGCATTTTACTTTATTGCTATTACTTCGTCCCTTTGCTTTCCTTTTGTAGATTTTTCGGCATTACGCAGTTCTAACGTATCCTATAATGCTATATGTAGCATTTGAACCAGTTTTTTTAATTTTTATTTTTTGGCCATTTTTGCAGTTTTCGTCAATGGGGGGGTATTCTCAGTTTAGCGATTTTTGAGCATTTTACTTTATTGCTATTTCTGCGTCCCTATGCATTCGTTTTGTAGATTTTTCGGCATTACGCAGTTCTAACGTATCCTATTTCACTATATGTAACATTTGCACCAGTTTTTTTAATTTTTATTTTTTGGCCATTTTTGCACCTTTCGTCAATAGGGGGGGATTCTCATTTTCATTTTCGCTCATTTTACTTTATTGCTATTTCTGCGTCCCTTTGCATTCGTTTTGTAGATTATTCGGCATTACGCAATTCTAACGTATTCTATTTTGCTATATGTAGCATTTGCACCAGTTTTTTTAATTTTTATTTTTTGCCATTTTTGCAGTTTTCGTCAATGGGGGATATTCTCAGTTTAGGGATTTTTTCCCATTTTACTTTATTGCTATTTATTCGTCCCTTTGCTTTCCTTTTGTAGATTTTTCGGCATTACCCAGTTCTAACGTATCCTATTTTGCTATAATTAGTATTTGCACCAGTTTTTTTTAATTTTTGTTTTTTGGCCATTTTGGCAGTTTTCGTCAAGTTAGCGTTTTTAAATATTTTACTTTATTGCTACTTCTGCATCCCTTTGCTTTCCTTTTGTAGATTTTTCGGCATTACCCAGTTCTAACGAATCCTTATGGCTATATTTTGCATTTGCACCAGTTTTATTAATTTTTATGTTTTGGCCATTTTTGCAGTTTTCGATAATTGGGGGGGGTATTCTCAGTTTGTCGATTTTTAAGCATTTTAATTTATTGCCATTTTCTGCGTCCCTTTGCATTCGTTTTGTAGATTTTTCGGCATTACGCAGTTCTAACGTATCCTATTTTGCTATATGTTACATTTGCACCAGTTTTTTTAATTTTTATTTTTTGGCCATTTTTTTTGCAGTTTTCGTCAATTCTCAGTTTAGCAATTTTTAAGCATTTTACTTTATTGCTATTTCTGCATCCCTTTGCATTCGTTTTGTTGATTTTTCGGCATACGCAGTCCTAACGTATCCTAGTTTGCTATATTTAGCATTTGCACCGGATTTTTTAATTTTTATTTTTTGGTCATTTTTGGACTTTTCGTCAATGGGAGGGTATTCTCAGTTTAGCGATTTTTAAGCATTTTACTTTATTGCTATTTCTGCATCCCTTTGCATTCGATTTGTACATTTTTCGGCATTACGCAGTTCTAACGTATCCTATATTGCTATATGTAGCATTTGCACCAGTTTTTTTAATTTTTATTTTTTGGTCATTTTTGGACTTTTCGTCAGTGGGGGGGTATTCTCAGTTTAGCGATTTTTAAGCATTTTACTTTAATGCTATTTTTGCGTCCCTTTGCATTCGATTTGTAGATTTTTCGGCATTACGTAGTTCTAACGTATCCTATTTTGCTATATTTAGCATTTGCACCAGTTTTTTTAATTTTTATTTTTTGGCCATTTTTGTACTTTTTGTCAATGGTGGGGGATTCTCAATTTCATTTTCTCTCATTTTACTTTATTGCTATTTCTGCGTCCCTTTGCATTCGTTTTGCATATTATTCGGCATTACGCAGTTCTAACGTATTCTATTTTGCTATATGTAGCATTTGCACCAGTTTTTTTAATTTTTATTTTTTGGCCATTTTTGTACTTTTCGTCAATGGTGGGGGATTCTCAATTTCATTTTCTCTCATTTTACTTTATTGCTATTTCTGCGTCTCTTTGCATTCGATTTGTAGATTTTTCGGCATTACGCAGTTCTAATGTATCCTATTTTGCTATAATTAGTATTTGCAACAGTTTTTTTAATTTTTATTTTTTGGCCATTTTTGCATTTTTCATCAATGGGGGGGTATTCTCAGTTTAGCGATTTTTACGCATTTTACTTTATTGCTATTACTTCGTCCCTTTGCTTTCCTTTTGTAGATTTTTCGGCATTACGCAGTTCTAACGTATCCTATAATGCTATATGTAGCATTTGAACCAGTTTTTTTAATTTTTATTTTTTGGCCATTTTTGCAGTTTTCGTCAATGGGGGGGTATTCTCAGTTTAGCGATTTTTGAGCATTTTACTTTATTGCTATTTCTGCGTCCCTATGCATTCGTTTTGTAGATTTTTCGGCATTACGCAGTTCTAACGTATCCTATTTCACTATATGTAACATTTGCACCAGTTTTTTTAATTTTTATTTTTTGGCCATTTTTGCACCTTTCGTCAATAGGGGGGGATTCTCATTTTCGTTTTCGCTCATTTTACTTTATTGCTATTTCTGCGTCCCTTTGCATTCGTTTTGTAGATTATTCGGCATTACGCAATTCTAACGTATTCTATTTTGCTATATGTAGCATTTGCACCAGTTTTTTTAATTTTTATTTTTTGCCATTTTTGCAGTTTTCGTCAATGGGGGGGTATTCTCAGTTTAGCGATTTTTGAGCATTTTACTTTATTGCTATTTCTGCGTCCCTATGCATTCGTTTTGTAGATTTTTCGGCATTACGCAGTTCTAACGTATCCTATTTCACTATATGTAACATTTGCACCAGTTTTTTTAATTTTTATTTTTTGGCCATTTTTGCACCTTTCGTCAATAGGGGGGGATTCTCATTTTCATTTTGGCTCATTTTACTTTATTGCTATTTCTGCGTCCCTTTGCATTCGTTTTGTAGGTTATTCGGCATTACGCAATTCTAACGTATTCTATTTTGCTATATGTAGCATTTGCACCAGTTTTTTTAATTTTTATTTTTTGCCATTTTTGCAGTTTTCGTCAATGGGGGATATTCTCAGTTTAGGGATTTTTACCCATTTTACTTTATTGCTATTTATTCGTCCCTTTGCTTTCCTTTTGTAGATTTTTCGGCATTACCCAGTTCTAACGTATCCTATTTTGCTATACTAAGTATTTGCACCAGTTTTTTTTAATTTTTGGTTTTTGGCCATTTTGGCAGTTTTCGTCAAGTTAGCGTTTTTAAATATTTTACTTTATTGCTACTTCTGCATCCCTTTGCTTTCCTTTTGTAGATTTTTCGGCATTACCCAGTTCTAACGAATCCTTTTGGCTATATTTTGCATTTGCACCAGTTTTATTAATTTTTATGTTTTGGCCATTTTTGCAGTTTTCGATAATTGGGGGGGGGGTATTCTCAGTTTGTCGATTTTTAAGCATTTTAATTTATTGCCATTTTCTGCGTCCCTTTGCATTCGTTTTGTAGATTTTTCGGCATTACGCAGTTCTAACGTATCCTATTTTGCTATATGTTACATTTGCACCAGTTTTTTTAATTTTTATTTTTTGGCCATTTTTTTGCAGTTTTCGTCAATGGGGGGGTATTCTCAGTTTAGCAATTTTTAAGCATTTTACTTTATTGCTATTTCTGCATCCCTTTGCATTCGTTTTGTTGATTTTTCGGCATACGCAGTCCTAACGTATCCTAGTTTGCTATATTTAGCATTTGCACCGGATTTTTTAATTTTTATTTTTTGGTCATTTTTGGACTTTTCGTCAATGGGAGGGTATTCTCAGTTTAGCGATTTTTAAGCATTTTACTTTATTGCTATTTCTGCGTCCCTTTGCATTCGATTTGTACATTTTTCGGCATTACGCAGTTCTAACGTATCCTATATTGCTATATGTAGCATTTGCACCAGTTTTTTTAATTTTTATTTTTTGGTCATTTTTGGACTTTTCGTCAGTGGGGAGGTATTCTCAGTTTAGCGATTTTTAAGCATTTTACTTTATTGCTATTTCTGCGTCCCTTTGCATTCGATTTGTAGATTTTTCGGCATTACGCAGTTCTAACGTATCCTATTTTGCTATATTTAGCATTTGCACGAGTTTTTTTAATTTTTATTTTTTGGCCATTTTTGTACTTTTCGTCAATGGTGGGGGATTCTCAATTTCATTTTCTCTCATTTTACTTTATTGCTATTTCTGCGTCCCTTTGCATTCGTTTTGAATATTATTCGGCATTACGCAGTTCTAACGTATTCTATTTTGCTATATGTAGCATTTGCACCAGTTTTTTTAATTTTTATTTTTTGGCCATTTTTGTACTTTTCGTCAATGGTGGGGGATTCTCAATTTCATTTTCTCTCATTTTACTTTATTGCTATTTCTGCGTCCCTTTGCATTCGATTTGTAGATTTTTCGGCATTACGCAGTTCTAATGTATCCTATTTTGCTATAATTAGCATTTGCAACAGTTTTTTTAATTTTTATTTTTTGGCCATTTTTGCATTTTTCATCAATGGGGGGGTATTCTCAGTTTAGCGATTTTTACGCATTTTACTTTATTGCTATTACTTCGTCCCTTTGCTTTCCTTTTGTAGATTTTTCGGCATTACGCAGTTCTAACGTATCCTATAATGCTATATGTAGCATTTGAACCAGTTTTTTTAATTTTTATTTTTTGGCCATTTTTGCAGTTTTCGTCAATGGGGGGGGTATTCTCAGTTTAGCGATTTTTGAGCATTTTACTTTATTGCTATTTCTGCGTCCCTATGCATTCGTTTTGTAGATTTTTCGGCATTACGCAGTTCTAACGTATCCTATTTCACTATATGTAACATTTGCACCAGTTTTTTTAATTTTTATTTTTTGGCCATTTTTGCACCTTTCGTCAATAGGGGGGGATTCTCATTTTCATTTTCGCTCATTTTACTTTATTGCTATTTCTGCGTCCCTTTGCATTCGTTTTGTAGATTATTCGGCATTACGCAATTCTAACGTATTCTATTTTGCTATATGTAGCATTTGCACCAGTTTTTTTAATTTTTATTTTTTGCCATTTTTGCAGTTTTCGTCAATGGGGCATATTCTCAGTTTAGGGATTTTTTCCCATTTTACTTTATTGCTATTTATTCGTCCCTTTGCTTTCCTTTTGTAGATTTTTCGGCATTACCCAGTTCTAACGTATCCTATTTTGCTATATTAAGTATTTGCACCAGTTTTTTTTAATTTTTGTTTTTTGGCCATTTTGGCAGTTTTCGTCAAGTTAGCGTTTTTAAATATTTTACTTTATTGCTACTTCTGCATCCCTTTGCTTTCCTTTTGTAGATTTTTCGGCATTACCCAGTTCTAACGAATCCTTTTGGCTATATTTTGCATTTGCACCAGTTTTATTAATTTTTATGTTTTGGCCATTTTTGCAGTTTTCGATAATTGGGGGGGGGTATTCTCAGTTTGTCGATTTTTAAGCATTTTAATTTATTGCCATTTTCTGCGTCCCTTTGCATTCGTTTTGTAGATTTTTCGGCATTACGCAGTTCTAACGTATCCTATTTTGCTATATGTTACATTTGCACCAGTTTTTTTAATTTTTATTTTTTGGCCATTTTTTTGCAGTTTTCGTCAATGGGGGGGTATTCTCAGTTTAGCAATTTTTAAGCATTTTACTTTATTGCTATTTCTGCATCCCTTTGCATTCGTTTTGTTGGTTTTTCGGCATACGCAGTCCTAACGTATCCTAGTTTGCTATATTTAGCATTTGCACCGGATTGTTTAATTTTTATTTTTTGGTCATTTTTGGACTTTTCGTCAATGGGAGGGTATTCTCAGTTTAGCGATTTTTAAGCATTTTACTTTATTGCTATTTCTGCGTCCCTTTGCATTCGATTTGTACATTTTTCGGCATTACGCAGTTCTAACGTATCCTATATTGCTATATGTAGCATTTGCACCAGTTTTTTTAATTTTTATTTTTTGGTCATTTTTGGACTTTTCGTCAGTGGGGGGGTATTCTCAGTTTAGCGATTTTTAAGCATTTTACTTTAATGCTATTTTTGCGTCCCTTTGCATTCGATTTGTAGATTTTTCGGCATTACGTAGTTCTAACGTATCCTATTTTGCTATATTTAGCATTTGCACCAGTTTTTTTAATTTTTATTTTTTGGCCATTTTTGTACTTTTCGTCAATGGTGGGGGATTCTCAATTTCATTTTCTCTCATTTTACTTTATTGCTATTTCTGCGTCCCTTTGCATTCGTTTTGCAGATTATTCGGCATTACGCAGTTCTAACGTATTCTATTTTGCTATATGTAGCATTTGCACCAGTTTTTTTAATTTTTATTTTTTGGCCATTTTTGTACTTTTCGTCAATGGTGGGGGATTCTCAATTTCATTTTCTCTCATTTTTCTTTATTGCTATTTCTGCGTCTCTTTGCATTCGATTTGTAGATTTTTCGGCATTACGCAGTTCTAATGTATCCTATTTTGCTATAATTAGTATTTGCAACAGTTTTTTTAATTTTTATTTTTTGGCCATTTTTGCATTTTTCATCAATGGGGGGGTATTCTCAGTTTAGCGATTTTTACGCATTTTACTTTATTGCTATTACTTCGTCCCTTTGCTTTCCTTTTGTAGATTTTTCGGCATTACGCAGTTCTAACGTATCCTATTTCACTATATGTAACATTTGCACCAGTTTTTTTAATTTTTATTTTTTGGCCATTTTTGCACCTTTCGTCAATAGGGGGGGATTCTCATTTTCGTTTTCGCTCATTTTACTTTATTGCTATTTCTGCGTCCCTTTGCATTCGTTTTGTAGATTATTCGGCATTACGCAATTCTAACGTATTCTATTTTGCTATATGTAGCATTTGCACCAGTTTTTTTAATTTTTATTTTTTGCCATTTTTGCAGTTTTCGTCAATGGGGGGGTATTCTCAGTTTAGCGATTTTTGAGCATTTTACTTTATTGCTATTTCTGCGTCCCTATGCATTCGTTTTGTAGATTTTTCGGCATTACGCAGTTCTAACGTATCCTATTTCACTATATGTAACATTTGCACCAGTTTTTTTAATTTTTATTTTTTGGCCATTTTTGCACCTTTCGTCAATAGGGGGGGATTCTCATTTTCATTTTCGCTCATTTTACTTTATTGCTATTTCTGCGTCCCTTTGCATTCGTTTTGTAGGTTATTCGGCATTACGCAATTCTAACGTATTCTATTTTGCTATATGTAGCATTTGCACCAGTTTTTTTAATTTTTATTTTTTGCCATTTTTGCAGTTTTCGTCAATGGGGGATATTCTCAGTTTAGGGATTTTTACCCATTTTACTTTATTGCTATTTATTCGTCCCTTTGCTTTCCTTTTGTAGATTTTTCGGCATTACCCAGTTCTAACGTATCCTATTTTGCTATACTAAGTATTTGCACCAGTTTTTTTTAATTTTTGTTTTTTGGCCATTTTGGCAGTTTTCGTCAAGTTAGCGTTTTTAAATATTTTACTTTATTGCTACTTCTGCATCCCTTTGCTTTCCTTTTGTAGATTTTTCGGCATTACCCAGTTCTAACGAATCCTTTTGGCTATATTTTGCATTTGCACCAGTTTTATTAATTTTTATGTTTTGGCCATTTTTGCAGTTTTCGATAATTGGGGGGGGTATTCTCAGTTTGTCGATTTTTAAGCATTTTAATTTATTGCCATTTTCTGCGTCCCTTTGCATTCGTTTTGTAGATTTTTCGGCATTACGCAGTTTTAACGTATCCTATTTTGCTATATGTTACATTTGCACCAGTTTTTTTAATTTTTATTTTTTGGCCATTTTTTTGCAGTTTTCGTCAATGGGGGGGTATTCTCAGTTTAGCAATTTTTAAGCATTTTACTTTATTGCTATTTCTGCATCCCTTTGCATTCGTTTTGTTGATTTTTCGGCATACGCAGTCCTAACGTATCCTAGTTTGCTATATTTAGCATTTGCACCGGATTTTTTAATTTTTATTTTTTGGTCATTTTTGGACTTTTCGTCAATGGGAGGGTATTCTCAGTTTAGCGATTTTTAAGCATTTTACTTTATTGCTATTTCTGCGTCCCTTTGCATTCGATTTGTACATTTTTCGGCATTACGCAGTTCTAACGTATCCTATATTGCTATATGTAGCATTTGCACCAGTTTTTTTAATTTTTATTTTTTGGCCATTTTTGTACTTTTCGTCAATGGTGGGGGATTCTCAATTTCATTTTCTCTCATTTTACTTTATTGCTATTTCTGCGTCCCTTTGCATTCGATTTGTAGATTTTTCGGCATTACGCAGTTCTAATGTATCCTATTTTGCTATAATTAGCATTTGCAACAGTTTTTTTAATTTTTATTTTTTGGCCATTTTTGCATTTTTCATCAATGGGGGGGTATTCTCAGTTTAGCGATTTTTACGCATTTTACTTTATTGCTATTACTTCGTCCCTTTGCTTTCCTTTTGTAGATTTTTCAGCATTACGCAGTTCTAACGTATCCTATAATGCTATATGTAGCATTTGAACCAGTTTTTTTAATTTTTATTTTTTGGCCATTTTTGCAGTTTTCGTCAATGGGGGGGTATTCTCAGTTTAGCGATTTTTGAGCATTTTACTTTATTGCTATTTCTGCGTCCCTATGCATTCGTTTTGTAGATTTTTCGGCATTACGCAGTTCTAACGTATCCTATTTCACTATATGTAACATTTGCACCAGTTTTTTTAATTTTTATTTTTTGGCCATTTTTGCACCTTTCGTCAATAGGGGGGGATTCTCATTTTCATTTTCGCTCATTTTACTTTATTGCTATTTCTGCGTCCCTTTGCATTCGTTTTGTAGATTATTCGGCATTACGCAATTCTAACGTATTCTATTTTGCTATATGTAGCATTTGCACCAGTTTTTTTAATTTTTATTTTTTGCCATTTTTGCAGTTTTCGTCAATGGGGGATATTCTCAGTTTAGGGATTTTTTCCCATTTTACTTTATTGCTATTTATTCGTCCCTTTGCTTTCCTTTTGTAGATTTTTCGGCATTACCCAGTTCTAACGTATCCTATTTTGCTATACTAAGTATTTGCACCAGTTTTTTTTAATTTTTGTTTTTTGGCCATTTTGGCAGTTTTCGTTAAGTTAGCGTTTTTAAATATTTTACTTTATTGCTACTTCTGCATCCCTTTGCTTTCCTTTTGTAGATTTTTCAGCATTACCCAGTTCTAACGAATCCTTTTGGCTATATTTTGCATTTGCACCAGTTTTATTAATTTTTATGTTTTGGCCATTTTTGCAGTTTTCGATAATTGGGGGGGGGGGGTATTCTCAGTTTGTCGATTTTTAAGCATTTTAATTTACTGCCATTTTCTGCGTCCCTTTGCATTCGTTTTGTAGATTTTTCGGCATTACGCAGTTCTAACGTATCCTATTTTGCTATATGTTACATTTGCACCAGTTTTTTTAATTTTTATTTTTTGGCCATTTTTTTGCAGTTTTCGTCAATGGGGGGGTATTCTCAGTTTAGCAATTTTTAAGCATTTTACTTTATTGCTATTTCTGCATCCCTTTGCATTCGTTTTGTTGATTTTTCGGCATACGCAGTCCTAACGTATCCTAGTTTGCTATATTTAGCATTTGCACCGGATTTTTTAATTTTTATTTTTTGGTCATTTTTGGACTTTTCGTCAATGGGAGGGTATTCTCAGTTTAGCGATTTTTAAGCATTTTACTTTATTGCTATTTCTGCGTCCCTTTGCATTCGATTTGTACATTTTTCGGCATTACGCAGTTCTAACGTATCCTATTTTGCTATATTTAGCATTTGCACCAGTTTTTTTAATTTTTATTTTTTGGCCATTTTTGTACTTTTCGTCAATGGTGGGGGATTCTCAATTTCATTTTCTCTCATTTTACTTTATTGCTATTTCTGCGTCCCTTTGCATTCGTTTTGCAGATTATTCGGCATTACGCAGTTCTAACGTATCCTATAATGCTATATGTAGCATTTGAACCAGTTTTTTTAATTTTTATTTTTTGGACATTTTTGCAGTTTTCGTCAATGGGGGGGTATTCTCAGTTTAGCGATTTTTGAGCATTTTACTTTATTGCTATTTCTGCGTCCCTATGCATTCGTTTTGTAGATTTTTCGGCATTACGCAGTTCTAACGTATCCTATTTCACTATATGTAACATTTGCACCAGTTTTTTTAATTTTTATTTTTTGGCCATTTTTGCACCTTTCGTCAATAGGGGGGGATTCTCATTTTCGTTTTCGCTCATTTTACGTTATTGCTATTTCTGCGTCCCTTTGCATTCGTTTTGTAGATTATTCGGCATTACGCAATTCTAACGTATTCTATTTTGCTATATGTAGCATTTGCACCAGTTTTTTTAATTTTTATTTTTTGCCATTTTTGCAGTTTTCGTCAATGGGGGGGTATTCTCAGTTTAGCGATTTTTGAGCATTTTACTTTATTGCTATTTCTGCGTCCCTATGCATTCGTTTTGTAGATTTTTCGGCATTACGCAGTTCTAACGTATCCTATTTCACTATATGTAACATTTGCACCAGTTTTTTTAATTTTTATTTTTTGGCCATTTTTGCACCTTTCGTCAATAGGGGGGGATTCTCATTTTCATTTTCGCTCATTTTACTATATTGCTATTTCTGCGTCCCTTTGCATTCGTTTTGTAGGTTATTCGGCATTACGCAATTCTAACGTATTCTATTTTGCTATATGTAGCATTTGCACCAGTTTTTTTAATTTTTATTTTTTGCCATTTTTGCAGTTTTCGTCAATGGGGGATATTCTCAGTTTAGGGATTTTTACCCATTTTACTTTATTGCTATTTATTCGTCCCTTTGCTTTCCTTTTGTAGATTTTTCGGCATTACCCAGTTCTAACGTATCCTATTTTGCTATACTAAGTATTTGCACCAGTTTTTTTTAATTTTTGTTTTTTGGCCATTTTGGCAGTTTTCGTCAAGTTAGCGTTTTTAAATATTTTACTTTATTGCTACTTCTGCATCCCTTTGCTTTCCTTTTGTAGATTTTTCGGCATTACCCAGTTCTAACGAATCCTTTTGGCTATATTTTGCATTTGCACCAGTTTTATTAATTTTTATGTTTTGGCCATTTTTGCAGTTTTCGATAATTGGGGGGGGGTATTCTCAGTTTGTCGATTTTTAAGCATTTTAATTTATTGCCATTTTCTGCGTCCCTTTGCATTCGTTTTGTAGATTTTTCGGCATTACGCAGTTCTAACGTATCCTATTTTGCTATATGTTACATTTGCACCAGTTTTTTTAATTTTTATTTTTTGGCCATTTTTTTGCAGTTTTCGTCAATGGGGGGGTATTCTCAGTTTAGCAATTTTTAAGCATTTTACTTTATTGCTATTTCTGCATCCCTTTGCATTCGTTTTGTTGATTTTTCGGCATACGCAGTCCTAACGTATCCTAGTTTGCTATATTTAGCATTTGCACCGGATTTTTTAATTTTTATTTTTTGGTCATTTTTGGACTTTTCGTCAATGGGAGGGTATTCTCAGTTTAGCGATTTTTAAGCATTTTACTTTATTGCTATTTCTGCGTCCCTTTGCATTCGATTTGTACATTTTTCGGCATTACGCAGTTCTAACGTATCCTATATTGCTATATGTAGCATTTGCACCAGTTTTTTTAATTTTTATTTTTTGGTCATTTTTGGACTTTTCGTCAGTGGGGAGGTATTCTCAGTTTAGCGATTTTTAAGCATTTTACTTTATTGCTATTTCTGCGTCCCTTTGCATTCGATTTGTAGATTTTTCGGCATTACGTAGTTCTAACGTATCCTATTTTGCTATATTTAGCATTTGCACCAGTTTTTTTAATTTTTATTTTTTGGCCATTTTTGTACTTTTCGTCAATGGTGGGGGATTCTCAATTTCATTTTCTCTCATTTTACTTTATTGCTATTTCTGCGTCCCTTTGCATTCGTTTTGCAGATTATTCGGCATTACGCAGTTCTAACGTATTCTATTTTGCTATATGTAGCATTTGCACCAGTTTTTTTAATTTTTATTTTTTGGCCATTTTTGTACTTTTCGTCAATGGTGGGGGATTCTCAATTTCATTTTCTCTCATTTTACTTTATTGCTATTTCTGCGTCCCTTTGCATTCGTTTTGCAGATTATTCGGCATTACGCAGTTCTAACGTATTCTATTTTGCTATATGTAGCATTTGCACCAGTTTTTTAATTTTTATTTTTTGGCCATTTTTGTACTTTTCGTCAATGGTGGGGGATTCTCAATTTCATTTTCTCTCATTTTACTTTATTGCTATTTCTGCGTCCCTTTGCATTCGATTTGTAGATTTTTCGGCATTACGCAGTTCTAATGTATCCTATTTTGCTATAATTAGCATTTGCAACAGTTTTTTTAATTTTTATTTTTTGGCCATTTTTGCATTTTTCATCAATGGGGGGGTATTCTCAGTTTAGCGATTTTTACGCATTTTACTTTATTGCTATTACTTCGTCCCTTTGCTTTCCTTTGGTAGATTTTTCGGCATTACCCAGTTCTAACGTATCCTATTTTGCTATACTAAGTATTTGCACCAGTTTTTTTTAATTTTTGTTTTTTGGCCATTTTGGCAGTTTTCGTTAAGTTAGTGTTTTCAAATATTTTACTTTATTGCTACTTCTGCATCCCTTTGCTTTCCTTTTGTAGATTTTTCGGCATTACCCAGTTCTAACGAAACCTTTTGGCTATATTTTGCATTTGCACCAGTTTTATTAATTTTTATGTTTTGGCCATTTTTGCAGTTTTCGATAATTTGGGGGGGGGTATTCTCAGTTTGTCGATTTTTAAGCATTTTAATTTATTGCCATTTTCTGCGTCCCTTTGCATTCGTTTTGTAGATTTTTCGGCATTACGCAGTTCTAACGTATCCTATTTTGCTATATGTTACATTTGCACCAGTTTTTTTAATTTTTATTTTTTGGCCATTTTTTTGCAGTTTTCGTCAATGGGGGGGTATTCTCAGTTTAGCAATTTTTAAGCATTTTACTTTATTGCTATTTCTGCATCCCTTTGCATTCGTTTTGTTGATTTTTCGGCATACGCAGTCATAACGTATCCTAGTTTGCTATATTTAGCATTTGCACCGGATTTTTTAATTTTTATTTTTTGGTCATTTTTGGACTTTTCGTCAATGGGAGGGTATTCTCAGTTTAGCGATTTTTAAGCATTTTACTTTATTGCTATTTCTGCGTCCCTTTGCATTCGATTTGTACATTTTTCGGCATTACGCAGTTCTAACGTATCCTATTTTGCTATATTTAGCATTTGCACCAGTTTTTTTAATTTTTATTTTTTGGCCATTTTTGTACTTTTCGTCAATGGTGGGGGATTCTCAATTTCATTTTCTCTGATTTTACTTTATTGCTATTTCTGCGTCCCTTTGCATTCGTTTTGCAGATTATTCGGCATTACGCAGTTCTAACGTATTCTATTTTGCTATATGTAGCATTTGCACCAGTTTTTTTAATTTTTATTTTTTGGCCATTTTTGTACTTTTCGTCAATGGTGGGGGATTCTCAATTTCATTTTCTCTCATTTTACTTTATTGCTATTTCTGCGTCTCTTTGCATTCGATTTGTAGATTTTTCGGCATTACGCAGTTCTAATGTATCCTATTTTGCTATAATTAGTATTTGCAACAGTTTTTTTAATTTTTATTTTTTGGCCATTTTTGCATTTTTCATCAATGGGGGGGTATTCTCAGTTTAGCGATTTTTACGCATTTTACTTTATTGCTATTACTTCGTCCCTTTGCTTTCCTTTAGTAGATTTTTCGGCATTACGCAGTTCTAACGTATCCTATAATGCTATATGTAGCATTTTAACCAGTTTTTTTAATTTTTATTTTTTGGACATTTTTGCAGTTTTCGTCAATGGGGGGGTATTCTCAGTTTAGCGATTTTTGAGCATTTTACTTTATTGCTATTTCTGCGTCCCTATGCATTCGTTTTGTAGATTTTTCGGCATTACGCAGTTCTAACGTATCCTATTTCACTATATGTAACATTTGCACCAGTTTTTTTAATTTTTATTTTTTGGCCATTTTTGCACCTTTCGTCAATAGGGGGGGATTCTCATTTTCGTTTTCGCTCATTTTACTTTATTGCTATTTCTGCATCCCTTTGCATTCGTTTTGTTGATTTTTCGGCATACGCAGTCCTAACGTATCCTAGTTTGCTATATTTAGCATTTGCACCGGATTTTTTAATTTTTATTTTTTGGTCATTTTTGGACTTTTCCTCAATGGGAGGGTATTCTCAGTTTAGCGATTTTTGAGCATTTTACTTTATTGCTATTCTGCGTCCCTTTGCATTCGTTTTGTACATTTTTCGGCATTACGTAGTCCTAACGTATCATTTTGCAATATTTAGCATTTGCACCAGTTTAACTTATTTTTATTCTTTGGCCATTTTTGCAGTTTTCCTTACTAACCCCCCCCCCGTATTCTCAGTTTAGCGATTTTTAAGAATTTTACATTATTGCTATTTCTGCGTCCCTTTGCATTCGTTTTGTAGATTTTTCGGCATTACGCAATTCCTACGTATCCTATTTTGCTATATTTAGCATTTGGTTCAGTTTAGTTAATGTTTATTTTTTGGCCATTTTTGCAGTTTTCATCAGTTTAGCGATTTTTAAGCATTTTACTTTATTGCTATTTCTGCGTCCCTTTGCATTCGTTTTGTAGATTTTTCGGCATTACGCAGTCCTAACGTATCATTTTGCAATACTTAGCATTTGCACCAGTTTTATTAATGTCTATTTTTTGGCCATTTTTGCAATTTTCCTTAATATTCTCAGTTTAGCGATTTTTAAGAATTTTACATTATTGCTATTTCTGTGTCCCTTTGCATCCGTTTTGTAGATTTTTCGGCATTACACAGTTCTTACGTATACTATTTTGCTATATTTAGAATTTGCACCAGTTTTTTTATTTTTTTGGCCATTTTTGCATTTTTCGTCAATGGGAGGGTATTTTGAGTTTAGGGATTTTTAGGCATTTTACTTTATTGCTATTTCTTCGTCCCTTTGCTTTCCTTTTGTAGATTTTTCGGCATTACCCAGTTCTAACGTAACCTATTTTGCTATACTAAGTATTTGCACCAGTTTTTTTTAATTTTTGTTTTTTGGCATTTTGGCAGTTTTCGTCAAGTTAGCGTTTTTAAATATTTTACTTTATTGCTACTTCTGCATCCCTTTGCTTTCCTTTTGTAGATTTTTCGGCATTACCCAGTTCTAACGAATCCTTTTGGCTATATTTTGCATTTGCACAAGTTTTATTAATTTTTATGTTTTGGCCATTTTTGCAGTTTTCGATAATTGGGGGGGGGGGGTATTCTCAGTTTGTCGATTTTTAAGCATTTTAATTTATTGCCATTTTCTGCGTCCCTTTGCATTCGTTTTGTAGATTTTTCGGCATTACGCAGTTCTAACGTATCCTATTTTGCTATATGTTACATTTGCACCAGTTTTTTTAATTTTTATTTTTTGGCCATTTTTTTGCAGTTTTCGTCAATGGGGGGGTATTCTCAGTTTAGCAATTTTTAAGCATTTTACTTTATTGCTATTTCTGCATCCCTTTGCATTCGTTTTGTTGATTTTTCGGCATACGCAGTCCTAACGTATCCTAGTTTGCTATATTTAGCATTTGCACCGGATTTTTTAATTTTTATTTTTTGGTCATTTTTGGACTTTTCGTCAATGGGAGGGTATTCTCAGTTTAGCGATTTTTAAGCATTTTACTTTATTGCTATTTCTGCGTCCCTTTGCATTCGATTTGTACATTTTTCGGCATTACGCACTTCTAACGTATCCTATATTGCTATATGTAGCATTTGCACCAGTTTTTTTAATTTTTATATTTTGGTCATTTTTGGACTTTTCGTCAGTGGGGGGGTATTCTCAGTTTAGCGATTTTTAAGCATTTTACTTTATTGCTATTTCTGCGTCCCTTTGCATTCGATTTGTATATTTTTCGGCATTACGCAGTTCTAACGTATCCTATTTTGCTATATTTAGCATTTGCACCAGTTTTTTTACTTTTTATTTTTTGGCCATTTTTGTACTTTTCGTCAATGGTGGGGGATTCTCAATTTCATTTTCTCTCATTTTACTTTATTGCTATTTCTGCGTCCCTTTGCATTCGATTTGTAGATTTTTCGGCATTACGCAGTTCTAACGTATCCTATAATGCTATATGTAGCATTTGAACCAGTTTTTTTAATTTTTATTTTTTGGCCATTTTTGCAGTTTTCGTCATTGGGGGGGTATTCTCAGTTTACCGATTTTTGAGCATTTTACTTTATTGCTATTTCTGCGTCCCTATGCATTCGTTTTGTAGATTTTTCGGCATTACGCAGATCTAACGTATCCTATTTCACTATATGTAACATTTGCACCAGTTTTTTTAATTTTTATTTTTTGGCCATTTTTGCACCTTTCGTCAATAGGGGGGGATTCTCATTTTCATTTTCGCTCATTTTACTTTATTGCTATTTCTGCGTCCCTTTGCATTCGTTTTGTAGATTATTCGGCATTACGCAATTCTAACGTATTCTATTTTGCTATATGTAGCATTTGCACCAGTTTTTTTAATTTTTATTTTTTGCCATTTTTGCAGTTTTCGTCAATGGGGGATATTCTCAGTTTAGGGATTTTTACCCATTTTACTCTATTGCTATTTATTCGTCCCTTTGCTTTCCTTTTGTAGATTTTTCGGCATTACCCAGTACTAACGTATCCTATTTTGCTATACTAAGTATTTGCTCCAGTTTTTTTTAATTTTTGTTTTTTGGCCATTTTGGCAGTTTTCGTCAAGTTAGCGTTTTTAAATATTTTACTTTATTGCTACTTCTGCATCCCTTTGCTTTCCTTTTGTAGATTTTTCGGCATTACCCAGTTCTAACGAATCCTTTTGGATATATTTTGCATTTGCACCAGTTTTATTAATTTTTATGTTTTGGCCATTTTTGCAGTTTTCGATAATTGGGGGGGGTATTCTCAGTTTGTCGATTTTTAAGCATTTTAATTTATTGCCATTTTCTGCGTCCCTTTGCATTCGTTTTGTAGATTTTTCGGCATTACGCAGTTCTAACGTATCCTATTTTGCTATATGTTACATTTGCACCAGTTTTTTTAATTTTTATTTTTTGGCCATTTTTTTGCAGTTTTCGTCAATGGGGGGGTATTCTCAGTTTAGCAATTTTTAAGCATTTTACTTTATTGCTATTTCTGCATCCCTTTGCATTCGTTTTGTTGATTTTTCGGTATACGCAGTCCTAACGTATCTTAGTTTGCTATATTTAGCATTTGCACCGGATTTTTTAATTTTTATTTTTTGGTCATTTTTGGACTTTTCGTCAATGGGAGGGTATTCTCAGTTTAGCGATTTTTAAGCATTTTACTTTATTGCTATTTCTGCGTCCCTTTGCATTCGATTTGTACATTTTTCGGCATTACGCAGTTCTAACGTATCCTATTTTGCTATAATTAGCATTTGCACCAGTTTTTTTAATTTTTATTTTTTGGCCATTTTTGCCTTTTTCATCAATGGGGGGGTATTCTCAGTTTAGCGATTTTTACGCATTTTACTTTATTGCTATTTCTTCGTCCCTTTGCTTTCCTTTTGTAGATTTTTCGGCATTACGCAGTTCTAACCTATCCTATATTGCTATATGTAGCATTTGAACCAGTTTTTTTAATTTTTAGTTTTTGGTCATTTTTGGACTTTTTGTCAGTGGGGGGGTATTCTCAGTTTAGCGATTTTTAAGCATTTTACTTTATTGCTATTTCTGCGTCTCTATGCATTCGATTTGTAGATTTTTCGGCATTACGCAGTTCTAACGTATCCTATTTTGCTATATTTAGCATTTGCACCAGTTTTTTTAATTTTTATTTTTTGGCCATTTTTGTACTTTTCGTCAATGGTGGGGGATTCTCAATTTCATTTTCTCTCATTTTACTTTATTGCTATTTCTGCGTCCCTTTGCATTCGATTTGTAGATTTTTCGGCATTACGCAGTTCTAATGTATCCTATTTTGCTATAATTAGCATTTGCACCAGTTTTTTTAATTTTTATTTTTTGCCATTTTTGCATTTTTCATCAATGGGGGGGTATTCTCAGTTTAGCGATTTTTACGCATTTTACTTTATTGCTATTTCTTCGTCCCTTTGCTTTCCTTTTGTAGATTTTTCGGCATTACGCAGTTCTAACGTATCCTATATTGCTATATGTAGCATTTGAACCAGTTTTTTTAATTTTTATTTTTTGGCCATTTTTGCAGTTTTCGTCAATGGGGGGATATTCTCAGTTTAGCGATTTTTGAGCATTTTACTTTATTGCTATTTCTGCGTCCCTATGCATTCGTTTTGTAGATTTTTCGGCATTACGCAGTTCTAACGTATCCTATTTCACTATATGTAACATTTGCACCAGTTTTTTTAATTTTTATTTTTTGGCCATTTTTGCACCTTTCGTCAATAGGGGGGGATTCTCATTTTCATTTTCGCTCATTTTACTTTATTGCTATTTCTGCGTCCCTTTGCATTCGTTTTGCAGATTATTCGGCATTACGCAGTTCTAACGTATTCTATTTTGCTATATGTAGCATTTGCACCAGTTTTTTTTTAATTTTTATTTTTTTGCCATTTTTGCAGTTTTCGTCAATGGGGATATTCTCGGTTTAGGGATTTTTACCCATTGCACTTTATTGCTATTTATTGGACCCTTTGCTTTCCTTTTGTAGATTTTTCGGTATTACGCAGTTCTAACGTATCCTATTTTGCTATATTTAGCATTTGCACCAGTTTTTTTTTAATTTTTATTTTTTGGCCATTTTTGAGTTTTCGTCAATGGGGGGGGGGTATTTTCAGTTTAGCGATTTTTGCGCATTTTACTTTATTGCTATTTCTGCGTCCCTTTGCTTTCCTTTGTAGATTTTTCGGCATTACGCAATTCTAACGTATCCTATATTGCTATATGTAGCATTTGCACCAGTTTTTTTAATTTTTATTTTTTGGTCATTTTTGGACTTTTCGTCAGTGGGGGGTATTCTCAGTTTAGCGATTTTTAAGTATTTTACTTTATTGCTATTTCTGCGTCCCTATGCATTCGATTTGTAGATTTTTCGGCATTACACAGTTCTAACGTATCCTATTTTGCTATATTTAGCATTTGCACCAGTTTTTTTAATTTTTATTTTTTGGCCATTTTTGTACTTTTCGTCAATGTTGGGGGATTCTCAATTTCATTTTCTCTCATTTTACTTTATTGCTATTTCTGCCTCCGTTTGCATTTGTTTTGTAGATTATTCGGCATTACGCAGTTCTAACGTATTCTATTTTGCTATATGTAGCATTTGCACCAGTTTTTTTAATTTTTATTTTTTGGCCATTTTTGCAGTTTTCGTCAATGGGGGATATTCTCAGTTTAGCGATTTTTACGCATTTTACTTTATTGCTATTTCTGCGTCCCTTTGCTTTCCTTTTATAGATTTTTCGGCATTACGCAGTTCTAACGTATCCTATTTTGCTATATTTAGCATTTGCACCAGTTTTTTTTAATTTTTATTTTTCGGCCATTTTTGCAGTTTTCGTCAATGGGGGGGTATTCTCAGTTTAGCGTTTTTTGCGCATTTTACTTTATTGCTATTTCTGCGTCCCTTTGCATTCGTTTTGTAGATTTTTCGGCATTACGCAGCTCTAACGTATCCTATTTTTCTAAATGTAGCATTTGCACCAGTTTTTTAAATTTTTATTTTTTGGTCATTTTTGGACTTTTCGTCAATGGGGGGGTATTCTCAGTTTAGCGATTTTTAAGCATTTTACTTTATTGCTATTTCTGCGTCCCTTTGCATTCGATTTGTAGATTTTTCGGCATTACGCAGTTCGAACGTATCCTATTTTGCTATAATTAGCATTTGCACCAGTTTTTTTAATTTTTATTTTTTGGCCATTTTTGCACTTTTCGTCAATGGGGGGCATTCCCAGTT
Source organism: Deroplatys truncata (assembly GCA_030765065.1). Lineage (NCBI taxonomy): Eukaryota > Metazoa > Arthropoda > Insecta > Mantodea > Mantidae > Deroplatys > Deroplatys truncata. The sequence goes on from CM060984.1 coordinate 186,732,142, forward strand.
TAGCGATTTTTAAGCATTTTACATTATTGCTATTTCTGCGTCCCTTTTCATTCGTTTTGTAGATTTTTTGGCATTACGCAGTTCTAACGTATCATTTTGCAATATTTAGCATTTGCACCAGTTTAACTAATTTTTATTTTTTGGCCATTTTTGCAGTTTTCCTTACTAACCCAATCCCCCCCCCCGTATTCTCAGTTTAGCGATTTTTAAGAATTTTACATTATTGCTATTTCTGCGTCCCTTTGCATTCGTTTTGTAGATTTTTCGGCATTACGCAATTCCTACGTATCCTATTTTGCTATATTTAGCATTTGGTTCAGTTTAGTTAATGTTTATTTTTTGGCCATTTTTGCAGTTTTCATCAGTTAAGCGATTTTTAAGCATTTTACTTTATTGCTATTTCTGCGTCCCTTTGCATTCGTTTTGTAGATTTTTCGGCATTACGCAGTCCTAACGTATCATTTTGATATATTTAGCATTTGCACCAGTTTTATTAATGTTTATCTTTTGGCCATTTTTGCAATTTTCCTTAATATTCTCAGTTTAGCGATTTTTAAGAATTTTACATTATTGCTATTTCTGTGTCCCTTTGCATCCGTTTTGTAGATTTTTCGGCATTACACAGTTCTTACGTATACTATTTTGCTATATTTAGAATTTGCACCACTTTTTTTATTTTTTTTGGCCATTTTTGCATTTTTCGTCAATGGGAGGGTATTTTGAGTTTAGGGATTTTTAGGCATTTTACTTTATTGCTATTTCTTCGTCCCTTTGCTTTCCTTTTGTAGATTTTTCGGCATTACCCAGTTCTTACGTATCCTATTTTGCTATACTAAGTATTTGCACCAGTTTTTTTTAATTTTTGTTTTTTGGCCATTTTGGCAGTTTTCGTCAAGTTAGCGTTTTTAAATATTTTACTTTATTGCTACTTCTGTATCCCTTTGCTTTCCTTTTGTAGATTTTTCGGCATTACTCAGTTCTAACGAATCCATTTGGCTATATTTTGCATTTGCACCAGTTTTTTTAATTTTTATGTTTTGGCCATTTTTGCACCTTTCGTCAATAGGGGGGGATTCTCATTTTCATTTTCGCTCATTTTACTTTATTGCTATTTCTGCGTCCCTTTGCATTCGTTTTGTAGATTATTCGGCATTACGCAATTCTAACGTATTCTATTTTGCTATATGTAGCATTTGCACCAGTTTTTTTAATTTTTATTTTTTGCCATTTTTGCAGTTTTCGTCAATGGGGGATATTCTCGGTTTAGGGATTTTTACCCATTTCACTTTATTGCTATTTATTGGACCATTTGCTTTCCTTTTGTAGATTTTCCGGCATTACGCAGTTCTAACGTATCCTATTTTGCTATATTTAGCATTTGAACCAGTTTTTTTTTAATTTTTATTTTTTGGCCATTTTTGAGTTTTCGTCAATGGGGGGGGGGTATTCTCAGTTTAGCGATTTTTGCGCATTTTACTTTATTGCTATTTCTGCGTCCCTTTGCTTTCCTTTTGTAGATTTTTCGGCATTACGCAGTTCTAACGTATCCTATTTTGCTATATTTAGCTTTTGCACCAGTTTTTTTAATTTTTATTTTTTGGCCATTTTTGTACTTTTCGTCAATGGTGGGGGATTCTCAATTTTATTTTCTCTCATTTTACTTTATTGCTATTTCTGCCTCCCTTTGCATTCGTTTTGTAGATTATTCGGCATTACGCAGTTCTAACGTATTCTATTTTGCTATATGTAGCATTTGCACCAGTTTTTTTAATTTTTATTTTTTGGCCATTTTTGCAGTTTTCGTCAATGGGGAATATTCTCAGTTTAGCGATTTTTACGCATTTTACTTTATTGCTATTTCTGCGTCCCTTTGCTTTCCTTTTATAGATTTTTCGGCATTACGCAGTTCTAACGTATCCTATTTTGCTATATTTAGCATTTGCACCAGTTTTTTTTAATTTTTATTTTTCGCCCATTTTTGCAGTTTTCGTCAATGGGGGGAAATTCTCAGTTTAGCGTTTTTTGCGCATTTTACTTTATTGCTATTTCTGCGTCCCTTTGCATTCGTTTTGTAGATTTTTCGACATTACGCAGCTCTAACGTATCCTATTTTTCTAAATGTAGCATTTGCACCAGTTTTTTAAATTTTTATTTTTTGGTCATTTTTGGACTTTTCGTCAATGGGGGGGGGGGTATTCTCAGTTTAGCGATTTTTAAGCATTTTACTTTATTGCTATTTCTGCGTCCCTTTGCATTCGATTTGTAGATTTTTCGGCATTACGCACTTCGAACGTATCCTATTTTGCTATAATTAGCATTTGCACCAGTTTTTTTAATTTTTATTTTTTGGCCATTTTTGCACTTTTCGTCAATGGGGGGGCATTCCCAGTTTAGCGATTTTTAAGCATTTTACAGTATTGCTATTTCTGCGTCCCTTTTCATTCGTTTTGTAGATTTTTTGGCATTACGCAGTTCTAACGTATCATTTTGCAATATTTAGCATTTGCACCAGTTTAACTAATTTTTATTTTTTGGCCATTTTTGCAGTTTTCCTTACTAACCCAATCCCCCCCCCCGTATTCTCAGTTTAGCGATTTTTAAGAATTTTACATTATTGCTATTTCTGCGTCCCTTTGCATTCGTTTTGTAGATTTTTCGGCATTACGCAATTCCTACGTATCCTATTTTGCTATATTTAGCATTTGGTTCAGTTTAGTTAATGTTTATTTTTGGGCCATTTTTGCAGTTTTCATCAGTTAAGCGATTTTTAAGCATTTTACTTTATTGCTATTTCTGCGTCCCTTTGCATTCGTTTTGTAGATTTTTCGGCATTACGCAGTCCTAACGTATCATTTTGCAATATTTAGCATTTGCACCAGTTTTATTAATGTTTATCTTTTGGCCATTTTTGCAATTTTCCTTAATATTCTCAGTTTAGCGATTTTTAAGAATTTTACATTATTGCTATTTCTGTGTCCCTTTGCATCCGTTTTGTAGATTTCTCGGCAATACACAGTTCTTACGTATACTATTTTGCTATATTTAGAATTTGCACCACTTTTTTTATTTTTTTTGGCCATTTTTGCATTTTTCGTCAATGGGAGGGTATTTTGAGTTTAAGGATTTTTAGGCATTTTACTTTATTGCTATTTCTTCGTCCCTTTGCTTTCCTTTTGTAGATTTTTCGGCATTACCCAGTTCTAACGTATCCTATTTTGCTATACTAAGTATTTGCACCAGTTTTTTTTAATTTTTGTTTTTTGGCCATTTTGGCAGTTTTCCTCAAGTTAGCGTTTTTAAATATTTTACTTTATTGCTACTTCTGCATCCCTTTGCTTTCCTTTTGTAGATTTTTCGGCATTACCCAGTTCTAACGAATCCTTTTGGCTATATTTTGCATTTGCACCAGTTTTTTTAATTTTTATGTTTTGGCGATTTTTGCAGTTTTCGATAATTGGGGAGGGGTATTCTCAGGTTGTCGATTTTTAAGCATTTTAATTTATTGCCATTTTCTGCGTCCCTTTGCATTCGTTTTGTAGATTTTTCGGCATTACGCAGTTCTAACGTATCCTATTTTGCTATATGTTACATTTGCACCAGTTTTTTTAATTTTTATTTTTTGGCCATTTTTTTTGCAGTTTTCGTCAATGGGAGGGTATTCTCAGTTTAGCGATTTTTAAGCATTTTACTTTATTGCTATTTCTGCGTCCCTTTGCATTCGATTTGTACATTTTTCGGCATTACGCAGTTCTAACGTATCCTATTTTGCTATATTTAGCATTTGCACCGGATTTTTTAATTTTATTTTTTCGTCATTTTTGGACTTTTCGTCAATGGGAGGGTATTCTCAGCTTAGCGATTTTTAAGCATTTTACTTTATTGCTATTTCTGCGTCCCTTTGCATTCGATTTGTAGATTTTTCGGCATTACGCAGTTCTATTGTATCCTATTTTGCTATAATTAGCATTTGCACCAGTTTTTTTAAATTTTATTTTTTGGCCATTTTTGCATTTTTCATCAATGGGGGGGTATTCTCAGTTTAGCGATTTTTACGCATTTTACTTTATTGCTATTTCTTCGTCCCTTTGCATTCGTTTTGTAGATTTTTCGGCATTACGCAGTTCTAACGTATCCTATTTCACTATATGTAACATTTGCACCAGTTTTTTTAATGTTTATTTTTTGGCCATTTTTTCACCTTTCGTCAATAGGGGGGGATTCTCATTTTCATTTTCGCTAATTTTACTTTATTGCTATTTCTGCGTCCCTTTGCATTCGTTTTGTAGATTATTCGGCATTACGCAATTCTAACGTATTCTATTTTGCTATATGTAGCATTTGCACCAGTTTTTTAATTTTTATTTTTTGCTATTTTTGCAGTTTTCGTCAATGGGGGATATTCTCAGTTTAGGGATTTTTACCCATTTTACTTTATTGCTATTTATTCGTCCCTTTGCTTTCCTTTTGTAGATTTTTCGGCATTACGCAGTTCTAACGTATCCTATTTTGCTATATTTAGCATTTGCACCAGTTTTTTTTAATTTTTATTTTTGGGCCATTTTTGAGTTTTCGTCAATGGGGGGGTACTTTCAGTTTAGCGATTTTTGCGCATTTTACTTTGTTGCTATTTCTGCGTCCCTTTGCTTTCCTTTTGTAGATTTTTCGGCATTACGCAGTTCTAACGTATCCTATATTGCTATATGTAGCATTTGCACCAGTTTTTTTAATTTTTATTTTTTGGTCATTTTTGGACTTTTCGTCAGTGGGGGGGTATTCTCAGTTTAGCGATTTTTAAGCATTTTACTTTATTGCTATTTCTGCGTCCCTTTGCATTCGATTTGTAGATTTTTCGGCATTACGCAGTTCTAACGTATCCTATTTTGCTATATTTAGCATTTGCACCAGTTTTTTTAATTTTTATTTTTTGGCCATTTTTGTACTTTTCGTCAATGGTGGGGGATTCTCAATTTCATTTTCTCTCATTTTACTTTATTGCTATTTCTGCGTCCCTTTGCTTTCCTTTTGTAGATTTTTCGGCATTACGCAGTTCTAACGTATCCTATATTGCTATATGTAGCATTTGAACCAGTTTTTTTAATTTTTATTTTTTGGCCATTTTTGCAGTTTTTGTCAATGGGGGGGGTATTCTCAGTTTAGCGATTTTTGAGCATTTTACTTTATTGCTATTTCTGCGTCCCTTTGCATTCGTTTTGTAGATTTCTCGGCATTACGCAGTTCTAACGTATCCTATTTCACTATATTTAACATTTGCACCAGTTTTTTTAATTTTTATTTTTTGGCCATTTTTGCACCTTTCGTCAATAGGGGGGGATTCTCGTTTTCCTTTTCGCCCATTTTACTTTATTGCTATTTATTCGTCCCTTTGCTTTCCTTTTGTAGATTTTTCGGCATTACGCAGTTCTAACGTATCCTATTTTGCTATATTTAGCATTTGCACCAGTTTTTTTTTTAATTTTTATTTTTTGGCCATTTTAGAGTTTTTGTCAATGGGGGGGGGTATTCTCAGTTTAGCGATTTTTGCGCATTTTACTTTATTGCTATTTCTGCGTCCCTTTGCTTTCCTTTTGTAGATTTTTCGGCATTACGTAGTTCTATTGTATCCTATATTGCTATATGTAGCATTTGCACCAGTTTTTTTAATTTTTAGTTTTTGGTCATTTTTGGACTTTTCGTCAGTGGGGGGGTATTCTCAGTTTAGCGATTTTTAAGCATTTTACTTTATTGCTGTTTCTGCGTCTCTATGCATTCGATTTGTAGATTTTTCGGCATTACGCAGTTCTAACGTATCCTATTTTGCTATATTTGAAATTTGCACCAGTTTTTTTAATTTTTATTTTTTGGCCATTTTTGTACTTTTCGTCAATGGTGGGGGATTCTCAATTTCATTTTCTCTCATTTTACTTTATTGCTATTTCTGCGTCCCTTTGCATTCGTTTTGTAGATTTTTCGGCATTACGCAGTTCTAACGTATTCTATTTTGCTATATGTAGCATTTGCACCAGTTTTTTTAATTTTTATTTTTTGGCCATTTTTGCAGTTTTCGTCAATGGGGGATATTCTCAGTTTAGCGATTTTTAAGCATATTACTTTATTGCTATTCTGCGCCCTTTGCATTCGTTTTGTACATTTTTCGGCATTACGTAGTCCTAACGTATCATTTTGCAATATTTAGCATTTGCACCAGTTTTACTAATTTTTATTTTTTGGCCATTTTTGCAGTTTTCCTTAAACCCCCCCCCCCGTATTCTCAGTTTAGCGATTTTTAAGAATTTTACATTATTGCTATTTCTGCGTACCTTTGCGTTCGTTTTGTAGATTTTTCGGCATTACGCAATTCTTACGTATCCTATTTTGCTATATTTAGCATTTGCTTCAGTTTACTTAATATTTATTTTTTGGCCATTTTTTCAGTTTTCATCAGTTTAGCGATTTTTAAGCATTTTACTTTATTGCTATTTCTGCGTCCCTTTGCATTCGTTTTGTAGATTTTTCGGCATTACGCAGTCCTAACGTATCATTTTGCAATATTTAGCGTTTGAACCAGTTTTATTAATGTTTATTTTTTGGCCATTTTTGCAATTTTCCTTAATATTCTCAGTTTAGCGATTTTTAAGAATTATACATTATTGCTATTTCTGCGTCCCTTTGCATCCGTTTTGTAGATTTTTCGGCATTACACAGTTCTTACGTATACTATTTTGCTATATTTAGAATTTGCACCACTTTTTTTATTTTTTTTGGCCATTTTTGCATTTTTCGTCAATGGGAGGGTATTTTGAGTTTAAGGATTTTTAGGCATTTTACTTTATTGCTATTTCTTCGTCCCTTTGCTTTCCTTTTGTAGATTTTTCGGCATTACCCAGTTCTAACGTATCCTATTTTGCTATACTAAGTATTTGCACCAGTTTTTTTTAATTTTTGTTTTTTGGCCATTTTGGCAGTTTTCCTCAAGTTAGCGTTTTTAAATATTTTACTTTATTGCTACTTCTGCATCCCTTTGCTTTCCTTTTGTAGATTTTTCGGCATTACCCAGTTCTAACGAATCCTTTTGGCTATATTTTGCATTTGCACCAGTTTTTTTAATTTTTATGTTTTGGCGATTTTTGCAGTTTTCGATAATTGGGGAGGGGTATTCTCAGGTTGTCGATTTTTAAGCATTTTAATTTATTGCCATTTTCTGCGTCCCTTTGCATTCGTTTTGTAGATTTTTCGGCATTACGCAGTTCTAACGTATCCTATTTTGCTATATGTTACATTTGCACCAGTTTTTTTAATTTTTATTTTTTGGCCATTTTTTTGCAGTTTTCGTCAATGGGAGGGTATTCTCAGTTTAGCGATTTTTAAGCATTTTACTTTATTGCTATTTCTGCGTCCCTTTGCATTCGATTTGTACATTTTTCGGCATTACGCAGTTCTAACGTATCCTATTTTGCTATATTTAGCATTTGCACCGGATTTTTTAATTTTATTTTTTCGTCATTTTTGGACTTTTCGTCAATGGGAGGGTATTCTCAGCTTAGCGATTTTTAAGCATTTTACTTTATTGCTATTTCTGCGTCCCTTTGCATTCGATTTGTAGATTTTTCGGCATTACGCAGTTCTATTGTATCCTATTTTGCTATAATTAGCATTTGCACCAGTTTTTTTAAATTTTATTTTTTGGCCATTTTTGCATTTTTCATCAATGGGGGGGTATTCTCAGTTTAGCGATTTTTACGCATTTTACTTTATTGCTATTTCTTCGTCCCTTTGCATTCGTTTTGTAGATTTTTCGGCATTACGCAGTTCTAACGTATCCTATTTCACTATATGTAACATTTGCACCAGTTTTTTTAATGTTTATTTTTTGGCCATTTTTTCACCTTTCGTCAATAGGGGGGGATTCTCATTTTCATTTTCGCTAATTTTACTTTATTGCTATTTCTGCGTCCCTTTGCATTCGTTTTGTAGATTATTCGGCATTACGCAATTCTAACGTATTCTATTTTGCTATATGTAGCATTTGCACCAGTTTTTTAATTTTTATTTTTTGCTATTTTTGCAGTTTTCGTCAATGGGGGATATTCTCAGTTTAGGGATTTTTACCCATTTTACTTTATTGCTATTTATTCGTCCCTTTGCTTTCCTTTTGTAGATTTTTCGGCATTACGCAGTTCTAACGTATCCTATTTTGCTATATTTAGCATTTGCACCAGTTTTTTTTAATTTTTATTTTTGGGCCATTTTTGAGTTTTCGTCAATGGGGGGGTACTTTCAGTTTAGCGATTTTTGCGCATTTTACTTTGTTGCTATTTCTGCGTCCCTTTGCTTTCCTTTTGTAGATTTTTCGGCATTACGCAGTTCTAACGTATCCTATATTGCTATATGTAGCATTTGCACCAGTTTTTTTAATTTTTATTTTTTGGTCATTTTTGGACTTTTCGTCAGTGGGGGGGTATTCTCAGTTTAGCGATTTTTAAGCATTTTACTTTATTGCTATTTCTGCGTCCCTTTGCATTCGATTTGTAGATTTTTCGGCATTACGCAGTTCTAACGTATCCTATTTTGCTATATTTAGCATTTGCACCAGTTTTTTTAATTTTTATTTTTTGGCCATTTTTGTACTTTTCGTCAATGGTGGGGGATTCTCAATTTCATTTTCTCTCATTTTACTTTATTGCTATTTCTGCGTCCCTTTGCTTTCCTTTTGTAGATTTTTCGGCATTACGCAGTTCTAACGTATCCTATATTGCTATATGTAGCATTTGAACCAGTTTTTTTAATTTTTATTTTTTGGCCATTTTTGCAGTTTTTGTCAATGGGGGGGGTATTCTCAGTTTAGCGATTTTTGAGCATTTTACTTTATTGCTATTTCTGCGTCCCTTTGCATTCGTTTTGTAGATTTCTCGGCATTACGCAGTTCTAACGTATCCTATTTCACTATATTTAACATTTGCACCAGTTTTTTTAATTTTTATTTTTTGGCCATTTTTGCACCTTTCGTCAATAGGGGGGGATTCTCGTTTTCCTTTTCGCCCATTTTACTTTATTGCTATTTATTCGTCCCTTTGCTTTCCTTTTGTAGATTTTTCGGCATTACGCAGTTCTAACGTATCCTATTTTGCTATATTTAGCATTTGCACCAGTTTTTTTTTTAATTTTTATTTTTTGGCCATTTTAGAGTTTTTGTCAATGGGGGGGGGTATTCTCAGTTTAGCGATTTTTGCGCATTTTACTTTATTGCTATTTCTGCGTCCCTTTGCTTTCCTTTTGTAGATTTTTCGGCATTACGTAGTTCTATTGTATCCTATATTGCTATATGTAGCATTTGCACCAGTTTTTTTAATTTTTAGTTTTTGGTCATTTTTGGACTTTTCGTCAGTGGGGGGGTATTCTCAGTTTAGCGATTTTTAAGCATTTTACTTTATTGCTGTTTCTGCGTCTCTATGCATTCGATTTGTAGATTTTTCGGCATTACGCAGTTCTAACGTATCCTATTTTGCTATATTTGAAATTTGCACCAGTTTTTTTAATTTTTATTTTTTGGCCATTTTTGTACTTTTCGTCAATGGTGGGGGATTCTCAATTTCATTTTCTCTCATTTTACTTTATTGCTATTTCTGCGTCCCTTTGCATTCGTTTTGTAGATTTTTCGGCATTACGCAGTTCTAACGTATTCTATTTTGCTATATGTAGCATTTGCACCAGTTTTTTTAATTTTTATTTTTTGGCCATTTTTGCAGTTTTCGTCAATGGGGGATATTCTCAGTTTAGCGATTTTTAAGCATATTACTTTATTGCTATTCTGCGCCCTTTGCATTCGTTTTGTACATTTTTCGGCATTACGTAGTCCTAACGTATCATTTTGCAATATTTAGCATTTGCACCAGTTTTACTAATTTTTATTTTTTGGCCATTTTTGCAGTTTTCCTTAAACCCCCCCCCCCGTATTCTCAGTTTAGCGATTTTTAAGAATTTTACATTATTGCTATTTCTGCGTACCTTTGCGTTCGTTTTGTAGATTTTTCGGCATTACGCAATTCTTACGTATCCTATTTTGCTATATTTAGCATTTGCTTCAGTTTACTTAATATTTATTTTTTGGCCATTTTTTCAGTTTTCATCAGTTTAGCGATTTTTAAGCATTTTACTTTATTGCTATTTCTGCGTCCCTTTGCATTCGTTTTGTAGATTTTTCGGCATTACGCAGTCCTAACGTATCATTTTGCAATATTTAGCGTTTGAACCAGTTTTATTAATGTTTATTTTTTGGCCATTTTTGCAATTTTCCTTAATATTCTCAGTTTAGCGATTTTTAAGAATTATACATTATTGCTATTTCTGCGTCCCTTTGCATCCGTTTTGTAGATTTTTCGGCATTACACAGTTCTTACGTATACTATTTTGCTATATTTAGAATTTGCACCAGCTTTTTTATTTTTTTTGGCCATTTTTGCATTTTTCGTCAATGGGAGGGTATTTTGAGTTTAGGGATTTTTAGGCATTTTACTTTATTGCTATTTCTTCGTCCCTTTGCTTTCCTTTTGTAGATTTTTCGGCATTACCCAGTTCTAACGTATCCTATTTTGCTATACTAAGCACTTGCACCAGTTTTTTTTAATTTTTGTTTTTTGGCCATTTTGGCAGTTTTCTTCAAGTTAGCGTTTTTAAATATTTTACTTTATTGCTACATCTGCATCCCTTTGCTTTCCTTTTGTAGATTTTTCGGCATTACCCAGTTCTAACGAATCCTTTTGGCTATATTATGCATTTGCACCAGTTTTTTTAATTTTTATGTTTTGGCCATTTTTGCAGTTTTCGATAATTGGGGGGGGTATTCTCAGTTTGTCGATTTTTAAGCATTTTAATTTATTGCCATTTTCTGCGTCCCTTTGCATTCGTATTGTAGATTTTTCGGCATTACGCAGTTCTAACGTATCCTATTTTGCTATATGTTACATTTGCACCAGTTTTTTTAATTTTTATTTTTTGGCCATTTTTGCAGTTTTCGTCAATGGGGGGGTATTCTCAGTTTAGCGATTTTTGAGCATTTTACTTTATTGCTATTTCTGCGTCCCTTTGCATTCGTTTTGTAGATTTTTCGGCATTACGCAGTTCTAACGTATCCTATTTCACTATATGTAACATTTACACCAGTTTTTTTAATTTTTATTTTTTGGCCATTTTTGCACCTTTCGTCAATAGGGGGGATTCTCGTTTTCATTTTCGCTCATTTTATTTTATTGCTATTTCTGCGTCCCTTTGCATTCGATTTGAAGATTTTTCGGCATTACGCAGTTCTAACGTATCCTATTTTGCTATAATTAGCATTTGCACCAGTTTTTTTAATTTTTATTTTTTGGCCATTTTTGCATTTTTCATCAATGGGGGGAATTCTCAGTTTAGCGATTTTTACGCATTTTACTTTATTGCTATTTCTTCGTCCCTTTGCTTTTTCCTTTTGTAGATTTTTCGGCATTACGCAGTTCTAACGTATCCTATATTGCTATATGTAGCATTTGAACCAGTTTTTTTAATTTTTATTTTTTGGCCATTTTTGCAGTTTTCGTCAATGGGAGGGTATTCTCAGTTTAGCGATTTTTAAGCATTTTACTTTATTGCTATTTCTGCGTCCCTTTGCATTCGATTTGTAGATTTTTCGGCATTACGCAGTTCTAACGTATCCTATTTTGCTATATGTAGCATTTGCACCAGTTTTTTTAATTTTTATTTTTTGCCATTTTTGCAGTTTTCGTCAATGGGGGATATTCTCAGTTTAGGGATTTTTACCCATTTTACTTTATTGCTATTTCTGCGTCCCTTTGCATTCGATTTGAAGATTTTTCGGCATTACGCAGTTCTAACGTATCCTATTTTGCTATAATTAGCATTTGCACCAGTTTTTTTAATTTTTATTTTTTGGCCATTTTTGCATTTTTCATCAATGGGGGGAATTCTCAGTTTAGCGATTTTTACGCATTTTACTTTATTGCTATTTCTTCGTCCCTTTGCTTTTTCCTTTTGTAGATTTTTCGGCATTACGCAGTTCTAACGTATCCTATATTGCTATATGTAGCATTTGAACCAGTTTTTTTAATTTTTATTTTTTGGCCATTTTTGCAGTTTTCGTCAATGGGAGGGTATTCTCAGTTTAGCGATTTTTAAGCATTTTACTTTATTGCTATTTCTGCGTCCCTTTGCATTCGATTTGTAGATTTTTCGGCATTACGCAGTTCTAACGTATCCTATTTTGCTATATGTAGCATTTGCACCAGTTTTTTTAATTTTTATTTTTTGCCATTTTTGCAGTTTTCGTCAATGGGGGATATTCTCAGTTTAGGGATTTTTACCCATTTTACTTTATTGCTATTTATTCGTCCCTTTGCTTTCCTTTTGTAGATTTTTCGGCATTACACAGTTCTAACGTATCCTATTTTGCTATATTTATCATTTGCACTAGTTTTTTTTTTAATTTTTATTTTTTGGCCATTTTTGAGTTTTTGTCAATGGGGGGGTATTCTCAGTTTAGCGATTTTTGCGCATTTTACTTTATTGCTATTTCTGCGTCCCTTTGCATTCGTTTTGTAGATTATTCGGCATTACGCAATTCTAACGTATTCTATTTTGCTATATGTAGCATTTGCACCAGTTTTTTTAATTTTTATTTTTTGCTATTTTTGCAGTTTTCGTCAATGGGGGATATTCTCAGTTTAGGGATTTTTACCCATTTTACTTTATTGCTATTTATTCGTCCCTTTGCTTTCCTTTTGTAGATTTTTCGGCATTACGCAGTTCTAACGTATCCTATTTTGCTATATTTAGCATTTGCACCAGTTTTTTTTAATTTTTATTTTTGGGCCATTTTTGAGTTTTCGTCAATGGGGGGGGGTACTTTCAGTTTAGCGATTTTTGCGCATTTTACTTTATTGCTATTTCTGCGTCCCTTTGCTTTCCTTTTGTAGATTTTTCGGCATTACGCAGTTCTAACGTATCCTATATTGCTATATGTAGCATTTGCACCAGTTTTTTTAATTTTTATTTTTTGGTCATTTTTGGACTTTTCGTCTGTGGGGGGGTATTCTCAGTTTAGCGATTTTTAAGCATTTTACTTTATTGCTATTTCTGCGTCCCTTTGCATTCGATTTGTAGATTTTTCGGCATTACGCAGTTCTAACGTATCCTATTTTGCTATATTTAGCATTTGCACCAGTTTTTTTAATTTTTATTTTTTGGCCATTTTTGTACTTTTCGTCAATGGTGGGGGATTCTCAATTTCATTTTCTCTCATTTTACTTTATTGCTATTTCTGCGTCCCTTTGCATTCGATTTGTAGATTTTTCGGCATTACGCAGTTCTAACGTATCCTATTTTGCTATATTTAGCATTTGCACCAGTTTTTTTAATTTTTATTTTTTGGCCATTTTTGTACTTTTCGTCAATGGTGGGGGATTCTCAATTTCATTTTCTCTCATTTTACTTTATTGCTATTTCTGCGTCCCTTTGCTTTCCTTTTGTAGATTTTTCGGCATTACGCAGTTCTAACGTATCCTATATTGCTATATGTAGCATTTGAACCAGTTTTTTTAATTTTTATTTTTTGGCCATTTTTGCAGTTTTCGTCAATGGGGGGGGGTATTCTCAGTTTAGCGATTTTTCAGCATTTTACTTTATTGCTATTTCTGCGTCCCTTTGCATTCGTTTTGTAGATTTTTCGGCATTACGCAGTTCTAACGTATCCTATTTCACTATATGTAACATTTGCACCAGTTTTTTTAATTTTTATTTTTTGGCCATTTTTGCACCTTTCGTCAATAGGGGGGGATTCTCGTTTTCCTTTTCGCCCATTTTACTTTATTGCTATTTATTCGTCCCTTTGCTTTCCTTTTGTAGATTTTTCGGCATTACGCAGTTCTAACGTATCCTATTTTGCTATATTTAGCATTTGCACCAGTTTTTTTTTTAATTTTTATTTTTTGGCCATTTTAGAGTTTTTGTCAGTGGGGGGGTATTCTCAGTTTAGCGATTTTTGCGCATTTTACTTTATTGCTATTTCTGCGTCCCTTTGCTTTCCTTTTGTAGATTTTTCGGCATTACGTAGTTCTAACGTATCCTATATTGCTATATGTAGCATTTGCACCAGTTTTTTTAATTTTTAGTTTTTGGTCATTTTTGGACTTTTCGTCAGTGGGGGGGTATTCTCAGTTTAGCGATTTTTAAGCATTTTACTTTATTGCTATTTCTGCGTCTCTATGCATTCGATTTGTAGATTTTTCGGCATTACGCAGTTCTAACGTATCCTATTTTGCTATATTTAGAATTTGCACCAGTTTTTTTAATTTTTATTTTTTGGCCATTTTTGTACTTTTCGTCAATGGTGGGGGATTCTCAATTTCATTTTCTCTCATTTTACTTTATTGCTATTTCTGCGTCCCTTTGCATTCGTTTTGTAGATTATTCGGCATTACGCAGTTCTAACGTATTCTATTTTGCTATATGTAGCATTTGCACCAGTTTTTTTAATTTTTATTTTTTGGCCATTTTTGCAGTTTTCGTCAATGGGGGATATTCTCAGTTTAGCGATTTTTAAGCATATTACTTTATTGCTATTCTGCGCCCTTTGCATTCGTTTTGTACATTTTTCGGCATTACGTAGTCCTAACGTATCATTTTGCAATATTTAGCATTTGCACCAGTTTTACTAATTTTTATTTTTTGGCCATTTTTGCAGTTTTCCTTAAACCCCCCCCCCGTATTCTCAGTTTAGCGATTTTTAAGAATTTTACATTATTGCTATTTCTGCGTACCTTTGCATTCGTTTTGTAGATTTTTCGGCATTACGCAATTCTTACCTATCCTATTTTGCTATATTTAGCATTTGCTTCAGTTTACTTAATATTTATTTTTTGGCCATTTTTTCAGTTTTCATCAGTTTAGCGATTTTTAAGCATTTTACTTTATTGCTATTTCTGCGTCCCTTTGCATTCGTTTTGTAGATTTTTCGGTATTACGCAGTCCAAACGTATCATTTTGCAATATTTAGCATTTGAACCAGTTTTATTAATGTTTATTTTTTGGCCATTTTTGCAATTTTCCTTAATATTCTCAGTTTAGCGATTTTTAAGAATTATACATTATTGCTATTTCTGCGTCCCTTTGCATCCGTTTTGTAGATTTTTCGGCATTACACAGTTCTTACGTATACTATTTTGCTATATTTAGAATTTGCACCAGTTTTTTTATTTTTTTTGGCCATTTTTGCATTTTTCGTCAATGGGAGGGTATTTTGAGTTTAGGGATTTTTAGGCATTTTACTTTATTGCTATTTCTTCGTCCCTTTGCTTTCCTTTTGTAGATTTTTCGGCATTACCCAGTTCTAACGTATCCTATTTTGCTATACTAAGCACTTGCACCAGTTTTTTTTAATTTTTGTTTTTTGGCCATTTTGGCAGTTTTCGTCAAGTTAGCGTTTTTAAATATTTTACTTTATTGCTACATCTGTATCCCTTTGCTTTCCTTTTGTAGATTTTTCGGCATTACCCAGTTCTAACGAATCCTTTTGGCTATATTTTGCATTTGCACCAGTTTTTTTAATTTTTATGTTTTGGCCATTTTTGCAGTTTTCGATAATTGGGGGGGGGGGGGTATTCTCAGTTTGTCGATTTTTAAATATTTTAATTTATTGTCATTTTCTGCGTCCCTTTGCATTCGTATTGTAGATTTTTCGGCATTACGCAGTTCTAACGTATCCTATTTTGCTATATGTTACATTTGCACCAGTTTTTTTAATTTTTATTTTTTGGCCATTTTTTTGCAGTTTTCGTCAATGGAGGGGGGGTATTCTCTGTTTAGCAATTTTTAAGCATTTTACTTTATTGCTATTTCTGCATCCCTTTGCATTCGTTTTGTTGATTTTTCGGCATACGCAGACCTAACGTATCCTAGTTTGCTATATTTAGCATTTGCACCGGATTTTTTAATTTTTATTTTTTCGTCATTTTTGGACCTTTCGTCAATGGGAGGGTATTGTCAGTTTAGCGATTTTTAAGCATTTTACTTTATTGCTATTTCTGCGTCCCTTTGCATTCGATTTGTAGATTTTTCGGCATTACGCAGTTCTAACGTATCCTATTTTGCTATAATTAGCATTTGCACCAGTTTTTTTAATTTTTATTTTTTGGCCATTTTTGCATTTTTCATCAATGGGGGGAATTCTCAGTTTAGCGATTTTTACGCATTTTACTTTATTGCTATTTCTTCGTCCCTTTGCTTTCCTTTTGTAGATTTTTCGGCATTACGCAGTTCTAACGTATCCTATATTGCTATATGTAGCATTTGCACCAGTTTTTTAAATTTTTATTTTTTGGTCATTTTTGGACTTTTCGTCAATGGGGGGGGTATTCTCAGTTTAGCGATTTTTAAGCATTTTACTGTATTGCTATTTCTGCGTCCCTTTGCATTCGATTTGTAGATTTTTCGGCATTACGCAGTTCGAACGTATCCTATTTCGCTATAATTAGCATTTGCACCAGTTTTTTTAATTTTTATTTTTTGGCCATTTTTGCACTTTTCGTCAATGTGGGGGTATTCTCAGTTTAGCGATTTTTAAGCATTTTACATTATTGCTATTTCTGCGTCCCTTTTCATTCGTTTTGTAGATTTTTTGGCATTACGCAGTTCTAACGTATTCTATTTTGCTATATTAAATATTTGCACCAGTTTTTTTTAATTTTTATTTTTGTCCATTTTTGCACATTTCGTCAAGTTAGCGATTTTTAAATATTTTACTTTATTGCTACTTCTGCATCCCTTTGCTTTCCTGTTGTAGATTTTTCGGCATTACTAAGTTCTAACGTATCCTATTTTGCTGTGTGTAGCATTTACACCATTTTTTTAATTTTTTATTTTGGGCATTTTTGCAGTTTTCGTCAAGTTAGCGATTTTTAAGCATTTTACTTTATTGCTACTTCTTCATCCCTTTGCTTTCCTTTTGTAGATTTTTCGGCATTACGCAGTTCTAACGTATCCTATTTTGCTATATTTCACATTTGCACCAATTTTTCTAATTTTTATTTTTGGCCATTTTTTTACTTTTCGTCAATGGAGGCGTTATCTTAGTTTAACGATTTTTAAGCATTTTAATTTATTGCTATTTCCGCGCCCTTTTGCATTCGTTTTGTACATTTTTCGGCATTACGCAGTTCTAACGTATCCTATTTTGCTATATTTAGCATTTGCACCAATTTTTCTAATTTTTATTTTTGGCCATTTTTTTACTTTTCGTCAATAGGGGGGTATTCTCAGTTTAGCGATTTTTAAGCATATTACTTTATTACTATTCTGCGTCCCTTTGCATTCGTTTTGTACATTTTTCGGCATTACGTATTCCTAACGTATCATTTTGCAATATTTAGCATTTGCACCAGTTTAACTAATTTTTATTTTTTGGGCATTTTTGCAGTTTTCCTTACTAACCCCCCCCCCCGTATTCTCAGTTTAGCGATTTTTAAGAATTTTACATTATTGCTATTTCTGCGTCCCTTTGCATTCGTTTTGTAGATTTTTCGGCATTACGCAATTCCTACGTATCCTATTTTGCTATATTTAGCATTTGGTTCAGTTTAGTTAATGTTTATTTTTTGGCCATTTTTGCAGTTTTCATCTGTTTAGCGATTTTTAAGCATTTTACTTTATTGCTATTTCTGCGTCCCTTTGCATTCGTTTTGTAGATTTTTCGGCACTACGCAGTCCTAACGTATCATTTTGCAATATTTAGCATTTGCACCAGTTTTATTAATGTTTATTTTTTGGCCATTTTTGCAATTTTCCTTAATATTCTCAGTTTAGCGATTTTTAAGAATTTTACATTATTGCTATTTCTGTGTCCCTTTGCATCCGTTTTGTAGATTTTTCGGCATTACACAGTTCTTACGTATACTATTTTGGTATATTTAGAATTTGCACCAGTTTTTTTATTTTTTTTGGCCATTTTTGCATTTTTCGTCAATGGGAGGGTATTTTGAGTTTAGGGATTTTTAGGCATTTTACTTTATTGCTATTTCTTCGTCCCTTTGCTTTCCTTTTGTAGATTTTTCGGCATTACCCAGTTCTAACGTATCCTATTTTGCTATACTAAGTATTTGCACCAGTTTTTTTTAATTTTTGTTTTTTGGCCATTTTGGCAGTTTTCGTCAAGTTAGCGTTTTTAAATATTTTACTTTATTGCTACTTCTGCATCCCTTTGCTTTCCTTTTGTAGATTTTTCGGCATTACCCAGTTCTAACGAATCCTTTTGGCTATATTTTGCATTTGCACCTGTTTTTTTAATTTTTATGTTTTGGCCATTTTTGCAGTTTTCGATAATTGGGGGGGGGTATTCTCAGTTTGTCGATTTTTAAGCATTTTAATTTATTGCCATTTTCTGCGTCCCTTTGCATTCGTATTGTAGATTTTTCGGCATTACGCAGTTCTAACGTATCCTATTTTGCTATATGTTACATTTGCACCAGTTTTTTTAATTTTTATTTTTTGGCCATTTTTTTTGCAGTTTTCGTCAATGGGGGGTATTCTCTGTTTAGCAATTTTTAAGCATTTTACTTTATTGCTATTTCTGCATCCCTTTGCATTCGTTTTGTTGATTTTTCGGCATACGCAGTCCTAACGTATCCTAGTTTGCTATATTTAGCATTTGCACCGGATTTTTTAATTTTTATTTTTTCGTCATTTTTGGACTTTTCGTCAATGGGAGGGTATTCTCAGTTTAGCGATTTTTAAGCATTTTACTTTATTGCTATTTCTGCGTCCCTTTGCATTCGATTTGTAGATTTTTCGGCATTACGCAGTTCTAACGTATCCTATTTTGCTATAATTAGCATTTGCACCAGTTTTTTTAATTTTTATTTTTTGGCCATTTTTGCATTTTTCATCAATGGGGGGGTATTCTCAGTTTAGCGATTTTTACGCATTTTACTTTATTGCTATTTCTTCGTCCCTTTGCTTTCCTTTTGTAGATTTTTCGGCATTACGCAGTTCTAACGTATCCTATATTGCTATATGTAGCATTTGAACCAGTTTTTTTAATTTTTAGTTTTTGGTCATTTTTGGACTTTTCGTCAGTGGGGGGGTATTCTCAGTTTAGCGATTTTTAAGCATTTTACTTTATTGCTATTTCTGCGACTCTATGCATTCGATTTGTAGATTTTTCGGCATTACGCAGTTCTAACGTATCCTATTTCACTATATGTAACATTTGCACCAGTTTTTTTAATTTTTATTTTTTGGCCATTTTTGCACCTTTCGTCAATAGGGGGGGATTCTCGTTTTCATTTTCGCTCATTTTATTTTATTGCTATTTCTGCGTCCCTTTGCTTTCGTTTTGTAGATTATTCGGCATTACGCAATTCTAACGTATTCTATTTTGCTATATGTAGCATTTGCACCAGTTTTTTTAATTTTTATTTTTTGCCATTTTTGCAGTTTTCGTCAATGGGGGATATTCTCAGTTTAGGGATTTTTACCCATTTTACTTTATTGCTATTTATTCGTCCCTTTGCTTTCCTTTTGTAGATTTTTCGGCATTACGCAGTTCTAACGTATCCTATTTTGCTATATTTAGCATTTGCACTAGTTTTTTTTTTAATTTTTATTTTTTGGCCATTTTTGAGATTTTGTCAATGGGGGGGGGGTATTCTCAGTTTAGCGATTTTTGCGCATTTTACTTTATTGCTATTTCTGCGTCCCTTTGCTTTCCTTTTGTAGATTTTTCGGCATTACGTAGTTCTAACGTATCCTATATTGCTATATGTAGCATTTGCACCAGTTTTTTTAATTTTTAGTTTTTGGTCATTTTTGGACTTTTCGTCAGTGGGGGGGTATTCTCAGTTTAGCGATTTTTAAGCATTTTACTTTATTGCTATTTCTGCGTCTCTATGCATTCGATTTGTAGATTTTTCGGCATTACGCAGTTCTAACGTATCCTATTTTGCTATATTTAGCATTTGCACCAGTTTTTCTAATTTTTATTTTTTGGCCATTTTTGTACTTTTCGTCAATGTTGGGGGATTCTCAATTTCATTTTCTCTCATTTTACTTTATTGCTATTTCTGCGTCCCTTTGCATTCGTTTTGTAGATTATTCGGCATTACGCAGTTCTAACGTATTCTATTTTGCTATATGTAGCATTTGCACCAGTTTTTTTAATTTTTATTTTTTGGCCATTTTTGCAGTTTTCGTCAATGGGGGATATTCTCAGTTTAGCGATTTTTACGCATTTTACTTTATTGCTATTTCTGCGTCCCTTTGCTTTCGTTTTATAGATTTTTCGGCATTACACAGTTCTAACGTATCCTATTTTGCCATATTTAGCATTTGCACCAGTTTTTTTTAATTTTTATTTTTCGGCCATTTTTGCAGTTTTCGTCAATGGGGGGGGTATTCTCAGTTTAGCGTTTTTTGCGCATTTTACTTTATTGCTATTTCTGCGTTCCTTTGCATTCGTTTTGTAGATTTTTCGGCATTACGCAGCTCTAACTTATCCTATTTTTCTAAATGTAGCATTTGCACCAGTTTTTTAAATTTTTATTTTTTGGTCATTTTTGGACTTTTCGTCAATGGGGGGGTATTCTCAGTTTAGCGATTTTTAAGCATTTTACTTTATTGCTATTTCTGCGTCCCTTTGCATTCGATTTGTACATTTTTCGGCATTACGCAGTTCTAACGTATCCTATTTTGCTATATTTAGCATTTGCACCAGTTTTTTTTAATTTTTATTTCTTGGCCATTTTTGAGTTTTCGTCAATGGAGGGTATTCTCAGTTTAGCAATTTTTAAGAATTTTACTTTATTGCTATTTCTGCGTCCCTTTGCATTCGATTTGTAGATTTTTCGGCATTACCCAGTTCTAACGTATCCTATTTTGCTATACTAAGTATTTGCACCAGTTTTTTTTAATTTTTGTTTTTTGGCCATTTTGGCAGTTTTCGTCAAGTTAGCGTTTTTAAATATTTTACTTTATTGCTACTTCTGCATCCCTTTGCTTTCCTTTTGTAGATTTTTCGGCATTACCCAGTTCTAACGAATCCTTTTGGCTATATTTTGCATTTGCACCAGTTTTATTAATTTTTATGTTTTGGCCATTTTTGCAGTTTTCGATAATTGGGGGGGTATTCTCAGTTTGTCGATTTTTAAGCATTTAAGATTTATTGCCATTTTGTGCGTCCCTTTGCATTCGTTTTGTAGATTTATCGGCATTACGCAGTTCTAACGTATCCTATTTTGCTATATGTTACATTTGCACCAGTTTTTTTAATTTTTATTTTTTGGCCATTTTTTTGCAGTTTTCGTCAATGGGGGGGTATTCTCAGTTTAGCAATTTTTAAGCATTTTACTTTATTGCTATTTCTGCATCCCTTTGCATTCGTTTTGTTGATTTTTCGGCATACGCAGTCCTAACGTATCCTAGTTTGCTATATTTAGCATTTGCACCGGATTTTTTAATTTTTATTTTTTGGTCATTTTTGGACTTTTCGTCAATGGGAGGGTATTCTCAGTTTAGCGATTTTTAAGCATTTTACTTTATTGCTATTTCTGCGTCCCTTTGCATTCGATTTGTACATTTTTCGGCATTACGCAGTTCTAACGTATCCTATTTTGCTATATTTAGCATTTGCACCAGTTTTTTTTAATTTTTATTTCTTGGCCATTTTTGAGTTTTCGTCAATGGGGGGTATTCTCAGTTTAGCGATTTTTGAGCATTTTACTTTATTGCTATTTCTGCGTCCCTATGCATTCGTTTTGTAGATTTTTCGGCATTACGCAGTTCTAACGTATCCTATTTCACTATATGTAACATTTGCACCAGTTTTTTTAATTTTTATTTTTTGGCCATTTTTGCACCTTTCGTCAATAGGGGGGGATTCTCATTTTCATTTTCGCTCATTTTACTTTATTGCTATTTCTGCGTCCCTTTGCATTCGTTTTGTAGATTATTCGGCATTACGCAATTCTAACGTATTCTATTTTGCTATATGTAGCATTTGCACCAGATTTTTTAATTTTTATTTTTTGCCATTTTTGCAGTTTTCGTCAATGGGGGATATTCTCAGTTTAGGGATTTTTACCCATTTTACTTTATTGCTATTTATTCGTCCCTTTGCTTTCCTTTTGTAGATTTTTCAGCATTACCCAGTTCTAACGTATCCTATTTTGCTATACTAAGTATTTGCACCAGTTTTTTTTAATTTTTGGTTTTTGGCCATTTTGGCAGTTTTCGTCAAGTTAGCGTTTTTAAATATTTTACTTTATTGCTACTTCTGCATCCCTTTGCTTTCCTTTTGTAGATTTTTCGGCATTACCCAGTTCTAACGAATCCTTTTGGCTATATTTTGCATTTGCACCAGTTTTATTAATTTTTATGTTTTGGCCATTTTTGCAGTTTTCGATAATTGGGGGGGGGGTATTCTCAGTTTGTCGATTTTTAAGCATTTTAATTTATTGCCATTTTCTGCGTCCCTTTGCATTCGTTTTGTAGATTTTTCGGCATCACGCAGTTCTAACGTATCCTATTTTGCTATATGTTACATTTGCACCAGTTTTTTTAATTTTTATTTTTTGGCCATTTTTTTGCAGTTTTCGTCAATGGGGGGGTATTCTCAGTTTAGCAATTTTTAAGCATTTTACTTTATTGCTATTTCTTTATCCCTTTGCATTCGTTTTGTTGATTTTTCGGCATACGCAGTCCTAACGTATCCTAGTTTGCTATATTTAGCATTTGCACCGGATTTTTTAATTTTTATTTTTTGGTCATTTTTGGACTTTTCGTCAGTGGGGGGTATTCTCAGTTTAGCGATTTTTAAGCATTTTACCTTAATGCTATTTCTGCGTCCCTTTGCATTCGATTTGTAGATTTTTCGGCATTACGTAGTTCTAACGTATCCTATTTTGCTATATTTAGCATTTGCACCAGTTTTTTTAATTTTTATTTTTTGGCCATTTTTGTACTTTTCGTCAATGGTGGGGGATTCTCAATTTCATTTTCTCTCATTTTACTTTATTGCTATTTCTGCGTCCCTTTGCATTCGTTTTGCAGATTATTCGGCATTACGCAGTTCTAACGTATTCTATTTTGCTATATGTAGCATTTGCACCAGTTTTTTTAATTTTTATTTTTTGGCCATTTTTGTACTTTTCGTCAATGGTGGGGGATTCTCAATTTCATTTTCTCTCATTTTACTTTATTGCTATTTCTGCGTCCCTTTGCATTCGATTTGTAGATTTTTCGGCATTACGCAGTTCTAATGTATCCTATTTTGCTATAATTATCATTTGCACCAGTTTTTTTAATTTTTATTTTTTGGCCATTTTTGCATTTTTCATCAATGGGGGGGTATTCTCAGTTTAGCGATTTTTAAGGATATTACATTATTGCTATTTCTGCGTCCGTTTGCATTCGGTTTGTAGATTTTTCGGCATTACGCAGTCCTAACGTATCCTATTTTGCTATATTTTTTTAATTTTTATTTTTTGGCCATTTTTGCAATTTTCGTCAATGGGGGGGTTTTCTCAGTTTAGCGATTTTTAAGCATTTTACATTATTGCTATTTCTGCGTCCCTTTTCGTTCGTTTTGTAGATTTTTTGGCATTACGCAGTTCTAACGTATTCTATTTTGCTATATTAAATATTTGCAATAGTTTTCTTTAATTTTTATTTTTTGTCCATTTTTGCACATTTCATCAAGTTAGCGATTTTTATATATTTTACTTTATTGCTACTTCTGCATCCCTTTGCTTTCCTGTTGTAGATTTTTCGGCATTACTAAGTTCTAACGTATCCTATTTTGCTGTGTGTAGCATTTGCACCATTTTTTTAATTTTTATTTTTTCGGCATTTTTGCAGTATTCGTCAAGTTAGCGATTTTTAAGCATTTTACTTTATTGCTACTTCTTCATCCCTTTGCTTTCCTTTTGTAGATTTTTCGGCATTACGCAGTTCTAACGTATCCTATTTTGCTATATTTAGAATTTGCACGTGTTTTTTTTAATTTTTATTTTTTGGCCTTTTTTGCAGTTTTCGTCAATGGAGCCGTTATCTCAGTTTAACGATTTTTAAGCATTTTAATTTATTGCTATTTCCGCGCCCTTTTGCATTCGTTTTGTACATTTTTCGGCATTACGCAGTTCTAACGTATCCTATTTTGCTATATTTAGCATTTGCACCAATTTTTCTAATTTTTATTTTTGGCCATTTTTTTACTTTTCGTCAATAGGGGGGTATTCTCAGTTTAGCGATTTCTAAGCATATTACTTTATTGCTATTCTGCGTCCCTTTGCATTCGTTTTGTACATTTTTCGGCATTACGTAGTCCTAACGTATCATTTTGCAATATTTAGCATTTGCACCAGTTTTACTAATTTTTATTTTTTGGCCATTTTTGCAGTTTTCCTTAAACCCCCCCCCCGTATTCTCAGTTTAGCGATTTTTAAGAATTTTACATTATTGCTATTTCTGCGTACCTTTGCATTCGTTTTGTAGATTTTTCGGCATTACGCAATTCTTACGTATCCTATTTTGCTATATTTAGCATTTGCTTCAGTTTAGTTAATATTTATTTTTTGGCCATTTTTGCAGTTTTCATCAGTTTAGCGATTTTTGCGCATTTTACTTTATTGCTATTTCTGCGTCCCTTTGCTTTCCTTTTGTAGATTTTTCGGCATTACGCAGTTCTAACGTATCCTATATTGCTATATGTAGCATTTGCACCAGTTTTTTTAATTTTTATTTTTTGGTCATTTTTGGACTTTTCGTCAGTGGGGGGGGGGGTATTCTCAGTTTAGCGATTTTTAAGCATTTTACTTTATTGCTATTTCTGCGTCCCTTTGCATTCGATTTGTAGATTTTTCGGCATTACGCAGTTCGAACGTATCCTATTTCGCTATAATTAGCATTTGCACCAGTTTTTTTAATTTTTATTTTTGGCCATTTTTGCACTTTTCGTCAATGGGGGGGCATTCTCAGTTTGTCGATTTTTAAGCATTTTAATTTATTGCCATTTTCTGCGTCCCTTTGCATTCGTTTTGTACATTTTTCGGCATTACGTAGTCCTAACGTATCATTTTGCAATATTTAGCATTTGCACCAGTTTTATTAATGTTTATTTTTTGGCCATTTTTGCAATTTTCCTTAATATTCTCAGTTTAGCGATTTTTAAGCATTTTACATTATTGCTATTTCTGCGTCCCTTTTCATTCGTTTTGTAGATTTTTTGGCATTACGCAGTTCTAACGTATTCTATTTTGCTATATTAAATATTTGCACCAGTTTTTTTTAATTTTTATTTTTGTCCATTTTTGCACATTTCGTCAAGTTAGCGATTTTTAAATATTTTACTTTATTGCTACTTCTGCATCCCTTTGCTTTCCTGTTGTAGATTTTTCGGCATTACTAAGTTCTAACGTATCCTATTTTGCTGTGTGTAGCATTTCCACCATTTTATTAATTTTTATTTTTTGGGCATTTTTGCAGTTTTCGTCAAGTTAGCGATTTTTAAGCATTTTACTTTATTGCTACTTCTTCATCCCTTTGCTTTCCTTTTGTAGATTTTTCGGCATTACGCAGATCTAACGTATCCTATTTTGCTATATTTCACATTTGCACCAATTTTTCTAATTTTTATTTTTGGCCATTTTTTTACTTTTCGTCAATGGGGGGGGGGGTATTCTCAGTTTAGCGATTTCTAAGCATATTACTTTATTGCTATTCTGCGTCCCTTTGCATTCGTTTTGTACATTTTTCGGCATTACGTAGTCCTAACGTATCATTTTGCAATATTTAGCATTTGCACCAGTTTTACTAATTTTTATTTTTTGGCCATTTTTGCAGTTTTCCTTAAACCCCCCCCCCGTATTCTCAGTTTAGCGATTTTTAAGAATTTTACATTATTGCTATTTCTGCGTACCTTTGCATTCGTTTTGTAGATTTTTCGGCATTACGCAATTCTTACGTATCCTATTTTGCTATATTTAGCATTTGCACCAGTTTTTTTAATTTTTATTTTTTGGTCATTTTTGGACTTTTCGTCAGTGGGGGGGGGGGTATTCTCAGTTTAGCGATTTTTAAGCATTTTACTTTATTGCTATTTCTGCGTCCCTTTGCCTTCGATTTGTAGATTTTTCGGCATTACGCAGTTCTAACGTATCCTATTTTGCTATATTTAGCATTTTCACCAGTTTTTTTAATTTTTATTTTTTGGCCATTTTTGTACTTTTCGTCAATGGTGGGGGATTCTCAATTTCATTTTCTCTCATTTTACTTTATTGCTATTTCTGCGTCCCTTTGAATTCGTTTTGCAGATTATTCGGCATTACGCAGTTCTAACGTATTCTATTTTGCTATATGTAGCATTTGCACCAGTTTTTTTAATTTTTTATTTTTTGGCCATTTTTGCAGTTTTCGTAAATGGGGGATATTCTCAGTTTAGCGATTTTTACGCATTTTACTTTATTGCTATTTCTGCGTCCCTTTGCTTTCCTTTTATAGATTTTTCGGCATTACGCAGTTCTAACGTATCCTATTTTGCTATATTTAGCATTTGCACCAGTTTTTTTTAATTTTTATTTTTCGGCCATTTTTGCAGTTTTTTGGTCAATGGGGGGGGTATTCTCAGTTTAGCGTTTTTTTCGCATTTTACTTTATTGCTATTTCTGCGTCCCTTGGCATTCGTTTTGTAGATTTTTCGGCATTACGCAGCTCTAACGTATCCTATTTTTCTATATGTAGCATTTGCACCAGTTTTTTAATTTTTATTTTTTGGTAATTTTTGGACTTTTCGTCAATGGGGGGGTATTCTCAGTTTAGCGATTTTTAAGCATTTTACTTTATTGCTATTTCTGCGTCCCTTTGCATTCGATTTGTAGATTTTTCGGCATTACGCAGTTCGAACGTATCCTATTTCGCTATAATTAGCATTTGCACCAGTTTTTTTAATTTTTATTTTTTGGCCATTTTTGCACTTTTCGTCAATGGGGGGGCATTCTCAGTTTAGCGATTTTTAAGCATTTTACATTATTGCTATTTCTGCGTCCCTTTTCATTCGTTTTGTAGATTTTTTGGCATTACGCAGTTCTAACGTATTCTATTTTGCTATATTAAATATTTGCACCAGTTTTTTTTAATTTTTATTTTTGTCCATTTTTTGCACATTTCGTCAAGTTAGCGATTTTTAAATATTTTACTTTATTGCTACTTCTGCATCCCTTTGCTTTCCTGTTGTAGATTTTTCGGCATTACTAAGTTCTAACGTATCCTATTTTGCTGAGTGTAGCATTTCCACCATTTTTTAATTTTTATTTTTTGGGCATTTTTGCAGTTTTCGTCAAGTTAGCGATTTTTAAGCATTTTACTTTATTGCTACTTCTTCATCCCTTTGCTTTCCTTTTGTAGATTTGTCGGCTTTACGCAGTTCTAACGTATCCTATTTTGCTATATTTAGAATTTGCACGAGTTTTTTTTAATTTTTATTTTTTGGCCATTTTTGCAGTTTTTGTCAATGGAGGCGTTATCTCAGTTTAACGATTTTTAAGCATTTTAATTTATTGCTATTTCCGCGCCCTTTTGCATTCGTTTTGTACATTTTTCGGCATTACGCAGTTCTAACGTATCCTATTTTGCAATATTTAGCATTTGCACCAATTTTTCTAATTTTTATTTTTGGCCATTTTTTTACTTTTTGTCAATAGGGGGGTATTCTCAGTTTAGCGATTTTTAAGCATATTACTTTATTACTATTCTGCGTCCCTTTGCATTCGTTTTGTACATTTTTCGGCATTACGTAGTCCTAACGTATCATTTTGCAATATTTAGCATTTGCACCAGTTTAACTAATTTTTATTTTTTGGCCATTTTTGCAGTTTTCCTTACTTACCCCCCCCCCCGTATTCTCAGTTTAGCGATTTTTAAGAATATTACATTATTGCTATTTCTGCGTCCCTTTGCATTCGTTTTGTAGATTTTTCGGCATTACGCAATTCCTACGTATCCTATTTTGCTATATTTAGCATTTGGTTCAGTTTAGTTAATGTTTATTTTTTGGCCATTTTTGCAGTTTTCATCAGTTTAGCGATTTTTAAGCATTTTACTTTATTGCTATTTCTGCGTCCCTTTGCATTCGTTTTGTAGATTTTTCGGCATTACGCAGTCCTAACGTATCATTTTGCAATATTTAGCATTTGCACCAGTTTTATTAATGTTTATTTTTTGGCCATTTTTGCAATTTTCCTTAATATTCTCAGTTTAGCGATTTTTAAGAATTTTACATTATTGCTATTTCTGTGTCCCTTTGCATCCGTTTTGTAGATTTTTCGGCATTACACAGTTCTTACGTATACTATTTTGCTATATTTAGAATTTGCACCAGTTTTTTTATTTTTTTTGGCCATTTTTGCATTTTTCGTCAATGGGAGGGTATTTTGAGTTTAGGGATTTTTAGGCATTTTACTTTATTGCTATTTCTTCGTCCCTTTACTTTCCTTTTGTAGATTTTTCGGCATTACCCAGTTCAAACGTATCCTATTTTGCTATACTAAGTATTTGCACCAGTTTTTTTTTAATTTTTGTTTTTTGGCCATTTTGGCAGTTTTTGTCAAGTTAGCGTTTTTAAATATTTTACTTTATTGCTACTTCTGCATCCCTTTGCTTTCCTTTTGTAGATTTTTCGGCATTACCCAGTTCTAACGAATCCTTTTGGCTATATTTTGCATTTGCACCAGTTTTTTTAATTTTTATGTTTTGGCCATTTGCACCAGTTTTCGATAATTGGGGGGGGGTATTCTCAGTTTGTCGATTTTTAAGCATTTTAATTTATTGCCATTTTCTGCGTCCCTTTGCATTCGTATTGTAGATTTTTCGGCATTACGCAGTTCTAACGTATCCTATTTTGCTATATGTTACATTTGCACCAGTTTTTTTAATTTTTATTTTTTGGCCATTTTTTTTGCAGTTTTCGTCAATGGGGGGGGGTATTCTCTGTTTAGCAATTTTTAAGCATTTTACTTTATTGCTATTTCTGCATCCCTTTGCATTCGTTTTGTTGATTTTTCGGCATACGCAGTCCTAACGTATCCTAGTTTGCTATAATTAGCATTTGCACCAGTTTTTTTAATTTTTATTTTTTGGCCATTTTTGCATTTTTCATCAATGGGTGGGTATTCTCAGTTTAGCGATTTTTACGCATTTTACTTTATTGCTATTTCTTCGTCCCTTTGCTTTCCTTTTGTAGATTTTTCGGCATTACGCAGTTCTAACGTATCCTATATTGCTATATGTAGCATTTGAACCAGTTTTTTTAATTTTTATTTTTTGGCCATTTTTGCAGTTTTCGTCAATGGGGGGGTATTCTCAGTTTAGCGATTTTTGAGCATTTTACTTTATTGCTATTTCTGCGTCCCTTTGCATTCGTTTTGTAGATTTTTCGGCATTACGCAGCTCTAACGTATCCTATTTTTCTAAATGTAGCATTTGCACCAGTTTTTTAAATTTTTATTTTTTGGTCATTTTTGGACTTTTCGTCAATGGGGGGGGGGTATTCTCAGTTTAGCGATTTTTAAGCATTTTACTTTATTGCTATTTCTGCGTCCCTTTGCATTCGATTTGTAGATTTTTCGGCATTACGCAGTTCGAACGTATCCTATTTTGCTATAATTAGCATTTGCACCAGTTTTTTTAATTTTTATTTTTTGGCCATTTTTGCACTTTTCGTCAATGGGGGGGCATTCTCAGTTTAGCGATTTTTAAGCATTTTACATTATTGCTATTTCTGCGTCCCTTTTCATTCGTTTTGTAGATTTTTTGGCATTACGCAGTTCTAACGTATTCTATTTTGCTATATTAAATATTTGCAATAGTTTTTTTTAATTTTTATTTTTTGTCCATTTTTGCACATTTCGTCAAGTTAGCGATTTTTAAATATTTTACTTTATTGCTACTTCTGCATCCCTTTGCTTTCCTGTTGTAGATTTTTCGGCATTACTAAGTTCTAACGTATCCTATTTTGCTGTGTGTAGCATTTGCACCATTTTTTTAATTTTATTTTTTGGGCATTTTTGCAGTTTTCGTCAAGTTAGCGATTTTTAAGCATTTTACTTTATTGCTACTTCTTCATCCCTTTGCTTTCCTTTTGTAGATTTGTCGGCTTTACGCAGTTCTAACGTATCCTATTTTGCTATATTTAGAATTTGCACGAGTTTTTTTTAATTTTTATTTTTTGGCCATTTTTGCAGTTTTTGTCAATGGAGGCGTTATCTCAGTTTAACGATTTTTAAGCATTTTAATTTATTGCTATTTCCGCGCCCTTTTGCATTCGTTTTGTACATTTTTCGGCATTACGCAGTTCTAACGTATCCTATTTTGCAATATTTAGCATTTGCACCAATTTTTCTAATTTTTATTTTTGGCCATTTTTTTACTTTTTGTCAATAGGGGGGTATTCTCAGTTTAGCGATTTTTAAGCATATTACTTTATTACTATTCTGCGTCCCTTTGCATTCGTTTTGTACATTTTTCGGCATTACGTAGTCCTAACGTATCATTTTGCAATATTTAGCATTTGCACCAGTTTAACTAATTTTTATTTTTTGGCCATTTTTGCAGTTTTCCTTACTTACCCCCCCCCCCCGTATTCTCAGTTTAGCGATTTTTAAGAATATTACATTATTGCTATTTCTGCGTCCCTTTGCATTCGTTTTGTAGATTTTTCGGCATTACGCAATTCCTACGTATCCTATTTTGCTATATTTAGCATTTGGTTCAGTTTAGTTAATGTTTATTTTTTGGCCATTTTTGCAGTTTTCATCAGTTTAGCGATTTTTAAGCATTTTACTTTATTGCTATTTCTGCGTCCCTTTGCATTCGTTTTGTAGATTTTTCGGCATTACGCAGTCCTAACGTATCATTTTGCAATATTTAGCATTTGCACCAGTTTTATTAATGTTTATTTTTTGGCCATTTTTGCAATTTTCCTTAATATTCTCAGTTTAGCGATTTTTAAGAATTTTACATTATTGCTATTTCTGTGTCCCTTTGCATCCGTTTTGTAGATTTTTCGGCATTACACAGTTCTTACGTATACTATTTTGCTATATTTAGAATTTGCACCAGTTTTTTTATTTTTTTTGGCCATTTTTGCATTTTTCGTCAATGGGAGGGTATTTTGAGTTTAGGGATTTTTAGGCATTTTACTTTATTGCTATTTCTTCGTCCCTTTACTTTCCTTTTGTAGATTTTTCGGCATTACCCAGTTCAAACGTATCCTATTTTGCTATACTAAGTATTTGCACCAGTTTTTTTTTAATTTTTGTTTTTTGGCCATTTTGGCAGTTTTTGTCAAGTTAGCGTTTTTAAATATTTTACTTTATTGCTACTTCTGCATCCCTTTGCTTTCCTTTTGTAGATTTTTCGGCATTACCCAGTTCTAACGAATCCTTTTGGCTATATTTTGCATTTGCACCAGTTTTTTTAATTTTTATGTTTTGGCCATTTGCACCAGTTTTCGATAATTGGGGGGGGGGTATTCTCAGTTTGTCGATTTTTAAGCATTTTAATTTATTGCCATTTTCTGCGTCCCTTTGCATTCGTATTGTAGATTTTTCGGCATTACGCAGTTCTAACGTATCCTATTTTGCTATATGTTACATTTGCACCAGTTTTTTTAATTTTTATTTTTTGGCCATTTTTTTTGCAGTTTTCGTCAATGGGGGGGGGGTATTCTCTGTTTAGCAATTTTTAAGCATTTTACTTTATTGCTATTTCTGCATCCCTTTGCATTCGTTTTGTTGATTTTTCGGCATACGCAGTCCTAACGTATCCTAGTTTGCTATAATTAGCATTTGCACCAGTTTTTTTAATTTTTATTTTTTGGCCATTTTTGCATTTTTCATCAATGGGTGGGTATTCTCAGTTTAGCGATTTTTACGCATTTTACTTTATTGCTATTTCTTCGTCCCTTTGCTTTCCTTTTGTAGATTTTTCGGCATTACGCAGTTCTAACGTATCCTATATTGCTATATGTAGCATTTGAACCAGTTTTTTTAATTTTTATTTTTTGGCCATTTTTGCAGTTTTCGTCAATGGGGGGGTATTCTCAGTTTAGCGATTTTTGAGCATTTTACTTTATTGCTATTTCTGCGTCCCTTTGCATTCGTTTTGTAGATTTTTCGGCATTACGCAGCTCTAACGTATCCTATTTTTCTAAATGTAGCATTTGCACCAGTTTTTTAAATTTTTATTTTTTGGTCATTTTTGGACTTTTCGTCAATGGGGGGGGGTATTCTCAGTTTAGCGATTTTTAAGCATTTTACTTTATTGCTATTTCTGCGTCCCTTTGCATTCGATTTGTAGATTTTTCGGCATTACGCAGTTCGAACGTATCCTATTTTGCTATAATTAGCATTTGCACCAGTTTTTTTAATTTTTATTTTTTGGCCATTTTTGCACTTTTCGTCAATGGGGGGGCATTCTCAGTTTAGCGATTTTTAAGCATTTTACATTATTGCTATTTCTGCGTCCCTTTTCATTCGTTTTGTAGATTTTTTGGCATTACGCAGTTCTAACGTATTCTATTTTGCTATATTAAATATTTGCAATAGTTTTTTTTAATTTTTATTTTTTGTCCATTTTTGCACATTTCGTCAAGTTAGCGATTTTTAAATATTTTACTTTATTGCTACTTCTGCATCCCTTTGCTTTCCTGTTGTAGATTTTTCGGCATTACTAAGTTCTAACGTATCCTATTTTGCTGTGTGTAGCATTTGCACCATTTTTTTAATTTTTATTTTTTGGGCATTTTTGCAGTTTTCGTCAAGCTAGCGATTTTTAAGCATTTTACTTTATTGCTACTTCTTCATCCCTTTGCTTTCCTTTTGTAGATTTTTCGGCATTACGCAGTTCTATCGTATCCTATTTTGCTATATTTAGAATTTGCACGAGTTTTTTTTAATTTTATTTTTTGGCCATTTTTGCAGTTTTTGTCAATGGAGGCGTTATCTCAGTTTAACGATTTTTAAGCATTTTAATTTATTGCTATTTCCGCGCCTTTTTGCATTCGTTTTGTACATTTTTCGGCATTACGCAGTTCTAACGTATCCTATTTTGCTATATTTAGCATTTGCACCAATTTTTCTAATTTTCATTTTTGGCCATTTTTTTACTTTTCGTCAATAGGGGGGTATTCTCAGTTTAGCGATTTTTAAGCATATTACTTTATTACTATTCTGCGTCCCTTTGCATTCGTTTTGTACATTTTTCGGCATTACGTAGTCCTAACGTATCATTTTGCAATATTTAGCATTTGCACCAGTTTAACTAATTTTTATTTTTTGGCCATTTTTGCAGTTTTCCTTACTTACCCCCCCCCGTATTCTCAGTTTAGCGATTTTTAAGAATATTACATTATTGCTATTTCTGCGTCCCTTTGCATTCGTTTTGTAGATTTTTCGGCATTACGCAATTCCTACGTATCCTATTTTGCTATATTTAGAATTTGGTTCAGTTTAGTTAATGTTTATTTTTTGGCCATTTTTGCAGTTTTCATCAGTTTAGCGATTTTTAAGCATTTTACTTTATTGCTATTTCTGCGTCCCTTTGCATTCGTTTTGTAGATTTTTCGGCATTACGCAGTTCTAACGTATCATTTTGCAATATTTAGCATTTGCACCAGTTTTATTAATGTTTATTTTTTGGCCATTTTTGCAATTTTCCTTAATATTCTCAGTTTAGCGATTTTTAAGAATTTTACATTATTGCTATTTCTGTGTCCCTTTGCATCCGTTTTGTAGATTTTTCGGCATTACACAGTTCTTACGTATACTATTTTGCTATATTTAGAATTTGGACCAGTTTTTTTGGCCATTTTTGCATTTTTCGTCAATGGGAGGGTATTTTGAGTTTAGGTATTTTTAGGCATTTTACTTTATTGCTATTTCTGCGTCCCTTTGCATTCGTTTTGTAGATTTTTCGGCATTACGCAATTCCTACGTATCCTATTTTGCTATATTTAGAATTTGGTTCAGTTTAGTTAATGTTTATTTTTTGGCCATTTTTGCAGTTTTCATCAGTTTAGCGATTTTTAAGCATTTTACTTTATTGCTATTTCTTCGTCCCTTTACTTTCCTTTTGTAGATTTTTCGGCATTACCCAGTTCTAACGTATCCTATTTTGCTATACTAAGTATTTGCACCAGTTTTTTTTAATTTTTGTTTTTTGGCCATTTTGGCAGTTTTTGTCAAGTTAGCGTTTTTAAATATTTTACTTTATTGCTACTTCTGCATCCCTTTGCTTTCCTTTTGTAGATTTTTCGGCATTACCCAGTTCTAACGAATCCTTTTGGCTATATTTTGCATTTGCACCAGTTTTTTTAATTTTTATGTTTTGGCCATTTGCACCAGATTTCGATAATTGGGGGGGGGGGTATTCTCAGTTTGTCGATTTTTAAGCATTTTAATTTATTGCCATTTTCTGCGTCCCTTTGCATTCGTATTGTAGATTTTTCGGCATTACGCAGTTCTAACGTATCCTATTTTGCTATATGTTACATTTGCACCAGTTTTTTTAATTTTTATTTTTTGGCCATTTTTGCAGTTTTCCTTACTAACCCCCCCCCGTATTCTCAGTTTAGCGATTTTTAAGAATTTTACATTATTGCTATTTCTGCGTCCCTTTGCATTCGTTTTGTAGATTTTTCGGCATTACGCAGTCCTAACGTATCATTTTGCAATATTTAGCATTTGCACCAGTTTTATAAATGTTTATTTTTTGGCCATTTTTGCAATTTTCCTTAATATTCTCAGTTTAGCGATTTTTAAGAATTTTACATTATTGCTATTTCTGTGTCCCTTTGCATCCGTTTTGTAGATTTTTCGGCATTACACAGTTCTTACGTATACTATTTTGCTATATTTAGAATTTGCACCAGTTTTTTTATTTTTTTGGCCATTTTTGCATTTTTCGTCAATGGGAGGGTATTTTGAGTTTAGGGATTTTTAGGCATTTTACTTTATTGCTATTTCTTCGTCCCTTTGCTTTCGTTTTGTAGATTTTTCGGCATTACCCAGTTCTAACGTATCCTATTTTGCTATACTAAGTATTTGCACCAGTTTTTTTTAATTTTTGTTTTTTGGCCATTTTGGCAGTTTACGTCAAGTTAGCGTTTTTAAATATTTTACTTTATTGCTACTTCTGCATCCCTTTGCTTTCCTTTTGTAGATTTTTCGGCATTACCCAGTTCTAACGAATCCTTTTGGCTATATTTTGCATTTGCACCAGTTTTTTTAATTTTTATGTTTTGGCCATTTTTGCAGTTTTCGATAATTGGGGGGGTATTCTCAGTTTGTCGATTTTTAAGCATTTTAATTTATTGCCATTTTCTGCGTCCCTTTGCATTCGTATTGTAGATTTTTCGGCATTACGCA
This sequence comes from Deroplatys truncata, assembly GCA_030765065.1. Taxonomy (NCBI): domain Eukaryota; kingdom Metazoa; phylum Arthropoda; class Insecta; order Mantodea; family Mantidae; genus Deroplatys; species Deroplatys truncata. The sequence goes on from CM060984.1 coordinate 186,767,592, forward strand.
GTTCTAACGTATCCTATTTTGCTATATGTTACATTTGCACCAGTTTTTTTAATTTTTATTTTTTGGCCATTTTTTTTGCAGTTTTCGTCAATGGGGGGGTATTCTCTGTTTAGCAATTTTTAAGCATTTTACTTTATTGCTATTTCTGCATCCCTTTGCATTCGTTTTGTTGATTTTTCGGCATACGCAGTCCTAACGTATCCTAGTTTGCTATATCTAGCATTTGAACCAGTTTTTTTAATTTTTATTTTTTGGCCATTTTTGCAGTTTTCGTCAATGGGGGGGTATTCTCAGTTTAGCGAATTTTGAGCATTTTACTTTATTGCTATTTCTGCGTCCCTTTTCATTCGTTTTGTAGATTTTTTGGCATTACGCAGTTCTAACGTATTCTATTTTGCTATATTAAATATTTGCAATAGTTTTTTTTAATTTTTATTTTTTGTCCATTTTTGCACATTTCGTCAAGTTAGCGGTTTTTAAATATTTTACTTTATTGCTACTTCTGCATCCCTTTGCTTTCCTGTTGTAGATTTTTCGGCATTACTAAGTTCTAACGTATCCTATTTTGCTGTGTGTAGCATTTGCACCATTTTTTTAATTTTTATTTTTTGGGCATTTTTGCAGTTTTCGTCAAGTTAGCGATTTTTAAGCATTTTACTTTATTGCTATTTCTGCGTCTCTTTGCATTTGATTTGTAGATTTTTCGGCATTACGCAGTTCTAACGTATCCTGTTTTGCTATATTTAGAATTTGCACGAGTTTTTTTTAATTTTTATTTTTTGGCCATTTTTGCAGTTTTTGTCAATGGAGGCGTTATCTCAGTTTAACGATTTTTAAGCATTTTAATTTATTGCTATTTCCGCGCCCTTTTGCATTCGTTTTGTACATTTTTCGGCATTACGCAGTTCTAACGTATCCTATTTTGCTATATTTAGCATTTGCACCAATTTTTCTAATTTTTATTTTTGGCCATTTTTTTACTTTTCGTCAATGGGGGGGTATTCTCAGTTTAGCGATTTTTAAGCATATTACTTTATTACTATTCTGCGTCCCTTTGCATTCGTTTTGTACATTTTTCGGCATTACGTAGTCCTAACGTATCATTTTGCAATATTTAGCATTTGCACCAGTTTAACTAATTTTTATTTTTTGGCCATTTTTGCAGTTTTCCTTACTTACCCCCCCCCCCCCGTATTCTCAGTTTAGCGATTTTTAAGAATTTTACATTATTGCTATTTCTGCGTCCCTTTGCATTCGTTTTGTAGATTTTTCGGCATTACGCAATTCCTACGTATCCTATTTTGCTATATTTAGCATTTGGTTCAGTTTAGTTAATGTTTATTTTTTGGCCATTTTTGCAGTTTTCATCAGTTTAGCGATTTTTAAGCATTTTACTTTATTCCTATTTCTGCGTCCCTTTGCATTCGATTTGTAGATTTTACGGCATTACGCAGTTCGAACGTATCCTATTTTGCTATAATTAGCATTTGCACCAGTTTTTTTAATTTTTATTTTTTGGCCATTTTTGCACTTTTCGTCAATGGGGGGGCATTCTCAGTTTAGCGATTTTTAAGCATTTTACTTTATTGCTACTTATTCATCCCTTTGCTTTCCTTTTGTAGATTTTTCGGCATACGCAGTCCTAACGTATCCTAGTTTGCTATATTTAGCATTTGCACCGGATTTTTTAATTTTTATTTTTTGGTCATTTTTGGACTTTTCGTCAATGGCAGGGTATTCTCAGTTTAGCGATTTTTAAGCATTTTACTTTGTTGCTATTTCTGCGTCCCTTTGCATTCGATTTGTACATTTTTCGGCATTACGCAGTTCTAACGTATCCTATTTTGCTATAATTAGCATTTGCACCAGTTTTTTTAATTTTTATTTTTTGGCCATTTTTGCATTTTTCATCAATGGGGGGGGGTATTCTCAGTTTAGCGATTTTTACGCATTTTACTTTATTGCTATTTCTTCGTCCCTTTGCTTTCCTTTTGTAGATTTTTCGGCATTACGCAGTTCTAACGTATCCTATATTTCTATATGTAGCATTTGAACCAGTTTTTTTAATTTTTATTTTCTGGCCATTTTTGCAGTTTTCGTCAATGGGGGGGTATTCTCAGTTTAGCGATTTTTGAGCATTTTACTTTATTGCTATTTCTGCGTCCCTTTGCATTCGTTTTGTAGATATTTCGGCATTACGCAGCTCTAACGTATCCTATTTTTCTAAATGTAGCATTTGCACCAGTTTTTTAAATTTCTATTTTTTGGTCATTTTTGGACTTTTCGTCAATGGGGGGGGTATTCTCAGTTTAGCGATTTTTAAGTATTTTACTTTATTGCTATTTCTGCGTCCCTTTGCATTCGATTTGTAGATTTTTCGGCATTACGCAGTTCGAACGTATCCTATTTTGCTATAATTAGCATTTGCACCAGTTTTTTTAATTTTTATTTTTTGGCCATTTTTGCACTTTTCGTCAATGGGGGGGCATTCTCAGTTTAGCGATTTTTAAGCATTTTACATTATTGCTATTTCTGCGTCCCTTTTCATTCGTTTTGTAGATTTTTTGGCATTTCGCAGTTCTAACGTATTCTATTTTGCTATATTAAATATTTGCAATAGTTTTTTTTAATTTTTATTTTTTGTCCATTTTTGCACATTTCGTCAAGTTACCGATTTTTAAATAGTTTACTTTATTGCTACTTCTGCATCCCTTTGCTTTCCTGTTGTAGATTTTTCGGCATTACTAAGTTCTAACGTATCCTATTTTGCTGTGTGTAGCATTTGCACCATTTTTTTAATTTTTATTTTTTGGGCATTTTTGCAGTTTTCGTCAAGTTAGCGATTTTTAAGCATTTTACTTTATTGCTACTTCTTCATCCCTTTGCTTTCCTTTTGTAGATTTTTCGGCATTACGCAGTTCTAACGTATCCTATTTTGCTATATTTAGAATTTGCACGAGTTTTTTTTAATTTTTATTTTTTGGCCATTTTTGCAGTTTTCGTCAATGGAAGCGTTATCTCAGTTTAACGATTTTTAAGCATTTTAATTTATTGCTATTTCCGCGCCCTTTTGCATTCGTTTTGTACATTTTTCGGCATTACGCAGTTCTAACGTATCCTATTTTGCTATATTTAGCATTTGCACCAATTTTTCTAATTTTTATTTTTGGCCATTTTTTTACTTTTCGTCAATAGGGGGGTATTCTCAGTTTAGCGATTTTTAAGCATATTACTTTATTACTATTCTGCGTCCCTTTGCTTTCGTTTTGTACATTTTTCGGCATTACGTAGTCCTAACGTATCATTTTGCAATATTTAGCATTTGCACCGGTTTAACTAATTTTTATTTTTTGGCCATTTTTGCAGTTTTCCTTACTAACCCCCCCCCCCCCCCGTATTCTCAGTTTAGCGATTTTTAAGAATTTTACATTATTGCTATTTCTGCGTCCCTTTGCATTCGTTTTGTAGATTTTTCGGCATTACGCAATTCCTACGTATCCTATTTTGCTATATTTAGCATTTGGTTCAGTTTAGTTAATGTTTATTTTTTGGCCATTTTTTGCAGTTTTCATCAGTTTAGCGATTTTTAAGCATTTTACTTTATTGCTATTTCTGCGTCCCTTTGCATTCGTTTTGTAGATTTTTCGGCATTACGCAGTCCTAACGTATCATTTTGCAATATTTAGCATTTGCACCAGTTTTATTAATGTTTATTTTTTGGCCATTTTTGCAATTTTCCTTAATATTCTCTGTTTAGCGATTTTTAAGAATTTTACATTATTGCTATTTCTGTGTCCCTTTGCATCCGTTTTGTAGATTTTTCGGCATTACACAGTTCTTACGTATACTATTTTGCTATATTTAGAATTTGCACCAGTTTTTTTTATTTTTTTTGGTCATTTTTGCATTTTTCGTCAATGGGAGGGTATTTTGAGTTTAGGGATTTTTAGGCATTTTACTTTATTGCTATTTCTTCGTCCCTTTGCTTTTCTTTTGTAGATTTTTCGGCATTACCCAGTTCTAACGTATCCTATTTTGCTATACTAAGTATTTGCACCAGTTTTTTTTAATTTTTGTTTTTTGGCCATTTTGGCAGTTTTCGTCAAGTTAGCGTTTTTAAATATTTTACTTTATTGCTACTTCTGCATCCCTTTGCTTTCCTTTTGTAGATTTTTCGGCATTACCCAGTTCTAACGAATCCTTTTGGCTATATTTTGCATTTGCACCAGTTTTTTTAATTTTTATGTTTTGGCCATTTTTGCAGTTTTCGATAATTGGGGGGGGGGTATTCTCAGTTTGTCGATTTTTAAGCATTTTAATTTATTGCCATTTTCTGCGTCCCTTTGCATTCGTTTTGTAGATTTTTCGGCATTACGCAGTTCTAACGTATCCTATTTTGCTATATGTTACATTTGCACCAGTTTTTTTAATTTTTATTTTTTGGCCATTTTTTTGCAGTTTTCGTCAATGGGGGGGTATTCTCAGTTTAGCAATTTTTAAGCATTTTACTTTATTGCTATTTCTGCATCCCTTTGCATTCGTTTTGTTGATTTTTCGGCATACGCAGTCCTAACGTATCCTAGTTTGCTATATTTAGCATTTGCACCGGATTTTTTAATTTTTATTTTTTGGTCATTTTTGGACTTTTCGTCAATGGCAGGGTATTCTCAGTTTAGCCATTTTTAAGCATTTTACTTTGTTGCTATTTCTGCGTCCCTTTGCATTCGATTTGTACATTTTTCGGCATTACGCAGTTCTAACGTATCCTATTTTGCTATAATTAGCATTTGCACCAGTTTTTTTAATTTTTATTTTTTGGCCATTTTTGCATTTTTCATCAATGGGGGGGGGTATTCTCAGTTTAGCGATTTTTACGCATTTTACTTTATTGCTATTTCTTCGTCCCTTTGCTTTCCTTTTGTAGATTTTTCGGCATTACGCAGTTCTAACGTATCCTATATTTCTATATGTAGCATTTGAACCAGTTTTTTTAATTTTTATTTTTTGGCCATTTTTGCAGTTTTCGTCAATGGGGGGGTATTCTCAGTTTAGCGATTTTTGAGCATTTTACTTTATTGCTATTTCTGCGTCCCTTTGCATTCGTTTTGTAGATATTTCGGCATTACGCAGCTCTAACGTATCCTATTTTTCTAAATGTAGCATTTGCACCAGTTTTTTAAATTTTTATTTTTTGGTCATTTTTGGACTTTTCGTCAATGGGGGGGGGTATTCTCAGTTTAGCGATTTTTAAGCATTTTACTTTATTGCTATTTCTGCGTCCCTTTGCATTCGATTTGTAGATTTTTCGGCATTACGCAGTTCGAACGTATCCTATTTTGCCATAATTAGCATTTGCACCAGTTTTTTTAATTTTTATTTTTTGGCCATTTTTGCACTTTTCGTCAATGGGGGAGCATTCTCAGTTTAGCGATTTTTGAGCATTTTACATTATTGCTATTTCTGCGTCCCTTTTCATTCGTTTTGTAGATTTTTTGGCATTTCGCAGTTCTAACGTATTCTATTTTGCTATATTAAATATTTGCAATAGTTTTTTTTAATTTTTATTTTTGTCCATTTTTGCACATTTCGTCAAGTTACCGATTTTTAAATAGTTTACTTTATTGCTACTTCTGCATCCCTTTGCTTTCCTGTTGTAGATTTTTCGGCATTACTAAGTTCTAACGTATCCTATTTTGCTGTGTGTAGCATTTGCACCATTTTTTTAATTTTTATTTTTTGGGCATTTTTGCAGTTTTCGTCAAGTTAGCGATTTTTAAGCATTTTACTTTATTGCTACTTCTTCATCCCTTTGCTTTCCTTTTGTAGATTTTTCGGCATTACGCAGTTCTAACGTATCCTATTTTGCTATATTTAGAATTTGCACGAGTTTTTTTTAATTTTTATTTTTGGCCATTTTTGCAGTTTTCGTCAATGGAGGCGTTATCTCAGTTTAACGATTTTTAAGCATTTTAATTTATTGCTATTTCCGCGCCCTTTTGCATTCGTTTTGTACATTTTTCGGCATTACGCAGTTCTAACGTATCCTATTTTGCTGTATTTAGCATTTGCACTAATTTTTCTAATTTTTATTTTTGGCCATTTTTTTTCTTTTCGTCAATAGGGGGGTATTCTCAGTTTAGCGATTTTTAAGCGTATTACTTTATTACTATTCTGCGTCCCTTTGCATTCGTTTTGTACATTTTTCGGCATTACGCAGTTCTAACGTATCCTATTTTGCTATATTTCACATTTGCACCAATTTTTCTAATTTTTATTTTTGGCCATTTTTTTACTTTTGTCAATGGGGGGGTATTCTCAGTTTAGCGATTTTTAAGCATATTACTTTATTGCTATTCTGTGTCCCTTTGCATTCGTTTTGTATATTTTTCGGCATTACGTAGTCCGCACGTATCATTTTGCAATATTTAGCATTTGCACCAGTTTTACTAATTTTTATTTTTTGGCCATTTTTGCAGTTTTCCTTAAACCCCCCCCCCGTATTCTCAGTTTAGCGATTTTTAAGAATTTTACATTATTGCTATTTCTGCGTACCTTTGCATTCGTTTTGTAGATTTTTCGGCATTACGCAATTCTTACGTATCCTATTTTGCTATATTTAGCATTTGCTTCAGTTTACTTAATATTTATTTTTTGGCCATTTTTGCAGTTTTCATCAGTTTAGCGATTTTTAAGCATTTTACTTTATTGCTATTTCTGCGTTCCTTTGTATACGTTTTGTAGATTTTTCGGCATTACGCAGTCCTAACGTATCATTTTGCAATATTTAGCAATTGCACCAGTTTTATTAATGTTTATTTTTTGGCCATTTTTGCAATTTTCCTTAATATTCTCAGTTTAGCGATTTTTAAGAATTATACATTATTGCTATTTCTGCGTCCCTTTGCATCCGTTTTGTAGATTTTTCGGCATTACACAGTTCTTACGTATACTATTTTGCTATATTTAGAATTTGCACAAGATTTTTTATTTTTTTTGGCCATTTTTGCATTTTTCGTCAATGGGAGGGTATTTTGAGTTTAGGGATTTTTAGGCATTTTACTTTATTGCTATTTCTTCGTCCCTTTGCTTTCCTTTTGTAGATTTTTCGGCATTACCCAGTTCTAACGTATCCTATTTTCTATACTAAGTATTTGCACCAGTTTTTTTTAATTTTTGTTTTTTGGCCATTTTGCAGTTTTCGTCAAGTTAGCGTTTTTAAATATTTTACTTTATTGCTACTTCTGCATCCCTTTGCTTTCCTTTTGTAGATTTTTCGGCATTACCCAGTTCTAACGAATCCTTTTGGCTATATTTTGCATTTGCACCAGTTTTTTTAATTTTTATGTTTTGGCCATTTTTGCAGTTTTCGATAATTGGGGGGGGGGTATTCTCAGTTTGTCGATTTTTAAGCATTTTAATTTATTGCCATTTTCTGCGTCCCTTTGCATTCGTATTGTAGATTTTTCGGCATTACGCAGTTCTAACGTATCCTATTTTGCTATATGTTACATTTGCACCAGTTTTTTTAATTTTTATTTTTTGGCCATTTTTTTTGCAGTTTTCGTCAATGGGGGGTATTCTCTGTTTAGCAATTTTTAAGCATTTTACTTTATTGCTATTTCTGCATCCCTTTGCATTCGTTTTGTTTATTTTTCGGCATACGCAGTCCTAACGTATCCTAGTTTGCTATATTTAGCATTTGCACCGGATTTTTTAATTTTTATTTTTTCGTCATTTTTGGACTTTTCGTCAGTGGGAGGGTATTCTCAGTTTAGCGATTTTTAAGCATTTTACTTTATTGCTATTTCTGCGTCCCTTTGCATTCGATTTGTAGATTTTTCGGCATTACGCAGTTCTAACGTATCCTATTTTGCTATAATTAGCATTTGCACCAGTTTTTTTAATTTTTATTTTTTGGCCATTTTTGCATTTTTCATCAATGGGGGGGTATTCTCAGTTTAGCGATTTTTACGCATTTTACTTTATTGCTATTTCTTCGTCCCTTTGCTTTCCTTTTGTAGATTTTTCGGCATTACGCAGTTCTAACGTATCCTATATTGCTATAATTAGCATTTGAACCAGTTTTTTTAATTTTTATTTTTTGGCCATTTTTGCAGTTTTCGTCAATGGGGGGGTATTCTCAGTTTAGCGATTTTTGAGCATTTTACTTTATTGCTATTTCTGCGTCCCTTTGCATTCGTTTTGTAGATTTTTCGGCATTACGCAACTCTAACGTATCCTAGTTTTCTAAATGTAGCATTTGCACCAGTTTTTTAAATTTTTATTTTTTGGTCATTTTTGGACTTTTCGTCAATGGGGGGGTATTCTCAGTTTAGCGATTTTTAAGCATTTTACTTTATTGCTATTTCTGCGTCCCTTTGCATTCGATTTGTAGATTTTCGGCATTACGCATTTCGAACGTATCCTATTTTGCTATAATTAGCATTTGCACCGGATTTTTTAATTTTTATTTTTTGGTCATTTTTGGACTTTTCGTCAATGGCAGGGTATTCTCAGTTTAGCGATTTTTAAGCATTTTACTTTATTGCTATTTCTGCATCCCTTTGCATTCGTTTTGTTGATTTTTCGGCATACGCAGTCCTAACGTATCCTAGTTTGCTATATTTAGCATTTGCACCGGTTTTTTAATTTTTATTTTTTGGTCATTTTTGGACTTTTCGTCAATGGGAGGGTATTCTCAGTTTAGCGATTTTTAAGCATTTTACTTTATTGCTATTTCTGCGTCCCTTTGCATTCGATTTGTACATTTTTCGGCATTACGCAGTTCTAACGTATCCTATATTGCTATATGTAGCATTTGCACCAGTTTTTTTAATTTTTATTTTTTGGTCATTTTGGACTTTTCGTGAGTGGGGGGGTATTCTCAGTTTAGCGGTTTTTAAGCATTTTACTTTATTGCTATTTCTGCGTCCCTTTGCATTCGATTTGTACATTTTTCGGCATTACGCAGTTCTAACGTATCCTATTTTGCTATATTTAGCATTTGCACCAGTTTTTTTACTTTTTATTTTTTGGCCATTTTTGTACTTTTCGTCAATGGTGGGGGATTCTCAATTTCATTTTCTCTCATTTTACTTTATTGCTATTTCTGCGTCCCTTTGCATTCGTTTTGCAGATTATTCGGCATTACGCAGTTCTAACGTATTCTATTTTGCTATATGTAGCATTTGCACCAGTTTTTTTAATTTTTATTTTTTGGCCATTTTTGTACTTTTCGTCAATGGTGGGGGATTCTCAATTTCATTTTCTCTCATTTTACTTTATTGCTATTTCTGCGTCCCTTTGCATTCGATATGTAGATTTTTCGGCATTACGCAGTTCTAATGTATCCTATTTTGCTATAATTAGCATTTGCAACAGTTTTTTTAATTTTTATTTTTTGGCCATTTTTGCATTTTTCATCAATGGGGGGGTATTCTCAGTTTAGCGATTTTTACGCATTTTACTTTATTGCTATTTCTTCGTCCCTTTGCTTTCCTTTTGTAGATTTTTCGGCATTACGCAGTTCTAACGTATCCTATAATGCTATATGTAGCATTTGAACCAGTTTTTTTAATTTTTATTTTTTGGCCATTTTTGCAGTTTTCGTCAATGGGGGGTATTCTCAGTTTAGCGATTTTTGAGCATTTTACTTTATTGCTATTTCTGCGTCCCTATGCATTCGTTTTGTAGATTTTTCGGCATTACGCAGTTCTAACGTATCCTATTTCACTATATGTAACATTTGCACCAGTTTTTTTAATTTTTATTTTTTGGCCATTTTTGCACCTTTCGTCAATAGGGGGGGATTCTCATTTTCATTTTCGCTCATTTTACTTTATTGCTATTTCTGCGTCCCTTTGCATTCGTTTTGTAGATTATTCGGCAATACGCAATTCTAACGTATTCTATTTTGCTATATGTAGCATTTGCACCAGTTTTTTTAATTTTTATTTTTTGCCATTTTTGCAGTTTTCGTCAATGGGGGATATTCTCAGTTTAGGGATTTTTACCCATTTTACTTTATTGCTATTTATTCGTCCCTTTGCTTTCCTTTTGTAGATTTTTCGGCATTACCCAGTTCTAACGTATCCTATTTTGCTATACTAAGTATTTGCAACAGTTTTTTTTTAATTTTTGTTTTTTGGCCATTTTGGCAGTTTTCGTCAAGTTAGCGTTTTTAAATATTTTACTTTATTGCTACTTCTGCATCCCTTTGCTTTCCTTTTGTAGATTTTTCGGCATTACGCAATTCTTACGTATCCTATTTTGCTATATTTAGCATTTGCTTCAGTTTACTTAATATTTATTTTTTGGCCATTTTTGCAGTTTTCATCAGTTTAGCGATTTTTAAGCGTTTTACTTTATTGCTATTTCTGCGTCCCTTTGCATCCGTTTTGTAGATTTTTCGGCATTACACAGTTCTTACGTATACTATTTTGCTATATTTAGAATTTGCACCAGTTTTTTTATTTTTTTGGCCATTTTTGCATTTTTCGTCAATGGGAGGGTATTTTGAGTTTAGGGATTTTTAGGCATTTTACTTTATTGCTATTTCTTCGTCCCTTTGCTGTCCTTTTGTAGATTTTTCGGCATTACCCAGTTCTAACGTATCCTATTTTGCTATACTAAGTATTTGCACCAGTTTTTTTTAATTTTTTGTTTTTTGGCATTTTGGCAGTTTTAGTCAAGTTAGCGTTTTTAAATATTTTACTTTATTGCTACTTCTGCATCCCTTTGCTTTCCTTTTGTAGATTTTTCGGCATTACCCAGTTCTAACGAATCCTTTTGGCTATATTTTGCATTTGCACCAGTTTTATTAATTTTTATGTTTTGGCCATTTTTACAGTTTTCGATAATTGGGGGGGGGGGGGTATTCTCAGTTTGTCGATTTTTAAGCATTTTAATTTATTGCCATTTTCTGCGTCCCTTTGCATTCGTTTTGTAGATTTTTCGGCATTACGCAGTTCTAACGTATCCTATTTTGCTATATGTTACACTTGCACCAGTTTTTTTAATTTTTATTTTTTGGCCATTTTTTTGCAGTTTTCGTCAATGGGGGGGTATTCTCAGTTTAGCAATTTTTAAGCATTTTACTTTATTGCTATTTCTGCATCCCTTTGCATTCGTTTTGTTGATTTTTCAGCATACCCAGTCCTAACGTATCCTAGTTTGCTATATTTAGCATTTGCACCGGATTTTTTAATTTTTATTTTTTGGTCATTTTTGGACTTTTCGTCAATGGGAGGGTATTCTCAGTTTAGCGATTTTTAAGCATTTTACTTTATTGCTATTTCTGCGTCCCTTTGCATTCGATTTGTAGATTTTTCGGCATTACGCAGTTCTAATGTATCCTATTTTGCTATAATTAGTATTTGCAACAGTTTTTTTAATTTTTATTTTTTGGCCATTTTTGCATTTTTCATCAATGGGGGGGTATTCTCAGTTTAGCGATTTTTACGCATTTTACTTTATTGCTATTACTTCGTCCCTTTGCTTTCCTTTTGTAGATTTTTCGGCATTACGCAGTTCTAACGTATCCTATAAAGCTATATGTAGCATTTGAACCAGTTTTTTTAATTTTTATTTTTTGGACATTTTTGCAGTTTTCGTCAATGGGGGGGGGGTATTCTCAGTTTAGCGATTTTTGAGCATTTTACTTTATTGCTATTTCTGGGTCCCTATGCATTCGTTTTGTAGATTTTTCGGCATTACGCAGTTCTAACGTATCATATTTCACTATATGTAACATTTGCACCAGTTTTTTTAATTTTTATTTTTTGGCCATTTTTGCACCTTTCGTCAATAGGGGGGGATTCTCATTTTCGTTTTCGCTCATTTTACTTTATTGCTATTTCTGCGTCCCTTTGCATTCGTTTTGTAGATTATTCGGCATTACGCAATTCTAACGTATTCTATTTTGCTATATGTAGCATTTGCACCAGTTTTTTTAATTTTTATTTTTTGCCATTTTTGCAGTTTTCGTCAATGGGGGGGTATTCTCAGTTTAGCGATTTTTGAGCATTTTACTTTATTGCTATTTCTGCGTCCCTATGCATTCGTTTTGTAGATTTTTCGGCATTACGCAGTTCTAACGTATCCTATTTCACTATATGTAACATTTGCACCAGTTTTTTTAATTTTTATTTTTTGGCCATTTTTGCACCTTTCGTCAATAGGGGGGGATTCTCATTTTCATTTTCGCTCATTTTACTTTATTGCTATTTCTGCGTCCCTTTGCATTCGTTTTGCAGATTATTCGGCATTACGCAGTTCTAACGTATTCTATTTTGCTATATGTAGCATTTGCACCAGTTTTTTTAATTTTTATTTTTTGGCCATTTTTGTACTTTTCGTCAATGGTGGGGGATTCTCAATTTCATTTTCTCTCATTTTACTTTATTGCTATTTCTGCGTCCCTTTGCATTCGATTTGTAGATTTTTCGGCATTACGCAGTTCTAATGTATCCTATTTTGCTATAATTAGCATTTGCAACAGTTTTTTTAATTTTTATTTTTTGGCCATTTTTGCATTTTTCATCAATGGGGGGGTATTCTCAGTTTAGCGATTTTTACGCATTTTACTTTATTGCTATTACTTCGTCCCTTTGCTTTCCTTTTGTAGATTTTTCGGCATTTCGCAGTTCTAACGTATCCTATAATGCTATATGTAGCATTTGAACCAGTTTTTTTAATTTTTATTTTTTGGCCATTTTTGCAGTTTTCGTCAATGGGGGGGTATTCTCAGTTTAGCGATTTTTGAGCATTTTACTTTATTGCTATTTCTGCGTCCCTATGCATTCGTTTTGTAGTTTTTTCGGCATTACGCAGTTCTAACGTATCCTATTTCACTATATGTAACATTTGCACCAGTTTTTTTAATTTTTATTTTTTGGCCATTTTTGCACCTTTCGTCAATAGGGGGGGATTCTCATTTTCATTTTCGCTCATTTTACTTTTTTGCTATTTCTGCGTCCCTTTGCATTCGTTTTGTAGATTATTCGGCATTACGCAATTCTAACGTATTCTATTTTGCTATATGTAGCTTTGCACCAGTTTTTTTAATTTTTATTTTTTGCCATTTTTGCAGTTTTCGTCAATGGGGGATATTCTCAGTTTAGGGATTTTTACCCATTTTACTTTATTGCTATTTATTCGTCCCTTTGCTTTCCTTTTGTAGATTTTTCGGCATTACCCAGTTCTAACGTATCCTATTTTGCTATACTAAGTATTTGCACCAGTTTTTTTTTAATTTTTGTTTTTTGGCCATTTTGGCAGTTTTCGTCAAGTTAGCGTTTTTAAATATTTTACTTTATTGCTACTTCTGCATCCCTTTGCTTTCCTTTTGTAGATTTTTCGGCATTACCCAGTTCTAACGAATCCTTTTGGCTATATTTTGCATTTGCACCAGTTTTATTAATTTTTATGTTTTGGCCATTTTTGCAGTTTTCGATAATTGGGGGGGGGGTATTCTCAGTTTGTCGATTTTTAAGCATTTTAATTTATTGCCATTTTCTGCGTCCCTTTGCATTCGTTTTGTAGATTTTTCGGCATTACGCAGTTCTAACGTATCCTATTTTGCTATATGTTACATTTGCACCAGTTTTTTTAATTTTTATTTTTTGGCCATTTTTTTGCAGTTTTCGTCAATGGGGGGGTATTCTCAGTTTAGCAATTTTTAAGCATTTTACTTTATTGCTATTTCTGCATCCCTTTGCATTCGTTTTGTTGATTTTTCGGCATACGCAGTCCTAACGTATCGTAGTTTGCTATATTTAGCATTTGCACCGGATTTTTTAATTTTTATTTTTTGGTCATTTTTGGACTTTTCGTCAATGGGAGGGTATTCTCAGTTTAGCGATTTTTAAGCATTTTACTTTATTGCTATTTCTGCGTCCCTTTGCATTCGATTTGTACATTTTCGGCATTACGCAGTTCTAACGTATCCTATATTGCTATATGTAGCATTTGCACCAGTTTTTTTAATTTTTATTTTTTGGTCATTTTTGGACTTTTCGTCAGTGGGGGGGTATTCTCAGTTTAGCGATTTTTAAGCATTTTACTTTAATGCTATTTTTGCGTCCCTTTGCATTCGATTTGTAGATTTTTCGGCATTACGTAGTTCTAACGTATCCTATTTTGCTATATTTAGCATTTGCACCAGTTTTTTTAATTTTTATTTTTTGGCCATTTTTGTACTTTTCGTCAATGGTGGGGGATTCTCAATTTCATTTTCTCTCATTTTACTTAATTGCTATTTCTGCGTCCCTTTGCATTCGTTTTGCAGATTATTCGGCATTACGCAGTTCTAACGTATTCTATTTTGCTATATGTACCATTTGCACCAGTTTTTTTAATTTTTATTTTTTGGCCATTTTTGTACTTTTCGTCAATGGTGGGGGATTCTCAATTTCATTTTCTCTCATTTTACTTTATTGCTATTTCTGCGTCTCTTTGCATTTGATTTGTAGATTTTTCGGCATTACGCAGTTCTAATGTATCCTATTTTGCTATAATTAGTATTTGCATCAGTTTTTTTAATTTTTATTTTTTGGCCATTTTTGCATTTTTCAACAATGGGGGGTATTCTCAGTTTAGCGATTTTTACGCATTTTACTTTATTGCTATTACTTCGTCCCTTTGCTTTCCTTTTGTAGATTTTTCGGCATTACGCAGTTCTAACGTATCCTATAAAGCTATATGTAGCATTTGAACCAGTTTATTTAATTTTTATTTTTTGGACATTTTTGCAGTTTTCGTCAATGGGGGGGTATTCTCAGTTTAGCGATTTTTGAGCATTTTACTTTATTGCTATTTCTGCGTCCCTATGCATTCGTTTTGTAGATTTTTCGGCATTACGCAGTTCTAACGTATCCTATTTCACTATATGTAACATTTGCACCAGTTTTTTTAATTTTTATTTTTTGGCCATTTTTGCACCTTTCGTCAATAGGGGGGGATTCTCATTTTCGTTTTCGCTCATTTTACTTTATTGCTATTTCTGCGTCCCTTTGCATTCGTTTTGTAGATTATTCGGCATTACGCAATTCTAACGTATTCTATTTTGCTATATGTAGCATTTGCACCAGTTTTTTTAATTTTTATTTTTTGCCATTTTTGCAGTTTTCGTCAATGGGGGGGTATTCTCAGTTTAGCGATTTTTGAGCATTTTACTTTATTGCTATTTCTGCGTCCCTATGCATTCGTTTTGTAGATTTTTCGGCATTACGCAGTTCTAACGTATCCTATTTCACTATATGTAACATTTGAACCAGTTTTTTTAATTTTTATTTTTTGGCCATTTTTGCACCTTTCGTCAATAGGGGGGGATTCTCATTTTCATTTTCGCTCATTTTACTTTATTGCTATTTCTGCGTCCCTTTGCATTCGTTTTGTAGGTTATTCGGCATTACGCAATTCTAACGTATTCTATTTTGCTATATGTAGCATTTGCACCAGTTTTTTAATTTTTATTTTTTGCCATTTTTGCAGTTTTCGTCAATGGGGGATATTCTCAGTTTAGGGATTTTTACCCATTTTACTTTATTGCTATTTATTCGTCCCTTTGCTTTCGTTTTGGAGATTTTTCGGCATTACCCAGTTCTAACGTATCCTATTTTGCTATACTAAGTATTTGCACCAGTTTTTTTTAATTTTTGTTTTTTGGCCATTTTGGCAGTTTTCGTCAAGTTAGCGTTTTTAAATATTTTACTTTATTGCTACTTCTGCATCCCTTTGCTTTCCTTTTGTAGATTTTTCGGCATTACCCAGTTCTAACGAATCCTTTTGGCTATATTTTGCATTTGCACCAGTTTTATTAATTTTTATGTTTTGGCCATTTTTGCAGTTTTCGATAATTGGGGGGGGGGGGGGTATTCTCAGTTTGTCGATTTTTAAGCATTTTAATTTATTGCCATTTTCTGCGTCCCTTTGCATTCGTTTTGTAGATTTTTCGGCATTACGCAGTTCTAACGTATCCTATTTTGCTATATGTTACATTTGCACCAGTTTTTTTAATTTTTATTTTTTGGCCATTTTTTTGCAGTTTTCGTCAATGGGGGGGTATTCTCAGTTTAGCAATTTTTAAGCATTTTACTTTATTGCTATTTCTGCATCCCTTTGCATTCGTTTTGTTGATTTTTCGGCATACGCAGTCCTAACGTATCCTAGTTTGCTATATTTAGCATTTGCACCGGATTTTTTAATTTTTATTTTTTGGTCATTTTTGGACTTTTCGTCAATGGGAGGGTATTCTCAGTTTAGCGATTTTTAAGCATTTTACTTTATTGCTATTTCTGCGTCCCTTTGCATTCGATTTGTACATTTTTCGGCATTACGCAGTTCTAACGTATCCTATATTGCTATATGTAGCATTTGCACCAGTTTTTTTAATTTTTATTTTTTGGTCATTTTTGGACTTTTCGTCAGTGGGGAGGTATTCTCAGTTTAGCGATTTTTAAGCATTTTACTTTATTGCTATTTCTGCGTCCCTTTGCATTCGATTTGTAGATTTTTCGGCATTACGCAGTTCTAACGTATCCTATTTTGCTATATTTAGCATTTCCACGAGTTTTTTTAATTTTTATTTTTTGGCCATTTTTGTACTTTTCGTCAATGGTGGGGGATTCTCAATTTCATTTTCTCTCATTTTACTTTATTGCTATTTCTGCGTCCCTTTGCATTCGTTTTGCAGATTATTCGGCATTACGCAGTTCTAACGTATTCTATTTTGCTATATGTAGCATTTGCACCAGTTTTTTTAATTTTTATTTTTTGGCCATTTTTGTACTTTTCGTCAATGGTGGGGGATTCTCAATTTCATTTTCTCTCATTTTACTTTATTGCTATTTCTGCGTCCCTTTGCATTCGATTTGTAGATTTTTCGGCATTACGCAGTTCTAATGTATCCTATTTTGCTATAATTAGCATTTGCAAAAGTTTTTTTAATTTTTATTTTTTGGCCATTTTTGCATTTTTCATCAATGGGGGGGTATTCTCAGTTTAGCGATTTTTACGCATTTTACTTTATTGCTATTACTTCGTCCCTTTGCTTTCCTTTTGTAGATTTTTCGGCATTACGCAGTTCTAACGTATCCTATAATGCTATATGTAGCATTTGAACCAGTTTTTTTAATTTTTATTTTTTGGCCATTTTTGCAGTTTTCGTCAATGGGGGGGTATTCTCAGTTTAGCGATTTTTGAGCATTTTACTTTATTGCTATTTCTGCGTCCCTATGCATTCGTTTTGTAGATTTTTCGGCATTACGCAGTTCTAACGTATCCTATTTCACTATATGTAACATTTGCACCAGTTTTTTTAATTTTTATTTTTTGGCCATTTTTGCACCTTTCGTCAATAGGGGGGGATTCTCATTTTCATTTTCGCTCATTTTACTTTATTGCTATTTCTGCGTCCCTTTGCATTCGTTTTGTAGATTATTCGGCATTACGCAATTCTAACGTATTCTATTTTGCTATATGTAGCATTTGCACCAGTTTTTTTAATTTTTATTTTTTGCCATTTTTGCAGTTTTCGTCAATGGGGGATATTCTCAGTTTAGGGATTTTTTCCCATTTTACTTTATTGCTATTTATTCGTCCCTTTGCTTTCCTTTTGTAGATTTTTCGGCATTACCCAGTTCTAACGTATCCTATTTTGCTATACTAAGTATTTACACCAGTTTTTTTTAATTTTTGTTTTTTGGCCATTTTGGCAGTTTTCGTCAAGTTAGCGTTTTTAAATATTTTACTTTATTGCTACTTCTGCATCCCTTTGCTTTCCTTTTGTAGATTTTTCGGCATTACCCAGTTCTAACGAATCCTTTTGGCTATATTTTGCATTTGCACCAGTTTTATTAATTTTTATGTTTTGGCCATTTTTGCAGTTTTCGATAATTGGGGGGGGGGGGTATTCTCAGTTTGTCGAATTTAAGCATTTTAATTTATTGCCATTTTCTGCGTCCCTTTGCATTCGTTTTGTAGATTTTTCGGCATTACGCAGTTCTAACGTATCCTATTTTGCTATATGTTACATTTGCACCAGTTTTTTTAATTTTTATTTTTTGGCCATTTTTTTGCAGTTTTCGTCAATGGGGGGTATTCTCAGTTTAGCAATTTTTAAGCATTTTACTTTATTGCTATTTCTGCATCCCTTTGCATTCGTTTTGTTGATTTTTCGGCATACGCAGTCCTAACGTATCCTAGTTTGCTATATTTAGCATTTGCACCGGATTTTTTAATTTTTATTTTTTGGTCATTTTTGGACTTTTCGTCAATGGGAGGGTATTCTCAGTTTAGCGATTTTTAAGCATTTTACTTTATTGCTATTTCTGCGTCCCTTTGCATTCGATTTGTACATTTTTCGGCATTACGCAGTTCTAACGTATCCTATATTGCTATATGTAGCATTTGCACCAGTTTTTTTAATTTTTATTTTTTGGTCATTTTTGGACTTTTCGTCAGTGGGGGGGTATTCTCAGTTTAGCGATTTTTAAGCATTTTACTTTAATGCTATTTTTGCGTCCCTTTGCATTCGATTTGTAGATTTTTCGGCATTACGTAGTTCTAACGTATCCTATTTTGCTATATTTAGCATTTGCACCAGTTTTTTTAATTTTTATTTTTTGGCCATTTTTGTACTTTTTGTCAATGGTGGGGGATTCTCAATTTCATTTTCTCTCATTTTACTTTATTGCTATTTCTGCGTCCCTTTGCATTCGTTTTGCATATTATTCGGCATTACGCAGTTCTAACGTATTCTATTTTGCTATATGTAGCATTTGCACCACTTTTTTTAATTTTTATTTTTGGCCATTTTTGTACTTTTCGTCAATGGTGGGGGATTCTCAATTTCATTTTCTCTCATTTTACTTTATTGCTATTTCTGCGTCTCTTTGCATTCGATTTGTAGATTTTTCGGCATTACGCAGTTCTAATGTATCCTATTTTGCTATAATTAGTATTTGCATCAGTTTTTTTAATTTTTATTTTTTGCCCATTTTTGCATTTTTCAACAATGGGGGGTATTCTCAGTTTAGCGATTTTTACGCATTTTACTTTATTGCTATTTCTGCGTCCCTATGCATTCGTTTTGCATTTTGGCCATTCGGCATTACGCAGTTCTAACGTATCCTATTTCACTATATGTAACATTTGCACCAGTTTTTTTAATTTTTATTTTTTGGCCATTTTTGCACCTTTCGTCAATAGGGGGGATTCTCATTTTCATTTTCTCTCATTTTACTTTATTGCTATTTCTGCGTCTCTTTGCATTTGATTTGTAGATTTTTCGGCATTACGCAGTTCTAATGTATCCTATTTTGCTATAATTAGTATTTGCATCAGTTTTTTTAATTTTTATTTTTTGCCCATTTTTGCATTTTTCAACAATGGGGGGTATTCTCAGTTTAGCGATTTTTACGCATTTTACTTTATTGCTATTACTTCGTCCCTTTGCTTTCCTTTTGTAGATTTTTCGGCATTACGCAGTTCTAACGTATCCTATAAAGCTATATGTAGCATTTGAACCAGTTTATTTAATTTTTATTTTTTGGACATTTTTGCAGTTTTCGTCAATGGGGGGGTATTCTCAGTTTAGCGATTTTTGAGCATTTTACTTTATTGCTATTTCTGCGTCCCTATGCATTCGTTTTGTAGATTTTTCGGCATTACGCAGTTCTAACGTATCCTATTTCACTATATGTAACATTTGCACCAGTTTTTTTAATTTTTATTTTTTGGCCATTTTTGCACCTTTCGTCCATAGGGGGGGATTCTCATTTTCGTTTTCGCTCATTTTACTTTATTGCTATTTCTGCGTCCCTTTGCATTCGTTTTGTAGATTATTCGGCATTACGCAATTCTAACGTATTCTATTTTGCTATATGTAGCATTTGCACCAGTTTTTTTAATTTTTATTTTTTGCCATTTTTGCAGTTTTCGTCAATGGGGGGGTATTCTCAGTTTAGCGATTTTTGAGCATTTTACTTTATTGCTATTTCTGCGTCCCTATGCATTCGTTTTGTAGATTTTTCGGCATTACGCAGTTCTAACGTATCCTATTTCACTATATGTAACATTTGAACCAGTTTTTTTAATTTTTATTTTTTGGCCATTTTTGCACCTTTCGTCAATAGGGGGGGATTCTCATTTTCATTTTCGCTCATTTTACTTTATTGCTATTTCTGCGTCCCTTTGCATTCGTTTTGTAGGTTATTCGGCATTACGCAATTCTAACGTATTCTATTTTGCTATATGTAGCATTTGCACCAGTTTTTTAATTTTTATTTTTTGCCATTTTTGCAGTTTTGGTCAATGGGGGATATTCTCAGTTTAGGGATTTTTACCCATTTTACTTTATTGCTATTTATTCGTCCCTTTGCTTTCCTTTTGGAGATTTTTCGGCATTACCCAGTTCTAACGTATCCTATTTTGCTATACTAAGTATTTGCACCAGTTTTTTTTAATTTTTGTTTTTTGGCCATTTTGGCAGTTTTCGTCAAGTTAGCGTTTTTAAATATTTTACTTTATTGCTACTTCTGCATCCCTTTGCTTTCCTTTTGTAGATTTTTCGGCATTACCCAGTTCTAACGAATCCTTTTGGCTATATTTTGCATTTGCACCAGTTTTATTAATTTTTATGTTTTGGCCATTTTTGCAGTTTTCGATAATTGGGGGGGGTATTCTCAGTTTGTCGATTTTTAAGCATTTTAATTTATTGCCATTTTCTGCGTCCCTTTGCATTCGTTTTGTAGATTTTTCGGCATTACGCAGTTCTAACGTATCCTATTTTGCTATATGTTACATTTGCACCAGTTTTTTTAATTTTTATTTTTTGGCCATTTTTTTGCAGTTTTCGTCAATGGGGGGGTATTCTCATTTTAGCAATTTTTAAGCATTTTACTTTATTGCTATTTCTGCATCCCTTTGCATTCGTTTTGTTGATTTTTCGGCATACGCAGTCCTAACGTATCCTAGTTTGCTATATTTAGCATTTGCACCGGATTTTTTAATTTTTATTTTTTGGTCATTTTTGGACTTTTCGTCAATGGGAGGGTATTCTCAGTTTAGCGATTTTTAAGCATTTTACTTTATTGCTATTTCTGCGTCCCTTTGCATTCGATTTGTACATTTTTCGGCATTACGCAGTTCTAACGTATCCTATATTGCTATATGTAGCATTTGCACCAGTTTTTTTAATTTTTATTTTTTGGTCATTTTTGGACTTTTCGTCAGTGGGGAGGTATTCTCAGTTTAGCGATTTTTAAGCATTTTACTTTATTGCTATTTCTGCGTCCCTTTGCATTCGATTTGTAGATTTTTCGGCATTACGCAGTTCTAACGTATCCTATTTTGCTATATTTAGCATTTCCACGAGTTTTTTTAATTTTTATTTTTTGGCCATTTTTGTACTTTTCGTCAATGGTGGGGGATTCTCAATTTCATTTTCTCTCATTTTACTTTATTGCTATTTCTGCGTCCCTTTGCATTCGTTTTGCAGATTATTCGGCATTACGCAGTTCTAACGTATTCTATTTTGCTATATGTAGCATTTGCACCAGTTTTTTTAATTTTTATTTTTTGGCCATTTTTGTACTTTTCGTCAATGGTGGGGGATTCTCAATTTCATTTTCTCTCATTTTACTTTATTGCTATTTCTGCGTCCCTTTGCATTCGATTTGTAGATTTTTCGGCATTACGCAGTTCTAATGTATCCTATTTTGCTATAATTAGCATTTGCAAAAGTTTTTTTAATTTTTATTTTTTGGCCATTTTTGCATTTTTCATCAATGGGGGGGTATTCTCAGTTTAGCGATTTTTACGCATTTTACTTTATTGCTATTACTTCGTCCCTTTGCTTTCCTTTTGTAGATTTTTCGGCATTACGCAGTTCTAACGTATCCTATAATGCTATATGTAGCATTTGAACCAGTTTTTTTAATTTTTATTTTTTGGCCATTTTTGCAGTTTTCGTCAATGGGGGGGTATTCTCAGTGTAGCGATTTTTGAGCATTTTACTTTATTGCTATTTCTGCGTCCCTATGCATTCGTTTTGTAGATTTTTCGGCATTACGCAGTTCTAACGTATCCTATTTCACTATATGTAACATTTGCACCAGTTTTTTTAATTTTTATTTTTTGGCCATTTTTGCACCTTTCGTCAATAGGGGGGGATTCTCATTTTCATTTTCGCTCATTTTACTTTATTGCTATTTCTGCGTCCCTTTGCATTCGTTTTGTAGATTATTCGGCATTACGCAATTCTAACGTATTCTATTTTGCTATATGTAGCATTTGCACCAGTTTTTTTAATTTTTATTTTTTGCCATTTTTGCAGTTTTCGTCAATGGGGGATATTCTCAGTTTAGGGATTTTTTCCCATTTTACTTTATTGCTATTTATTCGTCCCTTTGCTTTCCTTTTGTAGATTTTTCGGCATTACCCAGTTCTAACGTATCCTATTTTGCTATACTAAGTATTTACACCAGTTTTTTTTAATTTTTGTTTTTTGGCCATTTTGGCAGTTTTCGTCAAGTTAGCGTTTTTAAATATTTTACTTTATTGCTACTTCTGCATCCCTTTGGTTTCCTTTTGTAGATTTTTCGGCATTACCCAGTTCTAACGAATCCTTTTGGCTATATTTTGCATTTGCACCAGTTTTATTAATTTTTATGTTTTGGCCATTTTTGCAGTTTTCGATAATTGGGGGGGGTATTCTCAGTTTGTCGAATTTAAGCATTTTAATTTATTGCCATTTTCTGCGTCCCTTTGCATTCGTTTTGTAGATTTTTCGGCATTACGCAGTTCTAACGTATCCTATTTTGCTATATGTTACATTTGCACCAGTTTTTTTAATTTTTATTTTTTGGCCATTTTTTTGCAGTTTTCGTCAATGGGGGGTATTCTCAGTTTAGCAATTTTTAAGCATTTTACTTTATTGCTATTTCTGCATCCCTTTGCATTCGTTTTGTTGATTTTTCGGCATACGCAGTCCTAACGTATCCTAGTTTGCTATATTTAGCATTTGCACCGGATTTTTTAATTTTTATTTTTTGGTCATTTTTGGACTTTTCGTCAATGGGAGGGTATTCTCAGTTTAGCGATTTTTAAGCATTTTACTTTATTGCTATTTCTGCGTCCCTTTGCATTCGATTTGTACATTTTTCGGCATTACGCAGTTCTAACGTATCCTATATTGCTATATGTAGCATTTGCACCAGTTTTTTTAATTTTTATTTTTTGGTCATTTTTGGACTTTTCGTCAGTGGGGGGGTATTCTCAGTTTAGCGATTTTTAAGCATTTTACTTTAATGCTATTTTTGCGTCCCTTTGCATTCGATTTGTAGATTTTTCGGCATTACGTAGTTCTAACGTATCCTATTTTGCTATATTTAGTATTTGCACCAGTTTTTTTAATTTTTATTTTTTGGCCATTTTTGTACTTTTTGTCAATGGTGGGGGATTCTCAATTTCATTTTCTCTCATTTTACTTTATTGCTATTTCTGCGTCCCTTTGCATTCGTTTTGCATATTATTCGGCATTACGCAGTTCTAACGTATTCTATTTTGCTATATGTAGCATTTGCACCACTTTTTTTAATTTTTATTTTTTGGCCATTTTTGTACTTTTCGTCAATGGTGGGGGATTCTCAATTTCATTTTCTCTCATTTTACTTTATTGCTATTTCTGCGTCTCTTTGCATTCGATTTGTAGATTTTTCGGCATTACGCAGTTCTAATGTATCCTATTTTGCTATAATTAGTATTTGCAACAGTTTTTTTAATTTTTATTTTTTGGCCATTTTTGCATTTTTCATCAATGGGGGGGTATTCTCAGTTTAGCGATTTTTGAGCATTTTACTTTATTGCTATTTCTGCGTCCCTATGCATTCGTTTTGCATTTTGGCCATTCGGCATTATGCAGTTCTAACGTATCCTATTTCACTATATGTAACATTTGCACCAGTTTTTTTAATTTTTATTTTTTGGCCATTTTTGCACCTTTCGTCAATAGGGGGGGATTCTCATTTTCATTTTCGCTCATTTTACTTTATTGCTATTTCTGCGTCCCTTTGCATTCGTTTTGTAGGTTATTCGGCATAACGCAATTCTAACGTATTCTATTTTGCTATATGTAGCATTTGCACCAGTTTTTTTAATTTTTATTTTTTGCCATTTTTGCAGTTTTCGTCAATGGGGGATATTCTCAGTTTAGGGATTTTTACCCATTTTACTTTATTGCTATTTATTCGTCCCTTTGCTTTCCTTTTGTAGATTTTTCGGCATTACCCAGTTCTAACGTATCCTATTTTGCTATACTAAGTATTTGCACCAGTTTTTTTTAATTTTTGTTTTTTGGCCATTTTGGCAGTTTTCGTCAAGTTAGCGTTTTTAAATATTTTACTTTATTGCTACTTCTGCATCCCTTTGCTTTCCTTTTGTAGATTTTTCGGCATTACCCAGTTCTAACGAATCCTTTTGGATATATTTTGCATTTGCACCAGTTTTATTAATTTTTATGTTTTGGCCATTTTTGCAGTTTTCGATAATTGGGGGGGGGGTATTCTCAGTTTGTCGATTTTTAAGCATTTTAATTTATTGCCATTTTCTGCGTCCCTTTGCATTCGTTTTGTAGATTTTTCGGCATTACGCAGTTCTAACGTATCCTATTTTGCTATATTTAGCATTTCCACGAGTTTTTTTAATTTTTATTTTTTGGCCATTTTTGTACTTTTCGTCAATGGTGGGGGTATTCTCAGTTTAGCGATTTTTAAGCATTTTACTTTAATGCTATTTATGCGTCCCTTTGCATTCGATTTGTAGATTTTTCGGCATTACGTAGTTCTAACGTATCCTATTTTGCTATATTTAGCATTTGCACCAGTTTTTTTAATTTTTATTTTTTGGCCATTTTTGTACTTTTTGTCAATGGTGGGGGATTCTCAATTTCATTTTCTCTCATTTTACTTTATTGCTATTTCTGCGTCCCTTTGCATTCGTTTTGCATATTATTCGGCATTACGCAGTTCTAACGTATTCTATTTTGCTATATGTAGCATTTGCACCACTTTTTTTAATTTTTATTTTTTGGCCATTTTTGTACTTTTCGTCAATGGGGGGGTATTCTCAGTTTAGCGATTTTTACGCATTTTACTTTATTGCTATTACTTCGTCCCTTTGCTTTCCTTTTGTAGATTTTTCGGCATTACGCAGTTCTAACGTATCCTATAATGCTATATGTAGCATTTGAACCAGTTTTTTTAATTTTTATTTTTTGGCCATTTTTGCAGTTTTCGTCAATGGGGGGGTATTCTCAGTTTAGCGATTTTTGAGCATTTTACTTTATTGCTATTTCTGCGTCCCTATGCATTCGTTTTGTAGATTTTTCGGCATTACGCAGTTCTAACGTATCCTATTTCACTATATGTAACATTTGCACCAGTTTTTTTAATTTTTATTTTTTGGCCATTTTTGCACCTTTCGTCAATAGGGGGGGATTCTCATTTTCATTTTCGCTCATTTTACTTTATTGCTATTTCTGCGTCCCTTTGCATTCGTTTTGTAGATTATTCGGCATTACGCAATTCTAACGTATTCTATTTTGCTATATGTAGCATTTGCACCAGTTTTTTTAATTTTTATTTTTTGCCATTTTTGCAGTTTTCGTCAATGGGGGATATTCTCAGTTTAGGGATTTTTTCCCATTTTACTTTATTGCTATTTATTCGTCCCTTTGCTTTCCTTTTGTAGATTTTTCGGCATTACCCAGTTCTAACGTATCCTATTTTGCTATACTAAGTATTTACACCAGTTTTTTTTAATTTTTGTTTTTTGGCCATTTTGGCAGTTTTCGTCAAGTTAGCGTTTTTAAATATTTTACTTTATTGCTACTTCTGCATCCCTTTGCTTTCCTTTTGTAGATTTTTCGGCATTACCCAGTTCTAACGAATCCTTTTGGATATATTTTGCATTTGCACCAGTTTTATTAATTTTTATGTTTTGGCCATTTTTGCAGTTTTCGATAATTGGGGGGGGGGGGGTATTCTCAGTTTGTCGATTTTTAAGCATTTTAATTTATTGCCATTTTCTGCGTCCCTTTGCATTCGTTTTGTAGATTTTTCGGCATTACGCAGTTCTAACGTATCCTATTTTGCTATATGTTACATTTGCACCAGTTTTTTTAATTTTTATTTTTTGGCCATTTTTTTGCAGTTTTCGTCAATGGGGGGGTATTCTCAGTTTAGCAATTTTTAAGCATTTTACTTTATTGCTATTTCTGCATCCCTTTGCATTCGTTTTGTTGATTTTTCGGCATACGCAGTCCTAACGTATCCTAGTTTGCTATATTTAGCATTTGCACCGGATTTTTTAATTTTTATTTTTTGGTCATTTTTGGACTTTTCGTCAATGGGAGGGTATTCTCAGTTTAGCGATTTTTAAGCATTTTACTTTATTGCTATTTCTGCGTCCCTTTGCATTCGATTTGTAGATTTTTCGGCATTACGCAGTTCTAACGTATCCTAGTTTGCTATATTTAGCATTTGCACCGGATTTTTTAATTTTTATTTTTTGGTCATTTTTGGACTTTTCGTCAATGGGAGGGTATTCTCAGTTTAGCGATTTTTAAGCATTTTACTTTATTGCTATTTCTGCGTCCCTTTGCATTCGATTTGTACATTTTTCGGCATTACGCAGTTCTAACGTATCCTATATTGCTATATGTAGCATTTGCACCAGTTTTTTTAATTTTTATTTTTTGGCCATTTTTGTACTTTTCGTCAATGGTGGGGGATTCTCAATTTCATTTTCTCTCATTTTACTTTATTGCTATTTCTGCGTCCCTTTGCATTCGATTTGTAGATTTTTCGGCATTACGCAGTTCTAATGTATCCTATTTTGCTATAATTAGCATTTGCAACAGTTTTTTTAATTTTTATTTTTTGGCCATTTTTGCATTTTTCATCAATGGGGGGGTATTCTCAGTTTAGCGATTTTTACGCATTTTACTTTATTGCTATTACTTCGTCCCTTTGCTTTCCTTTTGTAGACTTTTAGGCATTACGCAGTTCTAACGTATCCTATAATGCTATATGTAGCATTTGAACCAGTTCTTTTAATTTTTATTTTTTGGCCATTTTTGCAGTTTTCGTCAATGGGGGGGGTATTCTCAGTTTAGCGATTTTTGAGCATTTTACTTTATTGCTATTTCTGCGTCCTTATGCATTCGTTTTGTAGATTTTTCGGCATTACGCAGTTCTAACGTATCCTATTTCACTATATGTAACATTTGCACCAGTTTTTTTAATTTTTATTTTTTGGCCATTTTTGCACCTTTCGTCAATGGTGGGGGATTCTCATTTTCATTTTCGCTCATTTTACTTTATTGCTATTTCTGCGTCCCTTTGCATTCGTTTTGTAGATTATTCGGCATTACGCAATTCTTACGTATTCTATTTTGCTATATGTAGCATTTGCACCAGTTTTTTTAATTTTTATTTTTTGCCATTTTTGCAGTTTTCGTCAATGGGGGATATTCTCAGTTTAGGGATTTTTACCCATTTTACTTTATTGCTATTTATTCGTCCCTTTGCTTTCCTTTTGTAGATTTTTCGGCATTACCCAGTTCTAACGTATCCTATTTTGCTATACTAAGTATTTGCACCAGTTTTTTTTAATTTTTGTTTTTTGGCCATTTTGGCAGTTTTCGTCAAGTTAGCGTTTTTAAATATTTTACTTTATTGCTACTTCTGCATCCCTTTGCTTTCCTTTTGTAGATTTTTCGGCATTACCCAGTTCTAACGAATCCTTTTGGCTATATTTTGCATTTGCACCAGTTTTATTAATTTTTATGTTTTGGCCATTTTTGCAGTTTTCGATAATTGGGGGGGGGGTATTCTCAGTTTGTCGATTTTTAAGCATTTTAATTTATTGCCATTTTCTGCGTCCCTTTGCATTCGTTTTGTAGATTTTTCGGCATTACGCAGTTCTAACGTATCCTATTTTGCTATATGTTACATTTGCACCAGTTTTTTTAATTTTTATTTTTTGGCCATTTTTTTGCAGTTTTCGTCAATGGGGGGGTATTCTCAGTTTAGCAATTTTTAAGCATTTTACTTTATTGCTATTTCTGCATCCCTTTGCATTCGTTTTGTTGATTTTTCGGCATACGCAGTCCTAACGTATCCTAGTTTGCTATATTTAGCATTTGCACCGGATTTTTTAATTTTTATTTTTTGGCCATTTTTGGACTTTTCGTCAGTGGGGAGGTATTCTCAGTTTAGCGATTTTTAAGCATTTTACTTTATTGCTATTTCTGCGTCCCTTTGCATTCGTTTTGTAGATTTTTCGGCATTACGCAGTTCTAACGTATCCTATTTTGCTATATTTAGCATTTCCACGAGTTTTTTTAATTTTTATTTTTTGGCCATTTTTGTACTTTTCGTCAATGGTGGGGGATTCTCAATTTCATTTTCTCTCATTTTACTTTATTGCTATTTCTTTGTCCCTTTGCATTCGTTTTGCAGATTATTCGGCATTACGCAGTTCTAACGTATTCTATTTTGCTATATGTAGCATTTGCACCAGTTTTTTTAATTTTTATTTTTTGGCCATTTTTGTACTTTTCGTCAATGGTGGGGGATTCTCAATTTCATTTTCTCTCATTTTACTTTATTGCTATTTCTGCGTCCCTTTGCATTCGATTTGTAGATTTTTCGGCATTACGCAGTTCTAATGTATCCTATTTTGCTATAATTAGCATTTGCAAAAGTTCTTTTAATTTTTATTTTTTGGCCATTTTTGCATTTTTCATCAATGGGGGGGGTATTCTCAGTTTAGCGATTTTTACGCATTTTACTTTATTGCTATTACTTCGTCCCTTTGCTTTCCTTTTGTAGATTTTTCGGCATTACGCAGTTCTAACGTATCCTATAATGCTATATGTAGCATTTGAACCAGTTTTTTTAATTTTTATTTTTTGGCCATTTTTGCAGTTTTCGTCAATGGGGGGGTATTCTCAGTTTAGCGATTTTTGAGCATTTTACTTTATTGCTATTTCTGCGTCCCTATGCATTCGTTTTGTAGATTTTTCGGCATTACGCAGTTCTAACGTATCCTATTTCACTATATGTAACATTTGCACCAGTTTTTTTAATTTTTATTTTTTGGCCATTTTTGCACCTTTCGTCAATAGGGGGGGATTCTCATTTTCATTTTCGCTCATTTTACTTTATTGCTATTTCTGCGTCCCTTTGCATTCGTTTTGTAGATTATTCGGCATTACGCAATTCTAACGTATTCTATTTTGCTATATGTAGCATTTGCACCAGTTTTTTTAATTTTTATTTTTTGCCATTTTTGCAGTTTTCGTCAATGGGGGATATTCTCAGTTTAGGGATTTTTTCCCATTTTACTTTATTGCTATTTATTCGTCCCTTTGCTTTCCTTTTGTAGATTTTTCGGCATTACCCAGTTCTAACGTATCCTATTTTGCTATACTAAGTATTTGCACCAGTTTTTTTTAATTTTTGTTTTTTGGCCATTTTGGCAGTTTTCGTCAAGTTAGCGTTTTTAAATATTTTACTTTATTGCTACTTCTGCATCCCTTTGCTTTCCTTTTGTAGATTTTTCGGCATTACCCAGTTCTAACGAATCCTTTTGGCTATATTTTGCATTTGCACCAGTTTTATTAATTTTTATGTTTTGGCCATTTTTGCAGTTTTCGATAATTGGGGGGGGTATTCTCAGTTTGTCGAATTTAAGCATTTTAATTTATTGCCATTTTCTGCGTCCCTTTGCATTCGTTTTGTAGATTTTTCGGCATTACGCAGTTCTAACGTATCCTATTTTGCTATATGTTACATTTGCACCAGTTTTTTTAATTTTTATTTTTTGGCCATTTTTTTGCAGTTTTCGTCAATGGGGGGTAATCTCAGTTTAGCAATTTTTAAGCATTTTACTTTATTGCTATTTCTGCATCCCTTTGCTCTCGTTTTGTTGATTTTTCGGCATACGCAGTCCTAACGTATCCTAGTTTGCTATATTTAGCATTTGCACCGGATTTTTTAATTTTTATTTTTTGGTCATTTTTGGACTTTTCGTCAATGGGAGGGTATTCTCAGTTTAGCGATTTTTAAGCATTTTACTTTATTGCTATTTCTGCGTCCCTTTGCATTCGATTTGTACATTTTTCGGCATTACGCAGTTCTAACGTATCCTATATTGCTATATGTAGCATTTGCACCAGTTTTTTTAATTTTTATTTTTTGGTCATTTTTGGACTTTTTGTCAGTGGGGGGGTATTCTCAGTTTAGCGATTTTTAAGCATTTTACTTTAATGCTATTTTTGCGTCCCTTTGCATTCGATTTGTAGATTTTTCGGCATTACGTAGTTCTAACGTATCCTATTTTGCTATATTTAGCATTTGCACCAGTTTTTTTAATTTTTATTTTTTGGCCATTTTTGTACTTTTTGTCAATGGTGGGGGATTCTCAATTTCATTTTCTCTCATTTTACTTTATTGCTATTTCTGCGTCCCTTTGCATTCGTTTTGCATATTATTCGGCATTACGCAGTTCTAACGTATTCTATTTTGCTATATGTAGCATTTGCACCACTTTTTTTAATTTTTATTTTTTGGCCATTTTTGTACTTTTCGTCAATGGTGGGGGATTCTCAATTTCATTTTCTCTCATTTTACTTTATTGCTATTTCTGCGTCTCTTTGCATTCGATTTGTAGATTTTTCGGCATTACGCAGTTCTAATGTATCCTATTTTGCTATAATTAGTATTTGCAACAGTTTTTTTAATTTTTATTTTTTGGCCATTTTTGCATTTTTCATCAATGGGGGGGTATTCTCAGTTTAGCGATTTTTGAGCATTTTACTTTATTGCTATTTCTGCGTCCCTATGCATTCGTTTTGTAGATTTTTCGGCATTACGCAGTTCTAACGTATCCTATTTCACTATATGTAACATTTGCACCAGTTTTTTTAATTTTTATTTTTTGGCCATTTTTGCACCTTTCGTCAATAGGGGGGGATTCTCATTTTCATTTTCGCTCATTTTACTTTATTGCTATTTCTGCGTCCCTTTGCATTCGTTTTGTAGGTTATTCGGCATTACGCAATTCTAACGTATTCTATTTTGCTATATGTAGCATTTGCACCAGTTTTTTTAATTTTTATTTTTTGCCATTTTTGCAGTTTTCGTCAATGGGGGATATTCTCAGTTTAGGGATTTTTACCCATTTTACTTTATTGCTATTTATTCGTCCCTTTGCTTTCCTTTTGTAGATTTTTCGGCATTACCCAGTTCTAACGTATCCTATTTTGCTATACTAAGTATTTGCACCAGTTTTTTTTAGTTTTTGTTTTTTGGCCATTTTGGCAGTTTTCGTCAAGTTAGCGTTTTTAAATATTTTACTTTATTGCTACTTCTGCATCCCTTTGCTTTCCTTTTGTAGATTTTTCGGCATTACCCAGTTCTAACGAATCCTTTTGGATATATTTTGCATTTGCACCAGTTTTATTAATTTTTATGTTTTGGCCATTTTTGCAGTTTTCGATAATTGGGGGGGGGGTATTCTCAGTTTGTCGATTTTTAAGCATTTTAATTTATTGCCATTTTCTGCGTCCCTTTGCATTCGTTTTGTAGATTTTTCGGCATTACGCAGTTCTAACGTATCCTATTTTGCTATATGTTACATTTGCACCAGTTTTTTTAATTTTTATTTTTTGGCCATTTTTTTGCAGTTTTCGTCAATGGGGGGGTATTCTCAGTTTAGCAATTTTTAAGCATTTTACTTTATTGCTATTTCTGCATCCCTTTGCATTCGTTTTGTTGATTTTTCGGCATACGCAGTCCTAACGTATCCTAGTTTGCTATATTTAGCATTTGCACCGGATTTTTTAATTTTTATTTTTTGGTCATTTTTGGACTTTTCGTCAATGGGAGGGTATTCTCAGTTTAGCGATTTTTAAGCATTTTACTTTATTGCTATTTCTGCGTCCCTTTGCATTCGATTTGTAGATTTTTCGGCATTACGCAGTTCTAACGTATCCTATTTTGCTATATTTAGCATTTGCACGAGTTTTTTTAATTTTTATTTTTTGGCCATTTTTGTACTTTTCGTCAATGGTGGGGGATTCTCAATTTCATTTTCTCTCATTTTACTTTATTGCTATTTCTGCGTCCCTTTGCATTCGTTTTGCAGATTATTCGGCATTACGCAGTTCTAACGTATTCTATTTTGCTATATGTAGCATTTGCACCAGTTTTTTTAATTTTTATTTTTTGGCCATTTTTGTACTTTTCGTCAATGGTGGGGGATTCTCAATTTCATTTTCTCTCATTTTACTTTATTGCTATTTCTGCGTCCCTTTGCATTCGATTTGTAGATTTTTCGGCATTACGCAGTTCTACTGTATCCTATTTTGCTATAATTAGCATTTGCAACAGTTTTTTTAATTTTTATTTTTTGGCCATTTTTGCATTTTTCATCAATGGGGGGGTATTCTCAGTTTAGCGATTTTTGAGCATTTTACTTTATTGATATTTCTGCGTCCCCATGCATTCGTTTTGTAGATTTTTCGGCATTACGCAGTTCTAACGTATCCTATTTCACTATATGTAACATTTGGACCAGTTTTTTTAATTTTTATTTTTTGGCCATTTTTGCACCTTTCGTCAATAGGGGGGATTCTCATTTTCGTTTTCGCTCATTTTACTTTATTGCTATTTCTGCGTCCCTTTGCATTCGTTTTGTAGATTATTCGGCATTACGCAATTCTAACGTATTCTATTTTGCTATATGTAGCATTTGCACCAGTTTTTTTAATTTTTATTTTTTGCCATTTTTGCAGTTTTCGTCAATGGGGGATATTCTCAGTTTAGGGATTTTTACCCATTTTACTTTATTGCTATTTATTCGTCCCTTTGCTTTCCTTTTGTAGATTTTTCGGCATTACCCAGTTCTAACGTATCCTATTTTGCTATACTAAGTATTTGCACCAGTTTTTTTTAATTTTTGTTTTTTGGCCATTTTGGCAGTTTTCGTCAAGTTAGCGTTTTTAAATATTTTACTTTATTGCTACTTCTGCATCCCTTTGCTTTCCTTTTGTAGATTTTTCGGCATTACCCAGTTCTAACGAATCCTTTTGGCTATATTTTGCATTTGCACCAGTTTTATTAATTTTTAGGTTTTGGCCATTTTTGCAGTTTTCGATAATTGGGGGGGGGGTATTCTCAGTTTGTCGATTTTTAAGCATTTTAATTTATTGCCATTTTCTGCGTCCCTTTGCATTCGTTTTGTAGATTTTTCGGCATTACGCAGTTTTAACGTATCCTATTTTGCTATATGTTACATTTGCACCAGTTTTTTTAATTTTTATTTTTTGGCCATTTTTTTGCAGTTTTCGTCAATGGGGGGGTATTCTCAGTTTAGCAATTTTTAAGCATTTTACTTTATTGCTATTTCTGCATCCCTTTGCATTCGTTTTGTTGATTTTTCGGCATACGCAGTCCTAACGTATCCTAGTTTGCTATATTTAGCATTTGCACCGGATATTTTAATTTTTATTTTTTGGTCATTTTTGGACTTTTCGTCAATGGGAGGGTATTCTCAGTTTAGCGATTTTTAAGCATTTTACTTTATTGCTATTTCTGCGTCCCTTTGCATTCGATTTGTACATTTTTCGGCATTACGCAGTTCTAACGTATCCTATATTGCTATATGTAGCATTTGCACCAGTTTTTTTAATTTTTATTTTTTGGCCATTTTTGTACTTTTCGTCAATGGTGGGGGATTCTCAATTTCATTTTCTCTCATTTTACTTTATTGCTATTTCTGCGTCCCTTTGCATTCGATTTGTAGATTTTTCGGCATTACGCAGTTCTAATGTATCCTATTTTGCTATAATTAGCATTTGCAACAGTTTTTTTAATTTTTATTTTTTGGCCATTTTTGCATTTTTCATCAATGGGGGGGTATTCTCAGTTTAGCGATTTTTACGCATTTTACTTTATTGCTATTACTTCGTCCCTTTGCTTTCCTTTTGTAGACTTTTCGGCATTACGCAGTTCTAACGTATCCTATAATGCTATATGTAGCATTTGAACCAGTTTTTTTAATTTTTATTTTTTGGCCATTTTTGCAGTTTTCGTCAATGGTGGGGGATTCTCATTTTCATTTTCGCTCATTTTACTTTATTGCTATTTCTGCGTCCCTTTGCATTCGTTTTGCAGATTATTCGGCATTACGCAGTTCTAACGTATTCTATTTTGCTATATGTAGCATTTGCACCAGTTTTTTTAATTTTTATTTTTTGGCCATTTTTGTACTTTTCGTCAATGGTGGGGGATTCTCAATTTCATTTTCTCTCATTTTACTTTATTGCTATTTCTGCGTCCCTTTGCATTCGATTTGTAGATTTTTCGGCATTACGCAGTTCTAATGTATCCTATTTTGCTATATTTAGCATTTGCACCAGTTTTTTTAATTTTTATTTTTTGGCCATTTGTGTACTTTTCGTCAATGGTGGGGGATTCTCAATTTCATTTTCTCTCATTTTACTTAATTGCTATTTCTGCGTCCCTTAGCATTCGTTTTGCAGATTATTCGGCATTACGCAGTTCTAACGTATTCTATTTTGCTATATGTAGCATTTGCACCAGTTTTTTTAATTTTTATTTTTTGGCCATTTTTGTACTTTTCGTCAATGGTGGGGGATTCTCAATTTCATTTTCTCTCATTTTACTTTATTGCTATTTCTGCGTCTCTTTGCATTTGATTTGTAGATTTTTCGGCATTACGCAGTTCTAATGTATCCTATTTTGCTATAATTAGTATTTGCATCAGTTTTTTTAATTTTTATTTTTTGGCCATTTTTGCATTTTTCATCAATGGGGGGGTATTCTCAGTTTAGCGATTTTTACGCATTTTACTTTATTGCTATTACTTCGTCCCTTTGCTTTCCTTTTGTAGATTTTTCGGCATTACGCAGTTCTAACGTATCCTATAAAGCTATATGTAGCATTTGAACCAGTTTTTTTAATTTTTATTTTTTGGACATTTTTGCAGTTTTCGTCAATGGGGGGGTATTCTCAGTTTAGCGATTTTTGAGCATTTTACTTTATTGCTATTTCTGCGTCCCTATGCATTCGTTTTGTAGATTTTTCGGCATTACGCAGTTCTAACGTATCCTATTTCACTATATGTAACATTTGCACCAGTTTTTTTAATTTTTATTTTTTGGCCATTTTTGCACCTTTCGTCAATAGGGGGGGATTCTCATTTTCGTTTTCGCTCATTTTACTTTATTGCTATTTCTGCGTCCCTTTGCATTCGTTTTGTAGATTATTCGGCATTACGCAATTCTAACGTATTCTATTTTGCTATATGTAGCATTTGCACCAGTTTTTTTAATTTTTATTTTTTGCCATTTTTGCAGTTTTCGTCAATGGGGGGGTATTCTCAGTTTAGCGATTTTTGAGCATTTTACTTTATTGCTATTTCTGCGTCCCTATGCATTCGTTTTGTAGATTTTTCGGCATTACGCAGTTCTAACGTATCCTATTTCACTATATGTAACATTTGCACCAGTTTTTTTAATTTTTATTTTTTGGCCATTTTTGCACCTTTCGTCAATAGGGGGGGATTCTCATTTTCATTTTCGCTCATTTTACTTTATTGCTATTTCTGCGTCCCTTTGCATTCGTTTTGTAGGTTATTCGGCATTACGCAATTCTAACGTATTCTATTTTGCTATATGTAGCATTTGCACCAGTTTTTTTAATTTTTATTTTTTGCCATTTTTGCAGTTTTCGTCAATGGGGGATATTCTCAGTTTAGGGATTTTTACCCATTTTACTTTATTGCTATTTATTCGTCCCTTTGCTTTCCTTTTGGAGATTTTTCGGCATTACCCAGTTCTAACGTATCCTATTTTGCTATACTAAGTATTTGCACCAGTTTTTTTTAATTTTTGTTTTTTGGCCATTTTGGCAGTTTTCGTCAAGTTAGCGTTTTTAAATATTTTACTTTATTGCTACTTCTGCATCCCTTTGCTTTCCTTTTGTAGATTTTTCGGCATTACCCAGTTCTAACGAATCCTTTTGGCTATATTTTGCATATGCACCAGTTTTATTAATTTTTATGTTTTGGCCATTTTTGCAGTTTTCGATAATTGGGGGGGGGGGTATTCTCAGTTTGTCGATTTTTAAGCATTTTAATTTATTGCCATTTTCTGCGTCCCTTTGCATTCGTTTTGTAGATTTTTCGGCATTACGCAGTTCGAACGTATCCTATTTTGCTATATGTTACATTTGCACCAGTTTTTTTAATTTTTATTTTTTGGCCATTTTTTTGCAGTTTTCGTCAATGGGGGGGTATTCTCAGTTTAGCAATTTTTAAGCATTTTACTTTATTGCTATTTCTGCATCCCTTTGCATTCGTTTTGTTGATTTTTCGGCATACGCAGTCCTAACGTATCCTAGTTTGCTATATTTAGCATTTGCACTGGATTTTTTAATTTTTATTTTTTGGCCATTTTTGGACTTTTCGTCAGTGGGGAGGTATTCTCAGTTTAGCGATTTTTAAGCATTTTACTTTATTGCTATTTCTGCGTCCCTTTGCATTCGATTTGTAGATTTTTCGTCATTACGCAGTTCTAACGTATCCTATTTTGCTATATTTAGCATTTGCACGAGTTTTTTTAATTTTTATTTTTTGGCCATTTTTGTACTTTTCGTCAATGGTGGGGGATTCTCAATTTCATTTTCTCTCATTTTACTTTATTGCTATTTCTGCGTCCCTTTGCATTCGTTTTGCAGATTATTCGGCAATACGCAGTTCTAACGTATTCTATTTTGCTATATGTAGCATTTGCACCAGTTTTTTTAATTTTTATTTTTTGGCCATTTTTGTACTTTTCGTCAATGGTGGGGGATTCTCAATTTCATTTTCTCTCATTTTACTTTATTGCTATTTCTGCGTCCCTTTGCATTCGATTTGTAGATTTTTCGGCATTACGCAGTTCTAATGTATCCTATTTTGCTATATTTAGCATTTGCACCAGTTTTTTTAATTTTTATTTTTTGGCCATTTTTGCAGTTTTCGTCAATGGGGGGGTATTCTCAGTTTAGCGATTTTTGAGCATTTTACATTATTGCTATTTCTGCGTCCCTATGCATTCGTTTTGTAGATTTTTCGGCATTACGCAGTTCTAACGTATCCTATTTCACTATATGTAACATTTGCACCAGTTTTTTTAATTTTTATTTTTTGGCCATTTTTGCACCTTTCGTCAATAGGGGGGGATTCTCATTTTCATTTTCGCTCATTTTACTTTATTGCTATTTCTGCGTCCCTTTGCATTCGTTTTGTAGATTATTCGGCATTACGCAATTCTAACGTATTCTATTTTGCTATATGTAGCATTTGCACCAGTTTTTTTAATTTTTATTTTTTGCCATTTTTGCAGTTTTCGTCAATGGGGGATATTCTCAGTTTAGGGATTTTTTCCCATTTTACTTTATTGCTATTTATTCGTCCCTTTGCTTTCCTTTTGTAGATTTTTCGGCATTACCCAGTTCTAACGTATCCTATTTTGCTATACTAAGTATTTGCACCAGTTTTTTTTAATTTTTGTTTTTTGGCCATTTTGGCAGTTTTCGTCAAGTTAGCGTTTTTAAATATTTTACTTTATTGCTACTTCTGCATCCCTTTGCTTTCCTTTTGTAGATTTTTCGGCATTACCCAGTTCTAACGAATCCTTTTGGCTATATTTTGCATTTGCACCAGTTTTATTAATTTTTATGTTTTGGCCATTTTTGCAGTTTTCGATAATTGGGGGGGGGGGTATTCTCAGTTTGTCGATTTTTAAGCATTTTAATTTATTGCCATTTTCTGCGTCCCTTTGCATTCGTTTTGTAGATTTTTCGGCATTACGCAGTTCTAACGTATCCTATTTTGCTATATGTTACATTTGCACCAGTTTTTTTAATTTTTATTTTTTGGCCATTTTTTTGCATTTTTCGTCAATGGGGGGTATTCTCAGTTTAGCAATTTTTAAGCATTTTACTTTATTGCTATTTCTGCATCCCTTTGCATTCGTTTTGTTGATTTTTCGGCATACGCAGTCCTAACGTATCCTAGTTTGCTATATTTAGCATTTGCACCGGATTTTTTAATTTTTATTTTTTGGTCATTTTTGGACTTTTCGTCAATGGGAGGGTATTCTCAGTTTAGCGATTTTTAAGCATTTTACTTTATTGCTATTTCTGCGTCCCTTTGCATTCGATTTGTACATTTTTCGGCATTACGCAGTTCTAACGTATCCTATATTGCTATATGTAGCATTTGCACCAGTTTTTTTAATTTTTATTTTTTGGTCATTTTTGGACTTTTCGTCAGTGGGGGGGTATTCTCAGTTTAGCGATTTTTAAGCATTTTACTTTAATGCTATTTTTGCGTCCCTTTGCATTCGATTTGTAGATTTTTCGGCATTACGTAGTTCTAACGTATCCTATTTTGCTATATTTAGCATTTGCACCAGTTTTTTTAATTTTTATTTTTTGGCCATTTTTGTACTTTTTGTCAATGGTGGGGGATTCTCAATTTCATTTTCTCTCATTTTACTTTATTGCTATTTCTGCGTCCCTTTGCATTCGTTTTGCATATTATTCGGCATTACGCAGTTCTAACGTATTCTATTTTGCTATATGTAGCATTTGCACCACTTTTTTTAATTTTTATTTTTTGGCCATTTTTGTACTTTTCGTCAATGGTGGGGGATTCTCAATTTCATTTTCTCTCATTTTACTTTATTGCTATTTCTGCGTCTCTTTGCATTCGATTTGTAGATTTTTCGGCATTACGCAGTTCTAATGTATCCTATAATGCTATATGTAGCATTTGAACCAGTTTTTTTAATTTTTATTTTTTGGACATTTTTGCAGTTTTCGTCAATGGGGGGGTATTCTCAGTTTAGCGATTTTTGAGCATTTTACTTTATTGCTATTTCTGCGTCCCTATGCATTCGTTTTGTAGATTATTCGGCATTACGCAATTCTAACGTATTCTATTTTGCTATATGTAGCATTTGCACCAGTTTTTTTAATTTTTATTTTTTGCCATTTTTGCAGTTTTCGTCAATGGGGGGGTATTCTCAGTTTAGCGATTTTTGAGCATTTTACTTTATTGCTATTTCTGCGTCCCTATGCATTCGTTTTGTAGATTTTTCGGCATTACGCAGTTCTAACGTATCCTATTTCACTATATGTAACATTTGCACCAGTTTTTTTAATTTTTATTTTTTGGCCATTTTTGCACCTTTCGTCAATAGGGGGGGATTCTCATTTTCATTTTCGCTCATTTTACTTTATTGCTATTTCTGCGTCCCTTTGCATTCGTTTTGTAGGTTATTCGGCATTACGCAATTCTAACGTATTCTATTTTGCTATATGTAGCATTTGCACCAGTTTTTTTAATTTTTATTTTTTGCCATTTTTGCAGTTTTCGTCAATGGGGGATATTCTCAGTTTAGGGATTTTTACCCATTTTACTTTATTGCTATTTATTCGTCCCTTTGCTTTCCTTTTGTAGATTTTTCGGCATTACCCAGTTCTAACGTATCCTATTTTGCTATACTAAGTATTTGCACCAGTTTTTTTTAATTTTTGTTTTTTGGCCATTTTGGCAGTTTTCGTCAAGTTAGCGTTTTTAAATATTTTACTTTATTGCTACTTCTGCATCCCTTTGCTTTCTTTTTGTAGATTTTTCGGCATTACCCAGATCTAACGAATCCTTTTGGATATATTTTGCATTTGCACCAGTTTTATTAATTTTTATGTTTTGGCCATTTTTGCAGTTTTCGATAATTGGGGGGGGGGGGGTATTCTCAGTTTGTCGATTTTTAAGCATTTTAATTTATTGCCATTTTCTGCGTCCCTTTGCATTCGTTTTGTAGATTTTTCGGCATTACGCAGTTCTAACGTATCCTATTTTGCTATATGTTACATTTGCACCAGTTTTTTTAATTTTTATTTTTTGGCCATTTTTTTGCAGTTTTCGTCAATGGGGGGGTATTCTCAGTTTAGCAATTTTTAAGCATTTTACTTTATTGCTATTTCTGCATCCCTTTGCATTCGTTTTGTTGATTTTTCGGCATACGCAGTCCTAACGTATCCTAGTTTGCTATATTTAGCATTTGCACGAGTTTTTTTAATTTTTATTTTTTGGTCATTTTTGGTCTTTTCGTCAATGGGAGGGTATTCTCAGTTTAGCGATTTTTAAGCATTTTACTTTATTGCTATTTCTGCGTCCCTTTGCATTCGATTTGTAGATTTTTCGGCATTACCAGTTCTAACGTATCCTATTTTGCTATATTTAGCATTTGCACGAGTTTTTTTAATTTTTATTTTTTGGCCATTTTTGTACTTTTCGTCAATGGTGGGGGATTCTCAATTTCATTTTCTCTCATTTTACTTTATTGCTATTTCTGCGTCCCTTTGCATTCGTTTTGCAGATTATTCGGCATTACGCAGTTCTAACGTATTCTATTTTGCTATATGTAGCATTTGCACCAGTTTTTTTAATTTTTATTTTTTGGCCATTTTTGTACTTTTCGTCAATGGTGGGGGATTCTCAATTTCATTTTCTCTCATTTTACTTTATTGCTATTTCTGCGTCCCTTTGCATTCGATTTGTAGATTTTTCGGCATTACGCAGTTCTAATGTATCCTATTTTGCTATAATTAGCATTTGCAACAGTTTTTTTAATTTTTATTTTTTGGCCATTTTTGCATTTTTCATCAATGGGGGGGTATTCTCAGTTTAGCGATTTTTGAGCATTTTACTTTATTGATATTTCTGCGTCCCTATGCATTCGTTTTGTAGATTTTTCGGCATTACGCAGTTCTAACGTATCCTATTTCACTATATGTAACATTTGCACCAGTTTTTTTAACTTTTATTTTTTGGCCATTTTTGCACCTTTCGTCAATAGGGGGGGATTCTCATTTTCGTTTTCGCTCATTTTACTTTATTGCTATTTCTGCGTCCCTTTGCATTCGTTTTGTAGATTATTCGGCATTACGCAATTCTAACGTATTCTATTTTGCTATATGTAGCATTTGCACCAGTTTTTTTAATTTTTATTTTTTGCCATTTTTGCAGTTTTCGTCAATGGGGGATATTCTCAGTTTAGGGATTTTTACCCATTTTACTTTATTGCTATTTATTCGTCCCTTTGCTTTCCTTTTGTAGATTTTTCGGCATTACCCAGTTCTAACGTATCCTATTTTGCTATACTAAGTATTTGCACCAGTTTTTTTTAATTTTTGTTTTTTGGCCATTTTGGCAGTTTTCGTCAAGTTAGCGTTTTTAAATATTTTACTTTATTGCTACTTCTGCATCCCTTTGCTTTCCTTTTGTAGATTTTTCGGCATTACCCAGTTCTAACGAATCCTTTTGGCTATATTTTGCATTTGCACCAGTTTTATTAATTTTTATGTTTTGGCCATTTTTGCAGTTTTCGATAATTGGGGGGGGGGGTATTCTCAGTTTGTCGATTTTTAAGCATTTTAATTTATTGCCATTTTCTGCGTCCCTTTGCATTCGTTTTGTAGATTTTTCGGCATTACGCAGTTTTAACGTATCCTATTTTGCTATATGTTACATTTGCACCAGTTTTTTTAATTTTTATTTTTTGGCCATTTTTTTGCAGTTTTCGTCAATGGGGGGTATTCTCAGTTTAGCAATTTTTAAGCATTTTACTTTATTGCTATTTCTGCATCCCTTTGCATTCGTTTTGTTGATTTTTCGGCATACGCAGTCCTAACGTATCCTAGTTTGCTATATTTAGCATTTGCACCGGATTTTTTAATTTTTATTTTTTGGTCATTTTTGGACTTTTCGTCAATGGGAGGGTATTCTCAGTTTAGCGATTTTTAAGCATTTTACTTTATTGCTATTTCTGCGTCCCTTTGCATTCGATTTGTACATTTTTCGGCATTACGCAGTTCTAACGTATCCTATATTGCTATATGTAGCATTTGCACCAGTTTTTTTAATTTTTATTTTTTGGCCATTTTTGTACTTTTCGTCAATGGTGGGGGATTCTCAATTTCATTTTCTCTCATTTTACTTTATTGCTATTTCTGCGTCCCTTTGCATTCGATTTGTAGATTTTTCGGCATTACGCAGTTCTAATGTATCCTATTTTGCTATAATTAGCATTTGCAACAGTTTTTTTAATTTTTATTTTTTGGCCATTTTTGCATTTTTCATCAATGGGGGGGTATTCTCAGTTTAGCGATTTTTACGCATTTTACTTTATTGCTATTACTTCGTCCCTTTGCTTTCCTTTTGTAGACTTTTCGGCACTACGCAGTTCTAACGTACCCTATAATGCTATATGTAGCATTTGAACCAGTTTTTTTAATTTTTATTTTTTGGCCATTTTTGCAGTTTTCGTCAATGGGGGGGTATTCTCAGTTTAGCGATTTTTGAGCATTTTACTTTATTGCTATTTCTGCGTCCCTATGCATTCGTTTTGTAGATTTTTCGGCATTACGCAGTTCTAACGTATCCTATTTCACTATATGTAACATTTGCACCAGTTTTTTTAATTTTTATTTTTTGGCCATTTTTGCACCTTTCGTCAATAGGGGGGGATTCTCATTTTCATTTTCGCTCATTTTACTTTATTGCTATTTCTGCGTCCCTTTGCATTCGTTTTGTAGATTATTCGGCATTACGCAATTCTAACGTATTCTATTTTGCTATATGTAGCATTTGCACCAGTTTTTTTAATTTTTATTTTTTGCCATTTTTGCAGTTTTCGTCAATGGGGGATATTCTCAGTTTAGGGATTTTTACCCATTTTACTTTATTGCTATTTATTCGTCCCTTTGCTTTCCTTTTGTAGATTTTTCGGCATTACCCAGTTCTAACGTATCCTATTTTGCTATACTAAGTATTTGCACCAGTTTTTTTTAATTTTTGTTTTTTGGCCATTTTGGCAGTTTTCGTCAAGTTAGCGTTTTTAAATATTTTACTTTATTGCTACTTCTGCATCCCTTTGCTTTCCTTTTGTAGATTTTTCGGCATTACCCAGTTCTAACGAATCCTTTTGGCTATATTTTGCATTTGCACCAGTTTTATTAATTTTTATGTTTTGGCCATTTTTGCAGTTTTCGATAATTGGGGGGGGGGTATTCTCAGTTTGTCGATTTTTAAGCATTTTAATTTATTGCCATTTTCTGCGTCCCTTTGCATTCGTTTTGTAGATTTTTCGGCATTACGCAGTTCTAACGTATCCTATTTTGCTATATGTTACATTTGCACCAGTTTTTTTAATTTTTATTTTTTGGCCATTTTTTTGCAGTTTTCGTCAATGGGGGGGTATTCTCAGTTTAGCAATTTTTAAGCATTTTACTTTATTGCTATTTCTGCATCCCTTTGCATTCGTTTTGTTGATTTTTCGGCATACGCAGTCCTAACGTATCCTAGTTTGCTATATTTAGCATTTGCACCGGATTTTTTAATTTTTATTTTTTGGCCATTTTTGGACTTTTCGTCAGTGGGGAGGTATTCTCAGTTTAGCGATTTTTAAGCATTTTACTTTATTGCTATTTCTGCGTCCCTTTGCATTCGTTTTGCAGATTATTCGGCATTACGCAGTTCTAACGTATTCTATTTTGCTATATGTAGCATTTGCACCAGTTTTTTTAATTTTTATTTTTTGGCCATTTTTGTACTTTTCGTCAATGGTGGGGGATTCTCAATTTCATTTTCTCTCATTTTACTTTATTGCTATTTCTGCGTCCCTTTGCATTCGATTTGTAGATTTTTCGGCATTACGCAGTTCTAATGTATCCTATTTTGCTATAATTAGCATTTGCAACAGTTTTTTTAATTTTTATTTTTTGGCCATTTTTGCATTTTTCATCAATGGGGGGGGGGTATTCTCAGTTTAGCGATTTTTACGCATTTTACTTTATTGCTATTACTTCGTCCCTTTGCTTTCCTTTTGTAGATTTTTCGGCATTACGCAGTTCTAACGTATCCTATAATGCTATATGTAGCATTTGAACCAGTTTTTTTAATTTTTATTTTTTGGCCATTTTTGCAGTTTTCGTCAATGGGGGGGTATTCTCAGTTTAGCGATTTTTGAGCATTTTACTTTATTGCTATTTCTGCGTCCCTATGCATTCGTTTTGTAGATTTTTCGGCATTACGCAGTTCTAACGTATCCTATTTCACTATATGTAACATTTGCACCAGTTTTTTTAATTTTTATTTTTTGGCCATTTTTGCACCTTTCGTCAATAGGGGGGGATTCTCATTTTCATTTTCGCTCATTTTACTTTATTGCTATTTCTGCGTCCCTTTGCATTCGTTTTGTAGATTATTCGGCATTACGCAATTCTAACGTATTCTATTTTGCTATATGTAGCATTTGCACCAGTTTTTTTAATTTTTATTTTTTGCCATTTTTGCAGTTTTCGTCAATGGGGCATATTCTCAGTTTAGGGATTTTTTCCCATTTTACTTTATTGCTATTTATTCGTCCCTTTGCTTTCCTTTTGTAGATT
Source organism: Deroplatys truncata (assembly GCA_030765065.1). NCBI lineage: Eukaryota > Metazoa > Arthropoda > Insecta > Mantodea > Mantidae > Deroplatys > Deroplatys truncata. The sequence goes on from CM060984.1 coordinate 186,812,189, forward strand.
TTTCGGCATTACCCAGTTCTAACGTATCCTATTTTGCTATACTAAGTATTTGCACCAGTTTTTTTTAATTTTTGTTTTTTGGCCATTTTGGCAGTTTTCGTCAAGTTAGCGTTTTTAAATATTTTACTTTATTGCTACTTCTGCATCCCTTTGCTTTCCTTTTGTAGATTTTTCGGCATTACCCAGTTCTAACGAATCCTTTTGGCTATATTTTGCATTTGCACCAGTTTTATTAATTTTTATGTTTTGGCCATTTTTGCAGTTTTCGATAATTGGGGGGGGGGTATTCTCAGTTTGTCGATTTTTAAGCATTTTAATTTATTGCCATTTTCTGCGTCCCTTTGCATTCGTTTTGTAGATTTTTCGGCATTACGCAGTTCTAACGTATCCTATTTTGCTATATGTTACATTTGCACCAGTTTTTTTAATTTTTATTTTTTGGCCATTTTTTTGCAGTTTTCGTCAATGGGGGGGTATTCTCAGTTTAGCAATTTTTAAGCATTTTACTTTATTGCTATTTCTGCATCCCTTTGCATTCGTTTTGTTGATTTTTCGGCATACGCAGTCCTAACGTATCCTAGTTTGCTATATTTAGCATTTGCACCGGATTTTTTAATTTTTATTTTTTGGTCATTTTTGGACTTTTCGTCAATGGGAGGGTATTCTCAGTTTAGCGATTTTTAAGCATTTTACTTTATTGCTATTTCTGCGTCCCTTTGCATTCGATTTGTACATTTTTCGGCATTACGCAGTTCTAACGTATCCTATATTGCTATATGTAGCATTTGCACCAGTTTTTTTAATTTTTATTTTTTGGCCATTTTTGTACTTTTCGTCAATGGTGGGGGATTCTCAATTTCATTTTCTCTCATTTTACTTTATTGCTATTTCTGCGTCCCTTTGCATTCGATTTGTAGATTTTTCGGCATTACGCAGTTCTAATGTATCCTATTTTGCTATAATTAGCATTTGCAACAGTTTTTTTAATTTTTATTTTTTGGCCATTTTTGCATTTTTCACCAATGGGGGGTATTCTCAGTTTAGCGATTTTTACGCATTTTACTTTATTGCTATTACTTCGTCCCTTTGCTTTCCTTTTGTAGATTTTTCAGCATTACGCAGTTCTAACGTATCCTATAATGCTATATGTAGCATTTGAACCAGTTTTTTTAATTTTTATTTTTTGGCCATTTTTGCAGTTTTCGTCAATGGGGGGGTATTCTCAGTTTAGCGATTTTTGAGCATTTTACTTTATTGCTATTTCTGCGTCCCTTTGCATTCGTTTTGTAGATTATTCGGCATTACGCAATTCTAACGTATTCTATTTTGCTATATGTAGCATTTGCACCAGTTTTTTTAATTTTTATTTTTTGCCATTTTTGCAGTTTTCGTCAATGGGGGATATTCTCAGTTTAGGGATTTTTACCCATTTTACTTTATTGCTATTTATTCGTCCCTTTGCTTTCCTTTTGTAGATTTTTCGGCATTACCCAGTTCTAACGTATCCTATTTTGCTATACTAAGTATTTGCACCAGTTTTTTTTAATTTTTGTTTTTTGGCCATTTTGGCAGTTTTCGTCAAGTTAGCGTTTTTAAATATTTTACTTTATTGCTACTTCTGCATCCCTTTGCTTTCCTTTTGTAGATTTTTCGGCATTACCCAGTTCTAACGAATCCTTTTGGCTATATTTTGCATTTGCACCAGTTTTATTAATTTTTATGTTTTGGCCATTTTTGCAGTTTTCGATAATTGGGGGGGGGTATTCTCAGTTTGTCGATTTTTAAGCATTTTAATTTATTGCCATTTTCTGCGTCCCTTTGCATTCGTTTTGTAGATTTTTCGGCATTACGCAGTTTTAACGTATCCTATTTTGCTATATGTTACATTTGCACCAGTTTTTTTAATTTTTATTTTTTGGCCATTTTTTTGCAGTTTTCGTCAAACTCAGTTTAGCAATTTTTAAGCATTTTACTTTATTGCTATTTCTGCATCCCTTTGCATTCGTTTTGTTGATTTTTCGGCATACGCAGTCCTAACGTATCCTAGTTTGCTATATTTAGCATTTGCACCGGATTTTTTAATTTTTATTTTTTGGTCATTTTTGGACTTTTCGTCAATGGGAGGGTATTCTCAGTTTAGCGATTTTTAAGCATTTTACTTTATTGCTATTTCTGCGTCCCTTTGCATTCGATTTGTACATTTTTCGGCATTACGCAGTTCTAACGTATCCTATATTGCTATATGTAGCATTTGCACCAGTTTTTTTAATTTTTATTTTTTGGCCATTTTGGCAGTTTTCGTCAAGTTAGCGTTTTTAAATATTTTACTTTATTGCTACTTCTGCATCCCTTTGCTTTCCTTTTGTAGATTTTTCGGCATTACCCAGTTCTAACGAATCCTTTTGGCTATATTTTGCATTTGCACCAGTTTTATTAATTTTTATGTTTTGGCCATTTTTGCAGTTTTCGATAATTGGGGGGGGGGGTATTCTCAGTTTGTCGATTTTTAAGCATTTTAATTTATTGCCATTTTCTGCGTCCCTTTGCATTCGTTTTGTAGATTTTTCGGCATTACGCAGTTCTAACGTATCCTATTTTGCTATATGTTACATTTGCACCAGTTTTTTTAATTTTTATTTTTTGGCCATTTTTTTGCAGTTTTCGTCAATGGGGGGGTATTCTCAGTTTAGCAATTTTTAAGCATTTTACTTTATTGCTATTTCTGCATCCCTTTGCATTCGTTTTGTTGATTTTTCGGCATACGCAGTCCTAACGTATCCTAGTTTGCTATATTTAGCATTTGCACCGGATTTTTTAATTTTTATTTTTTGGCCATTTTTGGACTTTTCGTCAGTGGGGAGGTATTCTCAGTTTAGCGATTTTTAAGCATTTTACTTTATTGCTATTTCTGCGTCCCTTTGCATTCGATTTGTAGATTTTTCGGCATTACGCAGTTCTAACGTATCCTATTTTGCTATATTTAGCATTTGCACGAGTTTTTTTAATTTTTATTTTTTGGCCATTTTTGTACTTTTCGTCAATGGTGGGGGATTCTCAATTTCATTTTCTCTCATTTTACTTTATTGCTATTTCTGCGTCCCTTTGCATTCGTTTTGCAGATTATTCGGCATTACGCAGTTCTAACGTATTCTATTTTGCTATATGTAGCATTTGCACCAGTTTTTTTAATTTTTATTTTTTGGCCATTTTTGTACTTTTCGTCAATGGTGGGGGATTCTCAATTTCATTTTCTCTCATTTTACTTTATTGCTATTTCTGCGTCCCTTTGCATTCGATTTGTAGATTTTTCGGCATTACGCAGTTCTAATGTATCCTATTTTGCTATAATTAGCATTTGCAACAGTTTTTTTAATTTTTATTTTTTGGCCATTTTTGCATTTTTCACCAATGGGGGGGTATTCTCAGTTTAGCGATTTTTACGCATTTTACTTTATTGCTATTACTTCGTCCCTTTGCTTTCCTTTTGTAGATTTTTCAGCATTACGCAGTTCTAACGTATCCTATAATGCTATATGTAGCATTTGAACCAGTTTTTTTAATTTTTATTTTTTGGCCATTTTTGCAGTTTTCGTCAATGGGGGGGTATTCTCAGTTTAGCGATTTTTGAGCATTTTACTTTATTGCTATTTCTGCGTCCCTATGCATTCGTTTTGTAGATTTTTCGGCATTACGCAGTTCTAACGTATCCTATTTCACTATATGTAACATTTGCACCAGTTTTTTTAATTTTTATTTTTTGGCCATTTTTGCACCTTTCGTCAATAGGGGGGGATTCTCATTTTCATTTTCGCTCATTTTACTTTATTGCTATTTCTGCGTCCCTTTGCATTCGTTTTGTAGATTATTCGGCATTACGCAATTCTAACGTATTCTATTTTGCTATATGTAGCATTTGCACCAGTTTTTTTAATTTTTATTTTTTGCCATTTTTGCAGTTTTCGTCAATGGGGGATATTCTCAGTTGAGGGATTTTTTCCCATTTTACTTTATTGCTATTTATTCGTCCCTTTGCTTTCCTTTTGTAGATTTTTCGGCATTACCCAGTTCTAACGTATCCTATTTTGCTATACTAAGTATTTGCACCAGTTTTTTTTAATTTTTGTTTTTTGGCAATTTTGGCAGTTTTCGTCAAGTTAGCGTTTTTAAATATTTTACTTTATTGCTACTTCTGCATCCCTTTGCTTTCCTTTTGTAGATTTTTCGGCATTACCCAGTTCTAACGAATCCTTTTGGCTATATTTTGCATTTGCACCAGTTTTATTAATTTTTATGTTTTGGCCATTTTTGCAGTTTTCGATAATTGGGGGGGGTATTCTCAGTTTGTCGATTTTTAAGCATTTTAATTTATTGCCATTTTCTGCGTCCCTTTGCATTCGTTTTGTAGATTTTTCGGCATTACGCAGTTCTAACGTATCCTATTTTGCTATATGTTACATTTGCACCAGTTTTTTTAATTTTTATTTTTTGGCCATTTTTTTGCAGTTTTCGTCAATGGGGGGGTATTCTCAGTTTAGCAATTTTTAAGCATTTTACTTTATTTCTATTTCTGCATCCCTTTGCATTCGTTTTGTTGATTTTTCGGCATACGCAGTCCTAACGTATCCTAGTTTGCTATATTTAGCATTTGCACCGGATTTTTTAATTTTTATTTTTTGGTCATTTTTGGACTTTTCGTCAATGGGAGGGTATTCTCAGTTTAGCGATTTTTAAGCATTTTACTTTATTGCTATTTCTGCGTCCCTTTGCATTCGATTTGTACATTTTTCGGCATTACGCAGTTCTAACGTATCCTATTTTGCTATATTTAGCATTTGTACCAGTTTTTTTAATTTTTATTTTTTGGCCATTTTTGTACTTTTCGTCAATGGTGGGGGATTCTCAATTTCATTTTCTCTCATTTTACTTTATTGCTATTTCTGCGTCCCTTTGCATTCGTTTTGCAGATTATTCGGCATTACGCAGTTCTAACGTATTCTATTTTGCTATATGTAGCATTTGCACCAGTTTTTTTAATTTTTATTTTTTGGCCATTTTTGTACTTTTCGTCAATGGTGGGGGATTCTCAATTTCATTTTCTCTCATTTTACTTTATTGCTATTTCTGCGTCTCTTTGCATTCGATTTGTAGATTTTTCGGCATTACGCAGTTCTAATGTATCCTATTTTGCTATAATTAGTATTTGCAACAGTTTTTTTAATTTTTATTTTTTGGCCATTTTTGCATTTTTCATCAATGGGGGGGGGGTATTCTCAGTTTAGCGATTTTTACGCATTTTACTTTATTGCTATTACTTCGTCCCTTTGCTTTCCTTTTGTAGATTTTTCGGCATTACGCAGTTCTAACGTATCCTATAATGCTATATGTAGCATTTGAACCAGTTTTTTTAATTTTTATTTTTTGGACATTTTTGCAGTTTTCGTCAATGGGGGGGTATTCTCAGTTTAGCGATTTTTGAGCATTTTACTTTATTGCTATTTCTGCGTCCCTATGCATTCGTTTTGTAGATTTTTCGGCATTACGCAGTTCTAACGTATCCTATTTCACTATATGTAACATTTGCACCAGTTTTTTTAATTTTTATTTTTTTGGCCATTTTTGCACCTTTCGTCAATAGGGGGGGATTCTCATTTTCGTTTTCGCTCATTTTACTTTATTGCTATTTCTGCATCCCTTTGCATTCGTTTTGTTGATTTTTCGGCATACGCAGTCCTAACGTATCCTAGTTTGCTATATTTAGCTTTTGCACCGGATTTTTTAATTTTTATTTTTTGGTCATTTTTGGACTTTTCCTCAATGGGAGGGTATTCTCAGTTTAGCGATTTTTGAGCATTTTACTTTATTGCTATTCTGCGTCCCTTTGCATTCGTTCTGTACATTTTTCGGCATTACGTAGTCCTAACGTATCATTTTGCAATATTTAGCATTTGCACCAGTTTAACTAATTTTTATTTTTTGGCCATTTTTGCAGTTTTCCTTACTAACCCCCCCCCCCCGTATTCTCAGTTTAGCGATTTTTAAGAATTTTACATTATTGCTATTTCTGCGTCCCTTTGCATTCGTTTTGTAGATTTTTCGGCATTACGCAATTCCTACGTATCCTATTTTGCTATATTTAGCATTTGGTTCAGTTTAGTTAATGTTTATTTTTTGGCCATTTTTGCAGTTTTCATCAGTTTAGCGATTTTTAAGCATTTTACTTTATTGCTATTTCTGCGTCCCTTTGCATTCGTTTTGTAGATTTTTCGGCATTACGCAGTCCTAACGTATCATTTTGCAATATTTAGCATTTGCACCAGTTTTATTAATGTTTATTTTTTGGCCATTTTTGCAATTTTCCTTAATATTCTCAGTTTAGCGATTTTTAAGAATTTTACATTATTGCTATTTCTGTGTCCCTTTGCATCCGTTTTGTAGATTTTTCGGCATTACACAGCTCTTACGTATACTATTTTGCTATATTTAGAATTTGCACCAGTTTTTTTATTTTTTTGGCCATTTTTGCATTTTTCGTCAATGGGAGGGTATTTTGAGTTTAGGGATTTTTAGGCATTTTACTTTATTGCTATTTCTTCGTCCCTTTGCTTTCCTTTTGTAGATTTTTCGGCATTACCCAGTTCTAACGTATCCTATTTTGCTATACTAAGTATTTGCACCAGTTTTTTTTAATTTTTGTTTTTTGGCATTTTGGCAGTTTTCGTCAAGTTAGCGTTTTTAAATATTTTACTTTATTGCTACTTCTGCATCCCTTTGCTTTCCTTTTGTAGATTTTTCGGCATTACCCAGTTCTAACGAATCCTTTTGGCTATATTTTGCATTTGCACAAGTTTTATTAATTTTTATGTTTTGGCCATTTTTGCAGTTTTCGATAATTGGGGGGGGGTTATTCTCAGTTTGTCGATTTTTAAGCATTTTAATTTATTGCCATTTTCTGCGTCCCTTTGCATTCGTTTTGTAGATTTTTCGGCATTACGCAGTTCTAACGTATCCTATTTTGCTATATGTAACATTTGCACCAGTTTTTTTAATTTTTATTTTTTGGCCATTTTTTTGCAGTTTTCGTCAATGGGGGGGTATTCTCAGTTTAGCAATTTTTAAGCATTTTACTTTATTGCTATTTCTGCATCCCTTTGCATTCGTTTTGTTGATTTTTCGGCATACACAGTCCTAACGTATCCTAGTTTGCTATATTTAGCATTTGCACCGGATTTTTTAATTTTTATTTTTTGGTCATTTTTGGACTTTTCGTCAATGGGAGGGTATTCTCATTTTAGCGATTTTTAAGCATTTTACTTTATTGCTATTTCTGCGTCCCTTTGCATTCGATTTGTACATTTTTCGGCATTACGCACTTCTAACGTATCCTATATTGCTATATGTAGCATTTGCACCAGTTTTTTTAATTTTTATATTTTGGTCATTTTTGGACTTTTCGTCAGTGGGGGGGTATTCTCAGTTTAGCGATTTTTAAGCATTTTACTATATTGCTATTTCTGCGTCCCTTTGCATTCGATTTGTATATTTTTCGGCATTACGCAGTTCTAACGTATCCTATTTTGCTATATTTAGCATTTGCACCAGTTTTTTTACTTTTTATTTTTTGGCCATTTTGGTACTTTTCGTCAATGGTGGGGGATTCTCAATTTCATTTTCTCTCATTTTACTTTATTGCTATTTCTGCGTCCCTTTGCATTCGTTTTGCAGATTATTCGGCATTACGCAGTTCTAACGTATTCTATTTTGCTATATGTAGCATTTGCACCAGTTTTTTTAATTTTTATTTTTTGGACATTTTTGCATTTTTCATCAATGGGGGGGGGTATTCTCAGTTTAGCGATTTTTACGCATTTTACTTTATTGCTATTTCTTCGTCCCTTTGCTTTCCTTTTGTAGATTTTTCGGCATTACGCAGTTCTAACGTATCCTATAATGCTATATGTAGCATTTGAAACAGTTTTTTTAATTTTTATTTTTTGGCCATTTTTGCAGTTTTCATCATTGGGGGGGTATTCTCAGTTTACCGATTTTTGAGCATTTTACTTTATTGCTATTTCTGCGTCCCTATGCATTCGTTTTGTAGATTTTTCGGCATTACGCAGATCTAACGTATCCTATTTCACTATATGTAACATTTGCACCAGTTTTTTTAATTTTTATTTTTTGGCCATTTTTGCACCTTTCGTCAATAGGGGGGGATTCTCATTTTCATTTTCGCTCATTTTACTTTATTGCTATTTCTGCGTCCCTTTGCATTCGTTTTGTAGATTATTCGGCATTACGCAATTCTAACGTATTCTATTTTGCTATATGTAGCATTTGCACCAGTTTTTTTAATTTTTATTTTTTGCCATTTTTGCAGTTTTCGTCAATGGGGGATATTCTCAGTTTAGGGATTTTTACCCATTTTACTCTATTGCTATTTATTCGTCCCTTTGCTTTCCTTTTGTAGATTTTTCGGCATTACCCAGTTCTAACGTATCCTATTTTGCTATACTAAGTATTTGCACCAGTTTTTTTTAATTTTTGTTTTTTGGCCATTTTGGCAGTTTTCGTCAAGTTAGCGTTTTTAAATATTTTACTTTATTGCTACTTCTGCATCCCTTTGCTTTCCTTTTGTAGATTTTTCGGCATTACCCAGTTCTAACGAATCCTTTTGGATATATTTTGCATTTGCACCAGTTTTATTAATTTTTATGTTTTGGCCATTTTTGCAGTTTTCGATAATTGGGGGGGGGTATTCTCAGTTTGTCGATTTTTAAGCATTTTAATTTATTGCCATTTTCTGCGTCCCTTTGCATTCGTTTTGTAGATTTTTCGGCATTACGCAGTTCTAACGTATCCTATTTTGCTATATGTTACATTTGCACCAGTTTTTTTAATTTTTATTTTTTGGACATTTTTTTGCAGTTTTCGTCAATGGGGGGGTATTCTCAGTTTAGCAATTTTTAAGCATTTTACTTTATTGCTATTTCTGCATCCCTTTGCATTCGTTTTGTTGATTTTTCGGTATACGCAGTCCTAACGTATCCTAGTTTGCTATATTTAGCATTTGCACCGGATTTTTTAATTTTTATTTTTTGGTCATTTTTGGACTTTTCGTCAATGGGAGGGTATTCTCAGTTTAGCGATTTTTAAGCATTTTACTTTATTGCTATTTCTGCGACCCTTTGCATTCGATTTGTAGATTTTTCGGCATTACGCAGTTCTAACGTATCCTATTTTGCTATAATTAGCATTTGCACCAGTTTTTTTAATTTTTATTTTTTGGCCATTTTTGCATTTTTCATCAATGGGGGGGTATTCTCAGTTTAGCGATTTTTACGCATTTTACTTTATTGCTATTTCTTCGTCCCTTTGCTTTCCTTTTGTAGATTTTTCGGCATTACGCAGTTCTAACCTATCCTATATTGCTATATGTAGCATTTGAACCAGTTTTTTTAATTTTTAGTTTTTGGTCATTTTTGGACTTTTCGTCAGTGGGGGGGTATTCTCAGTTTAGCGATTTTTAAGCATTTTACTTTATTGCTATTTCTGCGTCTCTATGCATTCGATTTGTAGATTTTTCGGCATTACGCAGTTCTAACGTATCCTATTTTGCTATATTTAGCATTTGCACCAGTTTTTTTAATTTTTATTTTTTGGCCATTTTTGTACTTTTCGTCAATGGTGGGGGATTCTCAATTTCATTTTCTCTCATTTTACTTTATTGCTATTTCTGCGTCCCTTTGCATTCGATTTGTAGATTTTTCGGCATTACGCAGTTCTAATGTATCCTATTTTGCTATAATTAGCATTTGCACCAGTTTTTTTAATTTTTATTTTTTGCCATTTTTGCATTTTTCATCAATGGGGGGGTATTCTCAGTTTAGCGATTTTTACGCATTTTACTTTATTGCTATTTCTTCGTCCCTTTGCTTTCCTTTTGTAGATTTTTCGGCATTACGCAGTTCTAACGTATCCTATATTGCTATATGTAGCATTTGAACCAGTTTTTTTAATTTTTATTTTTTGGCCATTTTTGAAGTTTTCGTCAATGGGGGGATATTCTCAGTTTAGCGATTTTTGAGCATTTTACTTTATTGCTATTTCTGCGTCCCTATGCATTCGTTTTGTAGATTTTTCGGCATTACGCAGTTCTAACGTATCCTATTTCACTATATGTAACATTTGCACCAGTTTTTTTAATTTTTATTTTTTGGCCATTTTTGCACCTTTCGTCAATAAGGGGGGATTCTCATTTTCATTTTCGCTCATTTTACTTTATTGCTATTTCTGCGTCCCTTTGCATTCGTTTTGCAGATTATTCGGCATTACGCAGTTCTAACGTATTCTATTTTGCTATATGTAGCATTTGCACCAGTTTTTTTAATTTTTATTTTTTGCCATTTTTGCAGTTTTCGTCAATGGGGATATTCTCGGTTTAGGGATTTTTACCCATTGCACTTTATTGCTATTTATTGGACCCTTTGCTTTCCTTTTGTAGATTTTTCGGTATTACGCAGTTCTAACGTATCCTATTTTGCTATATTTAGCATTTGCACCAGTTTTTTTTTAATTTTTATTTTTTGGCCATTTTTGAGTTTTCGTCAATGGGGGGGGGGTATTCTCAGTTTAGCGATTTTTGCGCATTTTACTTTATTGCTATTTCTGCGTCCCTTTGCTTTCCTTTGTAGATTTTTCGGCATTACGCAATTCTAACGTATCCTATATTGCTATATGTAGCATTTGCACCAGTTTTTTTAATTTTTATTTTTTGGTTATTTTTGGACTTTTCGTCAGTGGGGGGTATTCTCAGTTTAGCGATTTTTAAGTATTTTACTTTATTGCTATTTCTGCGTCCCTATGCATTCGATTTGTAGATTTTTCGGCATTACGCAGTTCTAACGTATCCTATTTTGCTATATTTAGCATTTGCACCAGTTTTTTTAATTTTTATTTTTTGGCCATTTTTGTACTTTTCGTCAATGGTGGGGTATTCTCAATTTCATTTTCTCTCATTTTACTTTATTGCTATTTCTGCCTCCGTTTGCATTCGTTTTGTAGATTATTCGGCATTACGCAGTTCTAACGTATTCTATTTTGCTATATTTAGCATTTGCACCAGTTTTTTTAATTTTTATTTTTTGGCCATTTTTGCAGTTTTCGTCAATGGGGGATATTCTCAGTTTAGCGATTTTTACGCATTTTACTTCATTGCTATTTCTGCGTCCCTTTGCTTTCCTTTTATAGATTTTTCGGCATTACGCAGTTCTAACGTATCCTATTTTGCTATATTTAGCATTTGCACCAGTTTTTTTTAATTTTTATTTTTCGGCCATTTTTGCAGTTTTCGTCAATGGGGGGGTATTCTCAGTTTAGCGTTTTTTGCGCATTTTACTTTATTGCTATTTCTGCGTCCCTTTGCATTCGTTTTGTAGATTTTTCGGCATTACGCAGCTCTAACGTATCCTATTTTTCTAAATGTAGCATTTGCACCAGTTTTTTAAATTTTTATTTTTTGGTCATTTTTGGACTTTTCGTCAATGGGGGGGTATTCTCAGTTTAGCGATTTTTAAGCATTTTACTTTATTGCTATTTCTGCGTCCCTTTGCATTCGATTTGTAGATTTTTCGGCATTACGCGGTTCGAACGTATCCTATTTTGCTATAATTAGCAATTAAACCAGTTTTTTTAATTTTTATTTTTTGGCCATTTTTGCACTTTTCGTCAATGGGGGGGCATTCCCAGTTTAGCGATTTTTAAGCATTTTACATTATTGCTAATTTCTGCGTCCCTTTTCATTCGTTTTGTAGATTTTTTGGCATTACGCAGTTCTAACGTATCATTTTGCAATATTTAGCATTTGCACCAGTTTAACTAATTTTTATTTTTTGGCCATTTTTGCAGTTTTCCTTACTAACCCAATCCCCCCCCCCGTATTCTCAGTTTAGCGATTTTTAAGAATTTTACATTATTGCTATTTCTGCGTCCCTTTGCATTCGTTTTGTAGATTTTTCGGCATTACGCAATTCCTACGTATCCTATTTTGCTATATTTAGCATTTGGTTCAGTTTAGTTAATGTTTATTTTTTGGCCATTTTTGCAGTTTTCATCAGTTAAGCGATTTTTAAGCATTTTACTTTATTGCTATTTCTGCGTCCCTTTGCATTCGTTTTGTAGATTTTTCGGCATTACGCAGTCCTAACGTATCATTTTGATATATTTAGCATTTGCACCAGTTTTATTAATGTTTATCTTTTGGCCATTTTTGCAATTTTCCTTAATATTCTCAGTTTAGCGATTTTTAAGAATTTTACATTATTGCTATTTCTGTGTCCCTTTGCATCCGTTTTGTAGATTTTTCGGCATTACACAGTTCTTACGTATACTATTTTGCTATATTTAGAATTTGCACCACTTTTTTTATTTTTTTTGGCCATTTTTGCATTTTTCGTCAATGGGAGGGTATTTTGAGTTTAGGGATTTTTAGGCATTTTACTTTATTGCTATTTCTTCGTCCCTTTGCTTTCCTTTTGTAGATTTTTCGGCATTACCCAGTTCTTACGTATCCTATTTTGCTATACTAAGTATTTGCACCAGTTTTTTTTAATTTTTGTTTTTTGGCCATTTTGGCAGTTTTCTTCAAGTAAGCGTTTTTAAATATTTTACTTTATTGCTACTTCTGTATCCCTTTGCTTTCCTTTTGTAGATTTTTCGGCATTACTCAGTTCTAACGAATCCATTTGGCTATATTTTGCATTTGCACCAGTTTTTTTAATTTTTATGTTTTGGCCATTTTTGCACCTTTCGTCAATAGGGGGGGATTCTCATTTTCATTTTCGCTCATTTTACTTTATTGCTATTTCTGCGTCCCTTTGCATTCGTTTTGTAGATTATTCGGCATTACGCAATTCTAACGTATTCTATTTTGCTATATGTAGCATTTGCACCAGTTTTTTTAATTTTTATTTTTTGCCATTTTTGCAGTTTTCGTCAATGGGGGATATTCTCGGTTTAGGGATTTTTACCCATTTCACTTTATTGCTATTTATTGGACCCTTTGCTTTCCTTTTGTAGATTTTTCGGCATTACGCAGTTCTAACGTATCCTATTTTGCTATATTTAGCATTTGCGCAAGTTTTTTTTTTAATTTTTATTTTTTGGCCATTTTTGAGTTTTCGTCAATGGGGGGGGGGTATTCTCATATTAGCGATTTTTGCGCATTTTACTTTATTGCTATTTCTGCGTCCCTTTGCTTTCCTTTTGTAGATTTTTCGGCATTACGCAGTTCTAACGTATCCTATATTGCTATATGTAGCATTTGCACCAGTTTTTTTAATTTTTATTTTTTGGTCATTTTTGGACTTTTCGTCAGTGGGTGGGTATTCTCAGTTTAGCGATTTTTAAGCATTTTACTTTATTGCTATTTCTGCGTCCCTATGCATTCGATTTGTAGATTTTTCGGCATTACGCAGTTCTAACGTATCCTATTTTGCTATATTTAGCTTTTGCACCAGTTTTTTTAATTTTTATTTTTTGGCCATTTTTGTACTTTTCGTCAATGGTGGGGGATTCTCAATTTCATTTTCTCTCATTTTACTTTATTGCTATTTCTGCCTCCCTTTGCATTCGTTTTGTAGATTATTCGGCATTACGCAGTTCTAACGTATTCTATTTTGCTATATGTAGCATTTGCACCAGTTTTTTTAATTTTTATTTTTTGGCCATTTTTGCAGTTTTCGTCAATGGGGAATATTCTCAGTTTAGCGATTTTTACGCATTTTACTTTATTGCTATTTCTGCGTCCCTTTGCTTTCCTTTTATAGATTTTTCGGCATTACGCAGTTCTAACGTATCCTATTTTGCTATATTTAGCATTTGCACCAGTTTTTTTTAATTTTTATTTTTCGGCCATTTTTGCAGTTTTCGTCAATGGGGGGGAAATTCTCAGTTTAGCGTTTTTTGCGCATTTTACTTTATTGCTATTTCTGCGTCCCTTTGCATTCGTTTTGTAGATTTTTCGACATTACGCAGCTCTAACGTATCCTATTTTTCTAAATGTAGCATTTGCACCAGTTTTTTTAATTTTTATTTTTTGGCCATTTTTGCACTTTACGTCAATGGGGGGGCATTCCCAGTTTAGCGATTTTTAAGCATTTTACATTATTGCTATTTCTGCGTCCCTTTTCATTCGTTTTGTAGATTTTTTGGCATTACGCAGTTCTAACGTATCATTTTGCAATATTTAGCATTTGCACCAGTTTAACTAATTTTTATTTTTTGGCCATTTTTGCAGTTTTCCTTACTAACCCAATCCCCCCCCGTATTCTCAGTTTAGCGATTTTTAAGAATTTTACATTATTGCTATTTCTGCGTCCCTTTGCATTCGTTTTGTAGATTTTTCGGCATTACGCAATTCCTACGTATCCTATTTTGCTATATTTAGCATTTGGTTCAGTTTAGTTAATGTTTATTTTTGGGCCATTTTTGCAGTTTTCATCAGTTAAGCGATTTTTAAGCATTTTACTTTATTGCTATTTCTGCGTCCCTTTGCATTCGTTTTGTAGATTTTTCGGCATTACGCAGTCCTAACGTATCATTTTGCAATATTTAGCATTTGCACCAGTTTTATTAATGTTTATCTTTTGGCCATTTTTGCAATTTTCCTTAATATTCTCAGTTTAGCGATTTTTAAGAATTTTACATTATTGCTATTTCTGTGTCCCTTTGCATCCGTTTTGTAGATTTCTCGGCATTTCACAGTTCTTACGTATACTATTTTGCTATATTTAGAATTTGCACCACTTTTTTTATTTTTTTTGGCCATTTTTGCATTTTTCGTCAATGGGAGGGTATTTTGAGTTTAAGGATTTTTAGGCATTTTACTTTATTGCTATTTCTTCGTCCCTTTGCTTTCCTTTTGTAGACTTTTCGGCATTACCCAGTTCTAACGTATCCTATTTTGCTATACTAGGTATTTGCACCAGTTTTTTTTAATTTTTGTTTTTTGGCCATTTTGGCAGTTTTCGTCAAGTTAGCGTTTTTAAATATTTTACTTTATTGCTACTTCTGCATCCCTTTGCTTTCCTTTTGTAGATTTTTCGGCATTACCCAGTTCTAACGAATCCTTTTGGCTATATTTTGCATTTGCACCAGTTTTTTTAATTTTTATGTTTTGGCGATTTTTGCAGTTTTCGATAATTGGGGAGGGGTATTCTCAGGTTGTCGATTTTTAAGCATTTTAATTTATTGCCATTTTCTGCGTCCCTTTGCATTCGTTTTGTAGATTTTTCGGCATTACGCAGTTCTAACGTATCCTATTTTGCTATATGTTACATTTGCACCAGTTTTTTTAATTTTTATTTTTTGGCCATTTTTTTGCAGTTTTCGTCAATGGGAGGGTATTCTCAGTTTAGCGATTTTTAAGCATTTTACTTTATTGCTATTTCTGCGTCCCTTTGCATTCGATTTGTACATTTTTCGGCATTACGCAGTTCTAACGTATCCTATTTTGCTATATTTAGCATTTCCACCGGATTTTTTAATTTTATTTTTTCGTCATTTTTGGACTTTTCGTCAATGGGAGGGTATTCTCAGCTTAGCGATTTTTAAGCATTTTACTTTATTGCTATTTCTGCGTCCCTTTGCATTCGATTTGTAGATTTTTCGGCATTACGCAGTTCTATTGTATCCTATTTTGCTATAATTAGCATTTGCACCAGTTTTTTTAATTTTTATTTTTTGGCCATTTTTGCATTTTTCATCAATGGGGGGGTATTCTCAGTTTAGCGATTTTTACGCATTTTACTTTATTGCTATTTCTTCGTCCCTTTGCATTCGTTTTGTAGATTTTTCGGCATTACGCAGTTCTAACGTATCCTATTTCACTATATGTAACATTTGCACCAGTTTTTTTAATGTTTATTTTTTGGCCATTTTTTCACCTTTCGTCAATAGGAGGGGATTCTCATTTTCATTTTCGCTCATTTTACTTTATTGCTATTTCTGCGTCCCTTTGCATTCGTTTTGTAGATTATTCGGCATTACGCAATTCTAACGTATTCTATTTTGCTATATGTAGCATTTGCACCAGTTTTTTAATTTTTATTTTTTGCTTTTTTTACAGTTTTCGTCAATGGGGGATATTCTCAGTTTAGGGATTTTTACCCATTTTACTTTATTGCTATTTATTCGTCCCTTTGCTTTCCTTTTGTAGATTTTTCGGCATTACGCAGTTCTAACGTATCCTATTTTGCTATATTTAGCATTTGCACCAGTTTTTTTTAATTTTTATTTTTGGGCCATTTTTGAGTTTTCGTCAATGGGGGGGTACTTTCAGTTTAGCGATTTTTGCGCATTTTACTTTATTGCTATTTCTGCGTCCCTTTGCTTTCCTTTTGTAGATTTTTCGGCATTTCGCAGTTCTAACGTATCCTATATTGCTATATGTAGCATTTGCACCAGTTTTTTTAATTTTTATTTTTTGGTCATTTTTGGACTTTTCGTCAGTGGGGGGGTATTCTCAGTTTAGCGATTTTTAAGCATTTTACTTTATTGCTATTTCTGCGTCCCTTTGCATTCGATTTGTAGATTTTTCGGCATTACGCAGTTCTAACGTATCCTATTTTGCTATATTTAGCATTTGCACCAGTTTTTTTAATTTTTATTTTTTGGCCATTTTTGTACTTTTCGTCAATGGTGGGGGATTCTCAATTTCATTTTCTCTCATTTTACTTTATTGCTATTTCTGCGTCCCTTTGCTTTCCTTTTGTAGATTTTTCGGCATTACGCAGTTCTAACATATCCTATATTGCTATATGTAGCATTTGCACCAGTTTTTTTAATTTTTATTTTTTGGTCATTTTTGGACTTTTCGTCAGTGGGGGGGTATTCTCAGTTTAGCGATTTTTAAGCATTTTACTTTATTGCTATTTCTGCGTCCCTTTGCATTCGATTTGTAGATTTTTCGGCATTACGCAGTTCTAACGTATCCTATTTTGCTATATTTAGCATTTGCACCAGTTTTTTTAATTTTTATTTTTTGGCCATTTTTGTACTTTTCGTCAATGGTGGGGGATTCTCAATTTCATTTTCTCTCATTTTACTTTATTGCGATTTCTGCGTCCCTTTGCTTTCCTTTTGTAGATTTTTCGGCATTACGCAGTTCTAACGTATCCTATATTGCTATATGTAGCATTTGAACCAGTTTTTTTAATTTTTATTTTTTGGCCATTTTTGCAGTTTTTGTCAATGGGGGGGGGTATTCTCAGTTTAGCGATTTTTGAGCATTTTACTTTATTGCTATTTCTGCGTCCCTTTGCATTCGTTTTGTAGATTTTTCGGCATTACGCAGTTCTAACGTATCCTATTTCACTATATGTAACATTTGCACCAGTTTTTTTAATTTTTATTTTTTGGCCATTTTTGCACCTTTCGTCAATAGGGGGGGATTCTCGTTTTCCTTTTCGCCCATTTTACTTTATTGCTATTTATTCGTCCCTTTGCTTTCCTTTTGTAGATTTTTCGGCATTACGCAGTTCTAACGTATCCTATTTTGCTATATTTAGCATTTGCACCAGTTTTTTTTTTAATTTTTATTTTTTGGCCATTTTAGAGTTTTTGTCAATGGGGGGGGGGTATTCTCAGTTTAGCGATTTTTGCGCATTTTACTTTATTGCTATTTCTGCGTCCCTTTGCTTTCCTTTTGTAGATTTTTCGGCATTACGTAGTTCTAACGTATCCTATATTGCTATATGTAGCATTTGCACCAGTTTTTTTAATTTTTAGTTTTTGGTCATTTTTGGACTTTTCGACAGTGGGGGGGTATTCTCAGTTTAGCGATTTTTAAGCATTTTACTTTATTGCTATTTCTGCGTCTCTATGCATTCGATTTGTAGATTTTTCGGCATTACGCAGTTCTAACGTATCCTATTTTGCTATATTTAGAATTTGCACCAGTTTTTTTAATTTTTATTTTTTTTTGGCCATTTTTGTACTTTTCGTCAATGGTGGGGGATTCTCAATTTCATTTTCTCTCATTTTACTTTATTGCTATTTCTGCGTCCCTTTGCATTCGTTTTGTAGATTATTCGGCATTACGCAGTTCTAACGTATTCTATTTTGCTATATGTAGCATTTGCACCAGTTTTTTTAATTTTTATTTTTTGGCCATTTTTGCAGTTTTCGTCAATGGGGGATATTCTCAGTTTAGCGATTTTTAAGCATATTACTTTATTGCTATTCTGCGCCCTTTGCATTCGTTTTGTACATTTTTCGGCATTACGTAGTCCTAACGTATCATTTTGCAATATTTAGCATTTGCACCAGTTTTACTAATTTTTATTTTTTGGCCATTTTTGCAGTTTTCCTTAAACCCCCCCCCGTATTCTCAGTTTAGCGATTTTTAAGAATTTTACATTATTGCCATTTCTGCGTACCTTTGCGTTCGTTTTGTAGATTTTTCGGCATTACGCAATTCTTACGTATCCTATTTTGCTATATTTAGCATTTGCTTCAGTTTACTTAATATTTATTTTTTGGCCATTTTTTCAGTTTTCATCAGTTTAGCGATTTTTAAGCATTTTACTTTATTGCTATTTCTGCGTCCCTTTGCATTCGTTTTGTAGATTTTTCGGCATTACGCAGTCCTAACGTATCATTTTGCAATATTTAGCGTTTGAACCAGTTTTATTAATGTTTATTTTTTGGCCATTTTTGCAATTTTCCTTAATATTCTCAGTTTAGCGATTTTTAAGAATTATACATTATTGCTATTTCTGCGTCCCTATGCATCCGTTTTGTAGATTTTTCGGCATTACACAGTTCTTACGTATACTATTTTGCTATATTTAGAATTTGCACCAGTTTTTTTATTTTTTTGGCCATTTTTGCATTTTTCGTCAATGGGAGGGTATTTTGAGTTTAGGGATTTTTAGGCATTTTACTTTATTGCTATTTCTTCGTCCCTTTGCTTTCCTTTTGTAGATTTTTCGGCATTACCCAGTTCTAACGTATCCTATTTTGCTATAATTAGCATTTGCACCAGTTTTTTTAATTTTTATTTTTTGGCCATTTTTGCATTTTTCATCAATGGGGGGAATTCTCAGTTTAGCGATTTTTACGCATTTTACTTTATTGCTATTTCTTCGTCCCTTTGCTTTCCTTTTGTAGATTTTTCGGCATTACGCAGTTCTAACGTATCCTATATTGCTATATGTAGCATTTGAACCAGTTTTTTTAATTTTTATTTTTTGGCCATTTTTGCAGTTTTCGTCAATGGGGGGGTATTCTCAGTTTAGCGATTTTTGAGCATTTTACTTTATTGCTATTTCTGCGTCCCTTTGCATTCGTTTTGTAGATTTTTCGGCATTACGCAGTTCTAACGTATCCTATTTCACTATATGTAACATTTACACCAGTTTTTTTAATTTTTATTTTTTGACCATTTTTGCACCTTTCGTCAATAGGGGGGGATTCTCGTTTTCATTTTCGCTCATTTTATTTTATTGCTATTTCTGCGTCCCTTTGCTTTCGTTTTGTAGATTATTCGGCATTACGCAATTCTAACGTATTCTATTTTGCTATATGTAGCATTTGCACCAGTTTTTTTAATTTTTATTTTTTGCCATTTTTGCAGTTTTCGTCAATGGGGGATATTCTCAGTTTAGGGATTTTTACCCATTTTACTTTATTGCTATATATTCGTCCCTTTGCTTTCCTTTTGTAGATTTTTCGGCATTACGCAGTTCTAACGTATCCTATTTTGCTATATTTAGCATTTGCACTATTTTTTTTTAATTTTTTTTTTTGGCCATTTTTGAGTTTTTGTCAATGGGGGGGTATTCTCAGTTTAGCGATTTTTGCGCATTTTACTTTATTGCTATTTCTGCGTCCCTTTGCATTCGTTTTGTAGATTATTCGGCATTACGCAATTCTAACGTATTCTATTTTGCTATATGTAGCATTTGCACCAGTTTTTTTAATTTTTATTTTTTGCTATTTTTGCAGTTTTCGTCAATGGGGGATATTCTCAGTTTAGGGATTTTTACCCATTTTACTTTATTGCTATTTATTCGTCCCTTTGCTTTCCTTTTGTAGATTTTTCGGCATTACGCAGTTCTAACGTATCCTATTTTGCTATATTTAGCATTTGCACCAGTTTTTTTTAATTTTTATTTTTGGGCCATTTTTGAGTTTTCGTCAATGGGGGGGGTACTTTCAGTTTAGCGATTTTTGCGCATTTTACTTTATTGCTATTTCTGCGTCCCTTTGCTTTCCTTTTGTAGATTTTTCGGCATTACGCAGTTCTAACGTATCCTATATTGCTATATGTAGCATTTGGACCAGTTTTTTTAATTTTTATTTTTTGGTCATTTTTGGACTTTTCGTCTGTGGGGGGGTATTCTCAGTTTAGCGGTTTTTAAGCATTTTACTTTATTGCTATTTCTGCGTCCCTTTGCATTTGATTTGTAGATTTTTCGGCATTACGCAGTTCTAACGTATCCTATTTTGCTATATTTAGCATTTGCACCAGTTTTTTTAATTTTTATTTTTTGGCCATTTTTGTACTTTTCGTCAATGGTGGGGGATTCTCAATTTCATTTTCTCTCATTTTACTTTATTGCTATTTCTGCGTCCCTTTGCTTTCTTTTTGTAGATTTTTCGGCATTACGCAGATCTAACATATCCTATATTGCTATATGTAGCATTTGCACCAGTTTTTTTAATTTTTATTTTTTGGTCATTTTTGGACTTGTCGTCAGTGGGGGGGTATTCTCAGTTTAGCGATTTTTAAGCATTTTACTTTATTGCTATTTCTGCGTCCCTTTGCATTCGATTTGTAGATTTTTCGGCATTACGCAGTTCTAACGTATCCTATTTTGCTATATTTAGCATTTGCACCAGTTTTTTTAATTTTTATTTTTTGGCCATTTTTGTACTTTTCGTCAATGGTGGGGGATTCTCAATTTCATTTTCTCTCATTTTACTTTATTGCTATTTCTGCGTCCCTTTGCTTTCCTTTTGTAGATTTTTCGGCATTACGCAGTTCTAACGTATCCTATATTGCTATATGTAGCATTTGAACCAGTTTTTTTAATTTTTATTTTTTGGCCATTTTTGCAGTTTTCGTCAATGGGGGGGGGTATTCTCAGTTTAGCGATTTTTGAGCATTTTACTTTATTGCTATTTCTGCGTCCCTTTGCATTCGTTTTGTAGATTTTTCGGCATTACGCAGTTCTAACGTATCCTATTTCACTATATGTAACATTTGCACCAGTTTTTTTAATTTTTATTTTTTGGCCATTTTTGCACCTTTCGTCAATAGGGGGGGATTCTCGTTTTCCTTTTCGCCCATTTTACTTTATTGCTATTTATTCGTCCCTTTGCTTTCCTTTTGTAGATTTTTCGGCATTACGCAGTTCTAACGTATCCTATTTTGCTATATTTAGCATTTGCACCAGTTTTTTTTTTTAATTTTTATTTTTTGGCCATTTTAGAGTTTTTGTCAGTGGGGGGGTATTCTCAGTTTAGCGATTTTTGCGCATTTTACTTTATTGCTATTTCTGCGTCCCTTTGCTTTCCTTTTGTAGATTTTTCGGCATTACGTAGTTCTAACGTATCCTATATTGCTATATGTAGCATTTGCACCAGTTTTTTTAATTTTTAGTTTTTGGTCATTTTTGGACTTTTCGTCAGTGGGGGGGTATTCTCAGTTTAGCGATTTTTAAGCATTTTACTTTATTGCTATTTCTGCGTCTCTATGCATTCGATTTGTAAATTTTTCGGCATTACGCAGTTCTAACGTATCCTATTTTGCTATATTTAGAATTTGCACCAGTTTTTTTAATTTTTATTTTTTGGCCATTTTTGTACTTTTCGTCAATGGTGGGGGATTCTCAATTTCATTTTCTCTCATTTTACTTTATTGCTATTTCTGCGTCCCTTTGCATTCGTTTTGTAGATTATTCGGCATTACGCAGTTCTAACGTATTCTATTTTGCTATATGTAGCATTTGCACCAGTTTTTTTAATTTTTATTTTTTGGCCATTTTTGCAGTTTTCGTCAATGGGGGATATTCTCAGTTTAGCGATTTTTAAGCATATTACTTTATTGCTATTCTGCGCCCTTTGCATTCGTTTTGTACATTTTTCGGCATTACGTAGTCCTAACGTATCATTTTGCAATATTTAGCATTTGCACCAGTTTTACTAATTTTTATTTTTTGGCCATTTTTGCAGTTTTCCTTAAACCCCCCCCCCGTATTCTCAGTTTAGCGATTTTTAAGAATTTTACATTATTGCTATTTCTGCGTACCTTTGCATTCGTTTTGTAGATTTTTCGGCATTACGCAATTCTTACCTATCCTATTTTGCTATATTTAGCATTTGCTTCAGTTTACTTAATATTTATTTTTTGGCCATTTTTTCAGTTTTCATCAGTTTAGCGATTTTTAAGCATTTTACTTTATTGCTATTTCTGCGTCCCTTTGCATTCGTTTTGTAGATTTTTCGGCATTACGCAGTCCTAACGTATCATTTTGCAATATTTAGCATTTGAACCAGTTATATTAATGTTTATTTTTTGGCCATTTTTGCAATTTTCCTTAATATTCTCAGTTTAGCGATTTTTAAGAATTATACATTATTGCTATTTCTGCGTCCCTTTGCATCCGTTTTGTAGATTTTTCGGCATTACACAGTTCTTACGTATACTATTTTGCTATATTTAGAATTTGCACCAGTTTTTTTATTTTTTTTGGCCATTTTTGCATTTTTCGTCAATGGGAGGGTATTTTGAGTTTAGGGATTTTTAGGCATTTTACTTTATTGCTATTTCTTCGTCCCTTTGCTTTCCTTTTGTAGATTTTTCGGCATTACCCAGTTCTAACGTATCCTATTTTGCTATACTAAGCACTTGCACCAGTTTTTTTTAATTTTTGTTTTTTGGCCATTTTGGCAGTTTTCGTCAAGTTAGCGTTTTTAAATATTTTACTTTATTGCTACATCTGCATCCCTTTGCTTTCCTTTTGTAGATTTTTCGGCATTACTAAGTTCTAACGAATCCTTTTGGCTATATTTTGCATTTGCACCAGTTTTTTTAATTTTTATGTTTTGGCCATTTTTGCAGTTTTCGATAATTGGGGGGGGGTATTCTCAGTTTGTCGATTTTTAAGCATTTTAATTTATTGCCATTTTCTGCGTCCCTTTGCATTCGTATTGTAGATTTTTCGGCATTACTCAGTTCTAACGTATCCTATTTTGCTATATGTTACATTTGCACCAGTTTTTTTAATTTTTATTTTTTGGCCATTTTTTTGCAGTTTTCGTCAATGGAGGGGGGGTATTCTCTGTTTAGCAATTTTTAAGCATTTTACTTTATTGCTATTTCTGCATCCCTTTGCATTCGTTTTGTTGATTTTTCGGCATACGCAGTCCTAACGTATCCTAGTTTGCTATATTTAGCATTTGCACCGGATTTTTTAATTTTTATTTTTTCGTCATTTTTGGACTTTTCGTCAAAGGGAGGGTATTCTCAGTTTAGCGATTTTTAAGCATTTTACTTTATTGCTATTTTTTCGTCCCTTTGCATTCGATTTGTAGATTTTTCGGCATTACGCAGTTCTAACGTATCCTATTTTGCTATAATTAGCATTTGCACCAGTTTTTTTAATTTTTATTTTTTGGCCATTTTTGCATTTTTCATCAATGGGGGGAATTCTCAGTTTAGCGATTTTTACGCATTTTACTTTATTGCTATTTCTTCGTCCCTTTGCTTTCCTTTTGTAGATTTTTCGGCATTACGCAGTTCTAACGTATCCTATATTGCTATATGTAGCATTTGAACCAGTTTTTTTAATTTTTATTTTTTGGCCATTTTTGCAGTTTTCGTCAATGGGGGGGTATTCTCAGTTTAGCGATTTTTGAGCATTTTACTTTATTGCTATTTCTGCGTCCCTTTGCATTCGTTTTGTAGATTTTTCGGCATTACGCAGTTCTAACGTATCCTATTTCACTATATGTAACATTTGCACCAGTTTTTTTAATTTTTATTTTTTGGCCATTTTTGCACCTTTCGTCAATAGGGGGGGATTCTCGTTTTCATTTTCGCTCATTTTATTTTATTGCTATTTCTGCGTCCCTTTGCTTTCGTTTTGTAGATTATTCGGCATTACGCAATTCTAACGTATTCTATTTTGCTATATGTAGCATTTGCACCAGTTTTTTTAATTTTTATTTTTTGCCATTTTTGCAGTTTTCGTCAATGGGGGATATTCTCAGTTTAGGGATTTTTACCCATTTTACTTTATTGCTATTTATTCGTCCCTTTGCTTTCCTTTTGTAGATTTTTCGGCATTACGCAGTTCTAACGTATCCTATTTTGCTATATTTAGCATTTGCACTAGTTTTTTTTTTAATTTTTATTTTTTGGCCATTTTTGAGTTTTTGTCAATGGGGGGGGGTATTCTCAGTTTAGCGATTTTTGCGCATTTTACTTTATTCCTATTTCTGCGTCCCTTTGCTTTCCTTTTGTAGATTTTTCGGCATTACGTAGTTCTAACGTATCCTATATTGCTATATGTAGCATTTGCACCAGTTTTTTTAATTTTTAGTTTTTGGTCATTTTTGGACTTTTCGTCAGTGGGGGGGTATTCTCAGTTTAGCGATTTTTAAGCATTTTACTTTATTGCTATTTCTGCGTCTCTATGCATTCGATTTGTAGATTTTTCGGCATTACGCAGTTCTAACGTATCCTATTTTGCTATAATTAGCATTTGCACCAGTTTTTTTAATTTTTATTTTTTGGCCATTTTTGTACTTTTCGTCAATGGTGGGGGATTCTCAATTTCATTTTCTCTCATTTTACTTTATTGCTATTTCTGCGTCTCTTTGCATTCGTTTTGTAGATTATTCGGCATTACGCAGTTCTAACGTATTCTATTTTGCTATATGTAGCATTTGCACCAGTTTTTTTAATTTTTATTTTTTGGCCATTTTTGCAGTTTTCGTAAATGGGGGATATTCTCAGTTTAGCGATTTTTACGCATTTTACTTTATTGCTATTTCTGCGTCCCTTTGCTTTCCTTTTATAGATTTTTCGGCATTACACAGTTCTAACGTATCCTATTTTGCCATATTTAGCATTTGCACCAGTTTTTTTTAATTTTTATTTTTCGGCCATTTTTGCAGTTTTCGTCAATGGGGGGGGGGTATTCTCAGTTTAGCGTTTTTTGCGCATTTTACTTTATTGCTATTTCTGCGTTCCTTTGCATTCGTTTTGTAGATTTTTCGGCATTACGCAGCTCTAACTTATCCTATTTTTCTAAATGTAGCATTTGCACCAGTTTTTTAAATTTTTATTTTTTGGTCATTTTTGGACTTTTCGTCAATGGGGGGGGGTATTCTCAGTTTAGCGATTTTTAAGCATTTTACTGTATTGCTATTTCTGCGTCCCTTTGCATTCGATTTGTAGATTTTTCGGCATTACGCAGTTCGAACGTATCCTATTTCGCTATAATTAGCATTTGCACCAGTTTTTTTAATTTTTATTTTTTGGCCATTTTTGCACTTTTCGTCAATGTGGGGGCATTCTCAGTTTAGCGATTTTTAAGCATTTTACATTATTGCTATTTCTGCGTCCCTTTTCATTCGTTTTGTAGATTTTTTGGCATTACGCAGTTCTAACGTATTCTATTTTGCTATATTAAATATTTGCACCAGTTTTTTTTAATTTTTATTTTTGTCCATTTTTACACATTTCGTCAAGTTAGCGATTTTTAAATATTTTACTTTATTGCTACTTCTGCATCCCTTTGCTTTCCTGTTGTAGATTTTTCGGCATTACTAAGTTCTAACGTATCCTATTTTGCTGTGTGTAGCATTTACACCATTTTTTTAATTTTTTATTTTGGGCATTTTTGCAGTTTTCGTCAAGTTAGCGATTTTTAAGCATTTTACTTTATTGCTACTTCTTCATCCCTTTGCTTTCCTTTTGTAGATTTTTCGGCATTACGCAGTTCTAACGTATCCTATTTTGCTATATTTCACATTTGCACCAATTTTTCTAATTTTTATTTTTGGCCATTTTTTTACTTTTCGTCAATGGAGGCGTTATCTTAGTTTAACGATTTTTAAGCATTTTAATTTATTGCTATTTCCGCGCCCTTTTGCATTCGTTTTGTACATTTTTCGGCATTACGCAGTTCTAACGTATCCTATTTTGCTATATTTAGCATTTGCACCAATTTTTCTAATTTTTATTTTTGGCCATTTTTTTACTTTTCGTCAATAGGGGGGTATTCTCAGTTTAGCGATTTTTAAGCATATTACTTTATTACTATTCTGCGTCCCTTTGCATTCGTTTTGTACATTTTTCGGCATTACGTATTCCTAACGTATCATTTTGCAATATTTAGCATTTGCACCAGTTTAACTAATTTTTATTTTTTGGGCATTTTTGCAGTTTTCCTTACTAACCCCCCCCCGTATTCTCAGTTTAGCGATTTTTAAGAATTTTACATTATTGCTATTTCTGCGTCCCTTTGCATTCGTTTTGTACATTTTTCGGCATTACGTATTCCTAACGTATCATTTTGCAATATTTAGCATTTGCACCAGTTTAACTAATTTTTATTTTTTGGCCATTTTTGCAGTTTTCATCTGTTTAGCGATTTTTAAGCATTTTACTTTATTGCTATTTCTGCGTCCCTTTGCATTCGTTTTGTAGATTTTTCGGCATTACGCAGTCCTAACGTATCATTTTGCAATATTTAGCATTTGCACCAGTTTTATTAATGTTTATTTTTTGGCCATTTTTGCAATTTTCCTTAATATTCTCAGTTTAGCGATTTTTAAGAATTTTACATTATTGCTATTTCTGTGTCCCTTTGCATCCGTTTTGTAGATTTTTCGGCATTACACAGTTCTTACGTATACTATTTTGGTATATTTAGAATTTGCACCAGTTTTTTTATTTTTTTTGGCCATTTTTGCATTTTTCGTCAATGGGAGGGTATTTTGAGTTTAGGGATTTTTAGGCATTTTACTTTATTGCCATTTCTTCGTCCCTTTGCTTTCCTTTTGTAGATTTTTCGGCATTACCCAGTTCTAACGTATCCTATTTTGCTATACTAAGTATTTGAACCAGTTTTTTTTAATTTTTGTTTTTTGGCCATTTTGGCAGTTTTCGTCAAGTTAGCGTTTTTAAATATTTTACTTTATTGCTACTTCTGCATCCCTTTGCTTTCCTTTTGTAGATTTTTCGGCATTACCCAGTTCTAACGAATCCTTTTGGCTATATTTTGCATTTGCACCTGTTTTTTTAATTTTTATGTTTTGGCCATTTTTGCAGTTTTCGATAATTGGGGGGGGTATTCTCAGTTTGTCGATTTTTAAGCATTTTAATTTATTGCCATTTTCTGCGTCCCTTTGCATTCGTATTGTAGATTTTTCGGCATTACGCAGTTCTAACGTATCCTATTTTGCTATATGTTACATTTGCACCAGTTTTTTTAATTTTTATTTTTTGGCCATTTTTTTTGCAGTTTTCGTCAATGGGGGGGTATTCTCTGTTTAGCAATTTTTAAGCATTTTACTTTATTGCTATTTCTGCATCCCTTTGCATTCGTTTTGTTGATTTTTCGGCATACGCAGACCTAACGTATCCTAGTTTGCTATATTTAGCATTTGCACCGGATTTTTTAATTTTTATTTTTTCGTCATTTTTGGACTTTTCGTCAATGGGAGGGTATTCTCAGTTTAGCGATTTTTAAGCATTTTACTTTATTGCTATTTCTGCGTCCCTTTGCATTCGATTTGTAGATTTTTCGGCATTACGCAGTTCTAACGTATCCTATTTTGCTATAATTAGCATTTGCACCAGTTTTTTTTTTAATTTTTATTTTTTGGCCATTTTAGAGTTTTTGTCAGTGGGGGGGTATTCTCAGTTTAGCGATTTTTGCGCATTTTACTTTATTGCTATTTCTGCGTCCCTTTGCTTTCCTTTTGTAGATTTTTCGGCATTACGTAGTTCTAACGTATCCTATATTGCTATATGTAGCATTTGCACCAGTTTTTTTAATTTTTAGTTTTTGGTCATTTTTGGACTTTTCGTCAGTGGGGGGGTATTCTCAGTTTAGCGATTTTTAAGCATTTTACTTTATTGCTATTTCTGCGTCTCTATGCATTCGATTTGTAAATTTTTCGGCATTACGCAGTTCTAACGTATCCTATTTTGCTATATTTAGAATTTGCACCAGTTTTTTTAATTTTTATTTTTTGGCCATTTTTGTACTTTTCGTCAATGGTGGGGGATTCTCAATTTCATTTTCTCTCATTTTACTTTATTGCTATTTCTGCGTCCCTTTGCATTCGTTTTGTAGATTATTCGGCATTACGCAGTTCTAACGTATTCTATTTTGCTATATGTAGCATTTGCACCAGTTTTTTTAATTTTTATTTTTTGGCCATTTTTGCAGTTTTCGTCAATGGGGGATATTCTCAGTTTAGCGATTTTTAAGCATATTACTTTATTGCTATTCTGCGCCCTTTGCATTCGTTTTGTACATTTTTCGGCATTACGTAGTCCTAACGTATCATTTTGCAATATTTAGCATTTGCACCAGTTTTACTAATTTTTATTTTTTGGCCATTTTTGCAGTTTTCCTTAAACCCCCCCCCCGTATTCTCAGTTTAGCGATTTTTAAGAATTTTACATTATTGCTATTTCTGCGTACCTTTGCATTCGTTTTGTAGATTTTTCGGCATTACGCAATTCTTACCTATCCTATTTTGCTATATTTAGCATTTGCTTCAGTTTACTTAATATTTATTTTTTGGCCATTTTTTCAGTTTTCATCAGTTTAGCGATTTTTAAGCATTTTACTTTATTGCTATTTCTGCGTCCCTTTGCATTCGTTTTGTAGATTTTTCGGCATTACGCAGTCCTAACGTATCATTTTGCAATATTTAGCATTTGAACCAGTTATATTAATGTTTATTTTTTGGCCATTTTTGCAATTTTCCTTAATATTCTCAGTTTAGCGATTTTTAAGAATTATACATTATTGCTATTTCTGCGTCCCTTTGCATCCGTTTTGTAGATTTTTCGGCATTACACAGTTCTTACGTATACTATTTTGCTATATTTAGAATTTGCACCAGTTTTTTTATTTTTTTTGGCCATTTTTGCATTTTTCGTCAATGGGAGGGTATTTTGAGTTTAGGGATTTTTAGGCATTTTACTTTATTGCTATTTCTTCGTCCCTTTGCTTTCCTTTTGTAGATTTTTCGGCATTACCCAGTTCTAACGTATCCTATTTTGCTATACTAAGCACTTGCACCAGTTTTTTTTAATTTTTGTTTTTTGGCCATTTTGGCAGTTTTCGTCAAGTTAGCGTTTTTAAATATTTTACTTTATTGCTACATCTGCATCCCTTTGCTTTCCTTTTGTAGATTTTTCGGCATTACTAAGTTCTAACGAATCCTTTTGGCTATATTTTGCATTTGCACCAGTTTTTTTAATTTTTATGTTTTGGCCATTTTTGCAGTTTTCGATAATTGGGGGGGGGTATTCTCAGTTTGTCGATTTTTAAGCATTTTAATTTATTGCCATTTTCTGCGTCCCTTTGCATTCGTATTGTAGATTTTTCGGCATTACTCAGTTCTAACGTATCCTATTTTGCTATATGTTACATTTGCACCAGTTTTTTTAATTTTTATTTTTTGGCCATTTTTTTGCAGTTTTCGTCAATGGAGGGGGGGTATTCTCTGTTTAGCAATTTTTAAGCATTTTACTTTATTGCTATTTCTGCATCCCTTTGCATTCGTTTTGTTGATTTTTCGGCATACGCAGTCCTAACGTATCCTAGTTTGCTATATTTAGCATTTGCACCGGATTTTTTAATTTTTATTTTTTCGTCATTTTTGGACTTTTCGTCAAAGGGAGGGTATTCTCAGTTTAGCGATTTTTAAGCATTTTACTTTATTGCTATTTTTTCGTCCCTTTGCATTCGATTTGTAGATTTTTCGGCATTACGCAGTTCTAACGTATCCTATTTTGCTATAATTAGCATTTGCACCAGTTTTTTTAATTTTTATTTTTTGGCCATTTTTGCATTTTTCATCAATGGGGGGAATTCTCAGTTTAGCGATTTTTACGCATTTTACTTTATTGCTATTTCTTCGTCCCTTTGCTTTCCTTTTGTAGATTTTTCGGCATTACGCAGTTCTAACGTATCCTATATTGCTATATGTAGCATTTGAACCAGTTTTTTTAATTTTTATTTTTTGGCCATTTTTGCAGTTTTCGTCAATGGGGGGGTATTCTCAGTTTAGCGATTTTTGAGCATTTTACTTTATTGCTATTTCTGCGTCCCTTTGCATTCG
This sequence comes from Deroplatys truncata, assembly GCA_030765065.1. Lineage (NCBI taxonomy): Eukaryota > Metazoa > Arthropoda > Insecta > Mantodea > Mantidae > Deroplatys > Deroplatys truncata. The sequence goes on from CM060984.1 coordinate 186,842,570, forward strand.
TTTTGTAGATTTTTCGGCATTACGCAGTTCTAACGTATCCTATTTCACTATATGTAACATTTGCACCAGTTTTTTTAATTTTTATTTTTTGGCCATTTTTGCACCTTTCGTCAATAGGGGGGGATTCTCGTTTTCATTTTCGCTCATTTTATTTTATTGCTATTTCTGCGTCCCTTTGCTTTCGTTTTGTAGATTATTCGGCATTACGCAATTCTAACGTATTCTATTTTGCTATATGTAGCATTTGCACCAGTTTTTTTAATTTTTATTTTTTGCCATTTTTGCAGTTTTCGTCAATGGGGGATATTCTCAGTTTAGGGATTTTTACCCATTTTACTTTATTGCTATTTATTCGTCCCTTTGCTTTCCTTTTGTAGATTTTTCGGCATTACGCAGTTCTAACGTATCCTATTTTGCTATATTTAGCATTTGCACTAGTTTTTTTTTTAATTTTTATTTTTTGGCCATTTTTGAGTTTTTGTCAATGGGGGGGGGGGGTATTCTCAGTTTAGCGATTTTTGCGCATTTTACTTTATTCCTATTTCTGCGTCCCTTTGCTTTCCTTTTGTAGATTTTTCGGCATTACGTAGTTCTAACGTATCCTATATTGCTATATGTAGCATTTGCACCAGTTTTTTTAATTTTTAGTTTTTGGTCATTTTTGGACTTTTCGTCAGTGGGGGGGTATTCTCAGTTTAGCGATTTTTAAGCATTTTACTTTATTGCTATTTCTGCGTCTCTATGCATTCGATTTGTAGATTTTTCGGCATTACGCAGTTCTAACGTATCCTATTTTGCTATAATTAGCATTTGCACCAGTTTTTTTAATTTTTATTTTTTGGCCATTTTTGTACTTTTCGTCAATGGTGGGGGATTCTCAATTTCATTTTCTCTCATTTTACTTTATTGCTATTTCTGCGTCTCTTTGCATTCGTTTTGTAGATTATTCGGCATTACGCAGTTCTAACGTATTCTATTTTGCTATATGTAGCATTTGCACCAGTTTTTTTAATTTTTATTTTTTGGCCATTTTTGCAGTTTTCGTAAATGGGGGATATTCTCAGTTTAGCGATTTTTACGCATTTTACTTTATTGCTATTTCTGCGTCCCTTTGCTTTCCTTTTATAGATTTTTCGGCATTACACAGTTCTAACGTATCCTATTTTGCCATATTTAGCATTTGCACCAGTTTTTTTTAATTTTTATTTTTCGGCCATTTTTGCAGTTTTCGTCAATGGGGGGGGGTATTCTCAGTTTAGCGTTTTTGCGCATTTTACTTTATTGCTATTTCTGCGTTCCTTTGCATTCGTTTTGTAGATTTTTCGGCATTACGCAGCTCTAACTTATCCTATTTTTCTAAATGTAGCATTTGCACCAGTTTTTTAAATTTTTATTTTTTGGTCATTTTTGGACTTTTCGTCAATGGGGGGGGGTATTCTCAGTTTAGCGATTTTTAAGCATTTTACTGTATTGCTATTTCTGCGTCCCTTTGCATTCGATTTGTAGATTTTTCGGCATTACGGAGTTCGAACGTATCCTATTTCGCTATAATTAGCATTTGCACCAGTTTTTTTAATTTTTATTTTTTGGCCATTTTTGCACTTTTCGTCAATGTGGGGGCATTCTCAGTTTAGCGATTTTTAAGCATTTTACATTATTGCTATTTCTGCGTCCCTTTTCATTCGTTTTGTAGATTTTTTGGCATTACGCAGTTCTAACGTATTCTATTTTGCTATATTAAATATTTGCACCAGTTTTTTTTAATTTTTATTTTTGTCCATTTTTACACATTTCGTCAAGTTAGCGATTTTTAAATATTTTACTTTATTGCTACTTCTGCATCCCTTTGCTTTCCTGTTGTAGATTTTTCGGCATTACTAAGTTCTAACGTATCCTATTTTGCTGTGTGTAGCATTTACACCATTTTTTTAATTTTTTATTTTGGGCATTTTTGCAGTTTTCGTCAAGTTAGCGATTTTTAAGCATTTTACTTTATTGCTACTTCTTCATCCCTTTGCTTTCCTTTTGTAGATTTTTCGGCATTACGCAGTTCTAACGTATCCTATTTTGCTATATTTCACATTTGCACCAATTTTTCTAATTTTTATTTTTGGCCATTTTTTTACTTTTCGTCAATGGAGGCGTTATCTTAGTTTAACGATTTTTAAGCATTTTAATTTATTGCTATTTCCGCGCCCTTTTGCATTCGTTTTGTACATTTTTCGGCATTACGCAGTTCTAACGTATCCTATTTTGCTATATTTAGCATTTGCACCAATTTTTCTAATTTTTATTTTTGGCCATTTTTTTACTTTTCGTCAATAGGGGGGTATTCTCAGTTTAGCGATTTTTAAGCATATTACTTTATTACTATTCTGCGTCCCTTTGCATTCGTTTTGTACATTTTTCGGCATTACGTATTCCTAACGTATCATTTTGCAATATTTAGCATTTGCACCAGTTTAACTAATTTTTATTTTTTGGGCATTTTTGCAGTTTTCCTTACTAACCCCCCCCCCCGTATTCTCAGTTTAGCGATTTTTAAGAATTTTACATTATTGCTATTTCTGCGTCCCTTTGCATTCGTTTTGTACATTTTTCGGCATTACGTATTCCTAACGTATCATTTTGCAATATTTAGCATTTGCACCAGTTTAACTAATTTTTATTTTTTGGCCATTTTTGCAGTTTTCATCTGTTTAGCGATTTTTAAGCATTTTACTTTATTGCTATTTCTGCGTCCCTTTGCATTCGTTTTGTAGATTTTTCGGCATTACGCAGTCCTAACGTATCATTTTGCAATATTTAGCATTTGCACCAGTTTTATTAATGTTTATTTTTTGGCCATTTTTGCAATTTTCCTTAATATTCTCAGTTTAGCGATTTTTAAGAATTTTACATTATTGCTATTTCTGTGTCCCTTTGCATCCGTTTTGTAGATTTTTCGGCATTACACAGTTCTTACGTATACTATTTTGGTATATTTAGAATTTGCACCAGTTTTTTTATTTTTTTTGGCCATTTTTGCATTTTTCGTCAATGGGAGGGTATTTTGAGTTTAGGGATTTTTAGGCATTTTACTTTATTGCCATTTCTTCGTCCCTTTGCTTTGCTTTTGTAGATTTTTCGGCATTACCCAGTTCTAACGTATCCTATTTTGCTATACTAAGTATTTGAACCAGTTTTTTTTAATTTTTGTTTTTTGGCCATTTTGGCAGTTTTCGTCAAGTTAGCGTTTTTAAATATTTTACTTTATTGCTACTTCTGCATCCCTTTGCTTTCCTTTTGTAGATTTTTCGGCATTACCCAGTTCTAACGAATCCTTTTGGCTATATTTTGCATTTGCACCTGTTTTTTTAATTTTTATGTTTTGGCCATTTTTGCAGTTTTCGATAATTGGGGGGGGTATTCTCAGTTTGTCGATTTTTAAGCATTTTAATTTATTGCCATTTTCTGCGTCCCTTTGCATTCGTATTGTAGATTTTTCGGCATTACGCAGTTCTAACGTATCCTATTTTGCTATATGTTACATTTGCACCAGTTTTTTTAATTTTTATTTTTTGGCCATTTTTTTTGCAGTTTTCGTCAATGGGGGGGTATTCTCTGTTTAGCAATTTTTAAGCATTTTACTTTATTGCTATTTCTGCATCCCTTTGCATTCGTTTTGTTGATTTTTCGGCATACGCAGACCTAACGTATCCTAGTTTGCTATATTTAGCATTTGCACCGGATTTTTTAATTTTTATTTTTTCGTCATTTTTGGACTTTTCGTCAATGGGAGGGTATTCTCAGTTTAGCGATTTTTAAGCATTTTACTTTATTGCTATTTCTGCGTCCCTTTGCATTCGATTTGTAGATTTTTCGGCATTACGCAGTTCTAACGTATCCTATTTTGCTATAATTAGCATTTGCACCAGTTTTTTTAATTTTTATTTTTTGGCCATTTTTGCATTTTTCATCAATGGGGGGGTATTCTCAGTTTAGCGATTTTTACGCATTTTACTTTATTGCTATTTCTTCGTCCCTTTGCTTTCCTTTTGTAGATTTTTCGGCATTACGCAGTTCTAACGTATCCTATATTGCTATATGTAGCATTTGAACCAGTTTTTTTAATTTTTAGTTTTTGGTCATTTTTGGACTTTTCGTCAGTGGGGGGGTATTTTCAGTTTAGCGATTTTTAAGCATTTTACTTTATTGCTATTTCTGCGACTCTATGCATTCGATTTGTAGATTTTTCGGCATTACGCAGTTCTAACGTATCCTATTTCACTATATGTAACATTTGCACCAGTTTTTTTAATTTTTATTTTTTGGCCATTTTTGCACCTTTCGTCAATAGGGGGGGATTCTCGTTTTCATTTTCGCTCATTTTATTTTATTGCTATTTCTGCGTCCCTTTGCTTTCGTTTTGTAGATTATTCGGCATTACGCAATTCTAACGTATTCTATTTTGCTATATGTAGCATTTGCACCAGTCTTTTTAATTTTTATTTTTTGCCATTTTTGCAGTTTTCGTCAATGGGGGATATTCTCAGTTTAGGGATTTTTACCCATTTTACTTTATTGCTATTTATTCGTCCCTTTGCTTTCCTTTTGTAGATTTTTCGGCATTACGCAGTTCTAACGTATCCTATTTTGCTATATTTAGCATTTGCACTAGTTTTTTTTTTAATTTTTATTTTTGGGCCATTTTTGAGTTTTTGTCAATGGGGGGGGGGTATTCTCAGTTTAGCGATTTTTGCGCATTTTACTTTATTGCTATTTCTGCGTCCCTTTGCTTTCCTTTTGTAGATTTTTCGGCATTACGTAGTTCTAACGTATCCTATATTGCTATATGTAGCATTTGCACCAGTTTTTTTAATTTTTAGTTTTTGGTCATTTTTGGACTTTTCGTCAGTGGGGGGGTATTCTCAGTTTAGCGATTTTTAAGCATTTTACTTTATTGCTATTTCTGCGTCTCTATGCATTCGATTTGTAGATTTTTCGGCATTACGCAGTTCTAACGTATCCTATTTTGCTATATTTAGCATTTGCACCAGTTTTTCTAATTTTTATTTTTTGGCCATTTTTGTACTTTTCGTCAATGTTGGGGGATTCTCAATTTCATTTTCTCTCATTTTACTTTATTGCTATTTCTGCGTCCCTTTGCATTCGTTTTGTAGATTATTCGGCATTACGCAGTTCTAACGTATTCTATTTTGCTATATGTAGCATTTGCACCAGTTTTTTTAATTTTTATTTTTTGGCCATTTTTGCAGTTTTCGTCAATGGGGGATATTCTCAGTTTAGCGATTTTTACGCATTTTACTTTATTGCTATTTCTGCGTTCCTTTGCATTCGTTTTGTAGATTTTTCGGCATTACGCAGCTCTAACTTATCCTATTTTTCTAAATGTAGCATTTGCACCAGTTTTTTAAATTTTTATTTTTTGGTCATTTTTGGACTTTTCGTCAATGGGGGGGTATTCTCAGTTTAGCGATTTTTAAGCATTTTACTTTATTGCTATTTCTGCGTCCCTTTGCATTCGATTTGTAGATTTTTCGGCATTACGCAGTTCGAACGTATCCTATTTCGCTATAATTAGCATTTGCACCAGTTTTTTTAATTTTTATTTTTTGGCCATTTTTGCACTTTTCGTCAATGTGGGGGCATTCTCAGTTTAGCGATTTTTAAGCATTTTACATTATTGCTATTTCTGCGTCCCTTTTCATTCGTTTTGTAGATTTTTTGGCATTACGCAGTTCTAACGTATTCTATTTTGCTATATTAAATATTTGCACCAGTTTTTTTTAATTTTTATTTTTGTCCATTTTTGCACATTTCGTCAAGTTAGCGATTTTTAAATATTTTACTTTATTGCTACTTCTGCATCCCTTTGCTTTCCTGTTGTAGATTTTTCGGCATTACTAAGTTCTAACGTATCCTATTTTGCTGTGTGTAGCATTTACACCATTTTTTTAATTTTTTATTTTGGGCATTTTTGCAGTTTTCGTCAAGTTAGCGATTTTTAAGCATTTTACTTTATTGCTACTTCTTCATCCCTTTGCTTTCCTTTTGTAGATTTTTCGGCATTACGCAGTTCTAACGTATCCTATTTTGCTATATTTCACATTTGCACCAATTTTTCTAATTTTTATTTTTGGCCATTTTTTTACTTTTAGTCAATGGAGGCGTTATCTTAGTTTAACGATTTTTAAGCATTTTAATTTATTGCTATTTCCGCGCCCTTTTGCATTCGTTTTGTACATTTTTCGGCATTACGCAGTTCTAACGTATCCTATTTTGCTATATTTAGCATTTGCACCAATTTTTCTAATTTTTATTTTTGGCCATTTTTTTACTTTTCGTCAATAGGGGGGTATTCTCAGTTTAGCGATTTTTAAGCATATTACTTTATTACTATTCTGCGTCCCTTTGCATTCGTTTTGTACATTTTTCGGCATTACGTATTCCTAACGTATCATTTTGCAATATTTAGCATTTGCACCAGTTTAACTAATTTTTATTTTTTGGGCATTTTTGCAGTTTTCCTTACTAACCCGGGGGGCCCCGTATTCTCAGTTTAGCGATTTTTAAGAATTTTACATTATTGCTATTTCTGCGTCCCTTTGCATTCGTTTTGTAGATTTTTCGGCATTACGCAATTCCTACGTATCCTATTTTGCTATATTTAGCATTTGGTTCAGTTTAGTTAATGTTTATTTTTTGGCCATTTTTGCAGTTTTCATCAGTTTAGCGATTTTTAAGCATTTTACTTTATTGCTATTTCTGCTTCCCTTTGCATTCGTTTTGTAGATTTTTCGGCATTACGCAGTCCTAACGTATCATTTTGCAATATTTAGCATTTGCACCAGTTTTATTAATGTTTATTTTTTGGCCATTTTTGCAATTTTCCTTAATATTCTCAGTTTAGCGATTTTTAAGAATTTTACATTATTGCTATTTCTGTGTCCCTTTGCATCCGTTTTGTAGATTTTTCGGCATTACACAGTTCTTACGTATACTATTTTGCTATATTTAGAATTTGCACCAGTTTTTTTATTTTTTTTGGCCATTTTTGCATTTTTCGTCAATGGGAGGGTATTTTGAGTTTAGGGATTTTTAGGCATTTTACTTTATTGCTATTTCTTCGTCCCTTTGCTTTCCTTTTGTAGATTTTTCGGCATTACCCAGTTCTAACGTATCCTATTTTGCTATACTAAGTATTTGCACCTTTTTTTTTTAATTTTTGTTTTTTGGCCATTTTGGCAGTTTTCGTCAAGTTAGCGTTTTTAAATATTTTACTTTATTGCTACTTCTGCATCCCTTTGCTTTCCTTTTGTAGATTTTTCGGCATTACCCAGTTCTAACGAATCCTTTTGGCTATATTTTGCATTTGCACCTGTTTTTTTAATTTTTATGTTTTGGCCATTTTTGCAGTTTTCGATAATTGGGGGGGGGGGGGGTATTCTCAGTTTGTCGATTTTTAAGCATTTTAATTTATTGCCATTTTCTGCGTCCCTTTGCATTCGTATTGTAGATTTTTCGGCATTACGCAGTTCTAACGTATCCTATTTTGCTATATGTTACATTTGCACCAGTTTTTTTAATTTTTATTTTTTGGCCATTTTTGCATTTTTCATCAATTCTCAGTTTAGCGATTTTTACGCATTTTACTTTATTGCTATTTCTTCGTCCCTTTGCTTTCCTTTTGTAGATTTTTCGGCATTACGCAGTTCTAACGTATCCTATATTGCTATATGTAGCATTTGAACCAGTTTTTTTAATTTTTAGTTTTTGGTCATTTTTGGACTTTTCGTCAGTGGGGGGGGGTATTCTCAGTTTAGCGATTTTTAAGCATTTTACTTTATTGCTATTTCTGCGACTCTATGCATTCGATTTGTAGATTTTTCGGCATTACGCAGTTCTAACGTATCCTATTTGGCTATATTTAGCATTTGCACCAGTTTTTTTAATTTTTATTTTTTGGCCATTTTTGTACTTTTCGTCAATGGTGGGGGATTCTCAATTGCATTTTCTCTCATTTTACTTTATTGCTATTTCTGCGTCCCTTTGCATTCGTTTTGTAGATTATTCGGCATTACGCAGTTCTAACGTATTCTATTTTGCTATATGTAGCATTTGTACCAGTTTTTTTAATTTTTATTTTTTGGCCATTTTTGCAGTTTTCGTCAATGGGGGATATTCTCAGTTTAGCGATTTTTACGCATTTTACTTTATTGCTATTTCTGCGTCCCTTTGCTTTCCTTTTATAGATTTTTCGGCATTACGCAGTTCTAACGTATCCTATTTTGCTATATTTAGCATTTGCACCAGTTTTTTAAATTTTTATTTTTTGGTCATTTTTGGACTTTTCGTCAATGGGGGGGGTATTCTCAGTTTAGCGATGTTTAAGCATTTTACTTTATTGTTATTTCTTTGTCCCTTTGCTTTCCTTTTGTAGAATTTTCGGCATTACGCAGTCTAACGTATCCTATTTTGCTATAAATAACATTTCCACCAGTTTTTTTAATTTTTATTTTATGGCCATTTTTGCACTTTTCGTCAATGGGGGGGTATTCTCAGTTTAGCGATTTTTAAGCATTTTATTTTATTGCTATTTCTGCATCTCTTTGCATTCGTTTTGTAGATTCTTCAGCATTACGCAGTTCTAAGGTATCCTAAATGCTATATGTAGCATTTGCACCATTTTTTTTAATTTTTGGCCATTTTTGCACTTTTCGTCAATGGGGGGGTATTCTCAGTTTAGCGATTTTTAAGCATATTACTTTATTGCTATTTCTGCGTCCGTTTGCATTCGGTCTGTAGATTTTTCGGCATTACGCAGTCCTAACGTATCCTATTTTGCTATATTTTTTTAATTTTTATTTTTTGGCCATTTTTGCAGTTTTCGTCAATGGGGGGGGTTTTCTCAGTTTAGCGATTTTTAAGCATTTTACATTATTGCTATTTCTGCGTCCCTTTTCATTCGTTTTGTAGATTTTTTGGCATTACGCAGTTCTAACGTATTCTATTTTGCTATATTAAATATTTGCAATAGTTTTTTTTAATTTTTATTTTTTGTCCATTTTTGCACATTTCATCAAGTTAGCGATTTTTAAATATTTTACTTTATTGCTACTTCTGCATCCCTTTGCTTTCCTGTTGTAGATTTTTCGGCATTACTAAGTTCTAACGTATCCTATTTTGCTGTGTGTAGCATTTGCACCATTTTTTTAATTTTTATTTTTTGGGCATTTTTGCAGTATTCGTCAAGTTAGCAATTTTTAAGCATTTTACTTTATTGCTACTTCTTCATCCCTTTGCTTTCCTTTTGTAGATTTTTCGGCATTACCCAGTTCTAACGTATCCTATTTTGCTATACTAAGTATTTGCACCAGTTTTTTTTAATTTTTGTTTTTTGGCCATTTTGGCAGTTTTCGTCAAGTTAGCGTTTTTAAATATTTTACTTTATTGCTACTTCTGCATCCCTTTGCTTTCCTTTTGTAGATTTTTCGGCATTACCCAGTTCTAACGAATCCTTTTGTCTATATTTTGCATTTACACCAGTTTTTTTAATTTTTATGTTTTGGCCATTTTTGCAGTTTTCGATAATTGGGGGGGGGGTATTCTCAGTTTGTCGATTTTTAAGCATTTTAATTTATTGCCATTTTCTGCGTCCCTTTGCATTCGATTTGTAGATTTTTCGGCATTACGCAGTTCTAACGTATCCTATTTTGCTATATGTTACATTTGCACCAGTTTTTTTAATTTTTATTTTTTGGCCATTTTTTTGCAGTTTTCGTCAATGGGGGGGGGGTATTCTCAGTTTAGCAATTTTTAAGCATTTTACTTTATTGCTATTTCTGCATCCCTTTGCATTCGTTTTGTTGGTTTTTCGGCATACGCAGTCCTAACGTATCCTAGTTTGCTATATTTAGCATTTGCACCGGATTTTTTAATTTTTATTTTTTGGTCATTTTTGCACTTTTCTTCAATGGGAGGGTATTCTCAGTTTAGCGATTTTTAAGCATTTTACTTTATTGCTATTTCTGCGTCCCTTTGCATTCGATTTGTACATTTTTCGGCATTACGCAGTTCTAACGTATCCTATTTTGCTATATTTAGCATTTGCACCAGTTTTTTTTAATTTTTATTTCTTGGCCATTTTTGAGTTTTCGTCAATGGGGGGTATTCTCAGTTTAGCGATTTTTGCGCATTTTACTTTATTGCTATTTCTGCGTCCCTTTGCTTTCCTTTTGTAGATTTTTCGGCATTACGCAGTTCTAACGTATCCTATTTTGCTATATTTCACATTTGCACCAATTTTTCTAATTTTTATTTTTGGCCATTTTTTTTACTTTTCCTCAATGGGGGGGTATTCTCAGTTTAGCAATTTTTAAGAATTTTACTTTATTGCTATTTCTGCGTCCCTTTGCATTCGATTTGTAGATTTTTCGGCATTACCCAGTTCTAACGTATCCTATTTTGCTATACTAAGTATTTGCACCAGTTTTTTTTAATTTTTGTTTTTTGGCCATTTTGGCAGTTTTCGTCAAGTTAGCGTTTTTAAATATTTTACTTTATTGCTACTTCTGCATCCCTTTGCTTTCCTTTTGTAGATTTTTCGGCATTACCCAGTTCTAACGAATCCTTTTGGCTATATTTTGCATTTGCACAAGTTTTATTAATTTTTATGTTTTGGCCATTTTTGCAGTTTTCGATAATTGGGGGGGGGTATTCTCAGTTTGTCGATTTTTAAGCATTTTAATTTATTGCCATTTTGTGCGTCCCTTTGCATTCGATTTGTACATTTTTCGGCATTACGCAGTTCTAACGTATCCTATTTTGCTATATTTAGCATTTGCACCAGTTTTTTTAATTTTTATTTTTTGGCCATTTTTTTGCAGTTTTCGTCAATGGGGGGGTATTCTCAGTTTAGCAATTTTTAAGCATTTTACTTTATTGCTATTTCTGCATCCCTTTGCATTCGTTTTGTTGATTTTTCGGCATACGCAGTCCTAACGTATCCTAGTTTGCTATATTTAGCATTTGCACCGGATTTTTTAATTTTTATTTTTTGGTCATTTTTGGACTTTTTGTCAATGGGAGGGTATTCTCAGTTTAGCGATTTTTAAGCATTTTACTTTATTGCTATTTCTGCGTCCCTTTGCATTCGATTTGTACATTTTTCGGCATTACGCAGTTCTAACGTATCCTATTTTGCTATATTTAGCATTTGCACCAGTTTTTTTTAATTTTTATTTCTTGGCCATTTTTGAGTTTTCGTCAATGGGGGGTATTCTCAGTTTAGCGATTTTTGAGCATTTTACTTTATTGCTATTTCTGCGTCCCTATGCATTCGTTTTGTAGATTTTTCGGCATTACGCAGTTCTAACGTATCCTATTTCACTATATGTAACATTTGCACCAGTTTTTTTAATTTTTATTTTTTGGCCATTTTTGCACCTTTCGTCAATAGGGGGGGATTCTCATTTTCATTTTCGCTCATTTTACTTTATTGCTATTTCTGCGTCCCTTTGCATTCGTTTTGTAGATTATTCGGCATTACGCAATTCTAACGTATTCTATTTTGCTATATGTAGCATTTGCACCAGTTTTTTTAATTTTTATTTTTTGCCATTTTTGCAGTTTTCGTCAATGGGGGATATTTTCAGTTTAGGGATTTTTACCCATTTTACTTTATTGCTATTTATTCGTCCCTTTGCTTTCCTTTTGTAGATTTTTCGGCATTACCCAGTTCTAACGTATCCTATTTTGCTATATGTAGTATTTGCACCAGTTTTTTTAATTTTTATTTTTTGGTCATTTTTGGACTTTTCGTCAGTGGGGGGTATTCTCAGTTTAGCGATTTTTAAGCATTTTACCTTAATGCTATTTCTGCGTCCCTTTGCATTTGATTTGTAGATTTTTCGGCATTACGCAGTTCTAACGTATCCTATTTTGCTATATTTAGAATTTGCACGTGTTTTTTTTAATTTTTATTTTTTGGCCTTTTTTGCAGTTTTCGTCAATGGAGCCGTTATCTCAGTTTAACGATTTTTAAGCATTTTAATTTATTGCTATTTCCGCGCCCTTTTGCATTCGTTTTGTACATTTTTCGGCATTACGCAGTTCTAACGTATCCTATTTTGCTATATTTAGCATTTGCACCAATTTTTCTAATTTTTATTTTTGGCCATTTTTTTACTTTTCGTCAATAGGGGGGTATTCTCAGTTTAGCGATTTTTAAGCATATTACTTTATTGCTATTCTGCGTCCCTTTGCATTCGTTTTGTACATTTTTCGGCATTACGTAGTCCTAACGTATCATTTTGCAATATTTAGCATTTGCACCAGTTTAACTAATTTTTATTTTTTGGCCATTTTTGCAGTTTTCCTTACTAACCCCCCCCCCCGTATTCTCAGTTTAGCGATTTTTAAGAATTTTACATTATTGCTATTTCTGCGTCCCTTTGCATTCGTTTTGTAGATTTTTCGGCATTACGCAATTCCTACGTATCCTATTTTGCTATATTTAGCATTTGGCTCAGTTTAGTTAATGTTTATTTTTTGGCCATTTTTGCAGTTTTCATCAGTTTAGCGATTTTTAAGCATTTTACTTTATTGCTATTTCTGCGTCCCTTTGCATTCGTTTTGTAGATTTTTCGGCATTACGCAGTCCTAACGTATCATTTTGCAATATTTAGCATTTGCACCAGTTTTATTAATATTTATTTTTTGGCCATTTTTGCAATTTTCCTTAATATTCTCAGTTTAGCGATTTTTAAGAATTTTACATTATTGCTATTTCTGTGTCCCTTTGCATCCGTTTTGTAGATTTTTCGGCATTACACAGTTCTTACGTATACTATTTTGCTATATTTAGAATTTGCACCAGTTTTTTTATTTTTTTGGACATTTTTGCATTTTTCGTCAATGGGAGGGTATTTTGAGTTTAGGGATTTTAAGGCATTTTACTTTATTGCTATTTCTTCGTCCCTTTGCTTTCCTTTTGTAGATTTTTCGGCATTTACAGTTCTAACGTATCCTATTTTGCTATACTAAGTATTTGCACCAGTTTTTTTTAATTTTTGTTTTTTGGCCATTTTGGCAGTTTTCGTCAAGTTAGCGTTTTTAAATATTTTACTTTATTGCTACTTCTGCATCCCTTTGCTTTCCTTTTAGAGATTTTTCGGCATTACCCAGTTCTAACGAATCCTTTTGGCTATATTTTGCATTTGCACCAGTTTTTTTAATTTTTATGTTTTGGCCATTTTTGCAGTTTTCGATAATTGGGGGGGAGTATTCTCAGTTTGTCGATTTTTAAGCATTTTAATTTATTGCCATTTTCTGCGTCCCTTTGCATTCGTTTTGTAGATTTTTCGGCATTACGCAGTTCTAACGTATCCTATTTTGCTATATGTTACATTTGCACCAGTTTTTTTAATTTTTATTTTTTGGCCATTTTTTTGCAGTTTTCGTCAATGGGGGGTATTCTCAGTTTAGCAATTTTTAAGCATTTTACTTTATTGCTATTTCTGCATCCCTTTGCATTCGTTTTGTTGATTTTTCGGCATACGCAGTCCTAACGTATCCTAGTTTGCTATATTTAGCATTTGCACCGGATTTTTTAATTTTTATTTTTTGGTCATTTTTGGACTTTTCTTCAATGGGAAGGTATTCTCAGATTAGCGATTTTTAAGCATTTTACTTTATTGCTATTTCTGCGTCCCTTTGCATTCGATTTGTAGATTTTTCAGCATTACGCAGTTCTAACGTATCCTATTTTGCTATATTTAGCATTTGCACCAGTTATTTTAATTTTTATTTTTTGGCCATTTTTGTACTTTTCGTCAATGGTGGGGGATTCTCAATTTCATTTTCTCTCATTTTAGTTTATTGCTATTTCTGCGTCCCTTTGCATTCGTTTTGCATATTATTCGGCATTACGCAGTTCTAACGTATTCTATTTTGCTATATGTAGCATTTGCACCAGTTTTTTTAATTTTTTATTTTTTGGCCATTTTTGCAGTTTTCGTAAATGGGGGATATTCTCAGTTTAGCGATTTTTACGCATTTTACTTTATTGCTATTTCTGCGTCCCTTTGCTTTCCTTTTATAGATTTTTCGGCATTACGCAGTTCTAACGTATCCTATTTTGCTATATTTAGCATTTGCACCAGTTTTTTTTAATTTTTATTTTTCGGCCATTTTTGCAGTTTTCGTCAATGGGGGGGGGGTATTCTCAGTTTAGCGTTTTTTGCGCATTTTACTTTATTGCTATTTCTGCGTCCCTTTGCATTCGTTTTGTAGATTTTTCGGCATTACGCAGCTCTAACGTATCCTATTTTTCTATATGTAGCATTTGCACCAGTTTTTTAATTTTTATTTTTTGGTAATTTTTGGACTTTTCGTCAATGGGGGGGTATTCTCAGTTTAGCGATTTTTAAGCATTTTACTTTATTGCTATTTCTGCGTCCCTTTGCATTCGATTTGTAGATATTTCGGCATTACGCAGTTCGAACGTATCCTATTTCGCTATAATTAGCATTTGCACCAGTTTTTTTAATTTTTATTTTTTGGCCATTTTTGCACTTTTCGTCAATGGGGGGGCATTCTCAGTTTGTCGATTTTTAAGCATTTTAATTTATTGCCATTTTCTGCGTCCCTTTGCATTCGTTTTGTACATTTTTCGGCATTACGTAGTCCTAACGTATCATTTTGCAATATTTAGCATTTGCACCAGTTTTATTAATGTTTATTTTTTGGCCATTTTTGCAATTTTCCTTAATATTCTCAGTTTAGCGATTTTTAAGCATTTTACATTATTGCTATTTCTGCGTCCCTTTTCATTCGTTTTGTAGATTTTTTGGCATTACGCAGTTCTAACGTATTCTATTTTGCTATATTAAATATTTGCACCAGTTTTTTTTAATTTTTATTTTTGTCCATTTTTGCACATTTCGTCAAGTTAGCGATTTTTAAATATTTTACTTTATTGCTACTTCTGCATCCCTTTGCTTTCCTGTTGTAGATTTTTCGGCATTACTAAGTTCTAACGTATCCTATTTTGCTGTGTGTAGCATTTCCACCATGTTATTAATTTTTATTTTTTGGGCATTTTTGCAGTTTTCGTCAAGTTAGCGATTTTTAAGCATTTTACTTTATTGCTACTTCTTCATCCCTTTGCTTTCCTTTTGTAGATTTTTCGGCATTACGCAGATCTAACGTATCCTATTTTGCTATATTTCACATTTGCACCAATTTTTCTAATTTTTATTTTTGGCCATTTTTTTACTTTTCGTCAATGGGGGGGGGGGGTATTCTCAGTTTAGCGATTTCTAAGCATATTACTTTATTGCTATTCTGCGTCCCTTTGCATTCGTTTTGTACATTTTTCGGCATTACGTAGTCCTAACGTATCATTTTGCAATATTTAGCATTTGCACCAGTTTTACTAATTTTTATTTTTTGGCCATTTTTGCAGTTTTCCTTAAACCCCCCCCCGTATTCTCAGTTTAGCGATTTTTAAGAATTTTACATTATTGCTATTTCTGCGTACCTTTGCATTCGTTTTGTAGATTTTTCGGCATTACGCAATTCTTACGTATCCTATTTTGCTATATTTAGCATTTGCTTCAGTTTACTTAATATTTATTTTTTGGCCATTTTTGCAGTTTTCATCAGTTTAGCGATTTTTGCGCATTTTACTTTATTGCTATTTCTGCGTCCCTTTGCTTTCGTTTTGTAGATTTTTCGGCATTACGCAGTTCTAACGTATCCTATATTGCTATATGTAGCATTTGCACCAGTTTTTTTAATTTTTTTTTTGGTCATTTTTGGACTTTTCGTCAGTGGGGGGGGGGGGTATTCTCAGTTTAGCGATTTTTAAGCATTTTACTTTATTGCTATTTCTGCGTCCCTTTGCCTTCGATTTGTAGATTTTTCGGCATTACGCAGTTCTAACGTATCCTATTTTGCTATATTTAGCATTTTCACCAGTTTTTTTAATTTTTATTTTTTGGCCATTTTTGTACTTTTCGTCAATGGTGGGGGATTCTCAATTTCATTTTCTCTCATTTTACTTTATTGCTATTTCTGCGTCCCTTTGAATTCGTTTTGCAGATTATTCGGCATTACGCAGTTCTAACGTATTCTATTTTGCTATATGTAGCATTTGCACCAGTTTTTTTAATTTTTTATTTTTTGGCCATTTTTGCAGTTTTCGTAAATGGGGGATATTCTCAGTTTAGCGATTTTTACGCATTTTACTTTATTGCTATTTCTGCGTCCCTTTGCTTTCCTTTTATAGATTTTTCGGCATTACGCAGTTCTAACGTATCCTATTTTGCTATATTTAGCATTTGCACCAGTTTTTTTTAATTTTTATTTTTCGGCCATTTTTGCAGTTTTCGTCAATGGGGGGGGTATTCTCAGTTTAGCGTTTTTTTTCGCATTTTACTTTATTGCTATTTCTGCGTCCCTTTGCATTCGTTTTGTAGATTTTTCGGCATTACGCAGCTCTAACGTATCCTATTTTTCTATATGTAGCATTTGCACCAGTTTTTTAATTTTTATTTTTTGGTAATTTTTGGACTTTTCGTCAATGGGGGGGTATTCTCAGTTTAGCGATTTTTAAGCATTTTACTTTATTGCTATTTCTGCGTCCCTTTGCATTCGATTTGTAGATTTTTCGGCATTACGCAGTTCGAACGTATCCTATTTCGCTATAATTAGCATTTGCACCAGTTTTTTTAATTTTTATTTTTTGGCCATTTTTGCATTTTTCGTCAATGGGGGGGGCATTCTCAGTTTAGCGATTTTTAAGCATTTTACATTATTGCTATTTCTGCGTCCCTTTTCATTCGTTTTGTAGATTTTTTGGCATTACGCAGTTCTAACGTATTCTATTTTGCTATATTAAATATTTGCACCAGTTTTTTTTAATTTTTATTTTTGTCCATTTTTTGCACATTTCGTCAAGTTAGCGATTTTTAAATATTTTACTTTCTTGCTACTTCTGCATCCCTTTGCTTTCCTGTTGTAGATTTTTCGGCATTACTAAGTTCTAACGTATCCTATTTTGCTGTGTGTAGCATTTCCACCATTTTTTAATTTTTATTTTTTGGGCATTTTTGCAGTTTTCGTCAAGTTAGCGATTTTTAAGCATTTTACTTTATTGCTACTTCTTCATCCCTTTGCTTTCCTTTTGTAGATTTTTCGGCATTACGCAGTTCTAACGTATCCTATTTTGCTATATTTCACATTTGCACCAATTTTTCTAATTTTTATTTTTGGCCATTTTTTTACTTTTCGTCAATGGGGGGGTATTCTCAGTTTAGCGATTTCTAAGCATATTACTTTATTGCTATTCTGCGTCCCTTTGCATTCGTTTTGTACATTTTTCGGCATTACGTAGTCCTAACGTATCATTTTGCAATATTTAGCATTTGCACCAGTTTTATTAATGTTTATTTTTTGGCCATTTTTGCAATTTTCCTTAATATTCTCAGTTTAGCGATTTTTAAGAATTATACATTATTGCTATTTCTGCGTCCCTTTGCATCCGTTTTGTAGATTTTTCGGCATTACACAGTTCTTACGTATACTATTTTGCTATATTTAGAATTTGCACCAGTTTTTTTATTTTTTGTTTGGCCATTTTTGCATTTTTCGTCAATGGGAGCGTATTTTGAGTTTAGGGATTTTTAGGCATTTTACTTTATTGCTATTTCTTCGTCCCTTTGCTTTCCTTTTGTAGATTTTTCGGCATTACCCAGTTCTAACGTATCCTATTTTGCTATACTAAGCATTTGCACCAGTTTTTTTTAATTTTTGTTTTTTGGCCATTTTGGCAGTTTTCGTCAAGTTAGCGTTTTTAAATATTTTACTATATTGCTACTTCTGCATCCCTTTGCTTTCCTTTTGTAGATTTTTCGGCATTACCCAGTTCTAACGAATCCTTTTGGCTATATTTTGCATTTGCACCAGTTTTTTTAATTTTTATGTTTTGGCCATTTTTGCAGTTTTCGATAATTGGGGGGGGGGTATTCTCAGTTTGTCGATTTTTAAGCATTTTAATTTATTGCCATTTTCTGCCTCCCTTTGCATTCGTTTTGTAGATTTTTCGGCATTACGCAGTTCTAACGTATCCTATTTTGCTATATGTTACATTTGCACCAGTTTTTTTAATTTTTATTTTTTGGCCATTTTTTTGCAGTTTTCGTCAATGGGGGGGTATTCTCTGTTTAGCAATTTTTAAGCATTTTACTTTATTGCTATTTCTGCATCCCTTTGCATACGTTTTGTTGATTTTTCGGCATACGCAGTCCTAACGTATCCTAGTTTGCTATATTTAGCATTTGCACCGGATTTTTTAATTTCTATTTTTTCGTCATTTTTGGACTTTTCGTCAATGGGAGGGTATTCTCAGTTTAGCGATTTTTAAGCATTTTACTTTATTGCTATTTCTGCGTCCCTTTGCATTCGATTTGTAGATTTTTCGGCATTACGCAGTTCTAACGTATCCTATTTTGCTATAATTAGCATTTGCACCGGTTTTTTTAATTTTTATTTTTTGGCCATTTTTGCATTTTTCATCAATGGGGGGGGGGTATTCTCAGTTTAGCGATTTTTACGCATTTTACTTTATTGCTATTTCTTCGTCCCTTTGCTTTCCTTTTGTAGATTTTTCGGCATTACGCAGTTCTAACGTATCCTATATTGCTATATGTAGCATTTGAACCAGTTTTTTTAATTTTTATTTTTTGGCCTTTTTTGCAGTTTTTGTCAATGGGGGGGTATTCTCAGTTTAGCGATTTTTGAGCATTTTACTTTATTGCTATTTCTGCGTCCCTTTGCATTCGTTTTGTAGATTTTTCGGCATTACGCAGTTCTAACGTATCCTATTTCACTATATGTAACAATTGCACCAGTTTTTTTAATTTTTATTTTTTGGCCATTTTTGCACCTTTCGTCAATAGGGGGGGATTCTCGTTTTCATTTTCGCTCATTTTACTTTATTGCTATTTCTGCGTCCCTTTGCATTCGTTTTGTAGATTATTCGGCATTACGCAATTCTAACGTATTCTATTTTGCTATATGTAGCATTTGCACCAGTTTTTTTAATTTTTATTTTTTGCCATTTTTGCAGTTTTCGTCAATGGGGGATATTCTCAGTTTAGGGATTTTTACCCATTTTACTTTATTGCTATTTATTCGTCCCTTTGCTTTCCTTTTGTAGATTTTTCGGCATTACGCAGTTCTAACGTATCCTATTTTGCTATATTTAGCATTTGCACCATTTTTTTTTTAATTTTTATTTTTTGGCCATTTTTGAGTTTTCGTCAATGGGGGGGGGGTATTCTCAGTTTAGCGATTTTTGCGCATTTTACTTTATTGCTATTTCTGCGTCCCTTTGCTTTCCTTTTGTAGATTTTTCGGCATTACGTAGTTCTAACGTATCCTATATTGCTATATGTAGCATTTGCACCAGTTTTTTTAATTTTTAGTTTTTGGTCATTTTTGGACTTTTCGTCAGTGGGGGGGGATTCTCAATTTCATTTTCTCTCATTTTACTTTATTGCTATTTCTGCGTCCCTTTACATTCGTTTTGTAGATTATTCGGCATTACGCAGTTCTAACGTATTCTATTTTGCTATATGTAGCATTTGCACCAGTTTTTTTAATTCTTATTTTTTGGCCATTTTTGCAGTTTTCGTCAATGGGGGATATTCTCAGTTTAGCGATTTTTACGCATTTTACTTTATTGCTATTTCTGCGTCCCTTTGCTTTCCTTTTATAGATTTTTCGGCATTACGCAGCTCTAACGTATCCTATTTTTCTAAATGTAGCATTTGCACCAGTTTTTTAAATTTTTATTTTTTGGTCATTTTTGGACTTTTCGTCAATGGGGGGGGGGTATTCTCAGTTTAGCGATTTTTAAGCATTTTACTTTATTGCTATTTCTGCGTCCCTTTGCATTCGATTTGTAGATTTTTCGGCATTACGCAGTTCGAACGTATCCTATTTTGCTATAATTAGCATTTGCACCAGTTTTTTTAATTTTTATTTTTTGGCCATTTTTTGCACTTTTCGTCAATGGGGGGCATTCTCAGTTTAGCGATTTTTAAGCATTTTACATTATTGCTATTTCTGCGTCCCTTTGCATTCGTTTTGTACATTTTTCGGCATTACGTAGTCCTAACGTATCATTTTGCAATATTTAGCATTCGCACCAGTTTTATTAATGTTTATTTTTTGGCCTATTTGCAATTTTCCTTAATATTCTCAGTTTAGCGATTTTTAAGAATTATACATTATTGCTATTTCTGCGTCCCTTTGCATCCGTTTTGTAGATTTTTCGGCATTACACAGTTCTTACGTATACTATTTTGCTATATTTAGAATTTGCACCAGTTTTTTTATTTTTTGTTTGGCCATTTTTGCATTTTTCGTCAATGGGAGCGTATTTTGAGTTTAGGGATTTTTAGGCATTTTACTTTATTGCTATTTCTTCGTCCCTTTGCTTTCCTTTTGTAGATTTTTCGGCATTACCCAGTTCTAACGTATCCTATTTTGCTATACTAAGCATTTGCACCAGTTTTTTTTAATTTTTGTTTTTTGGCCATTTTGGCAGTTTTCGTCAAGTTAGCGTTTTTAAATATTTTACTATATTGCTACTTCTGCATCCCTTTGCTTTCCTTTTGTAGATTTTTCGGCATTACCCAGTTCTAACGAATCCTTTTGGCTATATTTTGCATTTGCACCAGTTTTTTTAATTTTTATGTTTTGGCCATTTTTGCAGTTTTCGATAATTGGGGGGGGGGGGGTATTCTCAGTTTGTCGATTTTTAAGCATTTTAATTTATTGCCATTTTCTGCGTCCCTTTGCATTCGTTTTGTAGATTTTTCGCCATTACGCAGTTCTAACGTATCCTATTTTGCTATATGTTACATTTGCACCAGTTTTTTTAATTTTTATTTTTTGGCCATTTTTTTGCAGTTTTCGTCAATGGGGGGGTATTCTCTGTTTAGCAATTTTTAAGCATTTTACTTTATTGCTATTTCTGCATCCCTTTGCATACGTTTTGTTGATTTTTCGGCATACGCAGTCCTAACGTATCCTAGTTTGCTATATTTAGCATTTGCACCGGATTTTTTAATTTTTATTTTTTCGTCATTTTTGGACTTTTCGTCAATGGGAGGGTATTCTCAGTTTAGCGATTTTTAAGCATTTTACTTTATTGCTATTCCTGCGTCCCTTTGCATTCGATTTGTAGATTTTTCGGCATTACGCAGTTCTAACGTATCCTATTTTGCTATAATTAGCATTTGCACCAGTTTTTTTAATTTTTATTTTTTGGCCATTTTTGCATTTTTCATCAATGGGGGGGTATTCTCAGTTTAGCGATTTTTACGCATTTTACTTTATTGCTATTTCTTCGTCCCTTTGCTTTCCTTTTGTAGATTTTTCGGCATTACGCAGTTCTAACGTATCCTATATTGCTATATGTAGCATTTGAACCAGTTTTTTAATTTTTATTTTTTGGCCTTTTTTGCAGTTTTTGTCAATGGGGGGGTATTCTCAGTTTAGCGATTTTTAAGCATTTTACTTTATTGCTATTTCTGCGTCCCTTTGCATTCGTTTTGTAGATTTTTCGTCATTACGCAGTTCTAACGTATCCTATTTCACTATATGTAACAATTGCACCAGTTTTTTTAATTTTTATTTTTTGGCCATTTTTGCACCTTTCGTCAATAGGGGGGGATTCTCGTTTTCATTTTCGCTCATTTTACTTTATTGCTATTTCTGCGTCCCTTTGCATTCGTTTTGTAGATTATTCGGCATTACGCAATTCTAACGTATTCTATTTTGCTATATGTAGCATTTGCACCAGTTTTTTTAATTTTTATTTTTTGCCATTTTTGCAGTTTTCGTCAATGGGGGATATTCTCAGTTTAGGGATTTTTACCCATTTTACTTTATTGCTATTTATTCGTCCCTTTGCTTTCCTTTTGTAGATTTTTCGGCATTACGCAGTTCTAACGTATCCTATTTTGCTATATTTAGCATTTGCACCAGTTTTTTTTTTTAATTTTTATTTTTTGGCCATTTTTGAGTTTTCGTCAATGGGGGGGGTATTCTCAGTTTAGCGATTTTTGCGCATTTTACTTTATTGCTATTTCTGCGTCCCTTTGCTTTCCTTTTGTAGATTTTTCGGCATTACGTAGTTCTAACGTATCCTATATTGCTATATGTAGCATTTGCACCAGTTTTTTTAATTTTTAGTTTTTGGTCATTTTTGGACTTTTCGTCAGTGGGGGGGGATTCTCAATTTCATTTTCTCTCATTTTACTTTATTGCTATTTCTGCGTCCCTTTGCATTCGTTTTGTAGATTATTCGGCATTACGCAGTTCTAACGTATTCTATTTTGCTATATGTAGCATTTGCACCAGTTTTTTTAATTCTTATTTTTTGGCCATTTTTGCAGTTTTCGTCAATGGGGTATATTCTCAGTTTAGCGATTTTTACGCATTTTACTTTATTGCTATTTCTGCGTCCCTTTGCTTTCCTTTTATAGATTTTTCGGCATTACGCAGCTCTAACGTATCCTATTTTTCTAAATGTAGCATTTGCACCAGTTTTTTAAATTTTTATTTTTTGGTCATTTTTGGACTTTTCGTCAATGGGGGGGGGTATTCTCAGTTTAGCGATTTTTAAGCATTTTACTTTATTGCTATTTCTGCGTCCGTTTGCATTCGATTTGTAGATTTTTCGGCATTACGCAGTTCGAACGTATCCTATTTTGCTATAATTAGCATTTGCACCAGTTTTTTTAATTTTTATTTTTTGGCCATTTTTGCACTTTTCGTCAATGGGGGGCATTCTCAGTTTAGCGATTTTTAAGCATTTTACAATATTGCTATTTCTGCGTCCCTTTTCATTCGTTTTGTAGAATTTTTGGCATTACGCAGTTCTAACGTATTCTATTTTGCTATATTAAATATTTGCAATAGTTTTTTTTTAATTTTTATTTTTTGTCCATTTTTGCACATTTCGTCAAGTTAGCGATTTTTAAATATTTTACTTTATTGCTACTTCTGCATCCCTTTGCTTTCCTGTTGTAGATTTTTCGGCATTACGCAGTTCTAACGTATCCTATTTTGCTATATTTATAATTTCCACGAGTTTTTTTTAATTTTTATTTTTTGTCCATTTTTGCAGTTTTTGTCAATGGAGGCGTTATCTCAGTTTAACGATTTTTAAGCATTTTAATTTATTGCTATTTCCGCGCCCTTTTGCATTCGTTTTGTACATTTTTCGGCATTACGCAGTTCTAACGTATCCTATTTTGCTATATTTAGCATTTGCACCAATTTTTCTAATTTTTATTTTTGGCCATTTTTTCACTTTTCGTCAATAGGGGGGTATTCTCAGTTTAGCGATTTTTAAGCATATTACTTTATTACTATTCTGCGTCCCTTTGCATTCGTTTTGTACATTTTTCGGCATTACGTAGTCCTAACGTATCATTTTGCAATATTTAGCATTTGCACCAGTTTAACTAATTTTTATTTTTTGGCCATTTTTGCAGTTTTCCTTAAACCCCCCCCCCGTATTCTCAGTTTAGCGATTTTTAAGAATTTTACATTATTGCTATTTCTGCATCCCTTTGCATTCGTTTTGTAGATTTTTCGGCATTACGCAGTCCTAACCTATCATTTTGCAATATTTAGCATTTGCACCAGTTTTATTAATGTTTATTTTTTGGCCATTTTTGCAATTTTCCTTAATATTCTCAGTTTAGCGATTTTTAAGAATTTTACATTATTGCTATTTCTGTGTCCCTTTGCATTCGTATTGTAGATTTTTCGGCATTACGCAGTTCTAACGTATCCTATTTTGCTATATGTTACATTTGCACCAGTTTTTTTAATTTTTATTTTTTGGCCATTTTTTTTGCAGTTTTCGTCAATGGGGGGTATTCTCTGTTTAGCAATTTTTAAGCATTTTACTTTCTTGCTATTTCTGCATCCCTTTGCATTCGTTTTGTTGATTTTTTCGGCATACGCAGTCCTAACGTATCCTAGTTTGCTATATTTAGCATTTGCACCGGATTTTTTAATTTTTATTTTTTCGTCATTTTTGGACTTTTCGTCAATGGGAGGGTATTCTCAGTTTAGCGATTTTTGAGCATTTTACTTTATTGCTATTTCTGCGTCCCTTTGCATTCGTTTTGTAGATTTTTCGGCATTACGCAGTTCGAACGTATCCTATTTTGCTATAATTAGCATTTGCACCAGTTTTTTTAATTTTTATTTTTTGGCCATTTTTGCACTTTTCGTCAATGGGGGGGCATTCTCAGTTTAGCGATTTTTAAGCATTTTACATTATTGCTATTTCTGCGTCCCTTTTCATTCGTTTTGTAGATTTTTTGGCATTACGCAGTTCTAACGTATTCTATTTTGCTATATTAAATATTTGCAATAGTTTTTTTTAATTTTTATTTTTTGTCCATTTTTGCACATTTCGTCAAGTTAGCGATTTTTAAATATTTTACTTTATTGCTACTTCTGCATCCCTTTGCTTTCCTGTTGTAGATGTTTCGGCATTACTAAGTTCTAGCGTATCCTAGTTTGCTGTGTGTAGCATTTGCACCATTTTTTTAATTTTTATTTTTTGGGCATTTTTGCAGTTTTCGTCAAGTTAGCGATTTTTAAGCATTTTACTTTATTGCTACTTCTTCATCCCTTTGCTTTCCTTTTAAAGATTTTTCGGCATTACGCAGTTCTAACGTATCCTATTTTGCTATATTTAGAATTTGCACGAGTTTTTTTTAATTTTTATTTTTCTGCCATTTTTGCAGTTTTCGTCAATGGAGGCGTTATCTCAGTTTAACGATTTTTAAGCATTTTAATTTATTGCTATTTCCGCGCCCTTTTGCATGCGTTTTGTACATTTTTCGGCATTACGCAGTTCTAACGTATCCTATTTTGCTATATTTAGCATTTGCACCAATTTTTCTAATTTTTATTTTTGGCCATTTTTTTACTTTTCGTCAGTAGGGGGGTATTCTCAGTTTAGCGATTTTTAAGCATATTACTTTATTACTATTCTGCGTCCCTTTGCATCCGTTTTGTAGATTTTTCGGCATTACACAGTTCTTACGTATACTATTTTGCTATATTTAGAATTTGCACCAGTTTTTTTTATTTTTTTTTGGCCATTTTTTGCATTTTTCATCAATGGGAGGGTATTTTGAGTTTAGGGATTTTTAGGCATTTTACTTTATTGCTATTTCTTCGTCCCTTTGCTTTCGTTTTGTAGATTTTTCGGCATTACCCAGTTCTAACGTATCCTATTTTGCTATACTAAGTATTTGCACCAGTTTTTTTTAATTTTTGTTTTTTGGCCATTTTGGCAGTTTACGTCAAGTTAGCGTTTTTAAATATTTTACTTTATTGCTACTTCTGCATCCCTTTGCTTTCCTTTTGTAGATTTTTCGGCATTACCCAGTTCTAACGAATCCTTTTGGCTATATTTTGCATTTGCACCAGTTTTTTTAATTTTTATGTTTTGGCCATTTTTGCAGGTTTCGATAATTGGGGGGGGGTATTCTCAGTTTGTCGATTTTTAAGCATTTTAATTTATTGCCATTTTCTGCGTCCCTTTGCATTCGTATTGTAGATTTTTCGGCATTACGCAGTTCTAACGTATCCTATTTTGCTATATGTTACATTTGCACCAGTTTTTTTAATTTTTATTTTTTGGCCATTTTTTTGCAGTTTTCGTCAATGGGGGGGTATTCTCTGTTTAGCAATTTTTAAGCATTTTACTTTATTGCTATTTCTGCATCCCTTTGCATTCGTTTTGTTGATTTTTCGGCATACGCAGTCTTAACGTATCCTAGTTTGCTATATTTAGCATTTGCACCGGATTTTTTAATTTTTATTTTTTCGTCATTTTTGGACTTTTCTTCAATGGGAGGGTATTCTCAGTTTAGCGATTTTTAAGCATTTTACTTTATTGCTATTTCTGCGTCCCTTTGCATTCGATTTGTAGATTTTTCGGCATTACGCAGTTCTAACGTATCCTATTTTGCTATAATTAGCATTTGCACCAGTTTTTTTAATTTTTATTTTTTGGCCATTTTTGCATTTTTCATCAATGGGGGGGTATTCTCAGTTTAGCGATTTTTACGCATTTTACTTTATTGCTATTTCTTCGTCCCTTTGCTTTCCTTTTGTAGATTTTTCGGCATTACGCAGTTCTAACGTATCCTATATTGCTATATGTAGCATTTGAACCAGTTTTTTTTAATTTTTATTTTTTGGCCATTTTTGCAGTTTTCGTCAATGGGGGGGTATTCTCAGTTTAGCGAATTTTGAGCATTTTACTTTATTGCTATTTCTGCGTCCCTTTTCATTCGTTTTGTAGATTTTTTGGCATTACGCAGTTCTAACGTATTCTATTTTGCTATATTAAATATTTGCAATAGTTTCTTTTAATTTTTATTTTTTGTCCATTTTTGCACATTTCGTCAAGTTAGCGATTTTTAAATATTTTACTTTATTGCTACTTCTGCATCCCTTTGCTTTCCTGTTGTAGATTTTTCGGCATTACTAAGTTCTAACGTATCCTATTTTGCTGTGTGTAGCATTTGCACCATTTTTTTAATTTTTATTTTTTGGGAATTTTTGCAGTTTTCGTCAAGTTAGCGATTTTTAAGCATTTTACTTTATTGCTACTTCTTCATCCCTTTGCTTTCCTTTTGTAGCTTTTCGGCATTACGCAGTTCTAACGTATCCTGTTTTGCTATATTTAGAATTTGCACGAGTTTTTTTTAATTTTTATTTTTTGGCCATTTTTGCAGTTTTTGTCAATGGAGGCGTTATCTCAGTTTAACGATTTTTAAGCATTTTAATTTATTGCTATTTCCGCGCCCTTTTGCATTCGTTTTGTACATTTTTCGGCATTACGCAGTTCTAACGTATCCTATTTTGCTATATTTAGCATTTGCACCAATTTTTCTAATTTTTATTTTTGGCCATTTTTTTACTTTTCGTCAATGGGGGGGTATTCTCAGTTTAGCGATTTTTAAGCATATTACTTTATTACTATTCTGCGTCCCTTTGCATTCGTTTTGTACATTTTTCGGCATTACGTAGTCCTAACGTATCATTTTGCAATATTTAGCATTTGCACCAGTTTAACTAATTTTTATTTTTTGGCCATTTTTGCAGTTTTCCTTACTTAACCCCCCCGTATTCTCAGTTTAGCGATTTTTAAGAATTTTACATTATTGCTATTTCTGCGTCCCTTTGCATTCGTTTTGTAGATTTTTCGGCATTACGCAATTCCTACGTATCCTATTTTGCTATATTTAGCATTTGGTTCAGTTTAGTTAATGTTTATTTTTTGGCCATTTTTGCAGTTTTCATCAGTTTAGCGATTTTTAAGCATTTTACTTTATTCCTATTTCTGCGTCCCTTTGCATTCGATTTGTAGATTTTACGGCATTACGCAGTTCGAACGTATCCTATTTTGCTATAATTAGCATTTGCACCAGTTTTTTTAATTTTTATTTTTTGGCCATTTTTGCATTTTTCATCAATGGGGGGGTATTCTCAGTTTAGCGATTTTTACGCATTTTACTTTATTGCTATTTCTTCGTCCCTTTGCTTTCCTTTTGTAGATTTTTCGGCATTACGCAGTTCTAACGTATCCTATATTGCTATATGTAGCATTTGAACCAGTTTTTTTAATTTTTATTTTTTTGGCCATTTTTGCAGTTTTCGTCAATGGGGGGGTATTCTCAGTTTAGCGAATTTTGAGCATTTTACTTTATTGCTATTTCTGCGTCCCTTTTCATTCGTTTTGTAGATTTTTTGGCATTACGCAGTTCTAACGTATTCTATTTTGCTATATTAAATATTTGCAATAGTTTTTTTTAATTTTTATTTTTTGTCCATTTTTGCACATTTCGTCAAGTTAGCGATTTTTAAATATTTTACTTTATTGCTACTTCTGCATCCCTTTGCTTTCCTGTTGTAGATTTTTCGGCATTACTAAGTTCTAACGTATCCTATTTTGCTGTGTGTAGCATTTGCACCATTTTTTTAATTTTTATTTTTTGGGCATTTTTGCAGTTTTCGTCAAGTTAGCGATTTTTAAGCATTTTACTTTATTCTTACTTCTTCATCCCTTTGCTTTCCTTTTGTAGATTTTTCGGCATTACGCAGTTCTAACGTATCCTATTTTGCTATATTTAGAATTTGCACGAGTTTTTTTTAATTTTTATTTTTTGGCCATTTTTTTATTTTTGTCAATGGAGGCGTTATCTCAGTTTAACGATTTTTAAGCATTTTAATTTATTGCTATTTCCGCGCCCTTTTGCATTCGTTTTGTACATTTTTCGGCATTACGCAGTTCTAACGTATCCTATTTTGCTATATTTAGCATTTGCACCAATTTTTCTAATTTTTATTTTTGGCCATTTTTTTACTTTTCGTCAATAGGGGGGTATTCTCAGTTTAGCGATTTTTAAGCATTTTACTTTATTGCTACTTATTCATCCCTTTGCTTTCCTTTTGTAGATTTTTCGGCATTACGCAGTTCTATCGTATCCTATTTTGCTATATTTAGCATTTGCACCAGTTTTTTTTAATTTTTATTTTTCGGCCATTTTTGCAGTTTTCGTTAATGGGGGGTATTCTCAGTTTAGCGTTTTTTTGCGCATTTTACTTTATTGCTATTTCTGCGTCCCTTTGCATTCGTTTTGTACATTTTTCGGCATATCGCAGCTCTAACGTATCCTATTTTTCTATATGTAGCATTTGCACCAGTTTTTTTAATTTTTATTTTTTGGTCATTTTTGGACTTTTCGTCAATGGGGGTATTCTCAGTTTAGCGATTTTTAAGCATTTTACTTTATTGCTATTTCTGCGTCCCTTTGCATTCGATTTGTAGATTTTTCGGCATTACGCAGTTCGAACGTATCCTATTTCGCTATAATTAGCATTTGCACCAGTTTTTTTAATTTTTATTTTTTGGCCATTTTTGCACTTTTCGTCAATGGGGGGGCATTCTCAGTTTAGCGATTTTTAAGCATTTTACATTATTGCTATTTCTGCGTCCCTTTTCATTCGTTTTTTAGATTTTTTGGCATTACGCAGTTCTAACGTATTCTATTTTGCTATATTAAATATTTGCACCAGTTTTTTTTAATTTTTATTTTTGTCCATTTTTGCACATTTCGTCAAGTTAGCGATTTTTAAATATTTTACTTTATTGCTACTTCTGCATCCCTTTGCTTTCCTGTTGTAGATTTTTCGGCATTACTAAGTTCTAACGTATCCTATTTTGCTGTGTGTAGCATTTACACCATTTTTTTAATTTTTATTTTTTGGGCATTTTTGCAGTTTTCGTTTTGTACATTTTTCGGCATTACGTAGTCCTAACTTATCATTTTGCAATATTTAGCATTTGCACCGGTTTTATTAATGTTTATTTTTTGGCCATTTTTGCAATTTTCCTTAATATTCTCAGTTTAGCGATTTTTAAGAATTTTACATTATTGCTATTTCTGTGTCCCTTTGCATCCGTTTTGTAGATTTTTCGGCATTACACAGCTCTTACGTATACTATTTTGCTATATTTAGAATTTGCACC
The DNA here is from genome assembly GCA_030765065.1 of Deroplatys truncata. Taxonomy (NCBI): domain Eukaryota; kingdom Metazoa; phylum Arthropoda; class Insecta; order Mantodea; family Mantidae; genus Deroplatys; species Deroplatys truncata. The sequence continues at coordinate 186,872,226 of CM060984.1, forward strand.
AGTTTTTTTATTTTTTTTGGCCATTTTTGCATTTTTCGTCAATGGGAGGGTATTTTGAGTTTAGGGATTTTTAGGCATTTTACTTTATTGCTATTTCTTCGTCCCTTTGCTTTCGTTTTGTAGATTTTTCGGCATTACCCAGTTCTAACGTATCCAATTTTGCTATACTAAGTATTTGCACCAGTTTTTTTTAATTTTTGTTTTTTGGCCATTTTGGCAGTTTACGTCAAGTTAGCGTTTTTAAATATTTTACTTTATTGCTACTTCTGCATCCCTTTGCTTTCCTTTTGTAGATTTTTCGGCATTACCCAGTTCTAACGAATCCTTTTGGCTATATTTTGCATTTGCACCGGTTTTTTTAATTTTTATGTTTTGGCCATTTTTGCAGTTTTCGATAATTGGGGGGGGGGGTATTCTCAGTTTGTCGATTTTTAAGCATTTTAATTTATTGCCATTTTCTGCGTCCCTTTGCATTCGTATTGTAGATTTTTCGGCATTACGCAGTTCTAACGTATCCTATTTTGCTATATGTTACATTTGCACCAGTTTTTTTAATTTTTATTTTTTGGCCATTTTTTTTGCAGTTTTCGTCAATGGGGGGGTATTCTCTGTTTAGCAATTTTTAAGCATTTTACTTTATTGCTATTTCTGCATCCCTTTGCATTCGTTTTGTTGATTTTTCGGCATACGCAGTCTTAACGTATCCTAGTTTGCTATATTTAGCATTTGCACCGGATTTTTTAATTTTTATTTTTTCGTCATTTTTGGACTTTTCTTCAATGGGAGGGTATTCTCAGTTTAGCGATTTTTAAGCATTTTACTTTATTGCTATTTCTGCGTCCCTTTGCATTCGATTTGTAGATTTTTCGGCATTACGCAGTTCTAACGTATCCTATTTTGCTATAATTAGCATTTGCACCAGTTTTTTTAATTTTTATTTTTTGGCCATTTTTGCATTTTTCATCAATGGGGGGGTATTCTCAGTTTAGCGATTTTTACGCATTTTACTTTACTGCTATTTCTTCGTCCCTTTGCTTTCCTTTTGTAGATTTTTCGGCATTACGCAGTTCTAACGTATCCTATATTGCTATATGTAGCATTTGAACCAGTTTTTTTAATTTTTATTTTTTGGCCATTTTTGCAGTTTTCGTCAATGGGGGGGTATTCTCAGTTTAGCGAATTTTGAGCATTTTACTTTATTGCTATTTCTGCGTCCCTTTTCATTCGTTTTGTAGATTTTTTGGCATTACGCAGTTCTAACGTATTCTATTTTGCTATATTAAATATTTGCAATAGTTTTTTTTTAATTTTTATTTTTTGTCCATTTTTGCACATTTCGTCAAGTTAGCGATTTTTAAATATTTTACTTTATTGCTACTTCTGCATCCCTTTGCTTTCCTGTTGTAGATTTTTCGGCATTACTAAGTTCTAACGTATCCTATTTTGCTGTGTGTAGCATTTGCACCATTTTTTTAATTTTTATTTTTTGGGCATTTTTGCAGTTTTCGTCAAGTTAGCGATTTTTAAGCATTTTACTTTATTGCTACTTCTTCATCCCTTTGCTTTCCTTTTGTAGATTTTTCGGCATTACGCAGTTCTAACGTATCCTATTTTGCTATATTTAGAATTTGCACGAGTTTTTTTTAATTTTTATTTTTTGGCCATTTTTTTATTTTTGTCAATGGAGGCGTTATCTCAGTTTAACGATTTTTAAGCATTTTAATTTATTGCTATTTCCGCGCCCTTTTGCATTCGTTTTGTACTTTTTTCGGCATTACGCAGTTCTAACGTATCCTATTTTGCTATATTTAGCATTTGCACCAATTTTTCTAATTTTTATTTTTGGCCATTTTTTTACTTTTCGTCAATAGGGGGGTATTCTCAGTTTTAGCGATTTTTAAGCATATTACTTTATTACTATTCTGCGTCCCTTTGCATTCGTTTTGTACATTTTTCGGCATTACGTAGTCCTAACGTATCATTTTGCAATATTTAGCATTTGCACCAGTTTAACTAATTTTTATTTTATGGCCATTTTTGCAGTTTTCCTTACTTACCCCCCCCCGTATTCTCAGTTTAGCGATTTTTAAGAATTTTACATTATTGCTATTTCTGCGTCCCTTTGCATTCGTTTTGTAGATTTTTCGGCATTACGCAATTCCTACGTATCCTATTTTGCTATATTTAGCATTTGGGTCAGTTTAGTTAATGTTTATTTTTTGGCCATTTTTGCAGTTTTCATCAGTTTAGCGATTTTTAAGCATTTTACTTTATTGCTATTTCTGCGTCCCTTTGCATTCGTTTTGTAGATTTTTCGGCATTACGCAGTCCTAACGTATCATTTTGCAATATTTAGCATTTGCACCAGTTTTATTAATGTTAATTTTTTGGCCATTTTTGCAATTTTCCTTAATATTCTCTGTTTAGCGATTTTTAAGAATTTTACATTATTGCTATTTCTGTGTCCCTTTGCATCCGTTTTGTAGATTTTTCGGCATTACACAGTTCTTACGTATACTATTTTGCTATATTTAGAATTTGCACCAGTTTTTTTTATTTTTTTTGGTCATTTTTGCATTTTTCGTCAATGGGAGGGTATTTTGAGTTTAGGGATTTTTAGGCATTTTACTTTATTGCTATTTCTTCGTCCCTTTGCTTTTCTTTTGTAGATTTTTCGGCATTACCCAGTTCTAACGTATCCTATTTTGCTATACTAAGTATTTGCACCAGTTTTTTTTAATTTTTGTTTTTTGGCCATTTTGGCAGTTTTCGTCAAGTTAGCGTTTTTAAATATTTTACTTTATTGCTACTTCTGCATCCCTTTGCTTTCCTTTTGTAGATTTTTCGGCATTACCCAGTTCTAACGAATCCTTTTGGCTATATTTTGCATTTGCACCAGTTTTTTTAATTTTTATGTTTTGGCCATTTTTGCAGTTTTCGATAATTGGGGGGGGGGGTATTCTCAGTTTGTCGATTTTTAAGCATTTTAATTTATTGCCATTTTCTGCGTCCCTTTGCATTCGTTTTGTAGATTTTTCGGCATTACGCAGTTCTAACGTATCCTATTTTGCTATATGTTACATTTGCACCAGTTTTTTAATTTTTATTTTTTGGCCATTTTTTTGCAGTTTTCGTCAATGGGGGGGGTATTCTCAGTTTAGCAATTTTTAAGCATTTTACTTTGTTGCTATTTCTGCGTCCCTTTGCATTCGATTTGTACATTTTTCGGCATTACGCAGTTCTAACGTATCCTATTTTGCTATAATTAGCATTTGCACCAGTTTTTTTAATTTTTATTTTTTGGCCATTTTTGCATTTTTCATCAATGGGGGGGGGTATTCTCAGTTTAGCGATTTTTACGCATTTTACTTTATTGCTATTTCTTCGTCCCTTTGCTTTCCTTTTGTAGATTTTTCGGCATTACGCAGTTCTAACGTATCCTATATTTCTATATGTAGCATTTGAACCAGTTTTTTTAATTTTTATTTTTTGGCCATATTTGCAGTTTTCGTCAATGGGGGGGTATTCTCAGTTTAGCGATTTTTGAGCATTTTACTTTATTGCTATTTCTGCGTCCCTTTGCATTCGTTTTGTAGATATTTCGGCATTACGCAGCTCTAACGTATCCTATTTTTCTAAATGTAGCATTTGCACCAGTTTTTTAAATTTTTATTTTTTGGTCATTTTTGGACTTTTCGTCAATGGGGGGGTATTCTCAGTTTAGCGATTTTTAAGCATTTTACTTTATTGCTATTTCTGCGTCCCTTTGCATTCGATTTGTAGATTTTTCGGCATTACGCAGTTCGAACGTATCCTATTTTGCTATAATTAGCATTTGCACCAGTTTTTTTAATTTTTATTTTTTGGCCATTTTTGCACTTTTCGTCAATGGGGGGGCGTTCTCAGTTTAGCGATTTTTAAGCATTTTACATTATTGCTATTTTTGCGTCCCTTTTCATTCGTTTTGTAGATTTTTTGGCATTTCGCAGTTCTAACGTATTCTATTTTGCTATATTAAATATTTGCAATAGTTTTTTTTAATTTTTATTTTTTGTCCATTTTTGCACATTTCGTCAAGTTACCGATTTTTAAATAGTTTACTTTATTGCTACTTCTGCATCCCTTTGCTTTCCTGTTGTAGATTTTTCGGCATTACTAAGTTCTAACGTATCCTATTTTCCTGTGTGTAGCATTTGCACCATTTTTTTAATTTTTATTTTTTGGGCATTTTTGCAGTTTTCGTCAAGTTAGCGATTTTTAAGCATTTTACTTTATTGCTACTTCTTCATCCCTTTGCTTTCCTTTTGTAGATTTTTCGGCATTACGCAGTTCTAACGTATCCTATTTTGCTATATTTAGAATTTGCACGAGTTTTTTTTAATTTTTATTTTTTGGCCATTTTTGCAGTTTTCGTCAATGGAAGCGTTATCTCAGTTTAACGATTTTTAAGCATTTTAATTTATTGCTATTTCCGCGCCCTTTTGCATTCGTTTTGTACTTTTTTCGGCATTACGCAGTTCTAACGTATCCTATTTTGCTATATTTAGCATTTGCACCAATTTTTCTAATTTTTATTTTTGGCCATTTTTTTACTTTTCGTCAATAGGGGGGTATTCTCAGTTTAGCGATTTTTAAGCATATTACTTTATTACTATTCTGCGTCCCTTTGCATTCGTTTTGTACATTTTTCGGCATTACGTAGTCCTAACGTATCATTTTGCAATATTTAGCATTTGCACCGGTTTAACTAATTTTTATTTTTTGGCCATTTTTGCAGTTTTCCTTACTAACCCCCCCCCGTATTCTCAGTTTAGCGATTTTTAAGAATTTTACATTATTGCTATTTCTGCGTCCCTTTGCATTCGTTTTGTAGATTTTTCGGCATTACGCAATTCCTACGTATCCTATTTTGCTATATTTAGCATTTGGTTCAGTTTAGTTAATGTTTATTTTTTGGCCATTTTTGCAGTTTTCATCAGTTTAGCGATTTTTAAGCATTTTACTTTATTGCTATTTCTGCGTCCCTTTGCATTCGTTTTGTAGATTTTTCGGCATTACGCAGTCCTAACGTATCATTTTGCAATATTTAGCATTTGCACCAGTTTTATTAATGTTTATTTTTTGGCCATTTTTGCAATTTTCCTTAATATTCTCTGTTTAGCGATTTTTAAGAATTTTACATTATTGCTATTTCTGTGTCCCTTTGCATCCGTTTTGTAGATTTTTCGGCATAACACAGTTCTTACGTATACTATTTTGCTATATTTAGAATTTGCACCAGTTTTTTTTTATTTTTTTTGGTCATTTTTGCATTTTTCGTCAATGGGAGAGTATTTTGAGTTTAGGGATTTTTAGGCATTTTACTTTATTGCTATTTCTTCGTCCCTTTGCTTTTCTTTTGTAGATTTTTCGGCATTACCCAGTTCTAACGTATCCTATTTTGCTATACTAAGTATTTGCACCAGTTTTTTTTAATTTTTGTTTTTTGGCCATTTTGGCAGTTTTCGTCAAGTTAGCGTTTTTAAATATTTTACTTTATTGCTACTTCTGCATCCCTTTGCTTTCCTTTTGTAGATTTTTCGGCATTACCCAGTTCTAACGAATCCTTTTGGCTATATTTTGCATTTGCACCAGTTTTTTTAATTTTTATGTTTTGGCCATTTTTGCAGTTTTCGATAATTGGGGGGGGGGGGTATTCTCAGTTTGTCGATTTTTAAGCATTTTAATTTATTGCCATTTTCTGCGTCCCTTTGCATTCGTTTTGTAGATTTTTCGGCATTACGCAGTTCTAACGTATCCTATTTTGCTATATGTTACATTTGCACCAGTTTTTTTAATTTTTATTTTTTGGCCATTTTTTTGCAGTTTTCGTCAATGGGGGGGTATTCTCAGTTTAGCAATTTTTAAGCATTTTACTTTATTGCTATTTCTGCATCCCTTTGCATTCGTTTTGTTGATTTTTCGGCATACGCAGTCCTAACGTATCCTAGTTTGCTATATTTAGCATTTGCACCGGATTTTTTAATTTTTATTTTTTGGTCATTTTTGGACTTTTCGTCAATGGCAGGGTATTCTCAGTTTAGCCATTTTTAAGCATTTTACTTTGTTGCTATTTCTGCGTCCCTTTGCATTCGATTTGTACATTTTTCGGCATTACGCAGTTCTAACGTATCCTATTTTGCTATAATTAGCATTTGCACCAGTTTTTTTAATTTTTATTTTTTGGCCATTTTTGCATTTTTCATCAATGGGGGGGGGGGTATTCTCAGTTTAGCGATTTTTACGCATTTTACTTTATTGCTATTTCTTCGTCCCTTTGCTTTCCTTTTGTAGATTTTTCGGCATTACGCAGTTCTAACGTATCCTATATTTCTATATGTAGCATTTGAACCAGTTTTTTTAATTTTTATTTTTTGGCCATTTTTGCAGTTTTCGTCAATGGGGGGGTATTCTCAGTTTAGCGATTTTTGAGCATTTTACTTTATTGCTATTTCTGCGTCCTTTTGCATTCGTTTTGTAGATATTTCGGCATTACGCAGCTCTAACGTATCCTATTTTTCTAAATGTAGCATTTGCACCAGTTTTTTAAATTTTTATTTTTTGGTCATTTTTGGACTTTTCGTCAATGGGGGGGGGGTATTCTCAGTTTAGCGATTTTTAAGCATTTTACTTTATTGCTATTTCTGCGTCCCTTTGCATTCGATTTGTAGATTTTTCGGCATTACGCAGTTCGAACGTATCCTATTTTGCCATAATTAGCATTTGCACCAGTTTTTTTTAATTTTTATTTTTTGGCCATTTTTGCACTTTTCGTCAATGGGGGAGCATTCTCAGTTTAGCGATTTTTAAGCATTTTACATTATTGCTATTTCTGCGTCCCTTTTCATTCGTTTTGTAGATTTTTTGGCATTTCGCAGTTCTAACGTATTCTATTTTGCTATATTAATATTTGCAATAGTTTTTTTTAATTTTTATTTTTTGTCCATTTTTGCACATTTCGTCAAGTTACCGATTTTTAAATAGTTTACTTTATTGCTACTTCTGCATCCCTTTGCTTTCCTGTTGTAGATTTTTCGGCATTACTAAGTTCTAACGTATCCTATTTTGCTGTGTGTAGCATTTGCACCATTTTTTTAATTTTTATTTTTTGGGCATTTTTGCAGTTTTCGTCAAGTTAGCGATTTTTAAGCATTTTACTTTATTGCTACTTCTTCATCCCTTTGCTTTCCTTTTGTAGATTTTTCGGCATTACGCAGTTCTAACGTATCCTATTTTGCTATATTTAGAATTTGCACGAGTTTTTTTTAATTTTTATTTTTGGCCATTTTTGCAGTTTTCGTCAATGGAGGCGTTATCTCAGTTTAACGATTTTTAAGCATTTTAATTTATTGCTATTTCCGCGCCCTTTTGCATTCGTTTTGTACATTTTTCGGCATTACGCAGTTCTAACGTATCCTATTTTGCTATATTTAGCATTTGCACCAATTTTTCTAATTTTTATTTTTGGCCATTTTTTTACTTTTCGTCAATAGGGGGGTATTCTCAGTTTAGCGATTTTTAAGCGTATTACTTTATTACTATTCTGCGTCCCTTTGCATTCGTTTTGTACATTTTTCGGCATTACGCAGTTCTAACGTATCCTATTTTGCTATATTTCACATTTGCACCAATTTTTCTAATTTTTATTTTTGGCCATTTTTTTACTTTTGTCAATGGGGGGGTATTCTCAGTTTAGCGATTTTTAAGCATATTACTTTATTGCTATTCTGTGTCCCTTTGCATTCGTTTTGTATATTTTTCGGCATTACGTAGTCCGCACGTATCATTTTGCAATATTTAGCATTTGCACCAGTTTTAATAATTTTTATTTTTTGGCCATTTTTGCAGTTTTCCTTAAACCCCCCCCCGTATTCTCAGTTTAGCGATTTTTAAGAATTTTACATTATTGCTATTTCTGCGTACCTTTGCATTCGTTTTGTAGATTTTTCGGCATTACGCAATTCTTACGTATCCTATTTTGTTATATTTAGCATTTGCTTCAGTTTACTTAATATTTATTTTTTGGCCATTTTTGCAGTTTTCATCAGTTTAGCGATTTTTAAGCATTTTACTTTATTGCTATTTCTGCGTCCCTTTGCATTCGTTTTGTAGATTTTTCGGCATTACGCAGTCCTATCGTATCATTTTGCAATATTTAGCATTTGCACCAGTTTTATTAATGTTTATTTTTTGGCCATTTTTGCAATTTTCCTTAATATTCTCAGTTTAGCGATTTTTAAGAATTATACATTATTGCTATTTCTGCGTCCCTTTGCATCCGTTTTGTAGATTTTTCGGCATTACACAGTTCTTACGTATACTATTTTGCTATATTTAGAATTTGCACCAGTTTTTTTATTTTTTTGGCCATTTTTGCATTTTTCGTCAATGGGAGGGTATTTTGAGTTTAGGGAGTTTTAGGCATTTTACTTTATTGCTATTTCTTCGTCCCTTTGCTTTCCTTTTGTAGATTTTTCGGCATTACCCAGTTCTAACGTATCCTATTTTGCTGTACTAAGCATTTGCACCAGTTTTTTTAATTTTTGTTTTTTGGCCATTTTGGCAGTTTTCGTCAAGTTAGCGTTTTTAAATATTTTACTTTATTGCTACTTCTGCATCCCTTTGCTTTCCTTTTGTAGATTTTTCGGCATTACCCAGTTCTAACGAATTCTTTTGGCTATATTTTGCATTTGCACCAGTTTTTTTAATTTTTATGTTTTGGCCATTTTTGCAGTTTTCGATAATTGGGCGGTGGGGGTATTCTCAGTTTGTCGATGTTTAAGCATTTTAATTTATTGCCATTTTCTGCGTCCCTTTGCATTCGTATTGTAGATTTTTCGGCATTACGCAGTTCTAACGTATCCTATTTTGCTATATGTTACATTTGCACCAGTTTTTTTAATTTTTATTTTTTGGCCATTTTTTTTGCAGTTTTCGTGAATGGGGGGGTATTCTCTGTTTAGCAATTTTTAAGCATTTTACTTTATTGCAATTTCTGCATCCCTTTGCATTCGTTTTGTTGATTTTTCGGCATACGCAGTCCTAACGTATCCTAGTTTGCTATATTTAGCATTTGCACCGGATTTTTTAATTTTTATTTTTTCGTCATTTTTGGACTTTTCGTCAATGGGAGGGTATTCTCAGTTTAGCGATTTTTAAGCATTTTACTTTATTGCTATTTCTGCGTCCCTTTGCATTCGATTTGTAGATTTTTCGGCATTACGCAGTTCTAACGTATCCTATTTTGCTATAATTAGCATTTGCACCAGTTTTTTTAATTTTTATTTTTTGGCCATTTTTGCATTTTTCATCAATGGGGGGGTATTCTCAGTTTAGCGATTTTTACGCATTTTACTTTATTGCTATTTCTTCGTCCCTTTGCTTTCCTTTTGTAGATTTTTCGGCGTTACGCAGTTCTAACGTATCCTATATTGCTATAATTAGCATTTGCACCAGTTTTTTTAATTTTTATTTTTTGGCCATTTTTGCACACTTCGTCAATGGGGGGGCATTCTCAGTTTAGCGATTTTTAAGCATTTTACATTATTGCTATTTCTGCGTCCCTTTTCATTCGTTTTGTAGATGTTTTGGCATTACGCAGCTCTAACGTATCCTAGTTTTCTAAATGTAGCATTTGCACCAGTTTTTTAAATTTTTTTTTTTTGGTCATTTTTGGACTTTTCGTCAATGGGGGGGTATTCTCAGTTTAGCGATTTTTAAGCATTTTACTTTATTGCTATTTCTGCGTCCCTTTGCATTCTTTTGTACATTTTTCGGCATTACGTAGTCCTAAAGTATCATTTTGCAATATTTAGCATTTGCACCAGTTTTACTAATTTTTATTTTTTGGCCATTTTTGCAGTTTTCGTTAAACCCCCCCCCCCCCGTATTCTCAGTTTAGCGATTTTTAAGAATTTTACATTATTGCTATTTCTGCGTACCTTTGCATTCGTTTTGTAGATTTTTCGGCATTACGCAATTCTTACGTATCCTATTTTGCTATATTTAGCATTTGCTTCAGTTTACTTAATATTTATTTTTTGGCCATTTTTGCAGTTTTCATCAGTTTAGCGATTTTTAAGCATTTTACTTTATTGCTATTTCTGCGTCCCTTTGCATACGTTTTGTAGATTTTTCGGCATTACGCAGTCCTAACGTATCATTTTGCAATATTTAGCAATTGCACCAGTTTTATTAATGTTTATTTTTTGGCCATTTTTGCAATTTTCCTTAATATTCTCAGTTTAGCGATTTTTAAGAATTATACATTATTGCTATTTCTGCGTCCCTTTGCATCCGTTTTGTAGATTTTTCGGCATTACACAGTTCTTACGTATACTATTTTGCTATATTTAGAATTTGCACAAGATTTTTTATTTTTTTTGGCCATTTTTGCATTTTTCGTCAATGGGAGGGTATTTTGAGTTTAGGGATTTTTAGGCATTTTACTTTATTGCTATTTCTTCGTCCCTTTGCTTTCCTTTTGTAGATTTTTCGGCATTACCCAGTTCTAACGTATCCTATTTTCTATACTAAGTATTTGCACCAGTTTTTTTTAATTTTTGTTTTTTGGCCATTTTGGCAGTTTTCGTCAAGTTAGCGTTTTTAAATATTTTACTTTATTGCTACTTCTGCATCCCTTTGCTTTCCTTTTGTAGATTTTTCGGCATTACCCAGTTCTAACGAATCCTTTTGGCTATATTTTGCATTTGCACCAGTTTTTTTAATTTTTATGTTTTGGCCATTTTTGCAGTTTTCGATAATTGGGGGGGGGTATTCTCAGTTTGTCGATTTTTAAGCATTTTAATTTATTGCCATTTTCTGCGTCCCTTTGCATTCGTATTGTAGATTTTTCGGCATTACGCAGTTCTAACGTATCCTATTTTGCTATATGTTACATTTGCACCAGTTTTTTTAATTTTTATTTTTTGGCCATTTTTTTGCAGTTTTCGTCAATGGGGGGGTATTCTCTGTTTAGCAATTTTTAAGCATTTTACTTTATTGCTATTTCTGCATCCCTTTGCATTCGTTTTGTTTATTTTTCGGCATACGCAGTCCTAACGTATCCTAGTTTGCTATATTTAGCATTTGCACCGGATTTTTTAATTTTTATTTTTTCGTCATTTTTGGACTTTTCGTCAATGGGAGGGTATTCTCAGTTTAGCGATTTTTAAGCATTTTACTTTATTGCTATTTCTGCGTCCCTTTGCATTCGATTTGTAGATTTTTCGGCATTACGCAGTTCTAACGTATCCTATTTTGCTATAATTAGCATTTGCACCAGTTTTTTTAATTTTTATTTTTTGGCCATTTTTGCATTTTTCATCAATGGGGGGGTATTCTCAGTTTAGCGATTTTTACGCATTTTACTTTATTGCTATTTCTTCGTCCCTTTGCTCTCCTTTTGTAGATTTTTCGGCATTACGCAGTTCTAACGTATCCTATATTGCTATATGTAGCATTTGAACCAGTTTTTTTAATTTTTATTTTTTGGCCATTTTTGCAGTTTTCGTCAATGGGGGGGTATTCTCAGTTTAGCGATTTTTGAGCATTTTACTTTATTGCTATTTCTGCGTCCCTTTGCATTCGTTTTGTAGATTTTTCGGCATTACGCAACTCTAACGTATCCTAGTTTTCTAAATGTAGCATTTGCACCAGTTTTTTAAATTTTTATTTTTTGGTCATTTTTGGACTTTTCGTCAATGGGGGGGTATTCTCAGTTTAGCGATTTTTAAGCATTTTACTTTATTGCTATTTCTGCGTCCCTTTGCATTCGATTTGTAGATTTTTCGGCATTACGCATTTCGAACGTATCCTATTTTGCTATAATTAGCATTTGCACCGGATTTTTTAATTTTTATTTTTTGGTCATTTTTGGACTTTTCGTCAATGGCAGGGTATTCTCAGTTTAGCGATTTTTAAGCATTTTACTTTATTGCTATTTCTGCATCCCTTTGCATTCGTTTTGTTGATTTTTCGGCATACGCAGTCCTAACGTATCCTAGTTTGCTATATTTAGCATTTGCACCGGGTTTTTTAATTTTTATTTTTTGGTCATTTTTGGAATTTTCGTCAATGGGAGGGTATTCTCAGTTTAGCGATTTTTAAGCATTTTACTTTATTGCTATTTCTGCGTCCCTTTGCATTCGATTTGTACATTTTTCGGCATTACGCAGTTCTAACGTATCCTATATTGCTATATGTAGCATTTGCACCAGTTTTTTTAATTTTTATTTTTTGGTCATTTTTGGACTTTTCGTCAGTGGGGGGGTATTCTCAGTTTAGCGATTTTTAAGCATTTTACTTTATTGCTATTTCTGCGTCCCTTTGCATTCGATTTGTACATTTTTCGGCATTACGCAGTTCTAACGTATCCTATTTTGCTATATTTAGCATTTGCACCAGTTTTTTTACTTTTTATTTTTTGGCCATTTTTGTACTTTTTGTCAATGGTGGGGGATTCTCAATTTCATTTTCTCTCATTTTACTTTATTGCTATTTCTGCGTCCCTTTGCATTCGTTTTGCAGATTATTCGGCATTACGCAGTTCTAACGTATTCTATTTTGCTATATGTAGCATTTGCACCAGTTTTTTTAATTTTTATTTTTTGGCCATTTTTGTACTTTTCGTCAATGGTGGGGGATTCTCAATTTCATTTTCTCTCATTTTACTTTATTGCTATTTCTGCGTCCCTTTGCATTCGATATGTAGATTTTTCGGCATTACGCAGTTCTAATGTATCCTATTTTGCTATAATTAGCATTTGCAACAGTTTTTTTAATTTTTATTTTTTGGCCATTTTTGCATTTTTCATCAATGGGGGGGTATTCTCAGTTTAGCGATTTTTACGCATTTTACTTTATTGCTATTTCTTCGTCCCTTTGCTTTCCTTTTGTAGATTTTTCGGCATTACGCAGTTCTAACGTATCCTATAATGCTATATGTAGCATTTGAACCAGTTTTTTTAATTTTTATTTTTTGGCCATTTTTGCAGTTTTCGTCAATGGGGGGGTATTCTCAGTTTAGCGATTTTTGAGGATTTTACTTTATTGCTATTTCTGCGTCCCTATGCATTCGTTTTGTAGATTTTTCGGCATTACGCAGTTCTAACGTATCCTATTTCACTATATGTAACATTTGCACCAGTTTTTTTAATTTTTATTTTTTGGCCATTTTTGCACCTTTCGTCAATAGGGGGGGGATTCTCATTTTCATTTTCGCACATTTTACTTTATTGCTATTTCTGCGTCCCTTTGCATTCGTTTTGTAGATTATTCGGCAATACGCAATTCTAACGTATTCTATTTTGCTATATGTAGCATTTGCACCATTTTTTTTAATTTTTATTTTTTGCCATTTTTGCAGTTTTCGTCAATGGGGGATATTCTCAGTTTAGGGATTTTTACCCATTTTACTTTATTGCTATTTATTCGTCCCTTTGCTTTCCTTTTGTAGATTTTTCGGCATTACCCAGTTCTAACGTATCCTATTTTGCTATACTAAGTATTTGCAACAGTTTTTTTTTAATTTTTGTTTTTTGGCCATTTTGGCAGTTTTCGTCAAGTTAGCGTTTTTAAATATTTTACTTTATTGCTACTTCTGCATCCCTTTGCTTTCCTTTTGTAGATTTTTCGGCATTACGCAATTCTTACGTATCCTATTTTGCTATATTTAGCATTTGCTTCAGTTTACTTAATATTTATTTTTTGGCCATTTTTGCAGTTTTCATCAGTTTAGCGATTTTTAAGCGTTTTACTTTATTGCTATTTCTGCGTCCCTTTGCATCCGTTTTGTAGATTTTTCGGCATTACACAGTTCTTACGTATACTATTTTGCTATATTTAGAATTTGCACCAGTTTTTTTATTTTTTTGGCCATTTTTGCATTTTTCGTCAATGGGAGGGTATTTTGAGTTTAGGGATTTTTAGGCATTTTACTTTATTGCTATTTCTTCGTCCCTTTGCTGTCCTTTTGTAGATTTTTCGGCATTACCCAGTTCTAACGTATCCTATTTTGCTATACTAAGTATTTGCACCAGTTTTTTTTAATTTTTTGTTTTTTGGCATTTTGGCAGTTTTCGTCAAGTTAGCGTTTTTAAATATTTTACTTTATTGCTACTTCTGCATCCCTTTGCTTTCCTTTTGTAGATTTTTCGGCATTACCCAGTTCTAACGAATCCTTTTGGCTATATTTTGCATTTGCACCAGTTTTATTAATTTTTATGTTTTGGCCATTTTTGCAGTTTTCGATAATTGGGGGGGGGGGTATTCTCAGTTTGTCGATTTTTAAGCATTTTAATTTATTGCCATTTTCTGCGTCCCTTTGCATTCGTTTTGTAGATTTTTCGGCATTACGCAGTTCTAACGTATCCTATTTTGCTATATGTTACACTTGCACCAGTTTTTTTAATTTTTATTTTTTGGCCATTTTTTTGCAGTTTTCGTCAATGGGGGGGTATTCTCAGTTTAGCAATTTTTAAGCATTTTACTTTATTGCTATTTCTGCATCCCTTTGCATTCGTTTTGTTGATTTTTCGGCATACCCAGTCCTAACGTATCCTAGTTTGCTATATTTAGCATTTGCACCGGATTTTTTAATTTTTATTTTTTGGTCATTTTTGGACTTTTCGTCAATGGGAGGGTATTTTCAGTTTAGCGATTTTTAAGCATTTTACTTTATTGCTATTTCTGCGTCCCTTTGCATTAGATTTGTAGATTTTTCGGCATTACGCAGTTCTAATGTATCCTATTTTGCTATAATTAGTATTTGCAACAGTTTTTTTAATTTTTATTTTTTGGCCATTTTTGCATTTTTCATCAATGGGGGGGTATTCTCAGTTTAGCGATTTTTACGCATTTTACTTTAATGCTATTACTTCGTCCCTTTGCTTTCCTTTTGTAGATTTTTCGGCATTACGCAGTTCTAACGTATCCTATAAAGCTATATGTAGCATTTGAACCAGTTTTTTTAATTTTTATTTTTTGGACATTTTTGCAGTTTTCGTCAATGGGGGGGTATTCTCAGTTTAGCGATTTTTGAACATTTTACTTTATTGCTATTTCTGCGTCCCTATGCATTCGTTTTGTAGATTTTTCGGCATTACGCAGTTCTAACGTATCATATTTCACTATATGTAACATTTGCACCAGTTTTTTTAATTTTTATTTTTTGGCCATTTTTGCACCTTTCGTCAATAGGGGGGGATTCTCATTTTCGTTTTCGCTCATTTTACTTTATTGCTATTTCTGCGTCCCTTTGCATTCGTTTTGTAGATTATTCGGCATTACGCAATTCTAACGTATTCTATTTTGCTATATGTAGCATTTGCACCAGTTTTTTTAATTTTTATTTTTTGCCATTTTTGCAGTTTTCGTCAATGGGGGGGTATTCTCAGTTTAGCGATTTTTGAGCATTTTACTTTATTGCTATTTCTGCGTCCCTATGCATTCGTTTTGTAGATTTTTCGGCATTACGCAGTTCTAACGTATCCTATTTCACTATATGTAACATTTGCACCAGTTTTTTTAATTTTTATTTTTTGGCCATTTTTGCACCTTTCGTCAATAGGGGGGGATTCTCATTTTCATTTTCGCTCATTTTACTTTATTGCTATTTCTGCGTCCCTTTGCATTCGTTTTGCAGATTATTCGGCATTACGCAGTTCTAACGTATTCTATTTTGCTATATGTAGCATTTGCACCAGTTTTTTTAATTTTTATTTTTTGGCCATTTTTGTACTTTTCGTCAATGGTGGGGGATTCTCAATTTCATTTTCTCTCATTTTACTTTATTGCTATTTCTGCGTCCCTTTGCATTCGATTTGTAGATTTTTCGGCATTACGCAGTTCTAATGTATCCTATTTTGCTATAATTAGCATTTGCAACAGTTTTTTAATTTTTATTTTTTGGCCATTTTTGCATTTTTCATCAATGGGGGGGTATTCTCAGTTTAGCGATTTTTACGCATTTTACTTTATTGCTATTACTTCGTCCCTTTGCTTTGCTTTTGTAGATTTTTCGGCATTTCGCAGTTCTAACGTATCCTATAATGCTATATGTAGCATTTGAACCAGTTTTTTTAATTTTTATTTTTTGGCCATTTTTGCAGTTTTCGTCAATGGGGGGGTATTCTCAGTTTAGCGATTTTTGAGCATTTTACTTTATTGCTATTTCTGCGTCCCTATGCATTGGTTTTGTAGTTTTTTCGGCATTACGCAGTTCTAACGTATCCTATTTCACTATATGTAACATTTGCACCAGTTTTTTTAATTTTTATTTTTTGGCCATTTTTGCACCTTTCGTCAATAGGGGGGGATTCTCATTTTCATTTTCGCTCATTTTACTTTTTTGCTATTTCTGCGTCCCTTTGCATTCGTTTTGTAGATTATTCGGCATTACGCAATTCTAACGTATTCTATTTTGCTATATGTAGCTTTGCACCAGTTTTTTTAATTTTTATTTTTTGCCATTTTTGCAGTTTTCGTCAATGGGGGATATTCTCAGTTTAGGGATTTTTACCCATTTTACTTTATTGCTATTTATTCGTCCCTTTGCTTTCCTTTTGTAGATTTTTCGGCATTACCCAGTTCTAACGTATCCTATTTTGCTATACTAAGTATTTGCACCAGTTTTTTTTTAATTTTTGTTTTTTGGCCATTTTGGCAGTTTTCGTCAAGTTAGCGTTTTTAAATATTTTACTTTATTGCTACTTCTGCATCCCTTTGCTTTCCTTTTGTAGATTTTTCGGCATTACCCAGTTCTAACGAATCCTTTTGGCTATATTTTGCATTTGCACCAGTTTTATTAATTTTTATGTTTTGGCCATTTTTGCAGTTTTCGATAATTGGGGGGGGGGGTATTCTCAGTTTGTCGATTTTTAAGCATTTTAATTTATTGCCATTTTCTGCGTCCCTTTGCATTCGTTTTGTAGATTTTTCGGCATTACGCAGTTTTAACGTATCCTATTTTGCTATATGTTACATTTGCCCCAGTTTTTTTAATTTTTATTTTTTGGCCATTTTTTTGCAGTTTTCGTCAATGGGGGGGTATTCTCAGTTTAGCAATTTTTAAGCATTTTACTTTATTGCTATTTCTGCATCCCTTTGCATTCGTTTTGTTGATTTTTCGGCATACGCAGTCCTAACGTATCCTAGTTTGCTATATTTAGCATTTGCACCGGATTTTTTAATTTTTATTTTTTGGTCATTTTTGGACTTTTCGTCAATGGGAGGGTATTCTCAGTTTAGCGATTTTTAAGCATTTTACTTTATTGCTATTTCTGCGTCCCTTTGCATTCGATTTGTACATTTTTCGGCATTACGCAGTTCTAACGTATCCTATATTGCTATATGTAGCATTTGCACCAGTTTTTTTAATTTTTATTTTTTGGTCATTTTTGGACTTTTCGTCAGTGGGGGGGTATTCTCAGTTTAGCGATTTTTAAGCATTTTACTTTAATGCTATTTTTGCGTCCCTTTGCATTCGATTTGTAGATTTTTCGGCATTACGTAGTTCTAACGTATCCTATTTTGCTATGTTTAGCATTTGCACCAGTTTTTTTAATTTTTATTTTTTGGCCATTTTTGTACTTTTCGTCAATGGTGGGGGATTCTCAATTTCATTTTCTCTCATTTTACTTAATTGCTATTTCTGCGTCCCTTTGCATTCGTTTTGCAGATTATTCGGCATTACGCAGTTCTAACGTATTCTATTTTGCTATATGTAGCATTTGCACCAGTTTTTTTAATTTTTATTTTTTGGCCATTTTTGTACTTTTCGTCAATGGTGGGGGATTCTCAATTTCATTTTCTCTCATTTTACTTTATTGCTATTTCTGCGTCTCTTTGCATTTGATTTGTAGATTTTTCGGCATTACGCAGTTCTAATGTACCCTATTTTGCTATAATTAGTATTTGCATCAGTTTTTTTAATTTTTATTTTTTGGCCATTTTTGCATTTTTCATCAATGGGGGGGTATTCTCAGTTTAGCGATTTTTACGCATTTTACTTTATTGCTATTACTTCGTCCCTTTGCTTTCCTTTTGTAGATTTTTCGGCATTACGCAGTTCTAACGTATCCTATAAAGCTATATGTAGCATTTGAACCAGTTTTTTTAATTTTTATTTTTTGGACATTTTTGCAGTTTTCGTCAATGGGGGGGTATTCTCAGTTTAGCGATTTTTGAGCATTTTACTTTATTGCTATTTCTGCGTCCCTATGCATTCGTTTTGTAGATTTTTCGGCATTACGCAGTTCTAACGTATCCTATTTCACTATATGTAACATTTGCACCAGTTTTTTTAATTTTTATTTTTTGGCCATTTTTGCAGCTTTCGTCAATAGGGGGGGATTCTCATTTTCGTTTTCGCTCATTTTACTTTATTGCTATTTCTGCGTCCCTTTGCATTCGTTTTGTAGATTATTCGGCATTACGCAATTCTAACGTATTCTATTTTGCTATATGTAGCATTTGCACCAGTTTTTTTAATTTTTATTTTTTGCCATTTTTGCAGTTTTCGTCAATGGGGGGGTATTCTCAGTTTAGCGATTTTTGAGCATTTTACTTTATTGCTATTTCTGCGTCCCTATGCATTCGTTTTGTAGATTTTTCGGCATTACGCAGTTCTAACGTATCCTATTTCACTATATGTAACATTTGCACCAGTTTTTTTAATTTTTATTTTTTGGCCATTTTTGCACCTTTCGTCAATAGGGGGGGATTCTCATTTTCATTTTCGCTCATTTTACTTTATTGCTATTTCTGCGTCCCTTTGCATTCGTTTTGTAGGTTATTCGGCATTACGCAATTCTAACGTTTTCTATTTTGCTATATGTAGCATTTGCACCAGTTTTTTTAATTTTTATTTTTTGCCATTTTTGCTGTTTTCGTCAATGGGGGATATTCTCAGTTTAGGGATTTTTACCCATTTTACTTTATTGCTATTTATTCGTCCCTTTGCTTTCCTTTTGGAGATTTTTCGGCATTACCCAGTTCTAACGTATCCTATTTTGCTATACTAAGTATTTGCACCAGTTTTTTTTAATTTTTGTTTTTTGGCCATTTTGGCAGTCTTCGTCAAGTTAGCGTTTTTAAATATTTTACTTTATTGCTTCTTCTGCATCCCTTTGCTTTACTTTTGTAGATTTTTCGGCATTACCCAGTTCTAACGAATCCTTTTGGCTATATTTTGCATTTGCACCAGTTTTATTAATTTTTATGTTTTGGCCATTTTTGCAGTTTTCGATAATTGGGGGGGGTATTCTCAGTTTGTCGATTTTTAAGCATTTTAATTTATTGCCATTTTCTGCGTCCCTTTGCATTCGTTTTGTAGATTTTTCGGCATTACGCAGTTTTAACGTATCCTATTTTGCTATATGTTACATTTGCACCAGTTTTTTTAATTTTTATTTTTTGGCCATTTTTTTGCAGTTTTCGTCAATGGGGGGGTATTCTCAGTTTAGCAATTTTTAAGCATTTTACTTTATTGCTATTTCTGCATCCCTTTGCATTCGTTTTGTTGATTTTTCGGCATACGCAGTCCTAACGTATCCTAGTTTGCTATATTTAGCATTTGCACCGGATTTTTTAATTTTTATTTTTTGGTCATTTTTGGACTTTTCGTCAATGGGAGGGTATTCTCAGTTTAGCGATTTTTAAGCATTTTACTTTATTGCTATTTCTGCGTCCCTTTGCATTCGATTTGTACATTTTTCGGCATTACGTAGTTCTAACGTATCCTATTTTGCTATATTTAGCATTTGCACCAGTTTTTTTAATTTTTATTTTTTGGCCATTTTTGTACTTTTCGTCAATGGTGGGGGATTCTCAATTTCATTTTCTCTCATTTTACTTAATTGCTATTTCTGCGTCCCTTTGCATTCGTTTTGCAGATTATTCGGCATTCCGCAGTTCTAACGTATTCTATTTTGCTATATGTAGCATTTGCACCAGTTTTTTTAATTTTTATTTTTTGGCCATTTTTGTACTTTTCGTCAATGGTGGGGGATTCTCAATTTCATTTTCTCTCATTTTACTTTATTGCTATTTCTGCGTCTCTTTGCATTTGATTTGTAGATTTTTCGGCATTACGCAGTTCTAATGTATCCTATTTTGCTATAATTAGTATTTGCATCAGTTTTTTTAATTTTTATTTTTTGGCCATTTTTGCATTTTTCATCAATGGGGGGGTATTCTCAGTTTAGCGATTTTTACGCATTTTACTTTATTGCTATTACTTCGTCCCTTTGCTTTCCTTTTGTAGATTTTTCGGCATTACGCAGTTCTAACGTATCCTATTTCACTATATGTAACATTTGCACCAGTTTTTTTAATTTTTATTTTTTGGCCATTTTTGCACCTTTCGTCAATAGGGGGGGATTCTCATTTTCGTTTTCGCTCATTTTACTTTATTGCTATTTCTGCGTCCCTTTGCATTCGTTTTGTAGATTATTCGGCATTACGCAATTCTAACGTATTCTATTTTGCTATATGTAGCATTTGCACCAGTTTTTTTAATTTTTATTTTTTGCCATTTTTGCAGTTTTCGTCAATGGGGGGGGGGGTATTCTCAGTTTAGCGATTTTTGAGCATTTTACTTTATTGCTATTTCTGCGTCCCTATGCATTCGTTTTGTAGATTTTTCGGCATTACGCAGTTCTAACGTATCCTATTTCACTATATGTAACATTTGCACCAGTTTTTTTAATTTTTATTTTTTGGCCATTTTTGCACCTTTCGTCAATAGGGGGGGATTCTCATTTTCATTTTCGCTCATTTTACTTTATTGCTATTTCTGCGTCCCTTTGCATTCGTTTTGTAGGTTATTCGGCATTACGCAATTCTAACGTATTCTATTTTGCTATATGTAGCATTTGCACCAGTTTTTTTAATTTTTATTTTTTGCCATTTTTGCAGTTTTCGTCAATGGGGGATATTCTCAGTTTAGGGATTTTTACCCATTTTACTTTATTGCTATTTATTCGTCCCTTTGCTTTCCTTTTGTAGATTTTTCGGCATTACCCAGTTCTAACGTATCCTATTTTGCTATACTAAGTATTTGCAACAGTTTTTTTTTAATTTTTGTTTTTTGGCCATTTTGGCAGTTTTCGTCAAGTTAGCGTTTTTAAATATTTTACTTTATTGCTACTTCTGCATCCCTTTGCTTTCCTTTTGTAGATTTTTCGGCATTACGCAATTCTTACGTATCCTATTTTGCTATATTTAGCATTTGCTTCAGTTTACTTAATATTTATTTTTTGGCCATTTTTGCAGTTTTCATCAGTTTAGCGATTTTTAAGCGTTTTACTTTATTGCTATTTCTGCGTCCCTTTGCATCCGTTTTGTAGATTTTTCGGCATTACACAGTTCTTACGTATACTATTTTGCTATATTTAGAATTTGCACCAGTTTTTTTATTTTTTTGGCCATTTTTGCATTTTTCGTCAATGGGAGGGTATTTTGAGTTTAGGGATTTTTAGGCATTTTACTTTATTGCTATTTCTTCGTCCCTTTGCTGTCCTTTTGTAGATTTTTCGGCATTACCCAGTTCTAACGTATCCTATTTTGCTATACTAAGTATTTGAACCAGTTTTTTTTAATTTTTTGTTTTTTGGCATTTTGGCAGTTTTCGTCAAGTTAGCGTTTTTAAATATTTTACTTTATTGCTACTTCTGCATCCCTTTGCTTTCCTTTTGTAGATTTTTCGGCATTACCCAGTTCTAACGAATCCTTTTGGCTATATTTTGCATTTGCACCAGTTTTATTAATTTTTATGTTTTGGCCATTTTTGCAGTTTTCGATAATTGGGGGTGGGGTATTCTCAGTTTGTCGATTTTTAAGCATTTTAATTTATTGCCATTTTCTGCGTCCCTTTGCATTCGTTTTGTAGATTTTTCGGCATTACGCAGTTCTAACGTATCCTATTTTGCTATATGTTACACTTGCACCAGTTTTTTTAATTTTTATTTTTTGGCCATTTTTTTGCAGTTTTCGTCAATGGGGGGGTATTCTCAGTTTAGCAATTTTTAAGCATTTTACTTTATTGCTATTTCTGCATCCCTTTGCATTCGTTTTGTTGATTTTTCGGCATACCCAGTCCTAACGTATCCTAGTTTGCTATATTTAGCATTTGCACCGGATTTTTTAATTTTTATTTTTTGGTCATTTTTGGACTTTTCGTCAATGGGAGGGTATTCTCAGTTTAGCGATTTTTAAGCATTTTACTTTATTGCTATTTCTGCGTCCCTTTGCATTCGATTTGTAGATTTTTCGGCATTACGCAGTTCTAATGTATCCTATTTTGCTATAATTAGTATTTGCAACAGTTTTTTTAATTTTTATTTTTTGGCCATTTTTGCATTTTTCATCAATGGGGGGGTATTCTCAGTTTAGCGATTTTTACGCATTTTACTTTAATGCTATTACTTCGTCCCTTTGCTTTCCTTTTGTAGATTTTTCGGCATTACGCAGTTCTAACGTATCCTATAAAGCTATATGTAGCATTTGAACCAGTTTTTTTAATTTTTATTTTTTGGACATTTTTGCAGTTTTCGTCAATGGGGGGGTATTCTCAGTTTAGCGATTTTTGAGCATTTTACTTTATTGCTATTTCTGCGTCCCTATGCATTCGTTTTGTAGATTTTTCGGCATTACGCAGTTCTAACGTATCATATTTCACTATATGTAACATTTGCACCAGTTTTTTTAATTTTTATTTTTTGGCCATTTTTGCACCTTTCGTCAATAGGGGGGGATTCTCATTTTCGTTTTCGCTCATTTTACTTTATTGCTATTTCTGCGTCCCTTTGCATTCGTTTTGTAGATTATTCGGCATTACGCAATTCTAACGTATTCTATTTTGCTATATGTAGCATTTGCACCAGTTTTTTTAATTTTTATTTTTTGCCATTTTTGCAGCTTTCGTCAATGGGGGGGTATTCTCAGTTTAGCGATTTTTGAGCATTTTACTTTATTGCTATTTCTGCGTCCCTATGCATTCGTTTTGTAGATTTTTCGCCATTACGCAGTTCTAACGTATCCTATTTCACTATATGTAACATTTGCACCAGTTTTTTTAATTTTTATTTTTTGGCCATTTTTGCACCTTTCGTCAATAGGGGGGGATTCTCATTTTCATTTTCGCTCATTTTACTTTATTGCTATTTCTGCGTCCCTTTGCATTCGTTTTGCAGATTATTCGGCATTACGCAGTTCTAACGTATTCTATTTTGCTATATGTAGCATTTGCACCAGTTTTTTTAATTTTTATTTTTTGGCCATTTTTGTACTTTTCGTCAATGGTGGGGGATTCTCAATTTCATTTTCTCTCATTTTACTTTATTGCTATTTCTGCGTCCCTTTGCATTCGATTTGTAGATTTTTCGGCATTACGCAGTTCTAATGTATCCTATTTTGCTATAATTAGCATTTGCAACAGTTTTTTTAATTTTTATTTTTTGGCCATTTTTGCATTTTTCATCAATGGGGGGGTATTCTCAGTTTAGCGATTTTTACGCATTTTACTTTATTGCTATTACTTCGTCCCTTTGCTTTCCTTTTGTAGATTTTTCGGCATTTCCCAGTTCTAACGTATCCTATAATGCTATATGTAGCATTTGAACCAGTTTTTTTAATTTTTATTTTTTGGCCATTTTTGCAGTTTTCGTCAATGGGGGGGTATTCTCAGTTTAGCGATTTTTGAGCATTTTACTTTATTGCTATTTCTGCGTCCCTATGCATTCGTTTTGTAGTTTTTTCGGCATTACGCAGTTCTAACGTATCCTATTTCACTATATGTAACATTTGCACCAGTTTTTTTAATTTTTATTTTTTGGCCATTTTTGCACCTTTCGTCAATAGGGGGGGATTCTCATTTTCATTTTCGCTCATTTTACTTTTTTGCTATTTCTGCGTCCCTTTGCATTCGTTTTGTAGATTATTCGGCATTACGCAATTCTAACGTATTCTATTTTGCTATATGTAGCTTTGCACCAGTTTTTTTAATTTTTATTTTTTGGCCATTTTTTTGCAGTTTTCGTCAATGGTGGGGATTTTTCGGCATACGCAGTCCTAACGTATCCTAGTTTGCTATATTTAGCATTTGCACCGGATTTTTTAATTTTTATTTTTTGGTCATTTTTGGACTTTTCGTCAATGGGAGGGTATTCTCAGTTTAGCGATTTTTAAGCATTTTACTTTATTGCTATTTCTGCGTCCCTTTGCATTCGATTTGTAGATTTTTCGGCATTACGCAGTTCTAACGTATCCTATTTTGCTATATTTAGCATTTGCACGAGTTTTTTTAATTTTTATTTTTTGGCCATTTTTGTACTTTTCGTCAATGGTGGGGGATTCTCAATTTCATTTTCTCTCATTTTACTTTATTGCTATTTCTGCGTCCCTTTGCATTCGTTTTGCAGATTATTCGGCATTACGCAGTTCTAACGTATTCTATTTTGCTATATGTAGCATTTGCACCAGTTTTTTTAATTTTTATTTTTTGGCCATTTTTGTACTTTTCGTCAATGGTGGGGGATTCTCAATTTCATTTTCTCTCATTTTACTTTATTGCTATTTCTGCGTCCCTTTGCATTCGATTTGTAGATTTTTCGGCATTACGCAGTTCTAATGTATCCTATTTTGCTATAATTAGCATTTGCAACAGTTTTTTTAATTTTTATTTTTTGGCCATTTTTGCATTTTTCATCAATGGGGGGGTATTCTCAGTTTAGCGATTTTTGAGCATTTTACTTTATTGATATTTCTGCGTCCCTATGCATTCGTTTTGTAGATTTTTCGGCATTACGCAGTTCTAACGTATCCTATTTCACTATATGTAACATTTGCACCAGTTTTTTTAATTTTTATTTTTTGGCCATTTTTGCACCTTTCGTCAATAGGGGGGGATTCTCATTTTCGTTTTCGCTCATTTTACTTTATTGCTATTTCTGCGTCCCTTTGCATTCGTTTTGTAGATTATTCGGCATTACGCAATTCTAACGTATTCTATTTTGCTATATGTAGCATTTGCACCAGTTTTTTTAATTTTTATTTTTTGCCATTTTTGCAGTTTTCGTCAATGGGGGATATTCTCAGTTTAGTGATTTTTACCCATTTTACTTTATTGCTATTTATTCGTCCCTTTGCTTTCCTTTTGTAGATTTTTCGGCATTACCCAGTTCTAACGTATCCTATTTTGCTATACTAAGTATTTGCACCAGTTTTTTTTAATTTTTGTTTTTTGGCCATTTTGGCAGTTTTCGTCAAGTTAGCGTTTTTAAATATTTTACTTTATTGCTACTTCTGCATCCCTTTGCTTTCCTTTTGTAGATTTTTCGGCATTACCCAGTTCTAACGAATCCTTTTGGCTATATTTTGCATTTGCACCAGTTTTATTAATTTTTATGTTTTGGCCATTTTTGCAGTTTTCGATAATTGGGGGGGGGTATTCTCAGTTTGTCGATTTTTAAGCATTTTAATTTATTGCCATTTTCTGCGTCCCTTTGCATTCGTTTTGTAGATTTTTCGGCATTACGCAGTTTTAACGTATCCTATTTTGCTATATGTTACATTTGCACCAGTTTTTTTAATTTTTATTTTTTGGCCATTTTTTTGCAGTTTTCGTCAATGGGGGGGGTATTCTCAGTTTAGCAATTTTTAAGCATTTTACTTTATTGCTATTTCTGCATCCCTTTGCATTCGTTTTGTTGATTTTTCGGCATACGCAGTCCTAACGTATCCTAGTTTGCTATATTTAGCATTTGCACCGGATTTTTTAATTTTTATTTTTTGGTCATTTTTGGACTTTTCGTCAATGGGAGGGTATTCTCAGTTTAGCGATTTTTAAGCATTTTACTTTATTGCTATTTCTGCGTCCCTTTGCATTCGATTTGTACATTTTTCGGCATTACGCAGTTCTAACGTATCCTATATTGCTATATGTAGCATTTGCACCAGTTTTTTTAATTTTTATTTTTTGGCCATTTTTGTACTTTTCGTCAATGGTGGGGGATTCTCAATTTCATTTTCTCTCATTTTACTTTATTGCTATTTCTGCGTCCCTTTGCATTCGATTTGTAGATTTTTCGGCATTACGCAGTTCTAATGTATCCTATTTTGCTATAATTAGCATTTGCAACAGTTTTTTTAATTTTTTGGCCATTTTTGCATTTTTCATCAATGGGGGGGTATTCTCAGTTTAGCGATTTTTACGCATTTTACTTTATTGCTATTACTTCGTCCCTTTGCTTTCCTTTTGTAGACTTTTCGGCATTACGCAGTTCTAACGTATCCTATAATGCTATATGTAGCATTTGAACTAGTTTTTTTAATTTTTATTTTTTGGCCATTTTTGCAGTTTTCGTCAATGGGGGGGTATTCTCAGTTTAGCGATTTTTGAGCATTTTACTTTATTGCTATTTCTGCGTCCCTATGCATTCGTTTTGTAGATTTTTCGGCATTACGCAGTTCTAACGTATCCTATTTCACTATATGTAACATTTGCACCAGTTTTTTTAATTTTTATTTTTTGGCCATTTTTGCACCTTTCGTCAATAGGGGGGATTCTCATTTTCATTTTCGCTCATTTTACTTTATTGCTATTTCTGCGTCCCTTTGCATTCGTTTTGTAGATTATTCGGCATTACGCAATTCTAACGTATTCTATTTTGCTATATGTAGCATTTGCACCAGTTTTTTTAATTTTTATTTTTTGCCATTTTTGCAGTTTTCGTCAATGGGGGATATTCTCAGTTTAGGGATTTTTACCCATTTTACTTTATTGCTATTTATTCGTCCCTTTGCTTTCCTTTTGTAGATTTTTCGGCATTACCCAGTTCTAACGTATCCTATTTTGCTATACTAAGTATTTGCACCAGTTTTTTTTAATTTTTGTTTTTTGGCCATTTTGGCAGTTTTCGTCAAGTTAGCGTTTTTAAATATTTTACTTTATTGCTACTTCTGCATCCCTTTGCTTTCCTTTTGTAGATTTTTCGGCATTACCCAGTTCTAACGAATCCTTTTGGCTATATTTTGCATTTGCACCAGTTTTATTAATTTTTATGTTTTGGCCATTTTTGCAGTTTTCGATAATTGGGGGGGGGTATTCTCAGTTTGTCGATTTTTAAGCATTTTAATTTATTGCCATTTTCTGCGTCCCTTTGCATTCGTTTTGTAGATTTTTCGGCATTACGCAGTTCTAACGTATCCTATTTTGCTATATGTTACATTTGCACCAGTTTTTTTAATTTTTATTTTTTGGCCATTTTTTTGCAGTTTTCGTCAATGGGGGGGTATTCTCAGTTTAGCAATTTTTAAGCATTTTACTTTATTGCTATTTCTGCATCCCTTTGCATTCGTTTTGTTGATTTTTCGGCATACGCAGTCCTAACGTATCCTAGTTTGCTATATTTAGCATTTGCACCGGATTTTTTAATTTTTATTTTTTGGCCATTTTTGGACTTTTCGTCAGTGGGGAGGTATTCTCAGTTTAGCGATTTTTAAGCATTTTACTTTATTGCTATTTCTGCGTCCCTTTGCATTCGATTTGTAGATTTTTCGGCATTACGCAGTTCTAACGTATCCTATTTTGCTATATTTAGCATTTGCACGAGTTTTTTTAATTTTTATTTTTTGGCCATTTTTGTACTTTTCGTCAATGGTGGGGGATTCTCAATTTCATTTTCTCTCATTTTACTTTATTGCTATTTCTGCGTCCCTTTGCATTCGTTTTGCAGATTATTCGGCATTACGCAGTTCTAACGTATTCTATTTTGCTATATGTAGCATTTGCACCAGTTTTTTTAATTTTTATTTTTTGGCCATTTTTGTACTTTTCGTCAATGGTGGGGGATTCTCAATTTCATTTTCTCTCATTTTACTTTATTGCTATTTCTGCGTCCCTTTGCATTCGATTTGTAGATTTTTCGGCATTACGCAGTTCTAATGTATCCTATTTTGCTATATTTAGCATTTGCACCAGTTTTTTTAATTTTTATTTTTTGGCCATTTTTGTACTTTTCGTCAATGGTGGGGGATTCTCAATTTCATTTTCTCTCATTTTACTTAATTGCTATTTCTGCGTCCCTTTGCATTCGTTTTGCAGATTATTCGGCATTACGCAGTTCTAACGTATTCTATTTTGCTATATGTAGCATTTGCACCAGTTTTTTTAATTTTTATTTTTTGGCCATTTTTGTACTTTTCGTCAATGGTGGGGGATTCTCAATTTCATTTTCTCTCATTTTACTTTATTGCTATTTCTGCGTCTCTTTGCATTTGATTTGTAGATTTTTCGGCATTACGCAGTTCTAATGTCTCCTATTTTGCTATAATTAGTATTTGCATCAGTTTTTTTAATTTTTATTTTTTGGCCATTTTTGCATTTTTCATCAATGGTGGGGGATTCTCAATTTCATTTTCTCTCATTTTACTTTATTGCTATTTCTGCGTCCCTTTGCATTCGTTTTGCAGATTATTCGGCATTACGCAGTTCTAACGTATTCTATTTTGCTATATGTAGCATTTGCACCAGTTTTTTTAATTTTTATTTTTTGGCCATTTTTGTACTTTTCGTCAATGGTGGGGGATTCTCAATTTCATTTTCTCTCATTTTACTTTATTGCTATTTCTGCGTCCCTTTGCATTCGATTTGTAGATTTTTCGGCATTACGCAGTTCTAATGTATCCTATTTTGCTATAATTAGCATTTGCAAAAGTTTTTTTAATTTTTATTTTTTGGCCATTTTTGCATTTTTCATCAATGGGGGGGTATTCTCAGTTTAGCGATTTTTACGCATTTTACTTTATTGCTATTACTTCGTCCCTTTGCTTTCCTTTTGTAGATTTTTCGGCATTACGCAGTTCTAACGTATCCTATAATGCTATATGTAGCATTTGAACCAGTTTTTTTAATTTTTATTTTTTGGCCATTTTTGCAGTTTTCGTCAATGGGGGGGTATTCTCAGTTTAGCGATTTTTGAGCATTTTACTTTATTGCTATTTCTGCGTCCCTATGCATTCGTTTTGTAGATTTTTCGGCATTACGCAGTTCTAACGTATCCTATTTCACTATATGTAACATTTGCACCAGTTTTTTTAATTTTTATTTTTTGGCCATTTTTGCACCTTTCGTCAATAGGGGGGGATTCTCATTTTCATTTTCGCTCATTTTACTTTATTGCTATTTCTGCGTCCCTTTGCATTCGTTTTGTAGATTATTCGGCATTACGCAATTCTAACGTATTCTATTTTGCTATATGTAGCATTTGCACCAGTTTTTTAATTTTTATTTTTTGCCATTTTTGCAGTTTTCGTCAATGGGGGATATTCTCAGTTTAGGGATTTTTTCCCATTTTACTTTATTGCTATTTATTCGTCCCTTTGCTTTCCTTTTGTAGATTTTTCGGCATTACCCAGTTCTAACGTATCCTATTTTGCTATACTAAGTATTTGCACCAGTTTTTTTTAATTTTTGTTTTTTGGCCATTTTGGCAGTTTTCGTCAAGTTAGCGTTTTTAAATATTTTACTTTATTGCTACTTCTGCATCCCTTTGCTTTCCTTTTGTAGATTTTTCGGCATTACCCAGTTCTAACGAATCCTTTTGGCTATATTTTGCATTTGCACCAGTTTTATTAATTTTTATGTTTTGGCCATTTTTGCAGTTTTCGATAATTGGGGGGGGGTATTCTCAGTTTGTCGATTTTTAAGCATTTTAATTTATTGCCATTTTCTGCGTCCCTTTGCATTCGTTTTGTAGATTTTTCGGCATTACGCAGTTCTAACGTATCCTATTTTGCTATATGTTACATTTGCACCAGTTTTTTTAATTTTTATTTTTTGGCCATTTTTTTGCAGTTTTCGTCAATGGGGGGTATTCTCAGTTTAGCAATTTTTAAGCATTTTACTTTATTGCTATTTCTGCATCCCTTTGCATTCGTTTTGTTGATTTTTCGGCATACGCAGTCCTAACGTATCCTAGTTTGCTATATTTAGCATTTGCACCGGATTCTTTAATTTTTATTTTTTGGTCATTTTTGGACTTTTCGTTGATGGGAGGGTATTCTCAGTTTAGCGATTTTTAAGCATTTTACTTTATTGCTATTTCTGCGTCCCTTTGCATTCGATTTGTACATTTTTCGGCATTACGCAGTTCTAACGTATCCTATATTGCTATATGTAGCATTTGCACCAGTTTTTTTAATTTTTATTTTTTGGTCATTTTTGGACTTTTCGTCAGTGGGGGGGTATTCTCAGTTTAGCGATTTTTAAGCATTTTACTTTAATGCTATTTTTGCGTCCCTTTGCATTCGATTTGTAGATTTTTCGGCATTACGTAGTTCTAACGTATCCTATTTTGCTATATTTAGCATTTGCACCAGTTTTTTTAATTTTTATTTTTTGGCCATTTTTGTACTTTTTGTCAATGGTGGGGGATTCTCAATTTCATTTTCTCTCATTTTACTTTATTGCTATTTCTGCGTCCCTTTGCATTCGTTTTGCAGATTATTCGGCATTACGCAGTTCTAACGTATTCTATTTTGCTATATGTAGCATTTGCACCACTTTTTTTAATTTTTATTTTTTGGCCATTTTTGTACTTTTCGTCAATGGTGGGGGATTCTCAATTTCATTTTCTCTCATTTTACTTTATTGCTATTTCTGCGTCTCTTTGCATTCGATTTGTAGATTTTTCGGCATTACGCAGTTCTAATGTATCCTATTTTGCTATAATTAGTATTTGCAACAGTTTTTTTAATTTTTATTTTTTGGCCATTTTTGCATTTTTCATCAATGGGGGGGTATTCTCAGTTTAGCGATTTTTGAGCATTTTACTTTATTGCTATTTCTGCGTCCCTATGCATTCGTTTTGTAGATTTTTCGGCATTACGCAGTTCTAACGTATCCTATTTCACTATATGTAACATTTGCACCAGTTTTTTTAATTTTTATTTTTTGGCCATTTTTGCACCTTTCGTCAATAGGGGGGGATTCTCATTTTCATTTTCGCTCATTTTACTTTATTGCTATTTCTGCGTCCCTTTGCATTCGTTTTGTAGATTATTCGGCATTACGCAATTCTAACGTATTCTATTTTGCTATATGTAGCATTTGCACCAGTTTTTTAATTTTTATTTTTTGCCATTTTTGCAGTTTTCGTCAATGGGGGATATTCTCAGTTTAGGGATTTTTTCCCATTTTACTTTATTGCTATTTATTCGTCCCTTTGCTTTCCTTTTGTAGATTTTTCGGCATTACCCAGTTCTAACGTATCCTATTTTGCTATACTAAGTATTTGCACCAGTTTTTTTTAATTTTTGTTTTTTGGCCATTTTGGCAGTTTTCGTCAAGTTAGCGTTTTTAAATATTTTACTTTATTGCTACTTCTGCATCCCTTTGCTTTCCTTTTGTAGATTTTTCGGCATTACCCAGTTCTAACGAATCCTTTTGGCTATATTTTGCATTTGCACCAGTTTTATTAATTTTTATGTTTTGGCCATTTTTGCAGTTTTCGATAATTGGGGGGGGGTATTCTCAGTTTGTCGATTTTTAAGCATTTTAATTTATTGCCATTTTCTGCGTCCCTTTGCATTCGTTTTGTAGATTTTTCGGCATTACGCAGTTCTAACGTATCCTATTTTGCTATATGTTACATTTGCACCAGTTTTTTTAATTTTTATTTTTTGGCCATTTTTTTGCAGTTTTCGTCAATGGGGGGTATTCTCAGTTTAGCAATTTTTAAGCATTTTACTTTATTGCTATTTCTGCATCCCTTTGCATTCGTTTTGTTGATTTTTCGGCATACGCAGTCCTAACGTATCCTAGTTTGCTATATTTAGCATTTGCACCGGATTCTTTAATTTTTATTTTTTGGTCATTTTTGGACTTTTCGTTGATGGGAGGGTATTCTCAGTTTAGCGATTTTTAAGCATTTTACTTTATTGCTATTTCTGCGTCCCTTTGCATTCGATTTGTACATTTTTCGGCATTACGCAGTTCTAACGTATCCTATATTGCTATATGTAGCATTTGCACCAGTTTTTTTAATTTTTATTTTTTGGTCATTTTTGGACTTTTCGTCAGTGGGGGGGTATTCTCAGTTTAGCGATTTTTAAGCATTTTACTTTAATGCTATTTTTGCGTCCCTTTGCATTCGATTTGTAGATTTTTCGGCATTACGTAGTTCTAACGTATCCTATTTTGCTATATTTAGCATTTGCACCAGTTTTTTTAATTTTTATTTTTTGGCCATTTTTGTACTTTTTGTCAATGGTGGGGGATTCTCAATTTCATTTTCTCTCATTTTACTTTATTGCTATTTCTGCGTCCCTTTGCATTCGTTTTGCAGATTATTCGGCATTACGCAGTTCTAACGTATTCTATTTTGCTATATGTAGCATTTGCACCACTTTTTTTAATTTTTATTTTTTGGCCATTTTTGTACTTTTCGTCAATGGTGGGGGATTCTCAATTTCATTTTCTCTCATTTTACTTTATTGCTATTTCTGCGTCTCTTTGCATTCGATTTGTAGATTTTTCGGCATTACGCAGTTCTAATGTATCCTATTTTGCTATAATTAGTATTTGCAACAGTTTTTTTAATTTTTATTTTTTGGCCATTTTTGCATTTTTCATCAATGGGGGGGTATTCTCAGTTTAGCGATTTTTACGCATTTTACTTTATTGCTATTACTTCGTCCCTTTGCTTTCCTTTTGTAGATTTTTCGGCATTACGCAGTTCTAACGTATCCTATAATGCTATATGTAGCATTTGAACCAGTTTTTTTAATTTTTATTTTTTGGACATTTTTGCAGTTTTCGTCAATGGGGGGGTATTCTCAGTTTAGCGATTTTTGAGCATTTTACTTTATTGCTATTTCTGCGTCCCTATGCATTCGTTTTGTAGATTATTCGGCATTACGCAATTCTAACGTATTCTATTTTGCTATATGTAGCATTTGCACCAGTTTTTTTAATTTTTATTTTTTGCCATTTTTGCAGTTTTCGTCAATGGGGGGGTATTCTCAGTTTAGCGATTTTTGAGCATTTTACTTTATTGCTATTTCTGCGTCCCTATGCATTCGTTTTGTAGATTTTTCGGCATTACGCAGTTCTAACGTATCCTATTTCACTATATGTTACATTTGCACCAGTTTTTTTAATTTTTATTTTTTGGCCATTTTTGCACCTTTCGTCAATAGGGGGGGATTCTCATTTTCATTTTCGCTCATTTTACTTTATTGCTATTTCTGCGTCCCTTTGCATTCGTTTTGTAGGTTATTCGGCATTACGCAATTCTAACGTATTCTATTTTGCTATATGTAGCATTTGCACCAGTTTTTTTAATTTTTATTTTTTGCCATTTTTGCAGTTTTCGTCAATGGGGGATATTCTCAGTTTAGGGATTTTTACCCATTTTACTTTATTGCTATTTATTCGTCCCTTTGCTTTCCTTTTGTAGATTTTTCGGCATTACCCAGTTCTAACGTATCCTATTTTGCTATACTAAGTATTTGCACCAGTTTTTTTTAATTTTTGTTTTTTGGCCATTTTGGCAGTTTTCGTCAAGTTAGCGTTTTTAAATATTTTACTTTATTGCTACTTCTGCATCCCTTTGCTTTCCTTTTGTAGATTTTTCGGCATTACCCAGTTCTAACGAATCCTTTTGGATATATTTTGCATTTGCACCAGTTTTATTAATTTTTATGTTTTGGCCATTTTTGCAGTTTTCGATAATTGGGGGGGGTATTCTCAGTTTGTCGATATTTAAGCATTTTAATTTATTGCCATTTTCTGCGTCCCTTTGCATTCGTTTTGTAGATTTTTCGGCATTACGCAGTTCTAACGTATCCTATTTTGCTATATGTTACATTTGCACCAGTTTTTTTAATTTTTATTTTTTGGCAATTTTTTTGCAGTTTTCGTCAATGGGGGGGTATTCTCAGTTTAGCAATTTTTAAGCATTTTACTTTATTGCTATTTCTGCATCCCTTTGCATTCGTTTTGTTGATTTTTCGGCATACGCAGTCCTAACGTATCCTAGTTTGCTATATTTAGCATTTGCACCGGATTTTTTAATTTTTATTTTTTGGTCATTTTTGGACTTTTCGTCAATGGGAGGGTATTCTCAGTTTAGCGATTTTTAAGCATTTTACTTTATTGCTATTTCTGCGTCCCTTTGCATTCGATTTGTACATTTTTCGGCATTACGCAGTTCTAACGTATCCTATATTGCTATATGTAGCATTTGCACCAGTTTTTTTAATTTTTATTTTTTGGCCATTTTTGTACTTTTCGTCAATGGTGGGGGATTCTCAATTTCATTTTCTCTCATTTTACTTTATTGCTATTTCTGCGTCCCTTTGCATTCGATTTGTAGATTTTTCGGCATTACGCAGTTCTAATGTATCCTATTTTGCTATAATTAGCATTTGCAACAGTTTTTTTAATTTTTTGGCCATTTTTGCATTTTTCATCAATGGGGGGGTATTCTCAGTTTAGCGATTTTTACGCATTTTACTTTATTGCTATTACTTCGTCCCTTTGCTTTCCTTTTGTAGACTTTTCGGCATTACGCAGTTCTAACGTATCCTATAATGCTATATGTAGCATTTGAACCAGTTTTTTTAATTTTTATTTTTTGGCCATTTTTGCAGTTTTCGTCAATGGGAGGGTATTCTCAGTTTAGCGATTTTTAAGCATTTTACTTTATTGCTATTTCTGCGTCCCTTTGCATTCGATTTGTAGATTTTTCGGCATTACGCAGTTCTAACGTATCCTATTTTGCTATATTTAGCATTCAACGAGTTTTTTTAATTTTTATTTTTTGGCCATTTTTGTACTTTTCGTCAATGGTGGGGGATTCTCAATTTCATTTTCTCTCATTTTACTTTATTGCTATTTCTGCGTCCCTTTGCATTCGTTTTGCAGATTATTCGGCATTACGCAGTTCTAACGTATTCTATTTTGCTATATGTAGCATTTGCACCAGTTTTTTTAATTTTTATTTTTTGGCCATTTTTGTACTTTTCGTCAATGGTGGGGGATTCTCAATTTCATTTTCTCTCATTTTACTTTATTGCTATTTCTGCGTCCCTTTGCATTCGATTTGTAGATTTTTCGGCATTACGCAGTTCTAATGTATCCTATTTTGCTATAATTAGCATTTGCAACAGTTTTTTTAATTTTTATTTTTTGGCCATTTTTGCATTTTTCATCAATGGGGGGGTATTCTCAGTTTAGCGATTTTTGAGCATTTTACTTTATTGATATTTCTGCGTCCCTATGCATTCGTTTTGTAGATTTTTCGGCATTACGCAGTTCTAACGTATCCTATTTCACTATATGTAACATTTGCACCAGTTTTTTTAATTTTTATTTTTTGGCCATTTTTGCACCTTTCGTCAATAGGGGGGGATTCTCATTTTCGTTTTCGCTCATTTTACTTTATTGCTATTTCTGCGTCCCTTTGCATTCGTTTTGTAGATTATTCGGCATTACGCAATTCTAACGTATTCTATTTTGCTATATGTAGCATTTGCACCAGTTTTTTTAATTTTTATTTTTTGCCATTTTTGCAGTTTTCGTCAATGGGGGATATTCTCAGTTTAGGGATTTTTACCCATTTTACTTTATTGCTATTTATTCGTCCCTTTGCTTTCCTTTTGTAGATTTTTCGGCATTACCCAGTTCTAACGTATCCTATTTTGCTATACTAAGTATTTGCACCAGTTTTTTTTAATTTTTGTTTTTTGGCCATTTTGGCAGTTTTCGTCAAGTTAGCGTTTTTAAATATTTTACTTTATTGCTACTTCTGCATCCCTTTGCTTTCCTTTTGTAGATTTTTCGGCATTACCCTGCTCTAACGAATCCTTTTGGCTATATTTTGCATTTGCACCAGTTTTATTAATTTTTATGTTTTGGCCATTTTTGCAGTTTTCGATAATTGGGGGGGGGTATTCTCAGTTTGTCGATTTTTAAGCATTTTAATTTATTGCCATTTTCTGCGTCCCTTTGCATTCGTTTTGTAGATTTTTCGGCATTACGCAGTTTTAACGTATCCTATTTTGCTATATGTTACATTTGCACCAGTTTTTTTAATTTTTATTTTTTGGCCATTTTTTTGCAGTTTTCGTCAATGGGGGGGTATTCTCAGTTTAGCAATTTTTAAGCATTTTACTTTATTGCTATTTCTGCATCCCTTTGCATTCGTTTTGTTGATTTTTCGGCATACGCAGTCCTAACGTATCCTAGTTTGCTATATTTAGCATTTGCACCGGATTTTTTAATTTTTATTTTTTGGTCATTTTTGGACTTTTCGTCAATGGGAGGGTATTCTCAGTTTAGCGATTTTTAAGCATTTTACTTTATTGCTATTTCTGCGTCCCTTTGCATTCGATTTGTACATTTTTCGGCATTACGCAGTTCTAACGTATCCTATATTGCTATATATAGCATTTGCACCAGTTTTTTTAATTTTTATTTTTTGTCCATTTTTGTACTTTTCGTCAATGGTGGGGGATTCTCAATTTCATTTTCTCTCATTTTACTTTATTGCTATTTCTGCGTCCCTTTGCATTCGATTTGTAGATTTTTCGGCATTACGCAGTTCTAATGTATCCTATTTTGCTATAATTAGCATTTGCAACAGTTTTTTTAATTTTTATTTTTTGGCCATTTTTGCATTTTTCATCAATGGGGGGGTATTCTCAGTTTAGCGATTTTTACGCATTTTACTTTATTGCTATTACTTCGTCCCTTTGCTTTCCTTTTGTAGATTTTTCAGCATTACGCAGTTCTAACGTATCCTATAATGCTATATGTAGCATTTGAACCAGTTTTTTTAATTTTTATTTTTTGGCCATTTTTGCAGTTTTCGTCAATGGGGGGGTATTCTCAGTTTAGCGATTTTTGAGCATTTTACTTTATTGCTATTTCTGCGTCCCTATGCATTCGTTTTGTAGATTTTTCGGCATTACGCAGTTCTAACGTATCCTATTTCACTATATGTAACATTTGCACCAGTTTTTTTAATTTTTATTTTTTGGCCATTTTTGCACCTTTCGTCAATAGGGGGGGATTCTCATTTTCATTTTCGCTCATTTTACTTTATTGCAATTTCTGCGTCCCTTTGCATTCGTTTTGTAGATTATTCGGCATTACGCAATTCTAACGTATTCTATTTTGCTATATGTAGCATTTGCACCAGTTTTTTTAATTTTTATTTTTTGCCTTTTTTGCAGTTTTCGTCAATGGGGGATATTCTCAGTTTAGGGATTTTTTCCCATTTTACTTTATTGCTATTTATTCGTCCCTTTGCTTTCCTTTTGTAGATTTTTCGGCATTACCCAGTTCTAACGAATCCTTTTGGCTATATTTTGCATTTGCACCAGTTTTATTAATTTTTATGTTTTGGCCATTTTTGCAGTTTTCGATAATTGGGGGGGGTATTCTCAGTTTGTCGATTTTTAAGCATTTTAATTTATTGCCATTTTCTGCGTCCCTTTGCATTCGTTTTGTAGATTTTTCGGCATTACGCAGTTCTAACGTATCCTATTTTGCTATATGTTACATTTGCACCAGTTTTTTTAATTTTTATTTTTTGGCCATTTTTTTGCAGTTTCCGTCAATGGGGGGGTATTCTCAGTTTAGCAATTTTTAAGCATTTTACTTCATTGCTATTTCTGCATCCCTTTGCATTCGTTTTGTTGATTTTTCGGCATACGCAGTCCTAACGTATCCTAGTTTGCTATATTTAGCATTTGCACCGCATTTTTTAATTTTTATTTTTTGGTCATTTTTGGACTTTTCGTCAATGGGAGGGTATTCTCAGTTTAGCGATTTTTAAGCATTTTACTTTATTGCTATTTCTGCGTCCCTTTGCATTCGATTTGTACATTTTTCGGCATTACGCAGTTCTAACGTATCCTATTTTGCTATATTTAGCATTTGCACCAGTTTTTTTAATTTTTATTTTTTGGCCATTTTTGTACTTTTCGTCAATGGTGGGGGATTCTCAATTTCATTTTCTCTCATTTTACTTTATTGCTATTTCTGCGTCCCTTTGCATTCGTTTTGCAGATTATTCGGCATTACGCAGTTCTAACGTATTCTATTTTGCTATATGTAGCATTTGCACCAGTTTT
Organism: Deroplatys truncata; assembly: GCA_030765065.1. Classification (NCBI taxonomy): domain Eukaryota; kingdom Metazoa; phylum Arthropoda; class Insecta; order Mantodea; family Mantidae; genus Deroplatys; species Deroplatys truncata. The sequence continues at coordinate 186,910,407 of CM060984.1, forward strand.
TTTAATTTTTATTTTTTGGCCATTTTTGTACTTTTCGTCAATGGTGGGGGATTCTCAATTTCATTTTCTCTCATTTTACTTTATTGCTATTTCTGCGTCTCTTTGCATTCGATTTGTAGATTTTTCGGCATTACGCAGTTCTAATGTATCCTATTTTGCTATAATTAGTATTTGCAACAGTTTTTTTAATTTTTATTTTTTGGCCATTTTTGCATTTTTCATCAATGGGGGGGTATTCTCAGTTTAGCGATTTTTACGCATTTTACTTTATTGCTATTACTTCGTCCCTTTGCTTTCCTTTTGTAGATTTTTCGGCATTACGCAGTTCTAACGTATCCTATAATGCTATATGTAGCATTTGAACCAGTTTTTTTAATTTTTATTTTTTGGACATTTCTGCAGTTTTCGTCAATGGGGGGGTATTCTCAGTTTAGCGATTTTTGAGCATTTTACTTTATTGCTATTTCTGCGTCCCTATGCATTCGTTTTGTAGATTTTTCGGCATTACGCAGTTCTAACGTATCCTATTTCACTATATTGTACATTTGCACCAGTTTTTTTAATTTTTATTTTTTGGCCATTTTTGCACCTTTCGTCAATAGGGGGGGATTCTCATTTTCGTTTTCGCTCATTTTACTTTATTGCTATTTCCGCGCCCTTTTGCATTCGTATTGTACATTTTTCGGCATTACGCAGTTCTAACGTATCCTATTTTGCTATATTTAGCATTTGCACCAATTTTTCTAATTTTTATTTTTGGCCATTTTTTTACTTTTCGTCAATAGGGGGGTATTCTCAGTTTAGCGATTTTTAAGCATATTACTTTATTACTATTCTGCGTCCCTTTGCATTCGTTTTGTACATTTTTCGGCATTACGTATTCCTAACGTATCATTTTGCAATATTTAGCATTTGCACCAGTTTAACTAATTTTTATTTTTTGGGCATTTTTGCAGTTTTCCTTACTAACCCGGGGGGGCCCCGTATTCTCAGTTTAGCGATTTTTAAGAATTTTACATTATTGCTATTTCTGCGTCCCTTTGCATTCGTTTTGTAGATTTTTCGGCATTACGCAATTCCTACGTATCCTATTTTGCTATATTTAGCATTTGGTTCAGTTTAGTTAATGTTTATTTTTTGGCCATTTTTGCAGTTTTCATCAGTTTAGCGATTTTTAAGCATTTTACTTTATTGCTATTTCTGCGTCCCTTTGCATTCGTTTTGTAGATTTTTCGGCATTACGCAGTCCTAACGTATCATTTTGCAATATTTAGCATTTGCACCAGTTTTATTAATGTTTATTTTTTGACCATTTTTGCAATTTTCCTTAATATTCTCAGTTTAGCGATTTTTAAGAATTTTACATTATTGCTATTTCTGTGTCCCTTTGCATCCGTTTTGTAGATTTTTCGGCATTACACAGTTCTTACGTATACTATTTTGCTATATTTAGAATTTGCACCAGTTTTTTTATTTTTTTTGGCCATTTTTGCATTTTTCGTCAATGGGAGGGTATTTTGAGTTTAGGGATTTTTAGGCATTTTACTTTATTGCTATTTCTTCGTCCCTTTGCTTTCCTTTTGTAGATTTTTCGGTATTACCTAGTTCTAACGTATCCTATTTTGCTATACTAAGTATTTGCACCAGTTTTTTTTAATTTTTGTTTTTTGGCATTTTGGCAGTTTTCGTCAAGTTAGCGTTTTTAAATATTTTACTTTATTGCTACTTCTGCATCCCTTTGCTTTCCTTTTGTAGATTTTTCGGCATTACCCAGTTCTAACGAATCCTTTTGGCTATATTTTGCATTTGCACAAGTTTTATTAATTTTTATGTTTTGGCCATTTTTGCAGTTTTCGATAATTGGGGGGGGGGTTATTCTCAGTTTGTCGATTTTTAAGCATTTTAATTTATTGCCATTTTCTGCGTCCCTTTGCATTCGTTTTGTAGATTTTTCGGCATTACGCAGTTCTAACGTATCCTATTTTGCTATATGTTACATTTGCACCAGTTTTTTTAATTTTTATTTTTTGGCCATTTTTTTGCAGTTTTCGTCAATGGGGGGTATTCTCAGTTTAGCAATTTTTAAGCATTTTACTTTATTGCTATTTCTGCATCCCTTTGCATTCGTTTTGTTGATTTTTCGGCATACGCAGTCCTAACGTATCCTAGTTTGCTATATTTAGCATTTGCACCGGATTTTTTAATTTTTATTTTTTGGTCATTTTTGGACTTTTCGTCAATGGGAGGGTATTCTCAGTTTAGCGATTTTTAAGCATTTTACTTTATTGCTATTTCTGCGTCCCTTTGCATTCGATTTGTACATTTTTCGGCATTACGCACTTCTAACGTATCCTATATTGCTATATGTAGCATTTGCACCAGTTTTTTTAATTTTTATATTTTGGTCATTTTTGGACTTTTCGTCAGTGGGGGGGGTATTCTCAGTTTAGCGATTTTTAAGCATTTTACTATATTGCTATTTCTGCGTCCCTTTGCATTCGATTTGTATATTTTTCGGCATTACGCAGTTCTAACGTATCCTATTTTGCTATATTTAGCATTTGCACCAGTTTTTTTACTTTTTATTTTTTGGCCATTTTTGTACTTTTCGTCAATGGTGGGGGATTCTCAATTTCATTTTCTCTCATTTTACTTTATTGCTATTTCTGCGTCCCTTTGCATTCGTTTTGCAGATTATTCGGCATTACGCAGTTCTAACGTATTCTATTTTGCTATATGTAGCATTTGCACCAGTTTTTTTAATTTTTATTTTTTGGCCATTTTTGTACTTTTCGTCAATGGTGGGGGATTCTCAATTTCATTTTCTCTCATTTTACTTTATTGCTATTTCTGCGTCCCTTTGCATTCGATTTGTAGATTTTTCGGCATTACGCAGTTCTAATGTATCCTATTTTGCTATAATTAGCATTTGCACCAGTTTTTTTAATTTTTATTTTTTGCCATTTTTGCATTTTTCATCAATGGGGGGGTATTCTCAGTTTAGCGATTTTTACGCATTTTACTTTATTGCTATTTCTTCGTCCCTTTGCTTTCCTTTTGTAGATTTTTCGGCATTACGCAGTTCTAACGTATCCTATATTGCTATATGTAGCATTTGAACCAGTTTTTTTAATTTTTATTTTTTGGCCATTTTTGCAGTTTTCGTCAATGGGGGGATATTCTCAGTTTAGCGATTTTTGAGCATTTTACTTTATTGCTATTTCTGCGTCCCTATGCATTCGTTTTGTAGATTTTTCGGCATTACGCAGTTCTAACGTATCCTATTTCACTATATGTAACATTTGCACCAGTTTTTTTAATTTTTATTTTTTGGCCATTTTTGCACCTTTCGTCAATAGGGGGGGATTCTCATTTTCATTTTCGCTCATTTTACTTTATTGCTATTTCTGCGTCCCTTTGCATTCGTTTTGCAGATTATTCGGCATTACGCAGTTCTAACGTATTCTATTTTGCTATATGTAGCATTTGCACCAGTTTTTTTAATTTTTATTTTTTGCCATTTTTGCAGTTTTCGTCAATGGGGATATTCTCGGTTTAGGGATTTTTACCCATTGCACTTTATTGCTATTTATTGGACCCTTTGCTTTCCTTTTGTAGATTTTTCGGTATTACGCAGTTCTAACGTATCCTATTTTGCTATATTTAGCATTTGCACCAGTTTTTTTTTAATTTTTATTTTTTGGCCATTTTTGAGTTTTCGTCAATGGGGGGGGGGTATTCTCAGTTTAGCGATTTTTGCGCATTTTACTTTATTGCTATTTCTGCGTCCCTTTGCTTTCCTTTGTAGATTTTTCGGCATTAGGCAATTCTAACGTATCCTATATTGCTATATGTAGCATTTGCACCAGTTTTTTTAATTTTTATTTTTTGGTCATTTTTGGACTTTTCGTCAGTGGGGGGTATTCTCAGTTTAGCGATTTTTAAGTATTTTACTTTATTGCTATTTCTGCGTCCCTATGCATTCGATTTGTAGATTTTTCGGCATTACGCAGTTCTAACGTATCCTATTTTGCTATATTTAGCATTTGCACCAGTTTTTTTAATTTTTATTTTTTGGCCATTTTTGTACTTTTCGTCAATGGTGGGGTATTCTCAATTTCATTTTCTCTCATTTTACTTTATTGCTATTTCTGCCTCCGTTTGCATTCGTTTTGTAGATTATTCGGCATTACGCAGTTCTAACGTATTCTATTTTGCTATATGTAGCATTTGCACCAGTTTTTTTAATTTTTATTTTTTGGCCATTTTTGCAGTTTTCGTCAATGGGGGATATTCTCAGTTTAGCGATTTTTACGCATTTTACTTTATTGCTATTTCTGCGTCCCTTTGCTTTCCTTTTATAGATTTTTCGGCATTACGCAGTTCTAACGTATCCTATTTTGCTATATTTAGCATTTGCACCAGTTTTTTTTAATTTTTATTTTTCGGCCATTTTTGCAGTTTTCGTCAATGGGGGGGTATTCTCAGTTTAGCGTTTTTTGCGCATTTTACTTTATTGCTATTTCTGCGTCCCTTTGCATTCGTTTTGTAGATTTTTCGGCATTACGCAGCTCTAACGTATCCTATTTTTCTAAATGTAGCATTTGCACCAGTTTTTTAAATTTTTATTTTTTGGTCATTTTTGGACTTTTCGTCAATGGGGGGGTATTCTCAGTTTAGCGATTTTTAAGCATTTTACTTTATTGCTATTTCTGCGTCCCTTTGCATTCGATTTGTAGATTTTTCGGCATTACGCGGTTCGAACGTATCCTATTTTGCTATAATTAGCATTTGCACCAGTTTTTTTAATTTTTATTTTTTGGCCATTTTTGCACTTTTCGTCAATGGGGGGGCATTCCCAGTTTAGCGATTTTTAAGCATTTTACATTATTGCTATTTCTGCGTCCCTTTTCATTCGTTTTGTAGATTTTTTGGCATTACGCAGTTCTAACGTATCATTTTGCAATATTTAGCATTTGCACCAGTTTAACTAATTTTTATTTTTTGGCCATTTTTGCAGTTTTCCTTACTAACCCAATCCCCCCCCCCCCCCCGTATTCTCAGTTTAGCGATTTTTAAGAATTTTACATTATTGCTATTTCTGCGTCCCTTTGCATTCGTTTTGTAGATTTTTCGGCATTACGCAATTCCTACGTATCCTATTTTGCTATATTTAGCATTTGGTTCAGTTTAGTTAATGTTTATTTTTTGGCCATTTTTGCAGTTTTCATCAGTTAAGCGATTTTTAAGCATTTTACTTTATTGCTATTTCTGCGTCCCTTTGCATTCGTTTTGTAGATTTTTCGGCATTACGCAGTCCTAACGTATCATTTTGATATATTTAGCATTTGCACCAGTTTTATTAATGTTTATCTTTTGGCCATTTTTGCAATTTTCCTTAATATTCTCAGTTTAGCGATTTTTAAGAATTTTACATTATTGCTATTTCTGTGTCCCTTTGCATCCGTTTTGTAGATTTTTCGGCATTACACAGTTCTTACGTATACTATTTTGCTATATTTAGAATTTGCACCACTTTTTTTATTTTTTTTGGCCATTTTTGCATTTTTCGTCAATGGGAGGGTATTTTGAGTTTAGGGATTTTTAGGCATTTTACTTTGTTGCTATTTCTTCGTCCCTTTGCTTTCCTTTTGTAGATTTTTCGGCATTACCCAGTTCTTACGTATCCTATTTTGCTATACTAAGTATTTGCACCAGTTTTTTTTAATTTTTATTTTTTGGCCATTTTGGCAGTTTTCGTCAAGTTAGCGTTTTTAAATATTTTACTTTATTGCTACTTCTGTATCCCTTTGCTTTCCTTTTGTAGATTTTTCGGCATTACTCAGTTCTAACGAATCCATTTGGCTATATTTTGCATTTGCACCAGTTTTTTTAATTTTTATGTTTTGGCCATTTTTGCACCTTTCGTCAATAGGGGGGGATTCTCATTTTCATTTTCGCTCATTTTACTTTATTGCTATTTCTGCGTCCCTTTGCATTCGTTTTGTAGATTATTCGGCATTACGCAATTCTAACGTATTCTATTTTGCTATATGTAGCATTTGCACCAGTTTTTTTAATTTTTATTTTTTGCCATTTTTGCAGTTTTCGTCAATGGGGGATATTCTCGGTTTAGGGATTTTTACCCATTTCACTTTATTGCTATTTATTGGACCCTTTGCTTTCCTTTTGTAGATTTTTCGGCATTACGCAGTTCTAACGTATCCTATTTTGCTATATTTAGCATTTGCACCAGTTTTTTTTTTAATTTTTATTTTTTGGCCATTTTTGAGTTTTCGTCAATGGGGGGGGGGGTATTCTCAGTTTAGCGATTTTTGGGCATTTTACTTTATTGCTATTTCTGCGTCCCTTTGCTTTCCTTTTGTAGATTTTTCGGCATTACGCAGTTCTAACGTATCCTATATTGCTATATGTAGCATTTGCACCAGTTTTTTTAATTTTTATTTTTTGGTCATTTTTGGACTTTTCGTCAGTGGGGGGGTATTCTCAGTTTAGCGATTTTTAAGCATTTTACTTTATTGCTATTTCTGCGTCCCTTTGCATTCGATTTGTAGATTTTTCGGCATTACGCAGTTCGAACGTATCCTATTTTGCTATAATTAGCATTTGCACCAGTTTTTTTAATTTTTATTTTTTGGCCATTTTTGCACTTTTCGTCAATGGGGGGGCATTCCCAGTTTAGCGATTTTTAAGCATTTTACATTATTGCTATTTCTGCGTCCCTTTTCATTCGTTTTGTAGATTTTTTGGCATTACGCAGTTCTAACGTATCATTTTGCAATATTTAGCATTTGCACCAGTTTAACTAATTTTTATTTTTTGGCCATTTTTGCAGTTTTCCTTACTAACCCAATCCCCCCCCCCCGTATTCTCAGTTTAGCGATTTTTAAGAATTTTACATTATTGCTATTTCTGCGTCCCTTTGCATTCGTTTTGTAGATTTTTCGGCATTACGCAATTCCTACGTATCCTATTTTGCTATATTTAGCATTTGGTTCAGTTTAGTTAATGTTTATTTTTTGGCCATTTTTGCAGTTTTCATCAGTTAAGCGATTTTTAAGCATTTTACTTTATTGCTATTTCTGCGTCCCTTTGCATTCGTTTTGTAGATTTTTCGGCATTACGCAGTCCTAACGTATCATTTTGATATATTTAGCATTTGCACCAGTTTTATTAATGTTTATCTTTTGGCCATTTTTGCAATTTTCCTTAATATTCTCAGTTTAGCGATTTTTAAGAATTTTACATTATTGCTATTTCTGTGTCCCTTTGCATCCGTTTTGTAGATTTTTCGGCATTACACAGTTCTTACGTATACTATTTTACTATATTTAGAATTTGCACCACTTTTTTTATTTTTTTTTGGCCATTTTTGCATTTTTCGTCAATGGGAGGGTATTTTGAGTTTAGGGATTTTTAGGCATTTTACTTTATTGCTATTTCTTCGTCCCTTTGCTTTCCTTTTGTAGATTTTTCGGCATTACCCAGTTCTTACGTATCCTATTTTGCTATACTAAGTATTTGCACCAGTTTTTTTTAATTTTTGTTTTTTGGCCATTTTGGCAGTTTTCGTCAAGTTAGCGTTTTTAAATATTTTACTTTATTGCTACTTCTGTATCCCTTTGCTTTCCTTTTGTAGATTTTTCGGCATTACTCAGTTCTAACGAATCCATTTGGCTATATTTTGCATTTGCACCAGTTTTTTTAATTTTTATGTTTTGGCCATTTTTGCACCTTTCGTCAATAGGGGGGGATTCTCATTTTCATTTTCGCTCATTTTACTTTATTGCTATTTCTGCGTCCCTTTGCATTCGTTTTGTAGATTATTCGGCATTACGCAATTCTAACGTATTCTATTTTGCTATATGTAGCATTTGCACCAGTTTTTTTAATTTTTATTTTTTGCCATTTTTGCAGTTTTCGTCAATGGGGGATATTCTCGGTTTAGGGATTTTTACCCATTTCACTTTATTGCTATTTATTGGACCCTTTGCTTTCCTTTTGTAGATTTTTCGGCATTACGCAGTTCTAACGTATCCTATTTTGCTATATTTAGCATTTGCACCAGTTTTTTTTTAATTTTTATTTTTTGGCCATTTTTGAGTTTTCGTCAATGGGGGGGGGTATTCTCAGTTTAGCGATTTTTGCGCATTTTACTTTATTGCTATTTCTGCGTCCCTTTGCTTTCCTTTTGTAGATTTTTCGGCATTACGCAGTTCTAACGTATCGTATATTGCTATATGTAGCATTTGCACCAGTTTTTTTAATTTTTATTTTTTGGTCATTTTTGGACTTTTCGTCAGTGGGGGGGTATTCTCAGTTTAGCGATTTTTAAGCATTTTACTTTATTGCTATTTCTGCGTCCCTATGCATTCGATTTGTAGATTTTTCGGCATTACGCAGTTCTAACGTATCCTATTTTGCTATATTTAGCTTTTGCACCAGTTTTTTTAATTTTTATTTTTTGGCCATTTTTGTACTTTTCGTCAATGGTGGGGGATTCTCAATTTCATTTTCTCTCATTTTACTTTATTGCTATTTCTGCCTCCCTTTGCATTCGTTTTGTAGATTATTCGGCATTACGCAGTTCTAACGTATTCTATTTTGCTATATGTAGCATTTGCACCAGTTTTTTTAATTTTTATTTTTTGGCCATTTTTGCAGTTTTCGTCAATGGGGAATATTCTCAGTTTAGCGATTTTTACGCATTTTACTTTATTGCTATTTCTGCGTCCCTTTGCTTTCCTTTTATAGATTTTTCGGCATTACGCAGTTCTAACGTATCCTATTTTGCTATATTTAGCATTTGCACCAGTTTTTTTTAATTTTTATTTTTCGGCCATTTTTGCAGTTTTCGTCAATGGGGGGGAAATTCTCAGTTTAGCGTTTTTTGCGCATTTTACTTTATTGCTATTTCTGCGTCCCTTTGCATTCGTTTTGTAGATTTTTCGACATTACGCAGCTCTAACGTATCCTATTTTTCTAAATGTAGCATTTGCACCAGTTTTTTAAATTTTTATTTTTTGGTCATTTTTGGACTTTTCGTCAATGGGGGGGGGGTATTCTCAGTTTAGCGATTTTTAAGCATTTTACTTTATTGCTATTTCTGCGTCCCTTTGCATTCGATTTGTAGATTTTTCGGCATTACGCACTTCGAACGTATCCTATTTTGCTATAATTAGCATTTGCACCAGTTTTTTTAATTTTTATTTTTTGGCCATTTTTGCACTTTACGTCAATGGGGGGGCATTCCCAGTTTAGCGATTTTTAAGCATTTTACATTATTGCTATTTCTGCGTCCCTTTTCATTCGTTTTGTAGATTTTTTGGCATTACGCAGTTCTAACGTATCATTTTGCAATATTTAGCATTTGCACCAGTTTAACTAATTTTTATTTTTTGGCCATTTTTGCAGTTTTCCTTACTAACCCAATCCCCCCCCCCGTATTCTCAGTTTAGCAATTTTTAAGAATTTTACATTATTGCTATTTCTGCGTCCCTTTGCATTCGTTTTGTAGATTTTTCGGCATTACGCAGTCCTAACGTATCATTTTGCAATATTTAGCATTTGCACCAGTTTTATTAATGTTTATCTTTTGGCCATTTTTGCAATTTTCCTTAATATTCTCAGTTTAGCGATTTTTAAGAATTTTACATTATTGCTATTTCTGTGTCCCTTTGCATCCGTTTTGTAGATTTCTCGGCATTTCACAGTTCTTACGTATACTATTTTGGTATATTTAGAATTTGCACCAGTTTTTTTATTTTTTTTGGCCATTTTTGCATTTTTCGTCAATGGGAGGGTATTTTGAGTTTAAGGATTTTTAGGCATTTTACTTTATTGCTATTTCTTCGTCCCTTTGCTTTCCATTTGTAGATTTTTCGGCATTACCCAGTTCTAACGTATCCTATTTTGCTATACTAAGTATTTGCACCAGTTTTTTTTTATTTTTGTTTTTTGGCCATTTTGGCAGTTTTCGTCAAGTTAGCGTTTTTAAATATTTTACTTTATTGCTACTTCTGCATCCCTTTGCTTTCCTTTTGTAGATTTTTCGGCATTACCCAGTTCTAACGAATCCTTTTGGCTATATTTTGCATTTGCACCAGTTTTTTTAATTTTTATGTTTTGGCGATTTTTGCAGTTTTCGATAATTGGGGAGGGGTATTCTCAGGTTGTCGATTTTTAAGCATTTTAATTTATTGCCATTTTCTGCGTCCCTTTGCATTCGTTTTGTAGATTTTTCGGCATTACGCAGTTCTAACGTATCCTATTTTGCTATATGTTACATTTGCACCAGTTTTTTTAATTTTTATTTTTTGGCCATTTTTTTGCAGTTTTCGTCAATGGGAGGGTATTCTCAGTTTAGCGATTTTTAAGCATTTTACTTTATTGCTATTTCTGCGTCCCTTTGCATTCGATTTGTACATTTTTCGGCATTACGCAGTTCTAACGTATCCTATTTTGCTATATTTAGCATTTGCACCGGATTTTTTAATTTTATTTTTTCGTCATTTTTGGACTTTTCGTCAATGGGAGGGTATTCTCAGCTTAGCGATTTTTAAGCATTTTACTTTATTGCTATTTCTGCGTCCCTTTGCATTCGATTTGTAGATTTTTCGGCATTACGCAGTTCTATTGTATCCTATTTTGCTATAATTAGCATTTGCACCAGTTTTTTTAATTTTTATTTTTTGGCCATTTTTGCATTTTTCATCAATGGGGGGGTATTCTCAGTTTAGCGATTTTTACGCATTTTACTTTATTGCTATTTCTTCGTCCCTTTGCATTCGTTTTGTAGATTTTTCGGCATTACGCAGTTCTAACGTATCCTATTTCACTATATGTAACATTTGCACCAGTTTTTTTAATGTTTATTTTTTGGCCATTTTTTCACCTTTCGTCAATAGGGGGGGATTCTCATTTTCATTTTCGCTCATTTTACTTTATTGCTATTTCTGCGTCCCTTTGCATTCGTTTTGTAGATTATTCGGCATTACGCAATTCTAACGTATTCTATTTTGCTATATGTAGCATTTGCACCAGTTTTTTAATTTTTATTTTTTGCTATTTTTGCAGTTTTCGTCAATGGGGGATATTCTCAGTTTAGGGATTTTTACCCATTTTACTTTATTGCTATTTATTCGTCCCTTTGCTTTCCTTTTGTAGATTTTTCGGCATTACGCAGTTCTAACGTATCCTATTTTGCTATATTTAGCATTTGCACCAGTTTTTTTTAATTTTTATTTTTGGGCCATTTTTGAGTTTTCGTCAATGGGGGGGTACTTTCAGTTTAGCGATTTTTGCGCATTTTACTTTATTGCTATTTCTGCGTCCCTTTGCTTTCCTTTTGTAGATTTTTCGGCATTACGCAGTTCTAACGTATCTTATATTGCTATATGTAGCATTTGCACCAGTTTTTTTAATTTTTATTTTTTGGTCATTTTTGGACTTTTCGTCAGTGGGGGGGTATTCTCAGTTTAGCGATTTTTAAGCATCTTACTTTATTGCTATTTCTGCGTCCCTTTGCATTCGATTTGTAGATTTTTCGGCATTACGCAGTTCTAACGTATCCTATTTTGCTATATTTAGCATTTGCTCCAGTTTTTTTAATTTTTATTTTTTGGCCATTTTTGTACTTTTCGTCAATGGTGGGGGATTCTCAATTTCATTTTCTCTCATTTTACTTTATTGCTATTTCTGCGTCCCTTTGCTTTCCTTTTGTAGATTTTTCGGCATTACGCAGTTCTAACATATCCTATATTGCTATATGTAGCATTTGCACCAGTTTTTTTAATTTTTATTTTTTGGTCATTTTTGGACTTTTCGTCAGTGGGGGGGTATTCTCAGTTTAGCGATTTTTAAGCATTTTACTTTATTGCTATTTCTGCGTCCCTTTGCATTCGATTTGTAGATTTTTCGGCATTACGCAGTTCTAACGTATCCTATTTTGCTATATTTAGCATTTGCACCAGTTTTTTTAATTTTTATTTTTTGGCCATTTTTGTACTTTTCGTCAATGGTGGGGGATTCTCAATTTCATTTTCTCTCATTTTACTTTATTGCTATTTCTGCGTCCCTTTGCTTTCCTTTTGTAGATTTTTCGGCATTACGCAGTTCTAACGTATCCTATATTGCTATATGTAGCATTTGAACCAGTTTTTTTAATTTTTATTTTTTGGCCATTTTTGCAGTTTTTGTCAATGGGGGGGGGTATTCTCAGTTTAGCGATTTTTGAGCATTTTACTTTATTGCTATTTCTGCGTCCCTTTGCATTCGTTTTGTAGATTTTTCGGCATTACGCAGTTCTAACGTATCCTATTTCACTATATGTAACATTTGCACCAGTTTTTTTAATTTTTATTTTTTGGCCATTTTTGCACCTTTCGTCAATAGGGGGGGATTCTCGTTTTCCTTTTCGCCCATTTTACTTTATTGCTATTTATTCGTCCCTTTGCTTTCCTTTTGTAGATTTTTCGGCATTACGCAGTTCTAACGTATCCTATTTTGCTATATTTAGCATTTGCACCAGTTTTTTTTTTTAATTTTTATTTTTTGGCCATTTTAGAGTTTTTGTCAATGGGGGGGGGTATTCTCATTTTAGCGATTTTTGCGCATTTTACTTTATTGCTATTTCTGCGTCCCTTTGCTTTCCTTTTGTAGATTTTTCGGCATTACGTAGTTCTAACGTATCCTATATTGCTATATGTAGCATTTGCACCAGTTTTTTTAATTTTTAGTTTTTGGTCATTTTTGGACTTTTCGTCAGTGGGGGGGTATTCTCAGTTTAGCGATTTTTAAGCATTTTACTTTATTGCTATTTCTGCGTCTCTATGCATTCGATTTGTAGATTTTTCGGCATTACGCAGTTCTAACGTATCCTATTTTGCTATATTTAGAATTTGCACCAGTTTTTTTAATTTTTATTTTTTGGCCATTTTTGTACTTTTCGTCAATGGTGGGGGATTCTCAATTTCATTTTCTCTCATTTTACTTTATTGCTATTTCTGCGTCCCTTTGCATTCGTTTTGTAGATTATTCGGCATTACGCAGTTCTAACGTATTCTATTTTGCTATATGTAGCATTTGCACCAGTTTTTTTAATTTTTATTTTTTGGCCATTTTTGCAGTTTTCGTCAATGGGGGATATTCTCAGTTTAGCGATTTTTAAGCATATTACTTTATTGCTATTCTGCGCCCTTTGCATTCGTTTTGTACATTTTTCGGCATTACGTAGTCCTAACGTATCATTTTGCAATATTTAGCATTTGCACCAGTTTTACTAATTTTTATTTTTTGGCCATTTTTGCAGTTTTCCTTAAACCCCCCCCCCGTATTCTCAGTTTAGCGATTTTTAAGAATTTTACATTATTGCTATTTCTGCGTACCTTTGCGTTCGTTTTGTAGATTTTTCGGCATTACGCAATTCTTACGTATCCTATTTTGCTATATTTAGCATTTGCTTCAGTTTACTTAATATTTATTTTTTGGCCATTTTTTCAGTTTTCATCAGTTTAGCGATTTTTAAGCATTTTACTTTATTGCTATTTCTGCGTCCCTTTGCATTCGTTTGGTAGATTTTTCGGCATTACGCAGTCCTAACGTATCATTTTGCAATATTTAGCGTTTGAACCAGTTTTATTAATGTTTATTTTTTGGCCATTTTTGCAATTTTCCTTAATATTCTCAGTTTAGCGATTTTTAAGAATTATACATTATTGCTATTTCTGCGTCCCTTTGCATCCGTTTTGTAGATTTTTCGGCATTACACAGTTCTTACGTATACTATTTTGCTATATTTAGAATTTGCACCAGTTTTTTTATTTTTTTTGGCCATTTTTGCATTTTTCGTCAATGGGAGGGTATTTTGAGTTTAGGGATTTTTAGGCATTTTACTTTATTGCTATTTCTTCGTCCCTTTGCTTTCCTTTTGTAGATTTTTCGGCATTACCCAGTTCTAACGTATCCTATTTTGCTATACTAAGTATTTGCACCAGTTTTTTTTAATTTTTGTTTTTTGGCCATTTTGGCAGTTTTCGTCAAGTTAGCGTTTTTAAATATTTTACTTTATTGCTACATCTGCATCCCTTTGCTTTCCTTTTGTAGATTTTTCGGCATTACCCAGTTCTAACGAATCCTTTTGGCTATATTTTGCATTTGCACCAGTTTTTTTAATTTTTATGTTTTGGCCATTTTTGCAGTTTTCGATAATTGGGGGGGGGGGTATTCTCAGTTTGTCGATTTTTAAGCATTTTAATTTATTGCCATTTTCTGCGTCCCTTTGCATTCGTTTTGTAGATTTTTAGGCATTACGCAGTTCTAACGTATCCTATTTTGCTATATGTTACATTTGCACCAGTTTTTTTAATTTTTATTTTTTGGCCATTTTTTTGCAGTTTTCGTCAATGGGAGGGTATTCTCAGTTTAGCGATTTTTAAGCATTTTACTTTATTGCTATTTCTGCGTCCCTTTGCATTCGATTTGTACATTTTTCGGCATTACGCAGTTCTAACGTATCCTATTTTGCTATATTTAGCATTTGCACCGGATTTTTTAATTTTATTTTTTCGTCATTTTTGGACTTTTCGTCAATGGGAGGGTATTCTCAGCTTAGCGATTTTTAAGCATTTTACTTTATTGCTATTTCTGCGTCCCTTTGCATTCGATTTGTAGATTTTTCGGCATTACGCAGTTCTATTGTATCCTATTTTGCTATAATTAGCATTTGCACCAGTTTTTTTAATTTTTATTTTTTGGCCATTTTTGCATTTTTCATCAATGGGGGGGTATTCTCAGTTTAGCGATTTTTACGCATTTTACTTTATTGCTATTTCTTCGTCCCTTTGCATTCGTTTTGTAGATTTTTCGGCATTACGCAGTTCTAACGTATCCTATTTCACTATATGTAACATTTGCACCAGTTTTTTTAATGTTTATTTTTTGGCCATTTTTTCACCTTTCGTCAATAGGGGGGGATTCTCATTTTCATTTTCGCTCATTTTACTTTATTGCTATTTCTGCGTCCCTTTGCATTCGTTTTGTAGATTATTCGGCATTACGCAATTCTAACGTATTCTATTTTGCTATATGTAGCATTTGCACCAGTTTTTTAATTTTTATTTTTTGCTATTTTTGCAGTTTTCGTCAATGGGGGATATTCTCAGTTTAGGGATTTTTACCCATTTTACTTTATTGCTATTTATTCGTCCCTTTGCTTTCCTTTTGTAGATTTTTCGGCATTACGCAGTTCTAACGTATCCTATTTTGCTATATTTAGCATTTGCACCAGTTTTTTTTAATTTTTATTTTTGGGCCATTTTTGAGTTTTCGTCAATGGGGGGGTACTTTCAGTTTAGCGATTTTTGCGCATTTTACTTTATTGCTATTTCTGCGTCCCTTTGCTTTCCTTTTGTAGATTTTTCGGCATTACGCAGTTCTAACGTATCTTATATTGCTATATGTAGCATTTGCACCAGTTTTTTTAATTTTTATTTTTTGGTCATTTTTGGACTTTTCGTCAGTGGGGGGGTATTCTCAGTTTAGCGATTTTTAAGCATTTTACTTTATTGCTATTTCTGCGTCCCTTTGCATTCGATTTGTAGATTTTTCGGCATTACGCAGTTCTAACGTATCCTATTTTGCTATATTTAGCATTTGCTCCAGTTTTTTTAATTTTTATTTTTTGGCCATTTTTGTACTTTTCGTCAATGGTGGGGGATTCTCAATTTCATTTTCTCTCATTTTACTTTATTGCTATTTCTGCGTCCCTTTGCTTTCCTTTTGTAGATTTTTCGGCATTACGCAGTTCTAACATATCCTATATTGCTATATGTAGCATTTGCACCAGTTTTTTTAATTTTTATTTTTTGGTCATTTTTGGACTTTTCGTCAGTGGGGGGGTATTCTCAGTTTAGCGATTTTTAAGCATTTTACTTTATTGCTATTTCTGCGTCCCTTTGCATTCGATTTGTAGATTTTTCGGCATTACGCAGTTCTAACGTATCCTATTTTGCTATATTTAGCATTTGCACCAGTTTTTTTTAATTTTTATTTTTTGGCCATTTTTGTACTTTTCGTCAATGGTGGGGGATTCTCAATTTCATTTTCTCTCATTTTACTTTATTGCTATTTCTGCGTCCCTTTGCTTTCCTTTTGTAGATTTTTCGGCATTACGCAGTTCTAACGTATCCTATATTGCTATATGTAGCATTTGAACCAGTTTTTTTAATTTTTATTTTTTGGCCATTTTTGCAGTTTTTGTCAATGGGGGGGGGGTATTCTCAGTTTAGCGATTTTTGAGCATTTTACTTTATTGCTATTTCTGCGTCCCTTTGCATTCGTTTTGTAGATTTTTCGGCATTACGCAGTTCTAACGTATCCTATTTCACTATATGTAACATTTGCACCAGTTTTTTTAATTTTTATTTTTTGGCCATTTTTGCACCTTTCGTCAATAGGGGGGGATTCTCGTTTTCCTTTTCGCCCATTTTACTTTATTGCTATTTATTCGTCCCTTTGCTTTCCTTTTGTAGATTTTTCGGCATTACGCAGTTCTAACGTATCCTATTTTGCTATATTTAGCATTTGCACCAGTTTTTTTTTTTAATTTTTATTTTTTGGCCATTTTAGAGTTTTTGTCAATGGGGGGGGGTATTCTCATTTTAGCGATTTTTGCGCATTTTACTTTATTGCTATTTCTGCGTCCCTTTGCTTTCCTTTTGTAGATTTTTCGGCATTACGTAGTTCTAACGTATCCTATATTGCTATATGTAGCATTTGCACCAGTTTTTTTAATTTTTAGTTTTTGGTCATTTTTGGACTTTTCGTCAGTGGGGGGGTATTCTCAGTTTAGCGATTTTTAAGCATTTTACTTTATTGCTATTTCTGCGTCTCTATGCATTCGATTTGTAGATTTTTCGGCATTACGCAGTTCTAACGTATCCTATTTTGCTATATTTAGAATTTGCACCAGTTTTTTTAATTTTTATTTTTTGGCCATTTTTGTACTTTTCGTCAATGGTGGGGGATTCTCAATTTCATTTTCTCTCATTTTACTTTATTGCTATTTCTGCGTCCCTTTGCATTCGTTTTGTAGATTATTCGGCATTACGCAGTTCTAACGTATTCTATTTTGCTATATGTAGCATTTGCACCAGTTTTTTTAATTTTTATTTTTTGGCCATTTTTGCAGTTTTCGTCAATGGGGGATATTCTCAGTTTAGCGATTTTTAAGCATATTACTTTATTGCTATTCTGCGCCCTTTGCATTCGTTTTGTACATTTTTCGGCATTACGTAGTCCTAACGTATCATTTTGCAATATTTAGCATTTGCACCAGTTTTACTAATTTTTATTTTTTGGCCATTTTTGCAGTTTTCCTTAAACCCCCCTCCCCCGTATTCTCAGTTTAGCGATTTTTAAGAATTTTACATTATTGCTATTTCTGCGTACCTTTGCGTTCGTTTTGTAGATTTTTCGGCATTACGCAATTCTTACGTATCCTATTTTGCTATATTTAGCATTTGCTTCAGTTTACTTAATATTTATTTTTTGGCCATTTTTTCAGTTTTCATCAGTTTAGCGATTTTTAAGCATTTTACTTTATTGCTATTTCTGCGTCCCTTTGCATTCGTTTGGTAGATTTTTCGGCATTACGCAGTCCTAACGTATCATTTTGCAATATTTAGCGTTTGAACCAGTTTTATTAATGTTTATTTTTTGGCCATTTTTGCAATTTTCCTTAATATTCTCAGTTTAGCGATTTTTAAGAATTATACATTATTGCTATTTCTGCGTCCCTTTGCATCCGTTTTGTAGATTTTTCGGCATTACACAGTTCTTACGTATACTATTTTGCTATATTTAGAATTTGCACCAGTTTTTTTATTTTTTTTGGCCATTTTTGCATTTTTCGTCAATGGGAGGGTATTTTGAGTTTAGGGATTTTTAGGCATTTTACTTTATTGCTATTTCTTCGTCCCTTTGCTTTCCTTTTGTAGATTTTTCGGCATTACCCAGTTCTAACGTATCCTATTTTGCTATACTAAGTATTTGCACCAGTTTTTTTTAATTTTTGTTTTTTGGCCATTTTGGCAGTTTTCGTCAAGTTAGCGTTTTTAAATATTTTACTTTATTGCTACATCTGCATCCCTTTGCTTTCCTTTTGTAGATTTTTCGGCATTACCCAGTTCTAACGAATCCTTTTGGCTATATTTTGCATTTGCACCAGTTTTTTTAATTTTTATGTTTTGGCCATTTTTGCAGTTTTCGATAATTGGGGGGGGGGGTATTCTCAGTTTGTCGATTTTTAAGCATTTTAATTTATTGCCATTTTCTGCGTCCCTTTGCATTCGTATTGTAGATTTTTCGGCATTACGCAGTTCTAACGTATCCTATTTTGCTATATGTTACATTTGCACCAGTTTTTTTAATTTTTATTTTTTGGCCATTTTTTTCAGTTTTCGTCAATGGGGGGGTATTCTCTGTTTAGCAATTTTTAAGCATTTTACTTTATTGCTATTTCTGCATCCCTTTGCATTCGTTTTGTTGATTTTTCGGCATACGCAGTCCTAACGTATCCTAGTTTGCTATATTTAGCATTTGCACCGGATTTTTTAATTTTTATTTTTTCGTCATTTTTGGACTTTTCGTCAATGGGAGGGTATTCTCAGTTTAGCGATTTTTAAGCATTTTACTTTATTGCTATTTCTGCGTCCCTTTGCATTCGATTTGTAGATTTTTCGGCATTACGCAGTTCTAACGTATCCTATTTTGCTATAATTAGCATTTGCACCAGTTTTTTTAATTTTTATTTTTTGGCCATTTTTGCATTTTTCATCAATGGGGGGAATTCTCAGTTTAGCGATTTTTACGCATTTTACTTTATTGCTATTTCTTCGTCCCTTTGTTTTCCTTTTGTAGATTTTTCGGCATTACGCAGTTCTAACGTATCCTATATTGCTATATGTAGCATTTGAACCAGTTTTTTTAATTTTTATTTTTTGGCCATTTTTGCAGTTTTCGTCAATGGGGGGGTATTCTCAGTTTAGCGATTTTTGAGCATTTTACTTTATTGCTATTTCTGCGTCCCTTTGCATTCGTTTTGTAGATTTTTCGGCATTACGCAGTTCTAACGTATCCTATTTCACTATATGTAACATTTACACCAGTTTTTTTAATTTTTATTTTTTGGCCATTTTTGCACCTTTCGTCAATAGGGGGGGATTCTCGTTTTCATTTTCGCTCATTTTATTTTATTGCTATTTCTGCGTCCCTTTG
The DNA here is from genome assembly GCA_030765065.1 of Deroplatys truncata. Lineage (NCBI taxonomy): Eukaryota > Metazoa > Arthropoda > Insecta > Mantodea > Mantidae > Deroplatys > Deroplatys truncata. Next base: position 186,929,703 of record CM060984.1, read on the forward strand.
CTTTCGTTTTGTAGATTATTCGGCATTACGCAATTCTAACGTATTCTATTTTGCTATATGTAGCATTTGCACCAGTTTTTTTAATTTTTATTTTTTGCCATTTTTGCAGTTTTCGTCAATGGGGGATATTCTCAGTTTAGGGATTTTTACCCATTTTACTTTATTGCTATATATTCGTCCCTTTGCTTTCCTTTTGTAGATTTTTCGGCATTACGCAGTTCTAACGTATCCTATTTTGCTATATTTAGCATTTGCACTAGTTTTTTTTTTAATTTTTATTTTTTGGCCATTTTTGAGTTTTTGTCAATGGGGGGGTATTCTCAGTTTAGCGATTTTTGCGCATTTTACTTTATTGCTATTTCTGCGTCCCTTTGCATTCGTTTTGTAGATTATTCGGCATTACGCAATTCTAACGTATTCTATTTTGCTATATGTAGCATTTGCACCAGTTTTTTTAATTTTTATTTTTTGCTATTTTTGCAGTTTTCGTCAATGGGGGATATTCTCAGTTTAGGGATTTTTACCCATTTTACTTTATTGCTATTTATTCGTCCCTTTGCTTTCCTTTTGTAGATTTTTCGGCATTACGCAGTTCTAACGTATCCTATTTTGCTATATTTAGCATTTGGACCAGTTTTTTTAATTTTTATTTTTTGGTCATTTTTGGACTTTTCGTCTGTGGGGGGGTATTCTCAGTTTAGCGATTTTTAAGCATTTTACTTTATTGCTATTTCTGCGTCCCTTTGCATTCGATTTGTAGATTTTTCGGCATTACGCAGTTCTAACGTATCCTATTTTGCTATATTTAGCATTTGCACCAGTTTTTTTAATTTTTATTTTTTGGCCATTTTTGTACTTTTCGTCAATGGTGGGGGATTCTCAATTTCATTTTCTCTCATTTTACTTTATTGCTATTTCTGCGTCCCTTTGCTTTCTTTTTGTAGATTTTTCGGCATTACGCAGTTCTAACATATCCTATATTGCTATATGTAGCATTTGCACCAGTTTTTTTAATTTTTATTTTTTGGTCATTTTTGGACTTGTCGTCAGTGGGGGGGTATTCTCAGTTTAGCGATTTTTAAGCATTTTACTTTATTGCTATTTCTGCGTCCCTTTGCATTCGATTTGTAGATTTTTCGGCATTACGCAGTTCTAACGTATCCTATTTTGCTATATTTAGCATTTGCACCAGTTTTTTTAATTTTTATTTTTTGGCCATTTTTGTACTTTTCGTCAATGGTGGGGGATTCTCAATTTCATTTTCTCTCATTTTACTTTATTGCTATTTCTGCGTCCCTTTGCTTTCCTTTTGTAGATTTTTCGGCATTACGCAGTTCTAACGTATCCTATATTGCTATATGTAGCATTTGAACCAGTTTTTTTAATTTTTATTTTTTGGCCATTTTTGCAGTTTTCGTCAATGGGGGGGGGTATTCTCAGTTTAGCGATTTTTGAGCATTTTACTTTATTGCTATTTCTGCGTCCCTTTGCATTCGTTTTGTAGATTTTTCGGCATTACGCAGTTCTAACGTATCCTATTTCACTATATGTAACATTTGCACCAGTTTTTTTAATTTTTATTTTTTGGCCATTTTTGCACCTTTCTTCAATAGGGGGGGATTCTCGTTTTCCTTTTCGCCCATTTTACTTTATTGCTATTTATTCGTCCCTTTGCTTTCCTTTTGTAGATTTTTCGGCATTACGCAGTTCTAACGTATCCTATTTTGCTATATTTAGCATTTGCACCAGTTTTTTTTTTAATTTTTATTTTTTGGCCATTTTAGAGTTTTTGTCAGTGGGGGGGGGGTATTCTCAGTTTAGCGATTTTTGCGCATTTTACTTTATTGCTATTTCTGCGTCCCTTTGCTTTCCTTTTGTAGATTTTTCGGCATTACGTAGTTCTAACGTATCCTATATTGCTATATGTAGCATTTGCACCAGTTTTTTTAATTTTTAGTTTTTGGTCATTTTTGGACTTTTCGTCAGTGGGGGGGTATTCTCAGTTTAGCGATTTTTAAGCATTTTACTTTATTGCTATTTCTGCGTCTCTATGCATTCGATTTGTAGATTTTTCGGCATTACGCAGTTCTAACGTATCCTATTTTGCTATATTTAGAATTTGCACCAGTTTTTTTAATTTTTATTTTTTGGCCATTTTTGTACTTTTCGTCAATGGTGGGGGATTCTCAATTTCATTTTCTCTCATTTTACTTTATTGCTATTTCTGCGTCCCTTTGCATTCGTTTTGTAGATTATTCGGCATTACGCAGTTCTAACGTATTCTATTTTGCTATATGTAGCATTTGCACCAGTTTTTTTAATTTTTATTTTTTGGCCATTTTTGCAGTTTTCGTCAATGGGGGATATTCTCAGTTTAGCGATTTTTAAGCATATTACTTTATTGCTATTCTGCGCCCTTTGCATTCGTTTTGTACATTTTTCGGCATTACGTAGTCCTAACGTATCATTTTGCAATATTTAGCATTTGCACCAGTTTTACTAATTTTTATTTTTTGGCCATTTTTGCAGTTTTCCTTAAACCCCCCCCCCGTATTCTCAGTTTAGCGATTTTTAAGAATTTTACATTATTGCTATTTCTGCGTACCTTTGCATTCGTTTTGTAGATTTTTCGGCATTACGCAATTCTTACCTATCCTATTTTGCTATATTTAGCATTTGCTTCAGTTTACTTAATATTTATTTTTTGGCCATTTTTTCAGTTTTCATCAGTTTAGCGATTTTTAAGCATTTTACTTTATTGCTATTTCTGCGTCCCTTTGCATTCGTTTTGTAGATTTTTCGGCATTACGCAGTCCTAACGTATCATTTTGCAATATTTAGCATTTGAACCAGTTTTATTAATGTTTATTTTTTGGCCATTTTTGCAATTTTCCTTAATATTCTCAGTTTAGCGATTTTTAAGAATTATACATTATTGCTATTTCTGCGTCCCTTTGCATCCGTTTTGTAGATTTTTCGGCATTACACAGTTCTTACGTATACTATTTTGCTATATTTAGAATTTGCACCAGTTTTTTTATTTTTTTTGGCCATTTTTGCATTTTTCGTCAATGGGAGGGTATTTTGAGTTTAAGGATTTTTAGGCATTTTACTTTACTGCTATTTCTTCGTCCCTTTGCTTTCCTTTTGTAGATTTTTCGGCATTACCCAGTTCTAACGTATCCTATTTTGCTATACTAAGCACTTGCACCAGTTTTTTTTAATTTTTGTTTTTTGGCCATTTTGGCAGTTTTCGTCAAGTTAGCGTTTTTAAATATTTTACTTTATTGCTACATCTGCATCCCTTTGCTTTCCTTTTGTAGATTTTTCGGCATTACCCAGTTCTAACGAATCCTTTTGGCTATATTTTGCATTTGCACCAGTTTTTTTAATTTTTATGTTTTGGCCATTTTTGCAGTTTTCGATAATTGGGGGGGGGGTATTCTCAGTTTGTCGATTTTTAAGCATTTTAATTTATTGCCATTTTCTGCGTCCCTTTGCATTCGTATTGTAGATTTTTCGGCATTACTCAGTTCTAACGTATCCTATTTTGCTATATGTTACATTTGCACCAGTTTTTTTAATTTTTATTTTTTGGCCATTTTTTTGCAGTTTTCGTCAATGGAGGGGGGGTATTCTCTGTTTAGCAATTTTTAAGCATTTTACTTTATTGCTATTTCTGCGTCCCTTTGCATTCGATTTGTAGATTTTTCGGCATTACGCAGTTCTAACGTATCCTATTTTGCTATAATTAGCATTTGCACCAGTTTTTTTAATTTTTATTTTTTGGCCATTTTTGCATTTTTCATCAATGGGGGGAATTCTCAGTTTAGCGATTTTTACGCATTTTACTTTATTGCTATTTCTTCGTCCCTTTGCTTTCCTTTTGTAGATTTTTCGGCATTACGCAGTTCTAACGTATCCTATATTGTTATATGTAGCATTTGAACCAGTTTTTTTAATTTTTATTTTTTGGCCATTTTTGCAGTTTTCGTCAATGGGGGGGTATTCTCAGTTTAGCGATTTTTGAGCATTTTACTTTATTGCTATTTCTGCGTCCCTTTGCATTCGTTTTGTAGATTTTTCGGCATTACGCAGTTCTAACGTATCCTATTTCACTATATGTAACATTTGCACCAGTTTTTTTAATGTTTATTTTTTGGCCATTTTTGCACCTTTCGTCAATAGGGGGGGATTCTCGTTTTCATTTTCGCTCATTTTATTTTATTGCTATTTCTGCGTCCCTTTGCTTTCGTTTTGTAGATTATTCGGCATTACGCAATTCTAACGTATTCTATTTTGCTATATGTAGCATTTGCACCAGTTTTTTTAATTTTTATTTTTTGCCATTTTTGCAGTTTTCGTCAATGGGGGATATTCTCAGTTTAGGGATTTTTACCCATTTTACTTTATTGCTATTTATTCGTCCCTTTGCTTTCCTTTGGTAGATTTTTCGGCATTACGCAGTTCTAACGTATCCTATTTTGCTATATTTAGCATTTGCACTAGTTTTTTATTTAATTTTTATTTTTTGGCCATTTTTGAGTTTTTGTCAATGGGGGGGGGGGGTATTCTCAGTTTAGCGATTTTTAAGCATTTTACTTTATTGCTATTTCTGCGTCCCTTTGCATTCGATTTGTACATTTTTCGGCATTACGTAGTTCTAACGTATCCTATATTGCTATATGTAGCATTTGCACCAGTTTTTTTAATTTTTAGTTTTTGGTCATTTTTGGACTTTTCGTCAGTGGGGGGGTATTCTCAGTTTAGCGATTTTTAAGCATTTTACTTTATTGCTATTTCTGCGTCTCTATGCATTCGATTTGTAGATTTTTCGGCATTACGCAGTTCTAACGTATCCTATTTTGCTATAATTAGCATTTGCACCAGTTTTTCTAATTTTTATTTTTTGGCCATTTTTGTACTTTTCGTCAATGGTGGGGGATTCTCAATTTCATTTTCTCTCATTTTACTTTATTGCTATTTCTGCGTCCCTTTGCATTCGTTTTGTAGATTATTCGGCATTGCGCAGTTCTAACGTATTCTATTTTGCTATATGTAGCATTTGCACCAGTTTTTTTAATTTTTATTTTTTGGCCATTTTTGCAGTTTTCGTCAATGGGGGATATTCTCAGTTTAGCGATTTTTACGCATTTTACTTTATTGCTATTTCTGCGTCCCTTTGCTTTCCTTTTATAGATTTTTCGGCATTACACAGTTCTAACGTATCCTATTTTGCCATATTTAGCATTTGCACCAGTTTTTTTTAATTTTTATTTTTCGGCCATTTTTGCAGTTTTCGTCAATGGGGGGGGGTATTCTCAGTTTAGCGTTTTTTGCGCATTTTACTTTATTGCTATTTCTGCGTTCCTTTGCATTCGTTTTGTAGATTTTTCGGCATTACGCAGCTCTAACTTATCCTATTTTTCTAAATCTAGCATTTGCACCAGTTTTTTAAATTTTTATTTTTTGGTCATTTTTGGACTTTTCGTCAATGGGGGGGGTATTCTCAGTTTAGCGATTTTTAAGCATTTTACTTTATTGCTATTTCTGCGTCCCTTTGCATTCGATTTGTAGATTTTTCGGCATTACGCAGTTCGAACGTATCCTATTTCGCTATAATTAGCATTTGCACCAGTTTTTTTAATTTTTATTTTTTGGCCATTTTTGCACTTTTCGTCAATGTGGGGGCATTCTCAGTTTAGCGATTTTTAAGCATTTTACATTATTGCTATTTCTGCGTCCCTTTTCATTCGTTTTGTAGATTTTTTGGCATTACGCAGTTCTAACGTATTCTATTTTGCTATATTAAATATTTGCACCAGTTTTTTTTAATTTTTATTTTTGTCCATTTTTGCACATTTCGTCAAGTTAGCGATTTTTAAATATTTTACTTTATTGCTACTTCTGCATCCCTTTGCTTTCCTGTTGTAGATTTTTCGGCATTACTAAGTTCTAACGTATCCTATTTTGCTGTGTGTAGCATTTACACCATTTTTTTAATTTTTTATTTTGGGCATTTTTGCAGTTTTCGTCAAGTTAGCGATTTTTAAGCATTTTACTTTATTGCTACTTCTTCATCCCTTTGCTTTCCTTTTGTAGATTTTTCGGCATTACGCAGTTCTAACGTATCCTATTTTGCTATATTTCACATTTGCACCAATTTTTCTAATTTTTATTTTTGGCCATTTTTTTACTTTTCGTCAATGGAGGCGTTATCTTAGTTTAACGATTTTTAAGCATTTTAATTTATTGCTATTTCCGCGCCCTTTTGCATTCGTTTTGTACATTTTTCGGCATTACGCAGTTCTAACGTATCCTATTTTGCTATATTTAGCATTTGCACCAATTTTTCTAATTTTTATTTTTGGCCATTTTTTTACTTTTCGTCTATAGGGGGGTATTCTCAGTTTAGCGATTTTTAAGCATATTACTTTATTACTATTCTGCGTCCCTTTGCATTCGTTTTGTACATTTTTCGGCATTACGTATTCCTAACGTATCATTTTGCAATATTTAGCATTTGCACCAGTTTAACTAATTTTTATTTTTTGGGCATTTTTGCAGTTTTCCTTACTAACCCCCCCCCCCCGTATTCTCAGTTTAGCGATTTTTAAGAATTTTACATTATTGCTATTTCTGCGTCCCTTTGCATTCGTTTTGTAGATTTTTCGGCATTACGCAATTCCTACGTATCCTATTTTGCTATATTTAGCATTTGGTTCAGTTTAGTTAATGTTTATTTTTTGGCCATTTTTGCAGTTTTCATCTGTTTAGCGATTTTTAAGCATTTTACTTTATTGCTATTTCTGCGTCCCTTTGCATTCGTTTTGTAGATTTTTCGGCATTACGCAGTCCTAACGTATCATTTTGCAATATTTAGCATTTGCACCAGTTTTATTAATGTTTATTTTTTGGCCATTTTTGCAATTTTCCTTAATATTCTCAGTTTAGCGATTTTTAAGAATTTTACATTATTGCTATTTCTGTGTCCCTTTGCATCCGTTTTGTAGATTTTTCGGCATTACACAGTTCTTACGTATACTATTTTGGTATATTTAGAATTTGCACCAGTTTTTTTATTTTTTTTGGCCATTTTTGCATTTTTCGTCAATGGGAGGGTATTTTGAGTTTAGGGATTTTTAGGCATTTTACTTTATTGCTATTTCTTCGTCCCTTTGCTCTCCTTTTGTAGATTTTTCGGCATTACCCAGTTCTAACGTATCCTATTTTGCTATACTAAGTATTTGCACCAGTTTTTTGTAATTTTTGTTTTTTGGCCATTTTGGCAGTTTTCGTCAAGTTAGCGTTTTTAAATATTTTACTTTATTGCTACTTCTGCATCCCTTTGCTTTCCTTTTGTAGATTTTTCGGCATTACCCAGTTCTAACGAATCCTTTTGGCTATATTTTGCATTTGCACCTGTTTTTTTAATTTTTATGTTTTGGCCATTTTTGCAGTTTTCGATAATTGGGGGGGGGGTATTCTCAGTTTGTCGATTTTTAAGCATTTTAATTTATTGCCATTTTCTGCGTCCCTTTGCATTCGTATTGTAGATTTTTCGGCATTACGCAGTTCTAACGTATCCTATTTTGCTATATGTTACATTTGCACCAGTTTTTTTAATTTTTATTTTTTGGCCATTTTTTTTGCAGTTTTCGTCAATGGGGGGGTATTCTCTGTTTAGCAATTTTTAAGCATTTTACTTTATTGCTATTTCTGCATCCCTTTGCATTCGTTTTGTTGATTTTTCGGCATACGCAGTCCTAACGTATCCTAGTTTGCTATATTTAGCATTTGTACCGGATTTTTTAATTTTTATTTTTTCGTCATTTTTGGACTTTTCGTCAATGGGAGGGTATTCTCAGTTTAGCGATTTTTACGCATTTTACTTTATTGCTATTTCTTCGTCCCTTTGCTTTCCTTTTGTAGATTTTTCGGCATTACGCAGTTCTAACGTATCCTATATTGCTATATGTAGCATTTGAACCAGTTTTTTTAATTTTTAGTTTTTGGTCATTTTTGGACTTTTCGTCAGTGGGGGGGGTATTCTCAGTTTAGCGATTTTTAAGCATTTTACTTTATTGCTATTTCTGCGAATCTATGCATTCGATTTGTAGATTTTTCGGCATTACGCAGTTCTAACGTATCCTATTTCACTATATGTAACATTTGCACCAGTTTTTTTAATTTTTATTTTTTGGCCACTTTTGCACCTTTCGTCAATAGGGGGGGATTCTCGTTTTCATTTTCGCTCATTTTATTTTATTGCTATTTCTGCGTCCCTTTGCTTTCGTTTTGTAGATTATTCGGCATTACGCAATTCTAACGTATTCTATTTTGCTATATGTAGCATTTGCACCAGTTTTTTTAATTTTTATTTTTTGCCATTTTTGCAGTTTTCGTCAATGGGGGATATTCTCAGTTTAGGGATTTTTACCCATTTTACTTTATTGCTATTTATTCGTCCCTTTGCTTTCCTTTTGTAGATTTTTCGGCATTACGCAGTTCTAACGTATCCTATTTTGCTATATTTAGCATTTGCACTAGTTTTTTTTTTAATTTTTATTTTTTGGCCATTTTTGAGTTTTTGTCAATGGGGGGGGGGGTATTCTCAGTTTAGCGATTTTTGCGCATTTTACTTTATTGCTATTTCTGCGTCTCTATGCATTCGATTTGTAGATTTTTCGGCATTACGCAGTTCTAACGTATCCTATTTTGCTATATTTAGCATTTGCACCAGTTTTTCTAATTTTTATTTTTTGGCCATTTTTGTACTTTTCGTCAATGTTGGGGGATTCTCAATTTCATTTTCTCTCATTTTACTTTATTGCTATTTCTGCGTCCCTTTGCATTCGTTTTGTAGATTATTCGGCATTACGCAGTTCTAACGTATTCTATTTTGCTATATGTAGCATTTGCACCAGTTTTTTTAATTTTTATTTTTTGGCCATTTTTGCAGTTTTCGTCAATGGGGGATATTCTCAGTTTAGCGATTTTTACGCATTTTACTTTATTGCTATTTCTGCGTCCCTTTGCTTTCCTTTTATAGATTTTTCGGCATTACACAGTTCTAACGTATCCTATTTTGCCATATTTAGCATTTGCACCAGTTTTTTTTAATTTTTATTTTTCGGCCATTTTTGCAGTTTTCGTCAATGGGGGGGGGGGGTATTCTCAGTTTAGCGTTTTTTGCGCATTTTACTTTATTGCTATTTCTGCGTTCCTTTGCATTCGTTTTGTAGATTTTTCGGCATTACGCAGCTCTAACTTATCCTATTTTTCTAAATGTAGCATTTGCACCAGTTTTTTAAATTTTTATTTTTTGGTCATTTTTGGACTTTTCGTCAATGGGGGGGGGGGTATTCTCAGTTTAGCGATTTTTAAGCATTTTACTTTATTGCTATTTCTGCGTCCCTTTGCATTCGATTTGTAGATTTTTCGGCATTACGCAGTTCGAACGTATCCTATTTCGCTATAATTAGCATTTGCACCAGTTTTTTTAATTTTTATTTTTTGGCCATTTTTGCACTTTTCGTCAATGTGGGGGCATTCTCAGTTTAGCGATTTTTAAGCATTTTACATTATTGCTATTTCTGCGTCCCTTTTCATTCGTTTTGTAGATTTTTTGGCATTACGCAGTTCTAACGTATTCTATTTTGCTATATTAAATATTTGCACCAGTTTTTTTTAATTTTTATTTTTGTCCATTTTTGCACATTTCGTCAAGTTAGCGATTTTTAAATATTTTACTTTATTGCTACTTCTGCATCCCTTTGCTTTCCTGTTGTAGATTTTTCGGCATTACTAAGTTCTAACGTAACCTATTTTGCTGTGTGTAGCATTTACACCATTTTTTTAATTTTTTATTTTGGGCATTCTTGCAGTTTTCGTCAAGTTAGCGATTTTTAAGCATTTTACTTTATTGCTACTTCTTCATCCCTTTGCTTTCCTTTTGTAGATTTTTCGGCATTACGCAGTTCTAACGTATCCTATTTTGCTATATTTCACATTTGCACCAATTTTTCTAATTTTTATTTTTGGCCATTTTTTTACTTTTAGTCAATGGAGGCGTTATCTTAGTTTAACGATTTTTAAGCATTTTAATTTATTGCTATTTCCGCGCCCTTTTGCATTCGTTTTGTACATTTTCCGGCATTACGCAGTTCTAACGTATCCTATTTTGCTATATTTAGCATTTGCACCAATTTTTCTAATTTTTATTTTTGGCCATTTTTTTACTTTTCGTCAATAGGGGGGTATTTTCAGTTTAGCGATTTTTAAGCATATTACTTTATTACTATTCTGCGTCCCTTTGCATTCGTTTTGTACATTTTTCGGCATTACGTATTCCTAACGTATCATTTTGCAATATTTAGCATTTGCACCAGTTTAACTAATTTTTATTTTTTGGGCATTTTTGCAGTTTTCCTTACTAACCCGGGGGGGCCCCGTATTCTCAGTTTAGCGATTTTTAAGAATTTTACATTATTGCTATTTCTGCGTCCCTTTGCATTCGTTTTGTAGATTTTTCGGCATTACGCAATTCCTACGTATCCTATTTTGCTATATTTTGCATTTGGTTCAGTTTAGTTAATGTTTATTTTTTGGCCATTTTTGCAGTTTTCATCAGTTTAGCGATTTTTAAGCATTTTACTTTATTGCTATTTCTGCGTCCCTTTGCATTCGTTTTGTAGATTTTTCGGCATTACGCAGTCCTAACGTATCATTTTGCAATATTTAGCATTTGCACCAGTTTTATTAATGTTTATTTTTTGACCATTTTTGCAATTTTCCTTAATATTCTCAGTTTAGCGATTTTTAAGAATTTTACATTATTGCTATTTCTGTGTCCCTTTGCATCCGTTTTGTAGATTTTTCGGCATTACACAGTTCTTACGTATACTATTTTGCTATATTTAGAATTTGCACCAGTTTTTTTATTTTTTTTTGGCCATTTTTGCATTTTTCGTCAATGGGAGGGTATTTTGAGTTTAGGGATTTTTAGGCATTTTACTTTATTGCTATTTCTTCGTCCCTTTGCTTTCCTTTTGTAGATTTTTCGGCATTACCTAGTTCTAACGTATCCTATTTTGCTATACTAAGTATTTGCACCAGTTTTTTTTAATTTTTGTTTTTTGGCCATTTTGGCAGTTTTCGTCAAGTTAGCGTTTTTAAATATTTTACTTTATTGCTACTTCTGCATCCCTTTGCTTTCCTTTTGTAGATTTTTCGGCATTACCCAGTTCTAACGAATCCTTTTGGCTATATTTTGCATTTGCACCTGTTTTTTTAATTTTTATGTTTTGGCCATTTTTGCAGTTTTCGATAATTGGGGGGGGGGTATTCTCAGTTTGTCGATTTTTAAGCATTTTAATTTATTGCCATTTTCTGCGTCTCTTTGCATTCGTATTGTAGATTTTTCGGCTTTACGCAGTTCTAACGTATCCTATTTTGCTATATGTTACATTTGCACCAGTTTTTTTAATTTTTATTTTTTGGCCATTTTTTTTGCAGTTTTCGTCAATGGGGGGGTATTCTCTGTTTAGCAATTTTTAAGCATTTTACTTTATTGCTATTTCTGCATCCCTTTGCATTCGTTTTGTTGATTTTTCGGCATTACGCAGTTCTAACGTATCCTATTTTGCTATAATTAGCATTTGCACCAGTTTTTTTAATTTTTATTTTTTGGCCATTTTTGCATTTTTCATCAATGGGGGGGTATTCTCAGTTTAGCGATTTTTACGCATTTTACTTTATTGCTATTTCTTCGTCCCTTTGCTTTCCTTTTGTAGATTTTTCGGCATTACGCAGTTCTAACGTATCCTATATTGCTATATGTAGCATTTGAACCAGTTTTTTTAATTTTTAGTTTTTGGTCATTTTTGGACTTTTCGTCAGTGGGGGGGGGTATTCTCAGTTTAGCGATTTTTAAGCATTTTACTTTATTGCTATTTCTGCGACTCTATGCATTCGATTTGTAGATTTTTCGGCATTACGCAGTTCTAACGTATCCTATTTTGCTATATTTAGCATTTGCACCAGTTTTTTTAATTTTTATTTTTTGGCCATTTTTGTACTTTTCGTCAATGGTGGGGGATTCTCAATTGCATTTTCTCTCATTTTACTTTATTGCTATTTCTGCGTCCCTTTGCATTCGTTTTGTAGATTATTCGGCATTACGCAGTTCTAACGTATTCTATTTTGCTATATGTAGCATTTGTACCAGTTTTTTAATTTTTATTTTTTGGCCATTTTTGCAGTTTTCGTCAATGGGGGATATTCTCAGTTTAGCGATTTTTACGCATTTTACTTTATTGCTATTTCTACGTCCCTTTGCTTTCCTTTTATAGATTTTTCGGCATTACGCAGTTCTAACGTATCCTATTTTGCTATATTTAGCATTTGCACCAGTTTTTTAAATTTTTATTTTTTGGTCATTTTTGGACTTTTCGTCAATGGGGGGGGTATTCTCAGTTTAGCGATTTTTAAGCATTTTACTTTATTGTTATTTCTTTGTCCCTTTGCTTTCCTTTTGTAGAATTTTCGGCATTACGCAGTCTAACGTATCCTATTTTGCTATAAATAACATTTCCACCAGTTTTTTTAATTTTTATTTTATGGCCATTTTTGCACTTTTCGTCAATGGGGTGTATTCTCAGTTTAGCGATTTTTAAGCATTTTATTTTATTGCTATTTCTGCATCTCTTTGCATTCGTTTTGTAGATTCTTCAGCATTACGCAGTTCTAAGGTATCCTAAATGCTATATGTAGCATTTGCACCATTTTTTTTAATTTTTGGCCATTTTTGCACTTTTCGTCAATGGGGGGGTATTCTCAGTTTAGCGATTTTTAAGCATATTACTTTATTGCTATTTCTGCGTCCGTTTGCATTCGGTTTGTAGATTTTTCGGCATTACGCAGTCCTAACGTATCCTATTTTGCTATATTTTTTTAATTTTTATTTTTTGGCCATTTTTGCAGTTTTCGTCAATGGGGGGGTTTTCTCAGTTTAGCGATTTTTAAGCATTTTACATTATTGCTATTTCTGCGTCCCTTTTCATTCGTTTTGTAGATTTTTTGGCATTACGCAGTTCTAACGTATTCTATTTTGCTATATTAAATATTTGCAATAGTTTTTTTTAATTTTTATTTTTTGTCCATTTTTGCACATTTCATCAAGTTAGCGATTTTTAAATATTTTACTTTATTGCTACTTCTGCATCCCTTTGCTTTCCTGTTGTAGATTTTTCGGCATTACTAAGTTCTAACGTATCCTATTTTGCTGTGTGTAGCATTTGCACCATTTTTTTAATTTTTATTTTTTGGGCATTTTTGCAGTATTCGTCAAGTTAGCAATTTTTAAGCATTTTACTTTATTGCTACTTCTTCATCCCTTTGCTTTCCTTTTGTAGATTTTTCGGCATTACCCAGTTCTAACGTATCCTATTTTGCTATACTAAGTATTTGCACCAGTTTTTTTTAATTTTTGTTTTTTGGCCATTTTGGCAGTTTTCGTCAAGTTAGCGTTTTTAAATATTTTACTTTATTGCTACTTCTGCATCCCTTTGCTTTCCTTTTGTAGATTTTTCGGCATTACCCAGTTCTAACGAATCCTTTTGGCTATATTTTGCATTTGCACCAGTTTTTTTAATTTTTATGTTTTGGCCATTTTTGCAGTTTTCGATAATTGGGGGGGGTATTCTCAGTTTGTCGATTTTTAAGCATTTTAATTTATTGCCATTTTCTGCGTCCCTTTGCATTCGTTTTGTAGATTTTTCGGCATTACGCAGTTCTAACGTATCCTATTTTGCTATATGTTACATTTGCACCAGTTTTTTTAATTTTTATTTTTTGGCCATTTTTTTGCAGTTTTCGTCAATGGGGGGGGGGTATTCTCAGTTTAGCAATTTTTAAGCATTTTACTTTATTGCTATTTCTGCATCCCTTTGCATTCGTTTTGTTGGTTTTTCGGCATACGCAGTCCTAACGTATCCTAGTTTGCTATATTTAGCATTTGCACCGGATTTTTTAATTTTTATTTTTTGGTTTTTTTTTGGACTTTTCTTCAATGGGAGGGTATTCTCAGTTTAGCGATTTTTAAGCATTTTACTTTATTGCTATTTCTGCGTCCCTTTGCATTCGATTTGTACTTTTTCGGCATTACGCAGTTCTAACGTATCCTATTTTGCTATATTTAGCATTTGCACCAGTTTTTTTTAATTTTTATTTCTTGGCCATTTTTGAGTTTTCGTCAATGGGGGGGTATTCTCAGTTTAGCAATTTTTAAGAATTTTACTTTATTGCTATTTCTGCGTCCCTTTGCATTCGATTTGTAGATTTTGCGGCATTACCCAGTTCTAACGTATCCTATTTTGCTATACTAAGTATTTGCACCAGTTTTTTTTAATTTTTGTTTTTTGGCCATTTTGGCAGTTTTCGTCAAGTTAGCGTTTTTAAATATTTTACTTTATTGCTACCTCTGCATCCCTTTGCTTTCCTTTTGTAGATTTTTCGGCATTACCCAGTTCTAACGAATCCTTTTGGCTATATTTTGCATTTGCACCAGTTTTATTAATTTTTATGTTTTGGCCATTTTTGCAGTTTTCGATAATTGGGGGGGGGTATTCTCAGTTTGTCGATTTTTAAGCATTTTAATTTATTGCCATTTTGTGCGTACCTTTGCATTCGTTTTGTAGATTTATCGGCATTACGCAGTTCTAACGTATCCTATTTTGCTATATGTTACATTTGCACCAGTTTTTTTAATTTTTATTTTTTGGCCATTTTTTTGCAGTTTTCGTCAATGGGGGGGGGTATTCTCAGTTTAGCAATTTTTAAGCATTTTACTTTATTGCTATTTCTGCATCCCTTTGCATTCGTTTTGTTGATTTTTCGGCATACGCAGTCCTAACGTATCCTAGTTTGCTATATTTAGCATTTGCACCGGATTTTTTAATTTTTATTTTTTGGTCATTTTTGGACTTTTCGTCAATGGGAGGGTATTCTCAGTTTAGCGATTTTTAAGCATTTTACTTTATTGCTATTTCTGCGTCCCTTTGCATTCGATTTGTAGATTTTTCGGCATTACCCAGTTCTAACGTATCCTATTTTGCTATACTAAGTATTTGCACCAGTTTTTTTTAATTTTTGTTTTTTGGCCATTTTGGCAGTTTTCGTCAAGTTAGCGTTTTTAAATATTTTACTTTATTGCTACTTCTGCATCCCTTTGCTTTCCTTTTGTAGATTTTTCGGCATTACCCAGTTCTAACGAATCCTTTTGGCTATATTTTGCATTTGCACCAGTTTTATTAATTTTTATGTTTTGGCCATTTTTGCAGTTTTCGATAATTGGGGGGGGGTATTCTCAGTTTGTCGATTTTTAAGCATTTTAATTTATTGCCATTTTCTGCGTCCCTTTGCATTCGTTTTGTAGATTTTTCGGCATCACGCAGTTCTAACGTATCCTATTTTGCTATATGTTACATTTGCACCAGTTTTTTTAATTTTTATTTTTTGGCCATTTTTTTGCAGTTTTCGTCAATGGGGGGGTATTCTCAGTTTAGCAATTTTTAAGCATTTTACTTTATTGCTATTTCTTTATCCCTTTGCATTCGTTTTGTTGATTTTTCGGCATACGCAGTCCTAACGTATCCTAGTTTGCTATATTTAGCATTTGCACCGGATTTTTTAATTTTTATTTTTTGGTCATTTTTGGACTTTTCGTCAATGGGAGGGTATTCTCAGTTTAGCGATTTTTAAGCATTTTACTTTATTGCTATTTCTGCGTCCCTTTGCATTCGATTTGTACATTTTTCGGCATTACGCAGTTCTAACGTATCCTATATTGCTATATGTAGTATTTGCACCAGTTTTTTTAATTTTTATTTTTTGGTCATTTTTGGAATTTTCGTCAGTGGGGGGTATTCTCAGTTTAGCGATTTTTAAGCATTTTACCTTAATGCTATTTCTGCGTCCCTTTGCATTCGATTTGTAGATTTTTCGGCATTACGTAGTTCTAACGTATCCTATTTTGCTATATTTAGCATTTGCACCAGTTTTTTTAATTTTTATTTTTTGGCCATTTTTGTACTTTTCGTCAATGGTGGGGGATTCTCAATTTCATTTTCTCTCATTTTACTTTATTGCTATTTCTGCGTCCCTTTGCATTCGTTTTGCAGATTATTCGGCATTACGCAGTTCTAACGTATTCTATTTTGCTATATGTAGCATTTGCACCAGTTTTTTTAATTTTTATTTTTTGGCCATTTTTGTACTTTTCGTCAATGGTGGGGGATTCTCAATTTCATTTTCTCTCATTTTACTTTATTGCTATTTCTGCGTCCCTTTGCATTCGATTTGTAGATTTTTCGGCATTACGCAGTTCTAATGTATCCTATTTTGCTATAATTATCATTTGCACCAGTTTTTTTAATTTTTATTTTTTGGCAATTTTTGCATTTTTCATCAATGGGGGGGTATTCTCAGTTTAGCGATTTTTAAGGATATTACATTATTGCTATTTCTGCGTCCGTTTGCATTCGGTTTGTAGATTTTTCGGCATTACGCAGTCCTAACGTATCCTATTTTGCTATATTTTTTTAATTTTTATTTTTTGGCCATTTTTGCAGTTTTCGTCAATGGGGGGGTTTTCTCAGTTTAGCGATTTTTAAGCATTTTACATTATTGCTATTTCTGCGTCCCTTTTCATTCGTTTTGTAGATTTTTTGGCATTACGCAGTTCTAACGTATTCTATTTTGCTATATTAAATATTTGCAATAGTTTTTTTTAATTTTTATTTTTTGTCCATTTTTGCACATTTCATCAAGTTAGCGATTTTTATATATTTTACTTTATTGCTACTTCTGCATCCCTTTGCTTTCCTTTTGTAGATTTTTCGGCATTACGCAGTTCTAACGTATCCTATTTTGCTATATTTAGAATTTGCACGTGTTTTTTTTAATTTTTATTTTTTGGCCTTTTTTGCAGTTTTCGTCAATGGAGCCGTTATCTCAGTTTAACGATTTTTAAGCATTTTAATTTATTGCTATTTCCGCGCCCTTTTGCATTCGTTTTGTACATTTTTCGGCATTACGCAGTTCTAACGTATCCTATTTTGCTATATTTAGCATTTGCACCAATTTTTCTAATTTTTATTTTTGGCCATTTTTTTACTTTTCGTCAATAGGGGGGTATTCTCAGTTTAGCGATTTTTAAGCATATTACTTTATTGCTATTCTGCGTCCCTTTGCATTCGTTTTGTACATTTTTCGGCATTACGTAGTCCTAACGTATCATTTTGCAATATTTAGCATTTGCACCAGTTTAACTAATTTTTATTTTTTGGCCATTTTTGCAGTTTTCCTTACTAACCCCCCCCCGTATTCTCAGTTTAGCGATTTTTAAGAATTTTACATTATTGCTATTTCTGCGTCCCTTTGCATTCGTTTTGTAGATTTTTCGGCATTACGCAATTCCTACGTATCCTATTTTGCTATATTTAGCATTTGGGTCAGTTTAGTTAATGTTTATTTTTTGGCCATTTTTGCAGTTTTCATCAGTTTAGCGATTTTTAAGCATTTTACTTTATTGCTATTTCTGCGTCCCTTTGCATTCGTTTTGTAGATTTTTCGGCATTACGCAGTCCTAACGTATCATTTTGCAATATTTAGCATTTGCACCAGTTTTATTAATGTTTATTTTTTGGCCATTTTTGCAATTTTCCTTAATATTCTCAGTTTAGCGATTTTTAAGAATTTTACATTATTGCTATTTCTGTGTCCCTTTGCATCCGTTTTGTAGATTTTTCGGCATTACACAGTTCTTACGTATACTATTTTGCTATATTTAGAATTTGCACCAGTTTTTTTATTTTTTTGGACATTTTTGCATTTTTCGTCAATGGGAGGGTATTTTGAGTTTAGGGATTTTAAGGCATTTTACTTTATTGCTATTTCTTCGTCCCTTTATTTTCCTTTTGTAGATTTTTCGGCATTTACAGTTCTAACGTATCCTATTTTGCTATACTAAGTATTTGCACCAGTTTTTTTTAATTTTTGTTTTTTGGCCATTTTTGCAGTTTTCGTCAAGTTAGCGTTTTTAAATATTTTACTTTATTGCTACTTCTGCATCCCTTTGCTTTCCTTTTGTAGATTTTTCGGCATTACCCAGTTCTAACGAATCCTTTTGGCTATATTTTGCATTTGCACCAGTTTTTTTAATTTTTATGTTTTGGCCATTTTTGCAGTTTTCGATAATTGGGGGGGAGTATTCTCAGTTTGTCGATTTTTAAGCATTTTAATTTATTGCCATTTTCTGCGTCCCTTTGCATTCGTTTTGTAGATTTTTCGGCATTACGCAGTTCTAACGTATCCTATTTTGCTATATGTTACATTTGCACCAGTTTTTTTAATTTTTATTTTTTGGCCATTTTTTTGCAGTTTTCGTCAATTCTCAGTTTAGCAATTTTTAAGCATTTTACTTTATTGCTATTTCTGCATCCCTTTGCATTCGTTTTGTTGATTTTTCGGCATACGCAGTCCTAACGTATCCTAGTTTGCTATATTTAGCATTTGCACCGGATTTTTTAATTTTTATTTTTTGGTCATTTTTGGACTTTTCTTCAATGGGAAGGTATTCTCAGATTAGCGATTTTTAAGCATTTTACTTTATTGCTATTTCTGCGAGTAGTAATAGTCCCGGATGAGCCAATTGTTTTAACGATAATCCTGCCGCTAGGGGCGCTAGTGTCGCTAGTGTCGCTGCTAGCGACGGCGGCGGCGGTAAGTTTGAAAAGCGCCCTGAGCGTTAGGATTATCGTTAAATCGGTTGGCTCATCCGGGACGAGTTGAAAGAATTGAGGAAGTGACGTGGAGTGTTTTGATTGGTTCGTTAATTTGGGGTGGGAGATGGAGGAAGGAAGATGGAGGAGTATGGAGGTCGCGTGATGGAGAGGAGCTGGGTAGCGAGGTGTTGTCTGTGCGGAGGTCGGTACTGAAAGAGGGGTAAAGATGGGGAGCGAGGGATAAAAAGTGTAACAGAAAGTGACGTGTGAAGTTGTGATTGGTGGGAATAAGAAGTGATTTTATTGGTGGAAAGGAGCAAATGAGAGTTGTTGATTGGTAAGAATAAGAGGGATTATGATTGGTGGAAAAGAAAAAGTTGTGGGAGTGGGGTATGTTGGAGGTGATGGGAAAGGTGAGTTTTGCTAGCAGCAAGATTTGCAAAAGCCTGTCTTGAACTGATCAGCAATTTTTGAACGTCGGATGGTAGTTTTCTTGAGTGGATAGAGAGATGGGGGCGATATGAGATGCGGTGGCGAAAATGGGAACTAGACAAGGTTGTTGAGACAAGAGGTTTAAGGACGAGGAAATTTGGAGGTTAGTGGTGAACACGGCGGTCGCAAGAGGTGGGGGTAAGGAGACGCAGTGGTGAGAATGGGAACTAAAAGAAGATGGGGGTAGCAAGAGTTTTAGAAGAGTAGATTTTGAGGTTAAAATAGTGGGAACTAGAAATGGCGGAGGGTCTGCGACAAGGAGATGCGGTGAGAACTAAACAAGATGGCGGTCGCAAGAGGAGGGTAAGGAGATTTGAGGTTACAGTACGAAAACACGAAAGGATATATTCCTACGCCAAGCAGGTGCGAAAAATAATTATGCGTGTGGTACTTACCTGTTACCGGTGTGGATGCGTCACCAAAAGCGCGGCACGCGAGGCGGAAAAATAAAAGCAAACTGTTTTTGAAAATGCTTAACCAGCTTTAAGATCAACCAACATCACTACGCACTGATATACCTAGGTTTTTAAAGCGGTACAGACACCCTTTGCAGAGGCGTAATTTAACTATACCAAAAACCTGGTACTGGACCATCGTGATGGTCGCTAGCGTACGTAGGAGCAGGGTTCTCATAGCTGGTCGAAAGCGGTCAAAAACGTGTACGACGTAGGTGTTGACAGTAGCTGCTGTCGAGTCAACGGTCGAGGTGTGAATAAACAAGATCTGTTCTCGCCGGCAATTTGGTTCGGAGATGTGAGCAGCGGCGAGGTGTTGTCTGTGCGGAGGTCGGGACTGAAAGAGGGAAAAGATGGGGAGCGAGGGATAAAAAGTGTAACAGAAAGTGACGTGTGAAGTTGTGATTGGTGGGAATAAGAAGTGATTTTATTGGTGGAAAGGAGCAAATGAAAGTTGTTGATTGGTAAGAATAAGAGAGGTTATGATTGGTGGAAAGAAAAAGGAGTGGGGTATGTTGGAGGTGATGGGAAAGGTAAGTTTTGCTAGCAACAAGATTTGCAAAAGCCTGTCGTGAACTGATCAGCAATTTTTTGAACGTTGGATGGTAGTTTTCTTGAGTGGATAGAGAGATGGGGCGATATGAGATGCGGTGGCGAAAATGGGAACTAAACAAGGTGGTTGAGACAAGAGGTTTAAGGACGAGGAAATTTGGAGGTTAGTGGTGAACATGGCGGTCGCAAGAGGTGGGGGTAAGGAGACGCGGTGGTGAGAATGGGAACTAAAAGAAGATGGCGGTAGCAAGAGGTTAGAAGAGTAGATTTTGAGGTTAAAATAGCGGGAACTAAAAATGGCGGAGGGTCTGCGACAAGGAGATGCGGTGAGAACTAAACAAGATGGCGGACGCAAGAGGTGGGTAAGGAGGTTTGAGGTTACAGTACCAAAACACGAAAGGATATATTCCTACGCCAAGCAGGTCCGAAAAATAATTATGCGTGTGTTACTTACCTGTTACCGGTGTGGATGCGTCACCAAAAGCGCGGCACGCGAGACGGAAAAATAAAAGCAAACTGTTTTTGAAAATGCTTAACCAGCTTTAAGATCAACCAACATCACTACGCACTGATATACCTAGGTTTTTAAAGCGGTACAGACACCCTTTGCAGAGGCGTAATTTAACTATACCAAAAACCTGGTACTGGACCATCGTGATGGTCGCTAGCGTACGTAGGAGCAGGGTTCTCATAGCCGGTCGAAAGCGGTCAAAAACGTGTACGACGTAGGTGTTGGCAGTAGCTGCTGCCGAGGCAACCGTCGAGGTGCGAATGAACGAGATCTGTTCTTGCAGGCAATCTGGTTGAGAGATGAGAGGCGCGGTGGTAAAAATGTGAACTAAATAAGATGGCGGAGGCACGAAGTTGAGGTTAAGGAGCGGCGAGGTGTTGACTGTGCGGCGGTTGGGGTCTGAAAGAGGGGGAAAGATGGCGAACGAGGGATAAAAAGTATAACAGAAAGTGACGTGTGAAGTTGTCATTGGTGGGAATAAGAAGTGATGTTATTGGTGGAACGGAACAAATGAAAGTTGCTGATTGGCGAGAATAAGAGAGATTATGATTGGTGGAAAGAAAAAAAGGTGTGGGAGTGGGGTATGTTGGAGGTGATGGAAAAGGCAAGTTTTGCTACCAACAACATTTGCAAAAGCCTATCCAGAACTCATCAGCAATTTTAAATAACTAGTGTTTCGGGGGTTTTCTCTGGTTGGTAGACGAATGCAAGCTGTTTCTACCATACTTATATTATTCGTCTTTTTCCTTTTTTTTTTTAAAATGACTAGTTTTTTTTTTTTTTTTTTTTTGGGAGTTTTCTGCGGATGGTAAACAAATGCAAGCTCTTTCTGCTTTTTCATAGGTTTTCCCTGGTTGGTAGGCGTTTTCTGTACTGGTTGACGAAGGCGTTTCTAATTTTGGAGGTTTTCTCAGGTTTTTAGCGGTTGTCCCTGCCCGGTAGGCAAATGATGAAGTTTTACCTTGTCGGCGCACGGATACTAGGCACGTACTGGCGCGCACACACACACACAGAGAGACAGACAGACACACAGACAGGCACACACACACGGACATGTTTCCAAAAATGCTTTTTTTTTTTTTTTTTTTTTTTTTTTGATTCAGGAGGTCTCAAAACGTGTATTTCCGGTGAAATCTCGGTATCGAATTTTTGGGCGGAATGCAATACTTCCCCTACTTACTATACGTAGTAGAGAAAGTAAAAAAGTATTGAAAAATTTAAGGAAATAACAAGCAATATCTCAAAAGTGTACTATCTTGTTTTCAAGGGTTTTCCAGATCGGTAAGCGTTAGAATACTCTTAGAGCTTTTTTCAGGTTTTTTAGCGGTTGTCCCTGGCCGGTAGGCAATTGATAAAGTTTTTCTATAACGTCGTCGTTTTAGCTTGTGGCGCACGGTTCCTAGGCACGTACTCGCGCGCGCGCACACACACACACACACACACACTAAAATAGTAGCGTATAAAAAAAACTGATTTGTTACACTCACATGACTTTCTCTACTCTTGTACAATCTAATTGGTAGCTTTTAAGCGATAGTCAAATATTTTAACGCTGGTTGCTATGTGGCGAATTCCATTCTGTTTGCATGTTCAGGACATAAAAAAAAGAATAAACGAATTTGAGAAAAAGTATAAGTATTGGAAAATTTAAGGAAATAACAAGCAATATCTCGAAAACGGTTCACTCAACAAAAGAAACGTATATGACATAAGTTGTGTATTTTAACGCGATCTACATTTTTTGTGTAGTAAAATTTTGTCTATCTCTTATGGTTTACCAGTTATGCAAAAAAGTCGTTCACAATGAAGAATATTTTTGGAGACATTCCCAGAAAATTCGAGATATACATTTTATTTGACATGACAATATCTTAAACATATGATGTTTTAATCAAAATCGTTAGAGCCGTTTTTGAGAAAATTAAAATTTTCGAAAAATGTTCCATGTAAAGGGTAGTCTGGGGTGGGGGGATTTTCTTGAAAACCTTCGTGTCGCATCTCTGGAAGATACTGAACCTAAATACCAAGTTTGGTGTTTATCCGACTGTTCGTTTTTGAGTTATGCTGTTCACAGACACACAGACACACAGACACACAGACAGACACACACACGGACATGTTTCCAAAAATGCTTTTTTTTTTTTGGATTCAGAGATTCTCAAAACATGTATTTCCAGTGAAATCTCGGTAACGAATTTTTGGGTGGAATGCAATACTTCCCCTACTTACTATACGTAGTAGAGAAAGTAAAAATGAATAACGCATTTGAGAAAAAGTATAAGTATTGGAAAATTTAAGGAAATAACAAGCAATATCTCGAAAATGGTTCACTCAACTAAAAAAAAATGTATATGACATAAATTGTGTATTTTAACGCGATCTACATTTTTTGTGTAGTAAAATTTTGGCTATCTCTTATGGTTTACCAGTTATGCATACTGAACCTAAATACCAAGTTTGGTGTTTATCCGACTGTTCGTTTTTGAGTTATGCTGTTCACAGACACACAGACGCACAGACAGACAGACACACAGACACACAGACAGACACACACACGGACATGTTTCCAAAAATGCTTTTTTTTTTCTGGATTCAGTGATTCTCAAAACATGTATTTCCAGTGAAATCTCGGTATCGAATTTTTGGGTGGAATGCAATACTTCCCCTACTTACTATACGTAGTAGAGAAAGTAAAAATGAATAACGCATTTGAGAAAAAGTATAAGTATTGGAAAATTTAAAGGAAATAACAAGCAATATCTCGAAAAACGGTTCACTCAACAAAATAAATGTATATGGCATAAGTTGTGTATTTTAACGCGATCTACATTTTTTGTGTAGCAAACTTTTGTCTATCTCTTACGGTTTATCAGTTATGAAAAAGTCGTTCACAATGAAGAATTCTTTTGGAGACATTCCCAGAAAATTCGAGATATACATTTCATTTCTCTCGACATTATCTTAAATATATGATATTTTCATCAAAATCGTTAGAGCCATTTTTTAATACAAAGAGAACGGGATTTCACAAGTGAAACAGTACTGTGATAACGATACCACTGAAACAAAAAAAAAAATCTGATGTGTAACACTCACATGACTTTCTCAACTCTT
Source organism: Deroplatys truncata (assembly GCA_030765065.1). NCBI lineage: Eukaryota > Metazoa > Arthropoda > Insecta > Mantodea > Mantidae > Deroplatys > Deroplatys truncata. Next base: position 186,953,612 of record CM060984.1, read on the forward strand.
GTACAAAGTATTTTTACAAACGCTTATTCCCCATCTAGTTCATGTTAATCGAGATAAACATTTGCAAAATCTATTTTATTGCTAATTTTCTTGTATAAAAAAAAAATCTGATGTGTAACACTCACATGACGTTCTCTACTCTTGTACAAAGTATTTTTACAAACGCTTATGCTCCATCTAGTTCATGTTAATCGAGATAAACATTTGCAAACTCTATTTTATTGCTAATTTTCTTGTAGATGTAGGGGAAAATATATTTACAAGGGGAATATAGAAAAACAGTAGCCTTTAAGCACATACATATCTCTTAATAGCTGGTTGCTATGTGCAACACCATTCTTTTTGCCACAGATTAATACTGTTTGCATATCAAAGACAAAAAAAAAATGAATAACGAAGTCCCATTTGAGAAAATAAATATTGGAAAATTAACAAACAATATCTCGAAAACGGTTCACTCAACAACAAAAATGTATATTACATAAGATGTGTATTTTAACGCGATCTACATTTTTTGTGTAGTAAAATTTTGTCTATCTCTTACGGTTTTTCAGTTATGAAAAAGACGTTCACAATGAAGAATACTTTTGGAGACATTCCCAGAAAATTCGAGATATACATTTCATTTCTCACGACATTATATTAAACATACGATATTTTTCATCAAAATCGTTAGAGCCATTTTTTTTAATACAAAGAGAACGGGATTTCACAAGTGAAACAGTACTGTGATAACGATACCAACAAAACTAATTATTATTCACCCACTGAAACACATAAAAAAAATCTGATGTGTAACACTCACATGACTTTTCTCATCTCTTGTACAAAGTATTTTTACAAACGCTTATTCCCCATCTAGTTCATGTTAATCGAGATAAACATTTGCAAACTCTGTTTTATTGCTAATTTTGTTGTAGATGTAGGGAAAATATATTTACAAGGGGAATATAGAAAAACAGTAGCCTTTAAGCACATACATATCTCTTAATAGCTGGTTGCTATGTGCAGTACCATTCTTTTTGCCACAGATTAATACTCTTTGCATATCAAAGACAAAAAAAAAAAAATGAATAACGAATTCCCATTTGAGAAAATAACTATTGGAAAATTTAAGTAAATAACAAGCAATATCTCGAAAACGGTTCACTCAACAATAAAGATGTATATGACATAAGTTGTGTATTTTAACGCGATCTACATACTTTCGTACTCACCTATAAGATATAGAGGGTAGAGGTCGTACGAACGTAGCACTTTGAGAATCTATATTCAACAGTTGGTGTTACTCCTTAGAAAGGAAGTATCTGCTGATTTTTATTTAATTCTTTACATTTTACATAACACGTATGCACTGGCACAACACAAAAGCACTACACACGATACTCAGTTTTAATATTTGCACTAATAACATCAGGAATAACTGAAGTCTGCAAACAGTCATTTCCCATGTGCAGCCTTACGTACAGAGAACGTGTGTGGCTGATCTATGTGTAAAAAGAGCCTGAGAGCGGATGTACGTCAGCGGTAAAATCTTTTAAATGCATTTTTATTGGCGATGGTAGAAATCGTGCAGTGGTGGATCGTGAAAATTCATATAAATGGATGTATCACCTCATAATAAGCCTCTATATACCAAGAATATTGAGTTTTTAAAAAGTCAGCAACTGTACCTGTGTTTCTATACGTGAACGTCAGATGGCAGCTTCGATACGTGTCCACGGAGACCATAGTGCTAGGCAACTGTACCTCTGTTTCTATACGTGAACGGCAGATTGCAGCTTCGATACGTGTCCACGGAGACCTTAGTGCTAGGCAACTGTACCTCTGTTTCTATACGTGAACGGCAGATTGCAGCTTCGATACGTGTCCACGGAGACCTTAGTGCTAGGCAACTGCACCTCTGTTTCTATACGTGAACGGCAGATTGCAGCTTCGATACGTGTCCACGGAGACCTTAGCGCTAGGCAACTGCACCTCTGTTTCTATACGTGAACGGCAGATTGCAGCTTCGATACGTGTCCACGGAGACCTTAGTGCTAGGCAACTGTACCTCTGTTTCTATACGTGAACGGCAGATTGCAGCTTCGATACGTGTCCACGGAGACCTTAGTGCTAGGCAACTGTACCTCTGTTTCTATACGTGAACGGCAGATTGCAGCTTCGATACGTGTCCACGGAGACCTTAGTGCTAGGCAACTGCACCTCTGTTTCTATACGTGAACGGCAGATTGCAGCTTCGATACGTATCCACGGAGACCTTAGTGCTAGGCAACTGCACCTCTGTTTCTATACGTGAACGGCAGATTGCAGCTTCAATACGTGTCCACGGAGACCTTAGTGCTAGGCAACTGTACCTCTGTTTCTATACGTGAACGGGAGATTGCAGCTTCGATACGTGTCCACGGAGACCTTAGTGCTAGGCAACTGCACCTCTGTTTCTATACGTGAACGTCAGATTGCAGCTTCGATACGTGTCCACGGAGACCTTAGTGCTAGGCAACTGCACCTCTGTTTCTATACGTGAACGGCAGATTGCAGCTTCGATACGTATCCACGGGGACCTTAGTGCTAGGGAACCTCACCTCTGTTTCTATACGTGAACGGCAGATTGCAGCTTCAATACGTGTCCACGGAGACCTTAGTGCTAGGCAGCTGTACCTCTGTTTCTATACGTGAACGGCAGATTGCAGCTTCGATACGTGTCCACGGAGATCTTAGTGCTAGGCAGCTATACCTGTTTCTATACGTCAACGGCAGATTGCAGCTTCGATACGTGTTCACGGAGACCTTAGTGCTAGGCAACTGTACCTGTGTTTCTATACGTGTCCACGGAGACCTTAGTGCTAGACAACTGTACCTCTGTTTCTATACGTGAACGGCAGATTGCAGCTTCAATACGTGTCCACGGAGACCTTAGTGCTAGTGCTAGGCAACTATACCTCTGTTTCTATACGTGAACGGCAGATTGCAGGTTCGATACGTGTCCACGGAGATCTTAGTGCTAGGCAACTATACCTGTTTCTATACGTGAACGGCAGATTGCAGCTTCGATACGTGTCCACGGAGACCTTAGTGCTAGGCAACTGTACCTGTGTTTCTATACGTGAACGTCAGATGGCAGCTTCGATACGTGTCCACGGAGACCTTAGTGTTAGGCAACTGTACCTCTGTTTCTATACGTGAACGGCAGATTGCAGCTTCGATACGTGTCCACGGAGACCTTTCGCTTCAGGTGACAAAATAACACTAGGCACTTGTGTGCCGTGGTGTAAGCCGCAATCACGGTATTGGTAGCGTGGATCTCCTTGGGGCTCTCCTCGGAGTTACCTCAACACCACGTACATGACCTGGTTCGTCACGGGTACGCAGGTCTGCACTACCACTTCCTCGGCGTTGAGCAGGCCCAGGAGGCGATCGTACCGGTACACCAGCTAGCACGTGGACATGTTATCGCGCTGTGGTGTTGCGTGTGCGAGGTATGGAAACTCAAGGACGCAAAACATGCACGACCGAGGGTTAAAAAGCAGAACAAGTAGTGACGTGGAGCGTTGTGATTGGTGTAAATAAGACGATCTCTGATAGGTGGACAAATTGAAATAACGTGATGTGATAGGCGAAAATAAAATCAAAGGTGATTGGATGAAAAATGACGAGAAGGAATTAGCGGTGAATTTGTGAACTAAGATGGCGAAGATTTTTTTTTTTTAAAAAAAAAGGATAATATAAGTACGGCAACTGTAACGGTTTACGGCAAACGCGCGCCGCGCAATGCGTCACGCCCGGGCAATAAAACAAAAATCATATTGAGCAAGATGCCCGGCGTGACGCATTGCGCGGCGCGCGTTTGCCGTAAACCGTTACAGTTGCCGTACTTATATTATCCTTTTTTTTAAAAAAAAAAAATCTTCGCCATCTTAGTTCACAAATTCACCGCTAATTCCTTCTCGTCATTTTTCATCCAATCACCTTTGATTTTATTTTCGCCTATCACATCACGTTATTTCAATTTGTCCACCTATCAGAGATCGTCTTATTTACACCAATCACAACGCTCCACGTCACTACTTGTTCTGCTTTTTAACCCTCGGTCGTGCATGTTTTGCGTCCTTGAGTTTCCATACCTCGCACACGCAACACCACAGCGCGATAACATGTCCACGTGCTAGCTGGTGTACCGGTACGATCGCCTCCTGGGCCTGCTCAACGCCGAGGAAGTGGTAGTGCAGACCTGCGTACCCGTGACGAACCAGGTCATGTACGTGGTGTTGAGGTAACTCCGAGGAGAGCCCCAAGGAGATCCACGCTACCAATACCGTGATTGCGGCTTACACCACGGCACACAAGTGCCTAGTGTTATTTTGTCACCTGAAGCGAAAGGTCTCCGTGGACACGTATCGAAGCTGCAATCTGCCGTTCACGTATAGAAACAGAGGTACAGTTGCCTAACACTAAGGTCTCCGTGGACACGTATCGAAGCTGCCATCTGACGTTCACGTATAGAAACACAGGTACAGTTGCCTAGCACTAAGGTCTCCGTGGACACGTATCGAAGCTGCAATCTGCCGTTCACGTATAGAAACAGGTATAGTTGCCTAGCACTAAGATCTCCGTGGACACGTATCGAACCTGCAATCTGCCGTTCACGTATAGAAACAGAGGTATAGTTGCCTAGCACTAGCACTAAGGTCTCCGTGGACACGTATTGAAGCTGCAATCTGCCGTTCACGTATAGAAACAGAGGTACAGTTGTCTAGCACTAAGGTCTCCGTGGACACGTATAGAAACACAGGTACAGTTGCCTAGCACTAAGGTCTCCGTGAACACGTATCGAAGCTGCAATCTGCCGTTGACGTATAGAAACAGGTATAGCTGCCTAGCACTAAGATCTCCGTGGACACGTATCGAAGCTGCAATCTGCCGTTCACGTATAGAAACAGAGGTACAGCTGCCTAGCACTAAGGTCTCCGTGGACACGTATTGAAGCTGCAATCTGCCGTTCACGTATAGAAACAGAGGTGCAGTTCCCTAGCACTAAGGTCCCCGTGGATACGTATCGAAGCTGCAATCTGCCGTTCACGTATAGAAACAGAGGTGCAGTTGCCTAGCACTAAGGTCTCCGTGGACACGTATCGAAGCTGCAATCTGACGTTCACGTATAGAAACAGAGGTGCAGTTGCCTAGCACTAAGGTCTCCGTGGACACGTATCGAAGCTGCAATCTCCCGTTCACGTATAGAAACAGAGGTACAGTTGCCTAGCACTAAGGTCTCCGTGGACACGTATTGAAGCTGCAATCTGCCGTTCACGTATAGAAACAGAGGTGCAGTTGCCTAGCACTAAGGTCTCCGTGGATACGTATCGAAGCTGCAATCTGCCGTTCACGTATAGAAACAGAGGTGCAGTTGCCTAGCACTAAGGTCTCCGTGGACACGTATCGAAGCTGCAATCTGCCGTTCACGTATAGAAACAGAGGTACAGTTGCCTAGCACTAAGGTCTCCGTGGACACGTATCGAAGCTGCAATCTGCCGTTCACGTATAGAAACAGAGGTACAGTTGCCTAGCACTAAGGTCTCCGTGGACACGTATCGAAGCTGCAATCTGCCGTTCACGTATAGAAACAGAGGTGCAGTTGCCTAGCGCTAAGGTCTCCGTGGACACGTATCGAAGCTGCAATCTGCCGTTCACGTATAGAAACAGAGGTGCAGTTGCCTAGCACTAAGGTCTCCGTGGACACGTATCGAAGCTGCAATCTGCCGTTCACGTATAGAAACAGAGGTACAGTTGCCTAGCACTAAGGTCTCCGTGGACACGTATCGAAGCTGCAATCTGCCGTTCACGTATAGAAACAGAGGTACAGTTGCCTAGCACTAAGGTCTCCGTGGACACGTATCGAAGCTGCCATCTGACGTTCACGTATAGAAACACAGGTACAGTTGCTGACTTTTTAAAAACTCAATATTCTTGGTATATAGAGGCTTATTATGAGGTGATACATCCATTTATATGAATTTTCACGATCCACCACTGCACGATTTCTACCATCGCCAATAAAAATGCATTTAAAAGATTTTACCGCTGACGTACATCCGCTCTCAGGCTCTTTTTACACATAGATCAGCCACACACGTTCTCTGTACGTAAGGCTGCACATGGGAAATGACTGTTTGCAGACTTCAGTTATTCCTGATGTTATTAGTGCAAATATTAAAACTGAGTATCGTGTGTAGTGCTTTTGTGTTGTGCCAGTGCATACGTGTTATGTAAAATGTAAAGAATTAAATAAAAATCAGCAGATACTTCCTTTCTAAGGAGTAACACCAACTGTTGAATATAGATTCTCAAAGTGCTACGTTCGTACGACCTCTACCCTCTATATCTTATAGGTGAGTACGAAAGTATGTAGATCGCGTTAAAATACACAACTTATGTCATATACATCTTTATTGTTGAGTGAACCGTTTTCGAGATATTGCTTGTTATTTACTTAAATTTTCCAATAGTTATTTTCTCAAATGGGAATTCGTTATTCATTTTTTTTTTTGTCTTTGATATGCAAAGAGTATTAATCTGTGGCAAAAAGAATGGTACTGCACATAGCAACCAGCTATTAAGAGATATGTATGTGCTTAAAGGCTACTGTTTTTCTATATTCCCCTTGTAAATATATTTTCCCTACATCTACAACAAAATTAGCAATAAAACAGAGTTTGCAAATGTTTATCTCGATTAACATGAACTAGATGGGGAATAAGCGTTTGTAAAAATACTTTGTACAAGAGATGAGAAAAGTCATGTGAGTGTTACACATCAGATTTTTTTTATGTGTTTCAGTGGGTGAATAATAATTAGTTTTGTTGGTATCGTTATCACAGTACTGTTTCACTTGTGAAATCCCGTTCTCTTTGTATTAAAAAAAATGGCTCTAACGATTTTGATGAAAAATATCGTATGTTTAATATAATGTCGTGAGAAATGAAATGTATATCTCGAATTTTCTGGGAATGTCTCCAAAAGTATTCTTCATTGTGAACGTCTTTTTCATAACTGAAAAACCGTAAGAGATAGACAAAATTTTACTACACAAAAAATGTAGATCGCGTTAAAATACACATCTTATGTAATATACATTTTTGTTGTTGAGTGAACCGTTTTCGAGATATTGTTTGTTAATTTTCCAATATTTATTTTCTCAAATGGGACTTCGTTATTCATTTTTTTTTTTGTCTTTGATATGCAAACAGTATTAATCTGTGGCAAAAAGAATGGTGTTGCACATAGCAACCAGCTATTAAGAGATATGTATGTGCTTAAAGGCTACTGTTTTTCTATATTCCCCTTGTAAATATATTTTCCCCTACATCTACAAGAAAATTAGCAATAAAATAGAGTTTGCAAATGTTTATCTCGATTAACATGAACTAGATGGAGCATAAGCGTTTGTAAAAATACTTTGTACAAGAGTAGAGAACGTCATGTGAGTGTTACACATCAGATTTTTTTTTTTTATACAAGAAAATTAGCAATAAAATAGATTTTGCAAATGTTTATCTCGATTAACATGAACTAGATGGGGAATAAGCGTTTGTAAAAATACTTTGTACAAGAGTTGAGAAAGTCATGTGAGTGTTACACATCAGATTTTTTTTTTTGTTTCAGTGGTATCGTTATCACAGTACTGTTTCACTTGTGAAATCCCGTTCTCTTTGTATTAAAAAATGGCTCTAACGATTTTGATGAAAATATCATATATTTAAGATAATGTCGAGAGAAATGAAATGTATATCTCGAATTTTCTGGGAATGTCTCCAAAAGAATTCTTCATTGTGAACGACTTTTTCATAACTGATAAACCGTAAGAGATAGACAAAAGTTTGCTACACAAAAAATGTAGATCGCGTTAAAATACACAACTTATGCCATATACATTTATTTTGTTGAGTGAACCGTTTTTCGAGATATTGCTTGTTATTTCCTTTAAATTTTCCAATACTTATACTTTTTCTCAAATGCGTTATTCATTTTTACTTTCTCTACTACGTATAGTAAGTAGGGGAAGTATTGCATTCCACCCAAAAATTCGATACCGAGATTTCACTGGAAATACATGTTTTGAGAATCACTGAATCCAGAAAAAAAAAAGCATTTTTGGAAACATGTCCGTGTGTGTGTCTGTCTGTGTGTCTGTGTGTCTGTCTGTCTGTGCGTCTGTGTGTCTGTGAACAGCATAACTCAAAAACGAACAGTCGGATAAACACCAAACTTGGTATTTAGGTTCAGTATGCATAACTGGTAAACCATAAGAGATAGCCAAAATTTTACTACACAAAAAATGTAGATCGCGTTAAAATACACAATTTATGTCATATACATTTTTTTTTAGTTGAGTGAACCATTTTCGAGATATTGCTTGTTATTTCCTTAAATTTTCCAATACTTATACTTTTTCTCAAATGCGTTATTCATTTTTACTTTCTCTACTACGTATAGTAAGTAGGGGAAGTATTGCATTCCACCCAAAAATTCGTTACCGAGATTTCACTGGAAATACATGTTTTGAGAATCTCTGAATCCAAAAAAAAAAAAGCATTTTTGGAAACATGTCCGTGTGTGTGTCTGTCTGTGTGTCTGTGTGTCTGTGTGTCTGTGAACAGCATAACTCAAAAACGAACAGTCGGATAAACACCAAACTTGGTATTTAGGTTCAGTATCTTCCAGAGATGCGACACGAAGGTTTTCAAGAAAATCCCCCCACCCCAGACTACCCTTTACATGGAACATTTTTCGAAAATTTTAATTTTCTCAAAAACGGCTCTAACGATTTTGATTAAAACATCATATGTTTAAGATATTGTCATGTCAAATAAAATGTATATCTCGAATTTTCTGGGAATGTCTCCAAAAATATTCTTCATTGTGAACGACTTTTTTGCATAACTGGTAAACCATAAGAGATAGACAAAATTTTACTACACAAAAAATGTAGATCGCGTTAAAATACACAACTTATGTCATATACGTTTCTTTTGTTGAGTGAACCGTTTTCGAGATATTGCTTGTTATTTCCTTAAATTTTCCAATACTTATACTTTTTCTCAAATTCGTTTATTCTTTTTTTTATGTCCTGAACATGCAAACAGAATGGAATTCGCCACATAGCAACCAGCGTTAAAATATTTGACTATCGCTTAAAAGCTACCAATTAGATTGTACAAGAGTAGAGAAAGTCATGTGAGTGTAACAAATCAGTTTTTTTTATACGCTACTATTTTAGTGTGTGTGTGTGTGTGTGTGTGTGTGTGCGCGCGCGAGTACGTGCCTAGGAACCGTGCGCCACAAGCTAAAACGACGACGTTATAGAAAAACTTTATCAATTGCCTACCGGCCAGGGACAACCGCTAAAAAACCTGAAAAAAGCTCTAAGAGTATTCTAACGCTTACCGATCTGGAAAACCCTTGAAAACAAGATAGTACACTTTTGAGATATTGCTTGTTATTTCCTTAAATTTTTCAATACTTTTTTACTTTCTCTACTACGTATAGTAAGTAGGGGAAGTATTGCATTCCGCCCAAAAATTCGATACCGAGATTTCACCGGAAATACACGTTTTGAGACCTCCTGAATAAAAAAAAAAAAAAAAAAAAAAAAAAAAAAAAAAAAAGCATTTTTGGAAACATGTCCGTGTGTGTGTGCCTGTCTGTGTGTCTGTCTGTCTCTCTGTGTGTGTGTGTGTGTGTGCGCGCCAGTACGTGCCTAGTATCCGTGCGCCGACAAGGTAAAACTTCATCATTTGCCTACCGGGCAGGGACAACCGCTAAAAACCTGAGAAAACCTCCAAAATTAGAAACGCCTTCGTCAACCAGTACAGAAAACGCCTACCAACCAGGGAAAACCTATGAAAAAGCAGAAAGAGCTTGCATTTGTTTACCATCCGCAGAAAACTCCCAAAAAAAAAAAAAAAAAAAAAAAAAAAACTAGTCATTTTAAAAAAAAAAAAGGAAAAAGACGAATAATATAAGTATGGTAGAAACAGCTTGCATTCGTCTACCAACCAGAGAAAACCCCCGAAACACTAGTTATTTAAAATTGCTGATGAGTTCTGGATAGGCTTTTGCAAATGTTGTTGGTAGCAAAACTTGCCTTTTCCATCACCTCCAACATACCCCACTCCCACACCTTTTTTTCTTTCCACCAATCATAATCTCTCTTATTCTCGCCAATCAGCAACTTTCATTTGTTCCTTTCCACCAATAACATCACTTCTTATTCCCACCAATGACAACTTCACACGTCACTTTCTGTTATACTTTTTATCCCTCGTTCGCCATCTTTCCCCCTCTTTCAGACCCCAACCGCCGCACAGTCAACACCTCGCCGCTCCTTAACCTCAACTTCGTGCCTCCGCCATCTTATTTAGTTCACATTTTTACCACCGCGCCTCTCATCTCTCAACCAGATTGCCTGCAAGAACAGATCTCGTTCATTCGCACCTCGACGGTTGCCTCGGCAGCAGCTACTGCCAACACCTACGTCGTACACGTTTTTGACCGCTTTCGACCGGCTATGAGAACCCTGCTCCTACGTACGCTAGCGACCATCACGATGGTCCAGTACCAGGTTTTTGGTATAGTTAAATTACGCCTCTGCAAAGGGTGTCTGTACCGCTTTAAAAACCTAGGTATATCAGTGCGTAGTGATGTTGGTTGATCTTAAAGCTGGTTAAGCATTTTCAAAAACAGTTTGCTTTTATTTTTCCGTCTCGCGTGCCGCGCTTTTGGTGACGCATCCACACCGGTAACAGGTAAGTAACACACGCATAATTATTTTTCGGACCTGCTTGGCGTAGGAATATATCCTTTCGTGTTTTGGTACTGTAACCTCAAACCTCCTTACCCACCTCTTGCGTCCGCCATCTTGTTTAGTTCTCACCGCATCTCCTTGTCGCAGACCCTCCGCCATTTTTAGTTCCCGCTATTTTAACCTCAAAATCTACTCTTCTAACCTCTTGCTACCGCCATCTTCTTTTAGTTCCCATTCTCACCACCGCGTCTCCTTACCCCCACCTCTTGCGACCGCCATGTTCACCACTAACCTCCAAATTTCCTCGTCCTTAAACCTCTTGTCTCAACCACCTTGTTTAGTTCCCATTTTCGCCACCGCATCTCATATCGCCCCATCTCTCTATCCACTCAAGAAAACTACCATCCAACGTTCAAAAAAATGCTGATCAGTTCACGACAGAATTTTGCAAATCTTGTTGCTAGCAAAACTTACCTTTCCCATCACCTCCAACATACCCCACTCCTTTTTCTTTCCACCAATCATAACCTCTCTTATTCTTACCAATCAACAACTTTCATTTGCTCCTTTCCACCAATAAAATCACTTCTTATTCCCACCAATCACAACTTCACACGTCACTTTCTGTTACACTTTTTATCCCTCGCTCCCCATCTTTTCCCTCTTTCAGTCCCGACCTCCGCACAGACAACACCTCGCCGCTGCTCACATCTCCGAACCAAATTGCCGGCGAGAACAGATCTTGTTTATTCACACCTCGACCGTTGACTCGACAGCAGCTACTGTCAACACCTACGTCGTACACGTTTTTGACCGCTTTCGACCGGCTATGAGAACCCTGCTCCTACGTACGCTAGCGACCATCACGATGGTCCAGTACCAGGTTTTTGGTATAGTTAAATTACGCCTCTGCAAAGGGTGTCTGTACCGCTTTAAAAACCTAGGTATATCAGTGCGTAGTGATGTTGGTTGATCTTAAAGCTGGTTAAGCATTTTCAAAAACAGTTTGCTTTTATTTTTCCGCCTCGCGTGCCGCGCTTTTGGTGACGCATCCACACCGGTAACAGGTAAGTACCACACGCATAATTATTTTTCGCACCTGCTTGGCGTAGGAATATATCCTTTCGTGTTTTCGTACTGTAACCTCAAATCTCCTTACCCTCCTCTTGCGACCGCCATCTTGTTTAGTTCTCACCGCATCTCCTTGTCGCAGACCCTCCGCCATTTTTAGTTCCCACTATTTTAACCTCAAAATCTACTCTTCTAAAACTCTTGCTACCCCCATCTTCTTTTAGTTCCCATTCTCACCACTGCGTCTCCTTACCCCCACCTCTTGCGACCGCCGTGTTCACCACTAACCTCCAAATTTCCTCGTCCTTAAACCTCTTGTCTCAACAACCTTGTCTAGTTCCCATTTTCGCCACCGCATCTCATATCGCCCCCATCTCTCTATCCACTCAAGAAAACTACCATCCGACGTTCAAAAATTGCTGATCAGTTCAAGACAGGCTTTTGCAAATCTTGCTGCTAGCAAAACTCACCTTTCCCATCACCTCCAACATACCCCACTCCCACAACTTTTTCTTTTCCACCAATCATAATCCCTCTTATTCTTACCAATCAACAACTCTCATTTGCTCCTTTCCACCAATAAAATCACTTCTTATTCCCACCAATCACAACTTCACACGTCACTTTCTGTTACACTTTTTATCCCTCGCTCCCCATCTTTACCCCTCTTTCAGTACCGACCTCCGCACAGACAACACCTCGCTACCCAGCTCCTCTCCATCACGCGACCTCCATACTCCTCCATCTTCCTTCCTCCATCTCCCACCCCAAATTAACGAACCAATCAAAACACTCCACGTCACTTCCTCAATTCTTTCAACTCGTCCCGGATGAGCCAACCGATTTAACGATAATCCTAACGCTCAGGGCGCTTTTCAAACTTACCGCCGCCGCCGTCGCACGCAGCGACACTAGCGACACTAGCGCCCCTAGCGGCAGGATTATCGTTAAAACAATTGGCTCATCCGGGACTATTACTACTTCTGCGTCCCTTTGCATTCGATTTGTACATTTTTCGGCATTACGCAGTTCTAACGTATCCTATTTTGCTATATTTAGCATTTGCACCAGTTTTTTTAATTTTTATTTCTTGGCCATTTTTTAGTTTTCGTCAATGGGGGGGTATTCTCAGTTTAGCGATTTTTGCGCATTTTACTTTATTGCTATTTCTGCGTCCCTTTGCTTTCCTTTTGTAGATTTTTCGGCATTACGCAGTTCTAACGTATCCTATATTGCTGTATGTAGCATTTGCACCAGTTTTTTTAATTTTTATTTTTTGGTCATTTTTGGACTTTTCGTCAATGGTGGGGGATTCTCAATTTCATTTTCTCTCATTTTACTTTATTGCTATTTCTGCGTCCCTTTGCATTCGTTTTGCATATTATTCGGCATTACGCAGTTCTAACGTATTCTATTTTGCTATATGTAGCATTTGCACCAGTTTTTTTAATTTTTTATTTTTTGGCCATTTTTGCAGTTTTCGTAAATGGGGGATATTCTCAGTTTAGCGATTTTTACGCATTTTACTTTATTGCTATTTCTGCGTCCCTTTGCTTTCCTTTTATAGATTTTTCGGCATTACGCAGTTCTAACGTATCCTATTTTGCTATATTTAGCATTTGCACCAGTTTTTTTTAATTTTTATTTTTCGGCCATTTTTGCAGTTTTCGTCAATGGGGGGGTATTCTCAGTTTAGCGTTTTTTGCGCATTTTACTTTATTGCTATTTCTGCGTCCCTTTGCATTCGTTTTGTAGATTTTTCGGCATTACGCAGCTCTAACGTATCCTATTTTTCTATATGTAGCATTTGCACCAGTTTTTTAATTTTTATTTTTTGGTAATTTTTGGACTTTTCGTCAATGGGGGGGTATTCTCAGTTTAGCGATTTTTAAGCATTTTACTTTATTGCTATTTCTGCGTCCCTTTGCATTCGATTTGTAGATTTTTCGGCATTACGCAGTTCGAACGTATCCTATTTCGCTATAATTAGCATTTGCACCAGTTTTTTTAATTTTTATTTTTTGGCCATTTTTGCACTTTTCGTCAATGGGGGGGCATTCTCAGTTTGTCGATTTTTAAGCATTTTAATTTATTGCCATTTTCTGCGTCCCTTTGCATTCGTTTTGTACATTTTTCGGCATTACGCAGTTCTAACTTATTCTATTTTGCTATATTAAATATTTGCACCAGTTTTTTTTAATTTTTATTTTTGTCCATTTTTGCAATTTTCCTTAATATTCTCAGTTTAGCGATTTTTAAGCATTTTACATTATTGCTATTTCTGCGTCCCTTTTCATTCGTTTTGTAGATTTTTTGGCATTACGCAGTTCTAACTTATTCTATTTTGCTATATTAAATATTTGCACCAGTTTTTTTTAATTTTTATTTTTGTCCATTTTTGCACATTTCGTCAAGTTAGCGATTTTTAAATATTTTACTTTATTGCTACTTCTGCATCCCTTTGCTTTCCTGTTGTAGATTTTTCGGCATTACTAAGTTCTAAAGTATCCTATTTTGCTGTGTGTAGCATTTCCACCATTTTATTAATTTTTATTTTTTGGGCATTTTTGCAGTTTTCGTCAAGTTAGCGATTTTTAAGCATTTTACTTTATTGCTACTTCTTCATCCCTTTGCTTTCCTTTTGTAGATTTTTCGGCATTACGCAGATCTAACGTATCCTATTTTGCTATATTTCACATTTGCACCAATTTTTCTAATTTTTATTTTTGGCCATGTTTTTACTTTTCGTCAATGGGGGGGGGGGGTATTCTCAGTTTAGCGATTTCTAAGCATATTACTTTATTGCTATTCTGCGTCCCTTTGCATTCGTTTTGTACATTTTTCGGCATTACGTAGTCCTAACGTATCATTTTGCAATATTTAGCATTTGCACCAGTTTTACTAATTTTTATTTTTTGGCCATTTTTGCAGTTTTCCTTAAACCCCCCCCCGTATTCTCAGTTTAGCGATTTTTAAGAATTTTACATTATTGCTATTTCTGCGTACCTTTGCATTCGTTTTGTAGATTTTTCGGCATTACGCAATTCTTACGTATCCTATTTTGCTATATTTAGCATTTGCTTCAGTTTACTTAATATTTATTTTTTGGCCATTTTTGCAGTTTTCATCAGTTTAGCGATTTTTGCGCATTTTACTTTATTGCTATTTCTGCGTCCCTTTGCTTTCCTTTTGTAGATTTTTCGGCATTACGCAGTTCTAACGTATCCTATATTGCTATATGTAGCATTTGCACCAGTTTTTTTAATTTTTATTTTTTGGTCATTTTTGGACTTTTCGTCAGTGGGGGGGGGGTATTCTCAGTTTAGCGATTTTTAAGCATTTTACTTTATTGCTATTTCTGCGTCCCTTTGCCTTCGATTTGTAGATTTTTCGGCATTACGCAGTTCTAACGTATCCTATTTTGCTATATTTAGCATTTTCACCAGTTTTTTTAATTTTTATTTTTTGGCCATTTTTGTACTTTTCGTCAATGGTGGGGGATTCTCAATTTCATTTTCTCTCATTTTACTTTATTGCTATTTCTGCGTCCCTTTGAATTCGTTTTGCAGATTATTCGCCATTACGCAGTTCTAACGTATTCTATTTTGCTATATGTAGCATTTGCACCAGTTTTTTTAATTTTTTATTTTTTGGCCATTTTTGCAGTTTTCGTAAATGGGGGATATTCTCAGTTTAGCGATTTTTACGCATTTTACTTTATTGCTATTTCTGCGTCCCTTTGCTTTCCTTTTATAGATTTTTCGGCATTACGCAGTTCTAACGTATCCTATTTTGCTATATTTAGCATTTGCACCAGTTTTTTTTAATTTTTATTTTTCGGCCATTTTTGCAGTTTTCGTCAATGGGGGGGGGTATTCTCAGTTTAGCGTTTTTTTTCGCATTTTACTTTATTGCTATTTCTGCGTCCCTTTGCATTCGTTTTGTAGATTTTTCGGCATTACGCAGCTCTAACGTATCCTATTTTTCTATATGTAGCATTTGCACCAGTTTTTTAATTTTTATTTTTTGGTAATTTTTGGACTTTTCGTCAATGGGGGGGTATTCTCAGTTTAGCGATTTTTAAGCATTTTACTTTATTGCTATTTCTGCGTCCCTTTGCATTCGATTTGTAGATTTTTCGGAGTTACGCAGTTCGAACGTATCCTATTTCGCTATAATTAGCATTTGCACCAGTTTTTTTAATTTTTATTTTTTGGCCATTTTTGCACTTTTCGTCAATGGGGGGGGCATTCTCAGTTTAGCGATTTTTAAGCATTTTACATTATTGCTATTTCTGCGTCCCTTTTCATTCGTTTTGTAGATTTTTTGGCATTACGCAGTTCTAACGTATTCTATTTTGCTATATTAAATATTTGCACCAGTTTTTTTTAATTTTTATTTTTGTCCATTTTTTGCACATTTCGTCAAGTTAGCGATTTTTAAATATTTTACTTTATTGCTACTTCTGCATCCCTTTGCTTTCCTGTTGTAGATTTTTCGGCATTACTAAGTTCTAACGTATCCTATTTTGCTGTGTGTAGCATTTCCACCATTTTTTAATTTTTATTTTTTGGGCATTTTTGCAGTTTTCGTCAAGTTAGCGATTTTTAAGCATTTTACTTTATTGCTACTTCTTCATCCCTTTGCTTTCCTTTTGTAGATTTTTCGGCATTACGCAGTTCTAACGTATCCTATTTTGCTATATTTCACATTTGCACCAATTTTTCTAATTTTTATTTTTGGCCATTTTTTTACTTTTCGTCAATGGGGGGGTATTCTCAGTTTAGCGATTTCTAAGCATATTACTTTATTGCTATTCTGCGTCCCTTTGCATTCGTTTTGTACATTTTTCGGCATTACGTAGTCCTAACGTATCATTTTGCAATATTTAGCATTTGCACCAGTTTTATTAATGTTTATTTTTTGGCCATTTTTGCAATTTTCCTTAATATTCTCAGTTTAGCGATTTTTAAGAATTATACATTATTGCTATTTCTGCGTCCCTTTGCATCCGTTTTGTAGATTTTTCGGCATTACACAGTTCTTACGTATACTATTTTGCTATATTTAGAATTTGCACCAGTTTTTTTATTTTTTGTTTGGCCATTTTTGCATTTTTCGTCAATGGGAGCGTATTTTGAGTTTAGGGATTTTTAGGCATTTTACTTTATTGCTATTTCTTCGTCCCTTTGCTTTCCTTTTGTAGATTTTTCGGCATTACCCAGTTCTAACGTATCCTATTTTGCTATACTAAGCATTTGCACCAGTTTTTTTTAATTTTTGTTTTTTGGCCATTTTGGCAGTTTTCGTCAAGTTAGCGTTTTTAAATATTTTACTATATTGCTACTTCTGCATCCCTTTGCTTTCCTTTTGTAGATTTTTCGGCATTACCCAGTTCTAACGAATCCTTTTGGCTATATTTTGCATTTGCACCAGTTTTTTTAATTTTTATGTTTTGGCCATTTTTGCAGTTTTCGATAATTGGGGGGGGGTATTCTCAGTTTGTCGATTTTTAAGCATTTTAATTTATTGCCATTTTCTGCGTCCCTTTGCATTCGTTTTGTAGATTTTTCGGCATTACGCAGTTCTAACGTATCCTATTTTGCTATATGTTACATTTGCACCAGTTTTTTTAATTTTTATTTTTTGGCCATTTTTTTGCAGTTTTCGTCAATGGGGGGGGTATTCTCTGTTTAGCAATTTTTAAGCATTTTACTTTATTGCTATTTCTGCATCCCTTTGCATACGTTTTGTTGATTTTTCGGCATACGCAGTCCTAACGTATCCTAGTTTGCTATATTTAGCATTTGCACCGGATTTTTTAATTTTTATTTTTTGGTCATTTTTGGACTTTTCGTCAATGGGAGGGTATTCTCAGTTTAGCGATTTTTAAGCATTTTACTTTATTGCTATTTCTGCGTCCCTTTGCATTCGATTTGTAGATTTTTCGGCATTACGCAGTTCTAACGTATCCTATTTTGCTATAATTAGCATTTGCACCAGTTTTTTTAATTTTTATTTTTTGGCCATTTTTGCATTTTTCATCAATGGGGGGGGGTATTCTCAGTTTAGCGATTTTTACGCATTTTACTTTATTGCTATTTCTTCGTCCCTTTGCTTTCCTTTTGTAGATTTTTCGGCATTACGCAGTTCTAACGTATCCTATATTGCTATATGTAGCATTTGAACCAGTTTTTTTAATTTTTATTTTTTGGCCTTTTTTGCAGTTTTTGTCAATGGGGGGGTATTCTCAGTTTAGCGATTTTTGAGCATTTTACTTTATTGCTATTTCTGCGTCCCTTTGCATTCGTTTTGTAGATTTTTCGGCATTACGCAGTTCTAACGTATCCTATTTCACTATATGTAACAATTGCACCAGTTTTTTTAATTTTTATTTTTTGGCCATTTTTGCACCTTTCGTCAATAGGGGGGGATTCTCGTTTTCATTTTCGCTCATTTTACTTTATTGCTATTTCTGCGTCTCTTTGCATTCGTTTTGTAGATTATTCGGCATTACGCAATTCTAACGTATTCTATTTTGCTATATGTAGCATTTGCACCAGTTTTTTTAATTTTTATTTTTTGCCATTTTTGCAGTTTTCGTCAATGGGGGATATTCTCAGTTTAGGGATTTTTACCCATTTTACTTTATTGCTATTTATTCGTCCCTTTGCTTTCCTTTTGTAGATTTTTCGGCATTACGCAGTTCTAACGTATCCTATTTTGCTATATTTAGCATTTGCACCATTTTTTTTTTAATTTTTATTTTTTGGCCATTTTTGAGTTTTCGTCAATGGGGGGGGGGGTATTCTCAGTTTAGCGATTTTTGCGCATTTTACTTTATTGCTATTTCTGCGTCCCTTTGCTTTCCTTTTGTAGATTTTTCGGCATTACGTAGTTCTAACGTATCCTATATTGCTATATGTAGCATTTGCACCAGTTTTTTTAATTTTTAGTTTTTGGTCATTTTTTGGACTTTTCGTCAGTGGGGGGGGATTCTCAATTTCATTTTCTCTCATTTTACTTTATTGCTATTTCTGCGTCCCTTTACATTCGTTTTGTAGATTATTCGGCATTACGCAGTTCTAACGTATTCTATTTTGCTATATGTAGCATTTGCACCAGTTTTTTTAATTCTTATTTTTTGGCCATTTTTGCAGTTTTCGTCAATGGGGGATATTCTCAGTTTAGCGATTTTTACGCATTTTACTTTATTGCTATTTCTGCGTCCCTTTGCTTTCCTTTTATAGATTTTTCGGCATTACGCAGCTCTAACGTATCCTATTTTTCTAAATGTAGCATTTGCCCCAGTTTATTAAATTTTTATTTTTTGGTCATTTTTGGACTTTTCGTCAATGGGGGGGTATTCTCAGTTTAGCGATTTTTAAGCATTTTACTTTATTGCTATTTCTGCGTCCCTTTGCATTCGATTTGTAGATTTTTCGGCATTACGCAGTTCGAACGTATCCTATTTTGCTATAATTAGCATTTGCACCAGTTTTTTTAATTTTTATTTTTTGGCCATTTTTTGCACTTTTCGTCAATGGGGGGCATTCTCAGTTTAGCGATTTTTAAGCATTTTACATTATTGCTATTTCTGCGTCCCTTTTCATTCGTTTTGTAGATTTTTTGGCATTACGCAGTTCTAACGTATTCTATTTTGCTATATTAAATATTTGCAATAGTTTTTTTTAATTTTTATTTTTTGTCCATTTTTGCACATTTCGTCAAGTTAGCGATTTTTAAATATTTTGCTTTATTGCTATTCTGCGTCCCTTTGCATTCGTTTTGTACATTTTTCGGCATTACGTAGTCCTAACGTATCATTTTGCAATATTTAGCATTCGCACCAGTTTTATTAATGTTTATTTTTTGGCCTATTTGCAATTTTCCTTAATATTCTCAGTTTAGCGATTTTTAAGAATTATACATTATTGCTATTTCTGCGTCCCTTTGCATCCGTTTTGTAGATTTTTCGGCATTACACAGTTCTTACGTATACTATTTTGCTATATTTAGAATTTGCACCAGTTTTTTTATTTTTTGTTTGGCCATTTTTGCATTTTTCGTCAATGGGAGCGTATTTTGAGTTTAGGGATTTTTAGGCATTTTACTTTATTGCTATTTCTTCGTCCCTTTGCTTTCCTTTTGTAGATTTTTCGGCATTACCCAGTTCTAACGTATCCTATTTTACTATACTAAGCATTTGCACCAGTTTTTTTAATTTTTGTTTTTTGGCCATTTTGGCAGTTTTCGTCAAGTTAGCGTTTTTAAATATTTTACTATATTGCTACTTCTGCATCCCTTTGCTTTCCTTTTGTAGATTTTTCGGCATTACCCAGTTCTAACGAATCCTTTTGGCTATATTTTGCCTTTGCACCAGTTTTTTTAATTTTTATGTTTTGGCCATTTTTGCAGTTTTCGTAATTGGGGGGGGGGGTATTCTCAGTTTGTCGATTTTTAAGCATTTTAATTTACTGCCATTTTCTGCGTCCCTTTGCATTCGTTTTGTAGATTTTTCGCCATTACGCAGTTCTAACGTATCCTATTTTGCTATATGTTACATTTGCACCAGTTTTTTTAATTTTTATTTTTTGGCCATTTTTTTGCAGTTTTCGTCAATGGGGGGGTATTCTCTGTTTAGCAATTTTTAAGCATTTTACTTTATTGCTATTTCTGCATCCCTTTGCATACGTTTTGTTGATTTTTCGGCATACGCAGTCCTAACGTATCCTAGTTTGCTATATTTAGCATTTGCACCGGATTTTTTAATTTTTATTTTTTCGTCATTTTTGGACTTTTCGTCAATGGGAGGGTATTCTCAGTTTAGCGATTTTTAAGCATTTTACTTTATTGCTATTTCTGCGTCCCTTTGCATTCGATTTGTAGATTTTTCGGCATTACGCAGTTCTAACGTATCCTATTTTGCTATAATTAGCATTTGCACCAGTTTTTTTAATTTTTATTTTTTGGCCATTTTTGCATTTTTCATCAATGGGGGGGTATTCTCAGTTTAGCGATTTTTACGCATTTTACTTTATTGCTATTTCTTCGTCCCTTTGCTTTCCTTTTGTAGATTTTTCGGCATTACGCAGTTCTAACGTATCCTATATTGCTATATGTAGCATTTGAACCAGTTTTTTTAATTTTTATTTTTTGGCCTTTTTTGCAGTTTTTGTCAATGGGGGGGGGGGTATTCTCAGTTTAGCGATTTTTGAGCATTTTACTTTATTGCTATTTCTGCGTCCCTTTGCATTCGTTTTGTAGATTTTTCGGCATTACGCAGTTCTAACGTATCCTATTTCACTATATGTAACAATTGCACCAGTTTTTTTAATTTTTATTTTTTGGCCATTTTTGCACCTTTCGTCAATAGGGGGGGATTCTCGTTTTCATTTTCGCTCATTTTACTTTATTGCTATTTCTGCGTCCCTTTGCATTCGTTTTGTAGATTATTCGGCATTACGCAATTCTAACGTATTCTATTTTGCTATATGTAGCATTTGCACCAGTTTTTTTAATTTTTATTTTTTGCCATTTTTGCAGTTTTCGTCAATGGGGGATATTCTCAGTTTAGGGATTTTTACCCATTTTACTTTATTGCTATTTATTCGTCCCTTTGCTTTCCTTTTGTAGATTTTTCGGCATTACGCAGTTCTAACGTATCCTATTTTGCTATATTTAGCATTTGCACCAGTTTTTTTTTAATTTTTATTTTTTGGCCATTTTTGAGTTTTCGTCAATGGGGGGGGGTATTCTCAGTTTAGCGATTTTTGCGCATTTTACTTTATTGCTATTTCTGCGTCCCTTTGCTTTCCTTTTGTAGATTTTTCGGCATTACGTAGTTCTAACGTATCCTATATTGCTATATGTAGCATTTGCACCAGTTTTTTTAATTTTTAGTTTTTGGTCATTTTTGGACTTTTCGTCAGTGGGGGGGGATTCTCAATTTCATTTTCTCTCATTTTACTTTATTGCTATTTCTGCGTCCCTTTGCATTCGTTTTGTAGATTATTCGGCATTACGCAGTTCTAACGTATTCTATTTTGCTATATGTAGCATTTGCACCAGTTTTTTTAATTCTTATTTTTTGGCCATTTTTGCAGTTTTCGTCAATGGGGGATATTCTCAGTTTAGCGATTTTTACGCATTTTACTTTATTGCTATTTCTGCGTCCCTTTGCTTTCCTTTTATAGATTTTTCGGCATTACGCAGCTCTAACGTATCCTATTTTTCTAAATGTAGCATTTGCACCAGTTTTTTAAATTTTTATTTTTTGGTCATTTTTGGACTTTTCGTCAATGGGGGGGGGTATTCTCAGTTTAGCGATTTTTAAGCATTTTACTTTATTGCTATTTCTGCGTCCCTTTGCATTCGATTTGTAGATTTTTCGGCATTACGCAGTTCGAACGTATCCTATTTTGCTATAATTAGCATTTGCACCAGTTTTTTAATTTTTATTTTTTGGCCATTTTTGCACTTTTCGTCAATGGGGGGCATTCTCAGTTTAGCGATTTTTAAGCATTTTACATTATTGCTATTTCTGCGTCCCTTTTCATTCGTTTTGTAGATTTTTTGGCATTACGCAGTTCTAACGTATCCTATTTTGCTATATTTATAATTTGCACGAGTTTTTTTTAATTTTTATTTTTTGGCCATTTTTGCAGTTTTTGTCAATGGAGGCGTTATCTCAGTTTAGCGATTTTTAAGCATATTACTTTATTACTATTCTGCGTCCCTCTGCATTCGTTTTGTACATTTTTCGGCATTACGTAGTCCTAACGTATCATTTTGCAATATTTAGCATTTGCACCAGTTTAACTAATTTTTATTTTTTGGCCATTTTTGCAGTTTTCCTTAAACCCCCCCCCCGTATTCTCAGTTTAGCGATTTTTAAGAATTTTACATTATTGCTATTTCTGCATCCCTTTGCATTCGTTTTGTAGATTTTTCGGCATTACGCAGTCCTAACGTATCATTTTGCAATATTTAGCATTTGCACCAGTTTTATTAATGTTTATTTTTTGGCCATTTTTGCAATTTTCCTTAATATTCTCAGTTTAGCGATTTTTAAGAATTTTACATTATTGCTATTTCTGTGTCCCTTTGCATCCGTTTTGTAGATTTTTCGGCATTACACAATTCTTACGTATACTATTTTGCTATATTTAGAATTTGCACCAGTTTTTTTATTTTTTTTTGCCATTTTTGCATTTTTCGTCAATGGGAGGATATTTTGAGTTTAGGGATTTTTAGGCATTTTACTTTATTGCTATTTCTTCGTCCCTTTGCTTTCCTTTTGTAGATTTTTCGGCATTACCCAGTTCTAACGTATCCTATTTTGCTATACTAAGTATTTTCACCAAATTTTTTTAATTTTTGTTTTTTGGCCATTTTGGCAGTTTTCGTCAAGTTAGCGTTTTTAAATATTTTACTTTTTTGCTACTTCTGCATCCCTTTGCTTTCCTTTTGTAGATTTTTCAGCATTACCCAGTTCTAACGAATCCTTTTGGCTATATTTTGCATTTGCACCAGTTTTTTTAATTTATATGTTTTGGCCATTTTTGCAGTTTTCGATAATTGGGGGGGGGGTATTCTCAGTTTGTCGATTTTTAAGCATTTTAATTTATTGCCATTTTCTGCGTCCCTTTGCATTCGTATTGTAGATTTTTCGGCATTACGCAGTTCTAACGTATCCTATTTTGCTATATGTTACATTTGCACCAGTTTTTTTAATTTTTATTTTTTGGCCATTTTTTTTGCAGTTTTCTCTGTTTAGCAATTTTTAAGCATTTTACTTTCTTGCTATTTCTGCATCCCTTTGCATTCGTTTTGTTGATTTTTCGGCATACGCAGTCCTAACGTATCCTAGTTTGCTATATTTAGCATTTGCACCGGATTTTTTAATTTTTATTTTTTCGTCATTTTTGGACTTTTCGTCAATGGGAGGGTATTCTCAGTTTAGCGATTTTTGAGCATTTTACTTTATTGCTATTTCTTCGTCCCTTTGCATTCGTTTTGTAGATTTTTCGGCATTACGCAGTTCGAACGTATCCTATTTTGCTATAATTAGCATTTGCACCAGTTTTTTTAATTTTTATTTTTTGGCCATTTTTGCACTTTTCGTCAATGGGGGGGCATTCTCAGTTTAGCGATTTTTAAGCATTTTACATTATTGCTATTTCTGCGTCCCTTTTCATTCGTTTTGTAGATTTTTTGGCATTACGCAGTTCTAACGTATTCTATTTTGCTATATTAAATATTTGCAATAGTTTTTTTTAATTTTTATTTTTTGTCCATTTTTGCACATTTCGTCAAGTTAGCGATTTTTAAATATTTTACTTTATTGCTACATCTGCATCCCTTTGCTTTCCTGTTGTAGATTTTTCGGCATTACTAAGTTCTAGCGTATCCTAGTTTGCTGTGTGTAGCATTTGCACCATTTTTTTAATTTTTTTTTTTTGGGCATTTTTGCAGTTTTCGTCAAGTTAGCGATTTTTAAGCATTTTACTTTATTGCTACTTCTTCATCCCTTTGCTTTCCTTTTAAAGATTTTTCGGCATTACGCAGTTCTAACGTATCTTATTTTGCTATATTTAGAATTTGCACGAGTTTTTTTTAATTTTTATTTTTCGGCCATTTTTGCAGTTTTCGTCAATGGAGGCGTTATCTCAGTTTAACGATTTTTAAGCATTTTAATTTATTGCTATTTCCGCTCCCTTTTGCATTCGTTTTGTACATTTTTCGGCATTACGCAGTTCTAACGTATCCTATTTTGCTATATTTAGCATTTGCACCAATTTTTCTAATTTTTATTTTTGGCCATTTTTTTACTTTTCGTCAATAGGGGGGTATTCTCAGTTTAGCGATTTTTAAGCATATTACTTTATTACTATTCTGCGTCCCTTTGCATTCGTTTTGTAGATTTTTCGGCATTACGCAATTCCTACGTATCCTATTTTGCTATATTTAGCATTTGGTTCAGTTTAGTTAATGTTTATTTTTTGGCCATTTTTGCAGTTTTCATCAGTTTAGCGATTTTTAAGCATTTTACTTTATTGCTATTTCTGCGTCCCTTTGCATTCGTTTTGTAGATTTTTCGGCATTACGCAGTCCTAACGTATCATTTTGCAATATTTAGCATTTGCACCAGTTTTATTAATGTTTATTGTTTGGCCATTTTTGCAATTTTCCTTAATATTCTCAGTTTAGGGATTTTTAGGCATTTTAATTTATTGCTATTTCTTCGTCCCTTTGCTTTCCTTTTGTAGATTTTTCGGCATTACCCAGTTCTAACGTATCCTATTTTGCTATACTAAGTATTTGCACCAGTTTTTTTTAATTTTTGTTTTTTGGCCATTTTGGCAGTTTTCGTCAAGTTAGCGTTTTTAAATATTTTACTTTATTGCTACTTCTGCATCCCTTTGCTTTCCTTTTGTAGATTTTTCGGCATTACCCAGTTCTAACGAATCCTTTTGGCTATATTTTGCATTTGCACCAGTTTTTTTAATTTTTATGTTTTGGCCATTTTTACAGTTTTCGATAATTGGGGGGGGGGGGTATTCTCAGTTTGTCGATTTTTAAGCATTTTAATTTATTATCATTTTCTGCGTCCCTTTGCATTCGTTTTGTAGATTTTTCGGCATTACGCAGTTCTAACGTATCCTGTTTTGCTATATGTTACATTTGCACCAGTTTTTTTAATTTTTATTTTTTGGCCATTTTTTTGCAGTTTTCGTCAATGGGGGGGGTATTCTCAGTTTAGCAATTTTTAAGCATTTTACTTTATTGCTATTTCTGCATCCCTTTGCATTCGTTTTGTTGATTTTTCGGCATACGCAGTCCTAACGTATCCTAGTTTGCTATATTTAGCATATGCACCAGTTTTTTTTTTAATTTTTATTTTTTGGCCATTTTTGAGTTTTCGTCAATGGGGGGGGGTATTCTCAGTTTAGCGATTTTTGCGCATTTTACTTTATTGCTATTTCTGCGTCCCTTTGCTTTCCTTTTGTAGATTTTTCGGCATTACGCAGTTCTAACGTATCCTATATTGCTATATGTAGCATTTGCACCAGTTTTTTTAATTTTTATTTTTTGGTCATTTTTGAACTTTTCGTCAGTGTGAACTTTTCGTATTCTCAGTTTAGCGATTTTTAAGCATTTTACTTTATTGCTATTTCTGCGTCCCTTTGCATTCGATTTGTAGATTTTTCGGCATTACGCAGTTCTAACGTATCCTATTTTGCTATATTTAGCATTTGCACCAGTTTTTTTAATTTTTATTTTTTGGCCAATTTTGTACTTTTCGTCAATGGTGGGGGATTCTCAATTTCATTTTCTCTCATTTTACTTTATTGCTATTTCTGCGTCCCTTTGCATTCGTTTTGCAGATTATTCGGCATTACGCAGTTCTAACGTATTCTATTTTGCTATATGTAGCATTTGCACCAGTTTTTTTAATTTTTATTTTTTGGCCATTTTTGCAGTTTTCGTCAATGGGGGATATTCTCAGTTTAGCGATTTTTACGCATTTTACTTTATTGCTATTTCTGCGTCCCTTTCTGTCTTTTTATAGATTTTTCGGCATTACGCAGCTCTAACGTATCCTATTTTGCTATATTTAGCATTTGCACCAGTTTTTTTTAATTTTTATTTTTCGGCCATTTTTGCAGTTTTCGTCAATGGCGGGGTATTCTCAGTTTAGCGTTTTTTGCGCATTTTACTTTATTGCTATTTCTGCGTCCCTTTGCATTCGTTTTGTAGATTTTTCGGCATTACGCAGCTCTAACGTATCCTATTTTTCTATATGTAGCATTTGCACCAGTTTTTTTAATTTTTATTTTTGGTCATTTTTGGACTTTTCGTCAATGGGGGGTATTCTCAGTTTAGCGATTTTTAAGCATTTTACTTTATTGCTATTTCTGCGTCCCTTTGCATTCGATTTGTAGATTTTTCGGCATTACGCAGTTCGAACGTATCCTATTTCGCTATAATTAGCATTTGCACCAGTTTTTTTAATTTTTATTTTTTGGCCATTTTTGCACTTTTCGTCAATGGGGGGGGGCATTCTCAGTTTAGCGATTTTTAAGCATTTTACATTATTGCTATTTCTGCGTCCCTTTTCATTCGTTTTGTAGATTTTTTGGCATTACGCAGTTCTAACGTATTCTATTTTGCTATATTATATATTTGCACCAGTTTTTTTTTAATTTTTATTTTTGTCCATTTTTGCACATTTCGTCAAGTTAGCGATTTTTAAATATTTTACTTTATTGCTACTTCTGCATCCCTTTTCTTTCCTGTTGTAGATTTTTCGGCATTACTAAGTTCTAACGTATCCTATTTTGCTGTGTGTAGCACTTACACCATTTTTTTAATTTTTATTTTTTGGGCATTTTTGCAGTTTTCGTCAAGTTAGCGATTTTTAAGCATTTTCCTTTATTGCTACTTCTTCATCTCTTTGCTTTCCTTTTGTAGATTTTTCGGCATTACGCAGTTCTAACGTATCCTATTTTGCTATATTTCACATTTGCACCAATTTTTCTAATTTTTATTTTTGGCCATTTTTTTACTTTTCGTCAATGGGGGGGTATTCTCAGTTTAGCGATTTTTAAGCATATTACTTTATTGCTATTCTGCGTCCCTTTGCATTCGTTTTGTACATTTTTCGGCATTACGTATTCCTAACGTATCATTTTGCAATATTTAGCATTTGCACCAGTTTTACTAATTTTTATTTTTTGGCCATTTTTGCAGTTTTCCTTAAACCCCCCCCCCCCGTATTCTCAGTTTAGTGATTTTTAAGAATTTTACATTATTGCTATTTCTGCGTACCTTTGCATTCGTTTTGTAGATTTTTCGGCATTACGCAATTCTTACGTATCCTATTTTGCTATATTTAGCATTTGCTTCAGTTTACTTAATATTTATTTTTTGGCCATTTTTGCAGTTTTCATCAGTTTAGCGATTTTTAAGCATTTTACTTTATTGCTATTTCTGCGTCCCTTTGCATTCGTTTTGTAGATTTTTCGGCATTACGCAGTCCTAACGTATCATTTTGCAATATTTAGCATTTGCACCAGTTTTATTAATGTTTATTTTTTGGCCATTTTTGCAATTTTCCTTAATATTCTCAGTTTAGCGATTTTTAAAAATTATACATTATTGCTATTTCTTCGTCCCTTTGCTTTCCTTTTGTAGATTTTTCGGCATTACCCAGTTCTAACGTATCCTATTTTGCTATACTAAGCATTTGCACCAGTTTTTTTTAATTTTTGTATTTTGGCCATTTTGGCAGTTTTCGTCAAGTTAGCGTTTTTAAATATTTTACTTTATTGCTACTTCTGCATCCCTTTGCTTTCCTTTTGTAGATTTTTCGGCATTACCCAGTTCTAACGAATCCTTTTGGCTATATTTTGCATTTGCACCAGTTTTTTTAATTTTTATGTTTTGGCCATTTTTGCAGTTTTCGATAATTGGGGGGGGTATTCTGAGTTTGTCGATCTTTAAGCATTTTAATTTATTCCCATTTTCTGCGTCCCTTTGCATTCGTATTGTAGATTTTTCGGCATTACGCAGTTCTAACGTATTCTATTTTGCTATATGTAGCATTTGCACCAGTTTTTTTAATTTTTATTTTTTGGCCATTTTTGCAGTTTTCGTCAATGGGGGATATTCTCAGTTTAGCGATTTTTACGCATTTTACTTTATTGCTATTTCTGCGTCCCTTATCTGTCTTTTTATAGATTTTTTCGGCATTACGCAGTTCTAACGTATCCTATTTTGCTATATTTAGCATTTGCACCAGTTTTTTTTAATTTTTATTTTTCGGCCATTTTTGCAGTTTTCGTCAATGGGGGGGTATTCTCAGTTTAGCGTTTTTTGCGCATTTTACTTTATTGCTATTTCTGCGTCCCTTTGCATTCGTTTTGTAGATTTTTCGGCATTACTCAGCTCTAACGTATCCTATTTTTCTATATGTAGCATTTGCACCAGTTTTTTTAATTTTTATTTTTGGTCATTTTTGGACTTTTCGTCAATGGGGGGGTATTCTCAGTTTAGCGATTTTTAAGCATTTTACTTTATTGCTATTTCTGCGTCCCTTTGCATTCGATTTGTAGATTTTTCGGCATTACGCAGTTCGAACGTATCCTATTTCGCTATAATTAGCATTTGCACCAGTTTTTTTTTATTTTTATTTTTTGGCCATTTTTGCACTTTTCGTCTATGGGGGGGCATTCTCAGTTTAGCGATTTTTAAGCATTTTACATTATTGCTATTTCTGCGTCCCTTTTCATTCGTTTTGTAGATTTTTTGGCATTACGCAGTTCTAACGTATTCTATTTTGCTATATTAAATATTTGCACCAGTTTTTTTTAATTTTTATTTTTGTCCATTTTTGCACATTTCGTCAAGTTAGCGATTTTTAAATATTTTACTTTATTGCTACTTCTGCATCCCTTTGCTTTCCTGTTGTAGATTTTTCGGCATTACTAAGTTCTAACGTATCCTATGTTGCTGTGTGTAGCATTTACACCATTTTTTTAATTTTTATTTTTTGGGCATTTTTGCAGTTTTCGTCAAGTTAGCGATTTTTAAATATTTTACTTTATTGCTACTTCTTCATCTCTTTGCTTTCCTTTTGTAGATTTTTCGGCATTACGCAGTTCTAACGTATCCTATTTTGCTATATTTCACATTTGCACCAATTTTTCTAATTTTTATTTTTGGCCATTTTTTTACTTTTCGTCAATGGGGGGGTATTCTCAGTTTAGCGATTTTTAAGCATATTACTTTATTGCTATTCTGCGTCCCTTTGCATTCGTTTTGTACATTTTTCGGCATTACGTAGTCCTAACGTATCATTTTGCAATATTTAGCATTTGCACCAGTTTTACTAATTTTTATTTTTTGGCCATTTTTGCAGTTTTCCTTAAACCCCCCCCGTATTCTCAGTTTAGCGATTTTTAAGAATTTTACATTATTGCTATTTCTGCGTACCTTTGCATTCGTTTTGTAGATTTTTCGGCATTACGCAATTCTTACGTATCCTATTTTGCTATATTTAGCATTTGCTTCAGTTTACTTAATATTTATTTTTTGGCCATTTTTGCAGTTTTCATCAGTTTAGCGATTTTTAAGCATTTTACTTTATTGCTATTTCTGCGTCCCTTTGCATTCGTTTTGTAGATTTTTCGGCATTACGCAGTCCTAACGTATCATTTTGCAATATTTAGCATTTGCACCAGTTTTATTAATGTTTATTTTTTGGCCATTTTTGCAATTTTCCTTAATATTCTCAGTTTAGCGATTTTTAAGAATTATACATTATTGCTATTTCTGCGTCCCTTGGCATCCGTTTTGTAGATTTTTCGGCATTACACAGTTCTTACGTATACTATTTTGCTATATTTAGAATTTGCACCAGTTTTTTTATTTTTTTTGGCCATTTTTGCATTTTTCGTCAATGGGAGGGTATTTTGAGTTTAGGGATTTTTAGGCATTTTACTTTATTGCTATTTCTTCGTCCCTTTGCTTTCCTTTTGTAGATTTTTCGGCATTACCCAGTTCTAACGTATCTTATTTTGCTATACTAAGCATTTGCACCAGTTTTTTTTAATTTTTGTTTTTTGGCCATTTTGGCAGTTTTCGTCAAGTTAGCGTTTTTAAATATTTTACTTTATTGCTACTTCTGCATCCCTTTGCTTTCCTTTTGTAGATTTTTCGGCATTACCCAGTTCTAACGAATCCTTTTGGCTAATTTTGCATTTGCACCAGTTTTTTTAATTTTTATGTTTTGGCCATTTTTGCAGTTTTCGATAATTGGGGGGGGGGGGTATTCTGAGTTTGTCGATTTTTAAGCATTTTAATTTATTCCATTTTCTGCGTCCCTTTGCATTCGTATTGTAGATTTTTCGGCATTACGCAGTTCTAACGTATCCTATTTTGCTATATGTTACATTTACACAAGTTTTTTTAATTTTTATTTTGTGGCCATTTTTTTGCAGTTTTCGTCAATGGGGGGGGGGGTATTCTCTGTTTAGCAATTTTTAAGCATTTTACTATATTGCTATTTCTGCATCCCTTTGCATTCGATTTGTTGATTTTTCGGCATACGCAGTCCTAACGTATCCTAGTTTGCTATATTTAGCATTTGCACCGGATTTTTTAATTTTTATTTTTTCGTCATTTTTGGACTTTTCGTCAATGGGAGGGTATTCTCAGTTTAGCGATTTTTAAGCATTTTACTTTATTGCTATTTCTGCGTCCCTTTGCATTCGATTTGTAGATTTTTCGGCATTACGCAGTTCTAACGTATCCTATTTTGCTATATTTAGCATTTGCACCAGTTTTTTTAATTTTTATTTTTTGGTCATTTTTGTACTTTTCGTCAATGGTGGGGGATTCTCAATTTCATTTTCTCTCATTTTACTTTATTGCTATATCTGCGTCTCTTTGCATTCGTTTTGTAGATTATTCGGCATTACGCAGTTCTAACATATTCTATTTTGCTATATGTAGCATTTGCACCAGTTTTTTTAATTTGTATTTTTTGGCCATTTTTGCAGTTTTCGTCAATGGGGGGGGTATTCTCAGTTTAGCGATTTTTACGCATTTTACTTTATTGCTATTTCTGCGTCCCTTTGCTTTCCTTTTATAGATTTTTCGGCATTACGCAATTCTAACGTATCCTATTTTGCTATATTTAGCATTTGCACCAGTTTTTTTTAATTTTTATTTTTCGGCCATTTTTGCAGTTTTCGTCAATGGGGGGGGTATTCTCAGTTTAGCGTTTTTTGCGCATTTTACTTTATTGCTATTTCTGCGTCCCTTTGCATTCGTTTTGTAGATTTTTCGGCATTACGCAGCTCTAACGTATCCTATTTTTCTAAATGTAGCATTTGCACCAGTTTTTTAAATTTTTATTTTTTGGTCATTTTTGGACTTTTCGTCAATGGGGGGGGTATTCTCAGTTTAGCGATTTTTAAACATTTTACTTTTTTGCTATTTCTGCGTCCCTTTGCATTCGATTTGTAGATGTTTCGGCATTACGCAGTTCGAACGTATCCTATTTTGCTATAATTAGCATTTGCACCAGTTTTTTTAATTTTTATTTTTTGGCCATTTTTGCACTTTTCGTCAATGGGGGGGCATTCTCAGTTTAGCGATTTTTAAGCATTTTACATTATTGCTATTTCTGCGTCCCTTTTCATTCGTTTTGTAGATTTTTTGTTATTACGCAGTTCTAACGTATTCTATTTTGCTATATTAAATATTTGCACCAGTTTTTTTTAATTTTTATTTTTGTCCATTTTTGCACATTTCGTCAAGTTACCGATTTTTAAATATTTTACTTTATTGCTACTTCTTCATCCCTTTGCTTTCCTTTTGTAGATTTTTCGGCATTACGCAGTTCTAACGTATCCTATTTTGCTATATTTCACATTTGCACCAATTTTTCTAATTTTTATTTTTGGCCATTTTTTTACTTTTCGTCAATGGGGGGGTATTCTCAGTTTAGCGATTTTTAAGCATATTACTTTATTGCTATTCTGCGTCCCTTTGCATTCGTTTTGTACATTTTTCGGCATTACGTAGTCCTAACGTATCATTTTGCAATATTTAGCATTTGCACCAGTTTTACTAATTTTTATTTTTTGGCCATTTTTGCAGTTTTCCTTAAACCCCCCCATTTATTCTCAGTTTAGCGATTTTTAAGAATTTTACATTATTGCTATTTCTGCGTACCTTTGCATTCGTTTTGTAGATTTTTCGGCATTACGCAATTCTTACGTATCCTATTTTGCTATATTTAGCATTTGCTTCAGTTTACTTAATATTTATTTTTTGGCCATTTTTGCAGTTTTCATCAGTTTAGCGATTTTTAAGCATTTTACTTTATTGCTATTTCTGCGTCCCTTTGGATTCGTTTTGTAGATTTTTCGGCATTACGCAGTCCTAACGTATCATTTTGCAATATTTAGCATTTGCACCAGTTTTATTAATGTTTATTTTTTGGCCATTTTTGCAATTTTCCTTAATATTCTCAGTTTAGCGATTTTTAAGAATTATACATTATTGCTATTTCTGCGTCCCTTTGCATTCGTATTGTAGATATATCGGCATTACGCAGTTCTAACGTATCCTATTTTGCTATAATTAGCATTTGCACCAGTTTTTTTAATTTTTATTTTTTGGCCATTTTTGCATTTTTCATCAATGGGGGGGTATTCTCAGTTTAGCGATTTTTACGCATTTTACTTTATTGCTATTTCTTCGTCCCTTTGCTTTCCTTTTGTAGATTTTTCGACATTACGCAGTTCTAACGTATCTTATATTGCTATATGTAGCATTTGAACCAGTTTTTTTAATTTTATTTTTTGGCCATTTTTGCAGTTTTCGTCAATGGGGGGGTATTCTCAGTTTAGCGATTTTTAAGCATTTTACTTTATTGCTATTTCTGCGTCCCTTTGCATTCGATTTGTAGATTTTTCGGCATTACGCAGTTCTAACGTATCCTATTTTGCTATATTTAGCATTTGCACCAGTTTTTTTAATTTTTATTTTTTGGCCATTTTTGTACTTTTCGTCAATGGTGGGGGATTCTCAATTTCTTTTCTCTCATTTTACTTTATTGCTATTTCTGCGTCCCTTTGCATTCGTTTTGCAGATTATTCGGCATTACGCAGCTCTAACGATTCCTATTTTTCTATATGTAGCATTTGCACCAGTTTTTTTAATTTTTATTTTTGGTCATTTTTGGACTTTTCGTCAATGGGGGGGTATTCCCAGTTTAGCGATTTTTAAGCATTTTACTTTATTGCTATTTCTGCGTCCCTTTGCATTCGATTTGTAGATTTTTCGGCATTACGCAGTTCGAACGTATCCTATTTCGCTATAATTAGCATTTGCACCAGTTTTTTTAATTTTTATTTTTTGGCCATTTTTGCACTTTTCGTCAATGGGGGGGCATTCTCAGTTTAGCGATTTTTAAGCATTTTACATTATTGCTATTTCTGCGTACCTTTGCATTCGTTTTGTAGATTTTTCGGCATTACGCAATTCTTACGTATCCTATTTTGCTATATTTAGCATTTGCTTCAGTTTACTTAATATTTATTTTTTGGCCATTTTTGCAGTTTTCATCAGTTTAGCGATTTTTAAGCATTTTACTTTATTGCTATTTCTGCGTCCCTTTGCATTCGTTTTGTAGATTTTTCGGCATTACGCAGTCCTAACGTATCATTTTGCAATATTTAGCATTTGCACCAGTTTTATTAATGTTTATTTTTTGGCCATTTTTGCAATTTTCCTTAATATTCTCAGTTTAGCGATTTTTAAGAATTATACATTATTGCTATTTCTGCGTCCCTTTGCATTCGTATTGTAGATTTTTCGGCATTACGCAGTTCTAACGTATCCTATTTTGCTATATGTTACATTTGCACCAGTTTTTTTAATTTTTATTTTTTGGCCATTTTTTTGCAGTTTTCGTCAATTCTCTGTTTAGCAATTTTTAAGCATTTTACTTTATTGCTATTTACGCATCCCTTTGCATTCGTTTTGTTGATTTTTCGGCATACGCAGTCCTAACGTATCCTAGTTTGCTATATTTAGCATTTGCACCGGATTTTTTAATTTTTATTTTTTCGTCATTTTTGGACTTTTCGTCAATGGGAGGGTATTCTCAGTTTAGCGATTTTTAAGCATTTTACTTTATTGCTATTTCTGCGTCCCTTTGCCTTCGATTTGTAGATTTTTCGGCATTACGCAGTTCTAATGTATCCTATTTTGCTATAATTAGCATTTGCACCAGTTTTTTTAATTTTTATTTTTTGGCCATTTTTGCATTTTTCATCAATGGGGGGGTATTCTCAGTTTAGC
The DNA here is from genome assembly GCA_030765065.1 of Deroplatys truncata. NCBI lineage: Eukaryota > Metazoa > Arthropoda > Insecta > Mantodea > Mantidae > Deroplatys > Deroplatys truncata. Next base: position 186,988,368 of record CM060984.1, read on the forward strand.
GATTTTTACGCGTTTTACTTTATTGCTATTTCTTCGTCCCTTTGCATTCGTTTTGCAGATTATTCGGCATTACGCAGTTCTAACGTATTCTATTTTGCTATATGTAGCATTTGCACCAGTTTTTTTAATTTTTATTTTTTGGCCATTTTTGCAGTTTTCGTCAATGGGGGATATTCTCAGTTTAGCGATTTTTACGCATTTTACTTTATTGCTATTTCTGCGTCCCTTTGCTGTCTTTTTATAGATTTTTTCGGCATTACGCAGTTCTAACGTATCCTATTTTGCTATATTTAGCATTTGCACCAGTTTTTTTTAATTTTTATATTTCGGCCATTTTTGCAGTTTTCGTCAATGGGGGGGGGGGGTATTCTCAGTTTAGCGTTTTTTGCGCATTTTACTTTATTGCTATTTCTGCGTCCCTTTGCATTCGTTTTGTAGATTTTTCGGCATTACGCAGCTCTAACTATCCTATTTTTCTATATGTAGCATTTGCACCAGTTTTTTTAATTTTTATTTTTGGTCATTTTTGGACTTTTCGTCAATGGGGGGGTATTCTCAGTTTAGCGATTTTTAAGCATTTTACTTTATTGCTATTTCTGCGTCCCTTTGCATTCGATTTGTAGATTTTTCGGCATTACGCAGTTCGAACGTATCCTATTTCGCTATAATTAGCATTTGCACCAGTTTTTTTAATTTTTATTTTTTGGCCATTTTTGCACTTTTCGTCAATGGGGGGGCATTCTCAGTTTAGCGATTTTTAAGCATTTTACATTATTGCTATTTCTGCGTACCTTTGCATTCGTTTTGTAGATTTTTCGGCATTACGCAATTCTTACGTATCCTATTTTGCTATATTTAGCATTTGCTTCAGTTTACTTAATATTTATTTTTTGGCCATTTTTGCAGTTTTCGTCAGTTTAGCGATTTTTAAGCATTTTACTTTATTGCTATTTCTGCGTCCCTTTGCATTCGTTTTGTAGATTTTTCGGCATTACGCAGTCCTAACGTATCATTTTGCAATATTTAGCATTTGCACCAGTTTTATTAATGTTTATTTTTTGGCCATTTTTGCAATTTTCCTTAATATTCTCAGTTTAGCGAATTTTAAGAATTATACATTATTGCTATTTCTGCGTCCCTTTGCATTCGTATTGTAGATTTTTCGGCATTACGCAGTTCTAACGTATCCTATTTTGCTATATGTTACATTTGCACCAGTTTTTTTAATTTTTATTTTTTGGCCATTTTTTTGCAATTTTCGTCAATGGGGGGGTATTCTCTGTTTAGCAATTTTTAAGCATTTTACTTTATTGCTATTTCTGCATCCCTTTGCATTCGTTTTGTTGATTTTTCGGCATACGCAGTCCTAACGTATCCTAGTACGCTATATTTAGCATTTGCACCGGATTTTTTAATTTTTATTTTTTCGTCATTTTTGGACTTTTCGTCAATGGGAGGGTATTCTCAGTTTAGCGATTTTTAAGCATTTTACTTTATTGCTATTTGTGCGTCCCTTTGCATTCGATTTGTAGATTTTTGGGCATTACGCAGTTCTAATGTATCCTATTTTGCTCTAATTAGCATTTGCCCCAGTTTTTTTAATTTTTTTTTTTGGCCATTTTTGCATTTTTCATAAATGGGGGGGTATTCTCAGTTTAGCGATTTTTACGCATTTTACTTTATTGCTATTTCTTCGTCCCTTTGCTTTCCTTTTGTAGATTTTTCGACATTACGCAGTTCTAACGTATCTTATATTGCTATATGTAGCATTTGAACCAGTTTTTTTAATTTTTATTTCTTGGCCATTTTTGCAGTTTTCGTCAATGGGGGGGTATTCTCAGTTTAGCAATTTTTAAGCATTTTACTTTATTGCTATTTCTGCGTCCCTTTGCATTCGATTTGTAGATTTTTCGGCATTACGCAGTTCTAACGTATCCTATTTTGCTATATTTAGCATTTGCACCAGTTTTTTTAATTTTTATTTTTTGGCCATTTTTGTACTTTTCGTCAATGGTGGGGGATTCTCAATTTCATTTTCTCTCATTTTACTTTATTGCTATTTCTGCGTCCCTTTGCATTCGTTTTGCAGATTATTCGGCATTACGCAGTTCTAACGTATTCTATTTTGCTATATGTAGCATTTGCACCAGTTTTTTTAATTTTTATTTTTTGGCCATTTTTGCAGTTTTCGTCAATGGGGGATATTCTCAGTTTAGCGATTTTTACGCATTTTACTTTATTGCTATTTCTGCGTCCCTTTGCTGTCTTTTTATAGATTTTTTCGGCATTACACAGTTCTAACGTATCCTATTTTGCTATATTTAGCATTTGCACCAGTTTTTTTTAATTTTTATTTTTCTGCCATTTTTGCAGTTTTCGTCAATGGGGGGGGGGTATTCTCAGTTTAGCGTTTTTTGCGCATTTTACTTTATTGCTATTTCTGCGTCCCTTTGCATTCGTTTTGTAGATTTTTTGGCATTACGCAGCTCTAACGTATCCTATTTTTCTATATGTAGCATTTGCACCAGTTTTTTTAATTTTTATTTTTGGTCATTTTTGGACTTTTCGTCAATGGGGGGGTATTCTCAGTTTAGCGATTTTTAAGCATTTTACTTTATTGCTATTTCTGCGTCCCTTTGCATTCGATTTGTAGATTTTTCGGCATTACGCAGTTCGAACGTATCCTATTTCGCTATAATTAGCATTTGCACCAGTTTTTTTAATTTTTATTTTTTGGCCATTTTTACACTTTTCGTCAATGGGGGGGCATTCTCAGTTTAGCGATTTTTAAGCATTTTACATTATTGCTATTTCTGCGTCCCTTTTCATTCGTTTTGTAGATTTTTTGGCATTACGCAGTTCTAACGTATTCTATTTTGCTATATTAAATATTTGCACCAGTTTTTTTTAATTTTTATTTTTGTCCATTTTTGCACATTTCGTCAAGTTAGCGATTTTTAAATATTTTACTTTATTGCTACTTCTGCATCCCTTTGCTTTCCTGTTGTAGATTTTCGGCATTACTAAGTTCTAACGTATCCTAGTTTGCTGTGTGTAGCATTTACACCATTTTTTTAATTTTTATTTTTTGGGCATTTTTGCAGTTTTCGTCAAGTTAGCGATTTTTAAGCATTTTAGTTTATTGCTACTTCTTCATCTCTTTGCTTTCCTTTTGTAGATTTTTCGGCATTACGCAGTTCTAACGTATCCTATTTTGCTATATTTCACATTTGCACCAATTTTTCTAATTTTTATTTTTGGCCATTTTTTTACTTTTCGTCAATGGGGGGTATTCTCAGTTTAGCGATTTTTAAGCATATTACTTTATTGCTATTCTGCGTCCCTTTGCATTCGTTTTGTACATTTTTCTGCATTACGTAGTCCTAACGTATCATTTTGCAATATTTAGCATTTGCACCAGTTTTACTAATTTTTATTTTTTGGCCATTTTTGCAGTTTTCCTTAAACCCCCCCATTTATTCTCAGTTTAGCGCTTTTTAAGAATTTTACATTATTGCTATTTCTGCGTACCTTTGCATTCGTTTTGTAGATTTTTCGGCATTACGCAATTCTTACGTATCCTATTTTGCTATATTTAGCATTTGCTTCAGTTTACTTAATATTTATTTTTTGGCCATTTTTGCAGTTTTCATCAGTTTAGCGATTTTTAAGCATTTTACTTTATTGCTATTTCTGCGTCCCTTTGCATTCGTTTTGTAGATTTTTCGGCATTACGCAGTCCTAACGTATCATTTTGCAATATTTAGCATTTGCACCAGTTTTATTAATGTTTATTTTTTGGCCATTTTTGCAATTTTCCTTAATATTCTCAGTTTAGCGATTTTTAAGAATTATACATTATTGCTATTTCAGCGTCCCTTTGCATCCGTTTTGTAGATTTTTCGGCATTACACAGTTCTTACGTATACTATTTTGCAATATTTAGAATTTGCACCAGTTTTTTTATTTTTTTTGGCCATTTTTGCATTTTTCGTCAATGGGAGGGTATTTTGTGTTTAGGGATTTTTAGGCATTTTACTTTATTGCTATTTCTTCGTCCCTTTGCTTTCCTTTTGTAGATTTTTCGGCATTACCCAGTTTTAACGTATCCTATTTTGCTATACTAAGCATTTGCACCAGTTTTTTTTAATTTTTGTTTTTTGGCCATTTTGGCAGTTTTCGTCAAGTTAGCGTTTTTAAATATTTTACTTTATTGCTACTTCTGCATCCCTTTGCTTTCCTTTTGTAGATTTTTCGGCATTACCCAGTTCTAACGAATCCTTTTGGCTATATTTTGCATTTGCACCAGTTTTTTTAATTTTTATGTTTTGGCCATTTTAGCAGTTTTCGATAATTGGGGGGGGGTATTCTGAGTTTGTCGATTTTTAAGCATTTTAATTTATTGCCATTTTCTGCGTCCCTTTGCATTCGTATTGTAGATTTTTCGGCATTACGCAGTTCTAACGTATCCTATTTTGCTATATGTTACATTTACACAAGTTTTTTTAATTTTTATTTTTTGGCCATTTTTTTTGCAGTTTTCGTCAATGGGGGGATATTCTCTGTTTAGCAATTTTTAAGCATTTTACTTTATTGCTATTTCTGCATCCCTTTGCATTCGTTTTGTTGATTTTTCGGCATACGCAGTCCTAACGTATCCTAGTTTGCTATATTTAGCATTTGCACCGGATTTTTTAATTTTTATTTTTTCGTCATTTTTGGACTTTTCGTCAATGGGAGGGTATTCTCAGTTTAGCGATTTTTAAGCATTTTACTTTATTGTTATTTCTGCGTCCCTTTGCATTCGATTTGTAGATTTTTCGGCGTTACGCAGTTCTAACGTATCCTATTTTGCTATATTTAGCATTTGAACCAGTTTTTTTAATTTTTATTTTTTGGTCATTTTTGTACTTTTCGTCAATGGTGGGGGTTTCTCAATTTCATTTTCTCTCATTTTACTTTATTGCTATATCTGCGTCTCTTTGCATTCGTTTTGTAGATTATTCGGCATTACGCAGTTCTAACATATTCTATTTTGCTATATGTAGCATTTGCACCAGTTTTTTTAATTTGTATTTTTTGGCCATTTTTGCAGTTTTCGTCAATGGGGGATATTCTCAGTTTACCTATTTTTACGCATTTTACTTTATTGCTATTTCTGCGTCCCTTTGCTTTCCTTTTATAGATTTTTCGGCATTACGCAGTTCTAACGTATCCTATTTTGCTATATTTAGCATTTGCACCAGTTTTTTTTAATTTTTATTTTTCGGCCATTTTTGCAGTTTTCGTCAATGGGGGGGGGGGTATTCTCAGTTTAGCGTTTTTTGCGCATTTTACTTTATTGCTATTTCTGCGTCCCTTTGCATTCGTTTTGTAGATTTTTCGGCATTACGCAGCTCTAACGTATCCTATTTTTCTAAATGTAGCATTTGCACCAGTTTTTTAAATTTTTATTTTTTGGTCATTTTTGGACTTTTCGTCAATGGGGGGGTATTCTCAGTTTAGCGATTTTTAAACATTTTACTTTATTGCTATTTCTGCGTCCCTTTGCATTCAATTTGTAGATTTTTCGGCATTACGCAGTTCGAACGTATCCTATTTTGCTATAATTAGCATTTGCACCAGTTTTTTTAATTTTTATTTTTTGGCCATTTTTGCACTTTTCGTCTATGGGGGGCATTCTCAGTTTAGCGATTTTTAAGCATTTTACATTATTGCTATTTCTGCGTCCCTTTTCATTCGTTTTGTAGATTTTTTGGCATTACGCAGTTCTAACGTATTCTATTGTGCTATATTAAATATTTGCAATATTTTTTTTTAATTTTTATTTTTTGTCCATTTTTGCACATTTCGTCAAGTTAGCGATTTTTAAATATTTTACTTTATTGCTACTTCTGCATCCCTTTGCTTTCCTGTTGTAGATTTTTCGGCATTACTAAGTTCTAACGTATCCTATTTTGCTGTGTGTAGCATTTGCACCATTTTTTTAATTTTTATTTTTTGGGCATTTTTGCAGTTTTCGTCAAGTTAGCGATTTTTAAGCATTTTACTTTATTGCTACTTCTTCATCCCTTTGCTTTCCTTTTGTAGATTTTTCGGCATTACTCAGTTCTAACGTATCCTATTTCGCTATAATTAGCATTTGCACCAGTTTTTTTAATTTTTATTTTTTGGCCATTTTTGCACTTTTCGTCAATGGGGGGGGCATTCTCAGTTTAGCGATTTTTAAGCATTTTACATTATTGCTATTTCTGCGTCCCTTTTCATTCGTTTTGTAGATTTTTTGTTATTACGAAGTTCTAACGTATTCTATTTTGCTATATTAAATATTTGCACCAGTTTTTTTTAATTTTTATTTTTGTCCATTTTTGCACATTTCGTCAAGTTAGCGATTCTTAAATATTTTACTTTATTGCTACTTCTTCATCCCTTTGCTTTCCTTTTGTAGATTTTTCGGCATTACGCAGTTCTAACGTATCCTATTTTGCTATATGTCACATTTGCACCAATTTTTCTAATTTTTATTTTTTGCCATTTTTTTACTTTTCGTCAATGGGGGGGGGGGTATTCTCAGTTTAGCGATTTTTAAGCATATTACTTTATTGCTATTCTGCGTCCCTTTGCATTCGTTTTGTACATTTTTCGGCATTACGTAGTCCTAACGTATCATTTTGCAATATTTAGCATTTGCACCAGTTTTACTAATTTTTATTTTTTGGCCATTTTTGCAGTTTTCCTTAAACCCCCCCCCCGTATTCTCAGTTTAGCGATTTTTAAGAATTTTACATTATTGCTATTTCTGCGTACCTTTGCATTCGTTTTGTAGATTTTTCGGCATTACGCAGTCCTAACGTATCATTTTGCAATATTTAGCATTTGCACCAGTTTTATTAATGTTTATTTTTTGGCCATTTTTGCAATTTTCCTTAATATTCTCAGTTTAGCGATTTTTAAGAATTATACATTATTGCTATTTCTGCGTCCCTTTGCATCCGTTTTGTAGATTTTTCGGCATTACACAGTTCTTACGTATACTATTTTGCTATATTTAGAATTTGCACCAGTTTTTTTATATTTTTGGCCATTTTTGCATTTTTCGTCAATGGGAGGGTATTTTGAGTTTAGGGATTTTTAGGCATTTTACTTTATTGCTATTTCTTCGTCCCTTTGCTTTCCTTTTGTAGATTTTTCGACATTACCCAGTTCTAACGTATCCTATTTTGCTATACTAAGCATTTGCACCAGTTTTTTTTAATTTTTTTTTTTGGCTATTTTGGCAGTTTTCGTCAAGTTAGCGTTTTTAAATATTTTACTTTATTGCTACTTCTGCATCCCTTTGCTTTCCTTTTGTAGATTTTTCGGCATTACCCAGTTCTAACGAATCCTTTTGGCTATATTTTGCATTTGCACCAGTTTTTTTAATTTTTATGTTTTGGCCATTTTTGCAGTTTTCGATAATTGGAGGGGGGGTATTCTCAGTTTGTCGATTTTTAAGCATTTTAATTTATTGCCATCTTCTGCGTCCCTTTGCATTCGTATTGTAGATTTTTCGGCATTACGCAGTTCTAACGTATCCTATTTTGCTATATGTTACATTTGAACCAGTTTTTTTAATTTTTATTTTTGGCCATTTTTTTGCAGTTTTCTGTTTAGCAATTTATAAGCATTTTACTTTATTGCTATTTCTGCATCCCTTTGCATTCGTTTTGTTGATTTTTCGGCATACGCAGTCCTAACGTATCCTAGTTTGCTATATTTAGCATTTGCACCGGATTTTTTAATTTTTATTTTTTCGTCATTTTTGGACTTTTCGTCAATGGGAGGGTATTCTCAGTTTAGCGATTTTTAAGCATTTTACTTTATTGCTATTTCTGCGTCCCTTTGCATTCGATTTGTAGATTTTTCGGCATTACGCAGTTCTAATGTATCCTATTTTGCTATAATTAGCATTTGCACCAGTTTTGTTAATATTTATTTTTTGGCCATTTTTGCATTTTTCATCAATGGGGGGGTATTCTCAGTTTAGCGATTTTTACGCATTTTACTTTATTGCTATTTCTTCGTCCCTTTGCTTTCCTTTTGTAGATTTTTCGACATTACGCAGTTCTAACGTATCTTATATTGCTATATGTAGCATTTGAACCAGTTTTTTTAATTTTTATTTTTTGGCCATTTTTGCAGTTTTCGTCAATGGGGGTGTATTCTCAGTTTAGCGATTTTTGAGCATTTTACTTTATTGCTATTTCTGCGTCCCTTTGCATTCGTTTTGTAGATTTTTCGGCATTACGCAGTTCTAACGTATCCTATTTCACTATATGTAACATTTGCACCAGTTTTTTAATTTTTATTTTTTGGCCATTTTTGCACCTTTCGTCAATAGTGGGGGATTCTCATTTTCATTTTCGCTCATTTTACTTTATTGCTATTTCTGCGTCCCTTTGCATTCGTTTTGTAGATTATTCGGCATTACGCAATTCTAACGTATTCTATTTTGCTATATGTAGCATTTGCACCAGTTTTTTTAATTTTTATTTTTTGCCATTTATGCAGTTTTCGTCAATGGGGGATATTCTCAGTTTAGGGATTTTTACCCATTTTACTTTATTGCTATTTATTCGTCCCTTTGCTTTCCTTTTGTAGATTTTTCGGCATTACGCAGTTCTAACGTATCCTATTTTGCTATATTTAGCATTTGCACCAGTTTTTTTTTAATTTTTATTTTTTGCCATTTTTGCAGTTTTCGTCAATGGGGGATATTCTCAGTTTAGCGATTTTTGCGCATTTTACTTTATTGCTATTTCTGCGTCCCTTTGCTTTCCTTTTGTAGATTTTTCGGCATTACGCAGTTCTAACGTATCCTATTTTGCTATACTAAGCATTTGCACCAGTTTTTTTTAATTTTTGTTTTTTGGCCATTTTGGCAGTTTTCGTCAAGTTAGCGTTTTTAAATATTTTACTTTATTGCTACTTCTGCATCCCTTTGCTTTCCTTTTGTAGATTTTTCGGCATTACCCAGTTCTAACGAATCCTTTTGGCTATATTTTGCATTTGCACCAGTTTTTTTTAATTTTTATGTTTTGGCCATTTTTGCATTTTAATTTATTGCCATTTTCTGCGTCCCTTTGCATTCGTATTGTAGATTTTTCGGTATTACGCAGTTCTAACGTATCCTATTTTGCTATATGTTACATTTGCACCAGTTTTTTTTAATTTTTATTTTTTGGCCATTTTTTTGCAGTTTTCGTCAATGGGGGGGTATTCTCTGTTTAGCAATTTTTAAGCATTTTACTTTATTGCTATTTCTGCATCCCTGTGCATTCGTTTTGTTGATTTTTCGGCATACGCAGTCCTAACGTATCCTAGTTTGCTATATTTAGCATTTGCACCGGATTTTTTAATTTTTATTTTTTCGTCATTTTTGGACTTTTCGTCAATGGGAGGGTATTCTCAGTTTAGCGATTTTTAAGCATTTTACTTTATTGCTATTTCTGCGTCCCTTTGCATTCGATTTGTAGATTTTTCGGCATTACGCAGTTCTAATGTATCCTATTTTGCTCTAATTAGCATTTGCACCAGTTTTTTTAATTTTTATTTTTTGGCCATTTTTGCATTTTTCATCAATGGGGGGGTATTCTCAGTTTAGCGATTTTTACGCATTTTACTTTATTGCTATTTCTTCGTCCCTTTGCTTTCCTTTTGTAGAATTTTCGGCATTACGCAGTTCTAACGTATCTTATATTGCTATATGTAGCATTTGAACCAGTTTTTTTAATTTTTATTTTTTGGCCATTTTTGCACCTTTCGTCAATAGGGGGGATTCTCATTTTCATTTTCGCTCATTTTACTTTATTGCTATTTCTGCGTCCCTTTGCATTCGTTTTGTAGATTATTCGGCATTACGCAATTCTAACGTATTCTATTTTGCTATATGTAGCATTTGCACCAGTTTTTTTAATTTTTATTTTTTGCCATTTTTGCAGTTTTCGTCAATGGGGGATATTCTCAGTTTAGGGATTTTTACCCATTTTACTTTATTGCTATTTATTCGTCCCTTTGCTTTCCTTTTGTAGATTTTTCGGCATTACGCAGTTCTAACGTATCCTATTTTGCTATATTTAGCATTTGCACCAGTTTTTTTTTTATTTTTATTTTTTGCCATTTTTGCAGTTTTCGTCAATGGGGGATATTCTCAGTTTAGCGATTTTTGCGCATTTTACTTTATTGCTATTTCTGCGTCCCTTTGCTTTCCTTTTGTAGATTTTTCGGCATTACGCAGTTCTAACGATCCTATATTGCTATATGTAGCATTTGCACCAGTTTTTTTAATTTTTATTTTTTGGTCATTTTTGGACTTTTCGTCAGTGGGGGGGTATTCTCAGTTTAGCGATTTTTAAGCATTTTACTTTATTGCTATTTCTGCGTCCCTACGCATTCGATTTGTAGATTTTTCGGCATTACGCAGTTCTAACGTATCCTATTTTGCTATATTTAGCATTTGCACCAGTTTTTTTAATTTTTATTTTTTGGCCATTTTTGTACTTTTCGTTAATGGTGGGGGATTCTCAATTTCATTTTCTCTCATTTTACTTTATTGCTATTTCTGCGTCCCTTTGCATTCGTTTTGTAGATTATTCGGCATTACGCAGTTCTAACGTATTCTATTTTGCTATATGTAGCATTTGCACCAGTTTTTTTAATTTTTATTTTTTGGCCATTTTTGCAGTTTTCGTCAATGGGGATATTCTCAGTTTAGCGATTTTTACGCATTTTACTTTATTGCTATTTCTGCGTCCCTTTGCTTTTCTTTTATAGATTTTTCGGCATTACGCAGTTCTAACGTATCCTATTTTGCTATATTTAGCATTTGCACCAGTTTTTTTTAATTTTTATTTTTCGGCCATTTTTGCAGTTTTCGTCAATGGGGGGGTATTCTCAGTTTAGCGTTTTTTGCGCATTTGACTTTATTGCTATTTCTGCGTCCCTTTGCATTCGTTTTGTAGATTTTTCGGCATTACGCAGCTCTAACGTATCCTATTTTTCTAAATGTAGCATTTGCACCAGTTTTTTAAATTTTTTTTTTGGTCATTTTTGGACTTTTCGTCAATGGGGGGGGGGGTATTCTCAGTTTAGCGATTTTTAAGCATTTTACTTTATTGCTATTTCTGCGTCCCTTTGCATTCGATTTGTAGATTTTTCGGCATTACGCAGTTCGAACGTATCCTATTTTGCTATAATTAGCATTTGCACCAGTTTTTTTAATTTTTATTTTTTGGCCATTTTTGCACTTTTCGTCAATGGGGGGGCATTCTCAGTTTAGCGATTTTTAAGCATTTTACATTATTGCTATTTCTGCGTCCCTTTTCATTCGTTTTGTTGATTTTTTGGCATTACGCAGTTCTAACGTATTCTATTTTGCTATATTAAATATTTGCAATAGTTTTTTTTAATTTTTATTTTTTGTCCATTTTTGCACATTTCGTCAAGTTAGCGATTTTTAAATATTTTACTTTATTGCTACTTCTGCATCCCTTTGCTTTCCTGTTGTAGATTTTTCGGCATTACTAAGTTCTAACGTATCCTATTTTGCTGTGTGTAGCATTTGCACCATTTTTTTAATTTTTATTTTTTGGGCATTTTTGCAGTTTTCGTCAAGTTAGCGATTTTTAAGCATTTTACTTTATTGCTACTTCTTCATCCCTTTGCTTTCCTTTTGTAGATTTTTCGGCATTACGCAGTTCTAACGTATCCTATTTTGCTATATTTAGAATTTGCACGAGTTTTTTTTAATTTTTATTTTTTGGCCATTTTTGCAGTTTTCGTCAATGGAAGCGTTATCTCAGTTTAACGATTTTTAAGCATTTTAATTTATTGCTATTTCCGCGCCCTTTTGCATTCGTTTTGTACATTTTTCGGCATTACGCAGTTCTAACGTATCCTATTTTGCTATATTTAGCATTTGCACCAATTTTTCTAATTTTTATTTTTGGCCATTTTTTTACTTTTCGTCAATAGGGGGGTATTCTCAGTTTAGCGATTTTTAAGCATATTACTTTATTGCTATTCTGCGTCCCTTTGCATTCGTTTTGTACATTTTTCGGCATTACGTAGTCCTAACGTATCATTTTGCAATATTTAGCATTTGCACCAGTTTAACTAATTTTTATTTTTTGGCCATTTTTGCAGTTTTCCTTACTAACCCCCCCCCGTATTCTCAGTTTAGCGATTTTTAAGAATTTTACATTATTGCTATTTCTGCGTCCCTTTGCATCCGTTTTGTAGATTTTTCGGCATTACGCAATTCCTACGTATCCTATTTTGCTATATTTAGCATTTGGTTCAGTTTAGTTAATGTTTATTTTTTGGCCATTTTTGCAGTTTTCATCAGTTTAGCGATTTTTAAGCATTTTACTTTATTGCTATTTCTGCGTCCCTTTGCATTCGTTTTGTAGATTTTTCGGCATTACGCAGTGCTAACGTATCATTTTGCAATATTTAGCATTTGCACCAGTTTTACTAATTTTTATTTTTTGGCCATTTTTGCAGTTTTCCTTAAACCACCCCCCCGTATTCTCAGTTTAGCGATTTTTAAGAATTTTACATTATTGCTATTTCTGCGTACCTTTGCATTCGTTTTGTAGATTTTTCGGCATTACGCAATTCTTACGTATCCTATTTTGCTATATTTAGCATTTGCTTCAGTTTACTTAATATTTATTTTTTGGCCATTTTTGCAGTTTTCATCAGTTTAGCGATTTTTAAGCATTTTACTTTATTGCTATTTCTGCGTCCCTTTGCATTCGTTTTGTAGATTTTTCGGCATTACGCAGTCCTAACGTATCATTTTGCAATATTTAGCATTTGCACCAGTTTTATTAATGTTTATTTTTTGGCCGTTTTTGCAATTTTCCTTAATATTCTCAGTTTAGCGATTTTTAAGAATTATACATTATTGCTATTTCTGCGTCCCTTTGCATCCGTTTTGTAGATTTTTCGGCATTACACAGTTCTCACGTATACTATTTTGCTATATTTAGAATTTGCACCAGTTTTTTTATTTTTTTTGGCCATTTTTGCATTTTTCGTCAATGGGAGGGTATTTTGAGTTTAGGGATTTTTAGGCATTTTACTTTATTGCTATTTCTTCGTCCCTTTGCTTTCCTTTTGTAGATTTTTCGGCATTACCCAGTTCTAACGTATCCTATTTTGCTATACTAAGCATTTGCACCAGTTTTTTTTAATTTTTGTTTTTTAGCCATTTTGGCACCTTTCGTCAAGTTAGCGTTTTTAAATATTTTACTTTATTGCTACTTCTGCATCCCTTTGCTTTCCTTTTGTAGATTTTTCGGCATTACCCAGTTCTAACGAATCCTTTTGGCTATATTTTGCATTTGCACCAGTTTTTTTAATTTTTATGTTTTGGCCATTTTTGCATTTTAATTTATTGCCTTTTTCTGCGTCCCTTTGCATTCGTATTGTAGATTTTTCGGCATTACGCAGTTCTAACGTATCCTATTTTGCTATATGTTACATTTGCAACAGTTTTTTTAATTTTTATTTTTTGGCCATTTTTTTGCAGTTTTCGTCAATGGGGGGGTATTCTCTGTTTAGCAATTTTTAAGCATTTTACTTTATTGCTATTTCTGCATCCCTGTGCATTCGTTTTGTTGATTTTTCGGCATACGCAGTCCTAACGTATCCTAGTTTGCTATATTTAGCATTTGCACCGGATTTTTTAATTTTTATTTTTTCGTCATTTTTGGACTTTTCGTCAATGGGAGGGTATTTTCAGTTTAGCAAATTTTTAAGCATTTTACTTTATTGCTATTTCTGCGTCCCTTTGCATTCGATTTGTAGATTTTTCGGCATTACGCAGTTCTAATGTATCCTATTTTGCTATAATTAGCATTTGCACCAGTTTTTTTAATTTTTATTTTTTGGCCATTTTTGCATTTTTCATCAATGGGGGGGTATTCTCAGTTTAGCGATTTTTACGCATTTTACTTTATTGCTATTTCTGCGTCCCTATGCATTCGTTTTGAGATTTTTCGGCATTACGCAGTTCTAACGTATCCTATTTCACTATATGTAACATTTGCACCAGTTTTTTTAATTTTTATTTTTTGGCCATTTTTGCAGCTTTCGTCAATAGGGGGGGATTCTCATTTTCATTTTCGCTCATTTTACTTTATTGCTATTTCTGCGTCCCTTTGCATTCGTTTTGTAGATTTTTCGGCATTACGCAGTTCTAACGTATCCTATTTCACTATATGTAACATTTGCACCAGTTTTTTTAATTTTTATTTTTTGGCCATTTTTGCACCTTTCGTCAATAGGGGGGGATTCTCAGTTTCATTTTCGCTCATTTTACTTTATTGCTATTTCTGCGTCCCTTTGCATTCGTTTTGTAGATTATTCGGCATTACGCAATTCTAACGTATTCTATTTTGCTATATGTAGCATTTGCACCAGTTTTTTTAATTTTTATTTTTTGCCATTTTTGCAGATTTCGTCAATGGGGGATATTCTCAGTTTAGCGATTTTTGCGCATTTTACTTTATTGCTATTTCTGCGTCCCTTTGCTTTCCTTTTGTAGATTTTTCGGCATTACGCAGTTCTAACGATCCTATATTGCTATATGTAGCATTTGCACCAGTTTTTTTAATTTTTATTTTTTGGTCATTTTTGGACTTTTCGTCAGTGGAGGGGTATTCTCAGTTTAGCGATTTTTAAGCATTTTACTTTATTGCTATTTCTGCGTCCCTACGCATTCGATTTGTAGATTTTTCGGCATTACGCAGTTCTAACGTATCCTATTTTGCTATATTTAGCATTTGCACCAGTTTTTTTAATTTTTATTTTTTGGCCATTTTTGTACTTTTCGTCAATGGTGGGGGATTTTCTCTCATTTTACTTTATTGCTATTTCTGCGTCCCTTTGCATTCGTTTTGTAGATTATTCGGCATTACGCAGTTCTAACGTATTCTATTTTGCTATATGTAGCATTTGCACCAGTTTTTTTAATTTTTATTTTTTGGCCATTTTTGCAGTTTTCGTCAATGGGGGATATTCTCAGTTTAGCGATTTTTGCGCATTTTACTTTATTGCTATTTCTGCGTCCCTTTGCATTCGTTTTGTAGATTTTTCGGCATTGCGCAGCTCTAACGTATCCTATTTTTCTAAATGTAGCATTTGCACCAGTATTTTAAATTTTTTTTTTGGTCATTTTTGGACTTTTCGTCAATAGGGGGGGGGGGTATTCTCAGTTTAGCGATTTTTAAGCATTTTACTTTATTGCTATTTCTGCGTCCCTTTGCATTCGATTTGTAGATTTTTCGGCATTACGCAGTTCGAACGTATCCTATTTTGCTATAATTAGCATTTGCACCAGTTTTTTTAATTTTTATTTTTTGGCCATTTTTGCACTTTTCGTCAATGGGGGGGCATTCTCAGTTTAGCGATTTTTAAGCATTTTACATTATTGCTATTTCTGCGCCCTTTTCATTCGTTTTGTTTATTTTTTGGCATTACGCAGTTCTAACGTATTCTATTTTGCTATATTAAATATTTGCAATAGTTTTTTTTTAATTTTTATTTTTTGTCCATTTTTGCACATTTCGTCAAGTTAGCGATTTTTAAATATTTTACTTTATTGCTACTTCTGCATCCATTTGCTTTCCTGTTGTAGATTTTTCGGCATTACTAAGTTCTAACGTATCCTATTTTGCTGTGTGTAGCATTTGCACCATTTTTTTAATTTTTATTTTTTGGGCATTTTTGCAGTTTTCGTCAAGTTAGCGATTTTTAAGCATTTTACTTTATTGCTACTTCTTCATCCCTTTGCTTTCCTTTTGTAGATTTTTCGGCATTACGCAGTTCTAACGTGTCCTATTTTGCTATATTTAGAATTTGCACGAGTTTTTTTTAATTTTAATTTTTTTTGCCATTTTTGCAGTTTTCGTCAATGGAGGCGTTATCTCAGTTTAACGATTTTTAAGCATTTTAATTTATTGCTATTTCCGCGCCCTTTTGCATTCGTTTTGTACATTTTTCGGCATTACGCAGTTCTAACGATACGCTATTTTGCTATATTTAGCATTTGCACCAATTTTTCTAATTTTTATTTTTGGCCGTTTTTTTACTTTTCGTCAATAGGGGGGTATTCTCAGTTTAGCGATTTTTAAGCATATTACTTTATTGCTATTCTGCGTCCCTTTGCATTCGTTTTGTACATTTTTCGGCGTTACGTAGTCCTAACGTATCATTTTGCAATATTTAGCATTTGCACCAGTTTAACTTATTTTTATTTTTTGCCCATTTTAGCAGTTTTCCTTACTAACCCCCCCCCCCGTATTCTCAGTTTAGCGATTTTTAAGAATTTTACATTATTGCTATTTCTGCGTCCCTTTGCATTCGTTTTGTAGATTTTTCGGCATTACGCAATTCCTACGTATCCTATTTTGCTATATTTAGCATTTGGTTCAGTTTAGTTAATGTTTATTTTTTGGCCATTTTTGCAGTTTTCATCAGTTTAGCGATTTTTAAGCATTTTACTTTATTGCTATTTCTGCGTCCCTTTGCATTCGTTTTGTAGATTTTTCGGCTTTACGCAGTCCTAACGTATCATTTTGCAATATTTAGCATTTGCACCAATTTTATTAATGTTTATTTTTTGGCCATTTTTGCAATTTTCCTTAATATTCTCAGTTTAGCGATTTTTAAGAATTTTACATTATTGCTATTTCTGTGTCCCTTTGCATCCGTTTTGTAGATTTTTCGGCATTACACAGTTATTACGTATTCTATTTTGCTATTTTAGAATTTGCACCAGTTTTTTTATTTTTTTGGCCATTTTTGCATTTTTCGTCAATGGGAGGGTATTTTGAGCTTAGGGATTTTTAGGCATTTTACTTTATTGCTATTTCTTCGTCCCTTTGCTTTCCTTTTGTAGATTTTTCGGCATTACCCAGTTCTAACGTATCCTATTTTGCTATACTAAGTATTTGCACCAGTTTTTTTTAATTTTTGTTTTTTGGCATTTTGGCAGTTTTCGTCAAGTTAGCGTTTTTAAATATTTTACTTTATTGCTACTTCTGCATCCCTTTGCTTTCCTTTTGTAGATTTTTCGGCATTACCCAGTTCTAACGAATCCTTTTGGCTATATTTTGCATTTGCACCAGTTTTATTAATTTTTATGTTTTGGCCATTTTTGCAGTTTTCGATAATTGGGGGGGGGTATTCTCAGTTTGTCGATTTTTAAGCATTTTAATTTATTGCCATTTACTGCGTCCCTTTGCATTCGTTTTGTAGATTTTTCGGCATTACGCAGTTCTAACGTATCCTATTTTGCTATATGTTACATTTGCACCAGTTTTTTTAATTTTTATTTTTTGGCCATTTTTTTGCAGTTTTCATCATTGGGGGGGTATTCTCAGTTTAGCAATTTTTAAGCATTTTACTTTATTGCTATTTCTGCATCCCTTTGCATTCGGTTTGTTGATTTTTCGGCATACGCAGTCCTAACGTATCCTAGTTTGCTATATTTAGCATTTGCACCGGATTTTTAATTTTTATTTTTTGGCCATTTTTGTACTTTTCGTCAATGGTGGGGGATTCTCAATTTCATTTTCTCTCATTTTACTTTATTGCTATTTCTGCGTCCCTTTGCATTCGTATTGCAGATTATTCCGCATTACGCAGTACTAACGTATTCTATTTTGCTATATGTAGCATTTGCACCAGTTTTTTTAATTTTTATTTTTTGGCCATTTTTGTACTTTTCGTCAATGGTGGGGGATTCTCAATTTCATTTTCTCTCATTTTACTTTATTGCTATTTCTGCGTCCCTTTGCATTCGATTTGTAGATTTTTCGGCATTACGCAGTTCTAATGTATCCTATTTTGCTATAATTAGCATTTGCACCAGTTTTTTTAATTTTTATTTTTTGGCCATTTTTGCATTTTTCATCAATGGGGGGGTATTCTCAGTTTAGCGATTTTTGCGCATTTTACTTTATTGCTATTTATTCGACCCTTTGCTTTCCTTTTGTAGATTTTTCGGCATTACGCAGTTCTAACGTATCCTATTTTGCTATATTTAGCATTTGCACCAGTTTTTTTTTTAATTTTTATTTTTTGTCCATTTTTGAGTTTTCGTCAATGGGGGGGTATTCTCAGTTTAGCGATTTTTGCGCATTTTACTTTATTGCTATTTCTGCGTCCCTTTGCTTTCCTTTGTAGATTTTTCGGCATTACGCAGTTCTAACGTATCCTATATTGCTATATGTAGCATTTGCACCAGTTTTTTTAATTTTTATTTTTTGGTCATTTTTGGACTTTTCGTCAGTGGGGGGGTATTCTCAGTTTAGCGATTTTTAAGCATTTTACTTTATTGCTATTTCTGCGTCCCTATGCATTCGATTTGTAGATTTTTCGGCATTACGCAATTCTAACGTATCCTATTTTGCTATATTTAGCATTTGCACCAGTTTTTTTTAATTTTTATTTCTTGGCCATTTTTGAGTTTTCGTCAATGGGGGGGGGGTATTCTCAGTTTAGCGATTTTTGCGCATTTTACTTTATTGCTATTTCTGTGTCCCTTTGCTTTCCTTTTGTAGATTTTTCGGCATTACGCAGTTCTAACGTATCCTATATTGCTATATGTAGCATTTGCACCAGTTTTTTTAATTTTTATTTTTTGGTCATTTTTGGACTTTTCGTCAATGGGGGGGTATTCTCAGTTTAGCGATTTTTGCGCATTTTACTTTATTGCTATTTCTGCGTCCCTTTGCTTTCCTTTGTAGATTTTTCGGCATTACGCAGTTCTAACGTATCCTATATTGCTATATGTAGCATTTGCACCAGTTTTTTTAATTTTTATTTTTTGGTCATTTTTGGATTTTTCGTCAGTAGGGGGGTTATTCTCAGTTTAGCGATTTTTACGCATTTTACTTTATTGCTATTTCTGCGTCCCTTTGCTTTCCTTTTATAGATTTTTCGGCATTACGCAGTTCTAACGTATCCTATTTTGCTATATTTAGCATTTGCACCAGTTTTTTTTAATTTTTATTTTTCGGCCATTTTGGCAGTTTTCGTCAAGTTAGCGTTTTTAAATATTTTACTTTATTGCTACTTCTGCATCCCTTTGCTTTCCTTTTGTAGATTTTTCGGCATTACCCAGTTCTAACGAATCCTTTTGGCTATATTTTGCATTTGCACCAGTTTTTTTAATTTTTATTTTTTGGCCATCTTTTTGCAGTTTTCGTCAATGGGGGGGTATTCTCTGTTTAGCAATTTTTAAGCATTTTACTTTATTGCTATTTCTGCATCCCTTTGCATTCGTTTTGTTGATTTTTCGGCATACGCAGTCCTAACGTATCCTAGTTTGCTATATTTAGCATTTGCACCGGATTTTTTAATTTTTATTTTTTCGTCATTTTGGACTTTTCGTCAATGGAAGTGTATTCTCAGTTTAGCGATTTTTAAGCATTTTACTTTATTGCTATTTCTGCGTCCCTTTGCATTCGACTTGTAGATTTTTCGGCTTTACGCAGTTCTAACGTATCCTATTTTGCTATAATTAGCATTTGCACCAGTTTTTTTAATTTTTATTTTTTGGCCATTTTTGCATTTTTCATCAATGGGGGGGTATTCTCAGTTTAGCGATTTTTACGCATTTTACTTTATTGCTATTTCTTCGTCCCTTTGCTTTCCTTTTGTAGATTTTTCGGCATTACGCAGTTCTAACGTATCCTATATTGCTATATGTAGCATTTGAACCAGTTTTTTTAATTTTTATTTTTTGGCCATTTTTGCAGTTTTCGTCAATGGGGGGGTATTCTCAGTTTAGCGATTTTTGAGCATTTTACTTTATTGCTATTTCTGCGTCCCTTTGCATTCGTTTTGTAGATTTTTCGGCATTACGCAGTTCTAACGTATCCTATTTCACTATATGTAACATTTGCACCAGTTTTTTTAATTTTTATTTTTTGGCCATTTTTGCACCTTTCGTCAATAGGGGGGGATTCTCATTTTCATTTTCGCTCATTTTACTTTATTGCTATTTCTGCGTCCCTTTGCATTCGTTTTGTAGATTATTCGGCATTACGCAATTCTAACGTATTCTATTTTGCTATATGTAGCATTTGCACCAGTTTTTTTAATTTTTATTTTTTGCTATTTTTGCAGTTTTCGTCAATGGGGGATATTCTCAGTTTAGGGATTTTTACCCATTTTACTTTATTGCTATTTATTCGTCCCTTTGCTTTCCTTTTGTAGATTTTTCGGCATTACGCAGTTCTAACGTATCCTATTTTGCTATATTTAGCATTTGCACCAGTTTTTTTTTAATTTTTGTTTTTTGGCCATTTTTGAGTTTTCGTCAATGGGGGGGGGGTATTCTCAGTTTAGCGATTTTTGCACATTTTACTTTATTGCTATTTCTGCGTCCCTTTGCATTCGATTTGTATCCTATTTTGCTATATTTAGCATTTGCACCAGTTTTTTTTTTAATTTTTATTTTTTGGCCATTTTTGAGTTTTCGTCAATGGGGGGGGGGGTATTCTCAGTTTAGCGATTTTTGCGCATTTTACTTTATTGCTATTTCTGCGTCCCTTTGCTTTCCTTTTGTAGATTTTTCGGCATTACGCAGTTCTAACGTATCCTATATTGCTATATGTAGCATATGCACCAGTTTTTTTAATTTTTATTTTTTGGTCATTTTTGGACTTTTCTCAGTTTAGCGATTTTTAAGCATTTTACTTTATTGCTATTTCTGCGTCCCTTTGCATTCGATTTGTAGATTTTTCGGCATTACGCAGTTCTAACGTATCCTATTTTGCTATATTTAGCATTTGCACCAGTTTTTTTAATTTTTATTTTTTGGCCATTTTTGTACTTTTCGTCAATGGTGGGGGATTCTCAATTTCATTTTCTCTCATTTTACTTTATTGCTATTTCTGCGTCCCTTTGCATTCGTTTTGTAGATTATTCGGCATTACGCAGTTCTAACGTATTCTATTTTGCTATATGTAGCATTTGCACCAGTTTTTTTAATTTTTATTTTTTGGCCATTTTTGCACTTTTCGTCAATGGGGGGGGGCATTCTAAGTTTAGCGATTTTTACGCATTTTACTTTATTGCTATTTCTGCGTCCCTTTGCTTTCCTTTTAAGATTTTTCGGCATTACGCAGTTCTAACGTATCCTATTTTGCTATATTTAGCATTTGCACCAGTTTTTTTTAATTTTTATTTTCGGCCATTTTTGCAGTTTTCGTCAATGGGGGGGTATTCTCAGTTTAGCGATTTTTAAGCATTTTACTTTATTGCTATTTCTGCGTCCCTTTGCATTCGATTTGTAGATTTTTCGGCATTACGCAGTTCGAACGTATCCTATTTCGCTATAATTAGCATTTGCACCAGTTTTTTTAATTTTTATTTTTTGGCCGTTTTTGCACTTTTCGTCAATGGGGGGCATTCTCAGTTTAGCGATTTTTAAGCATTTTACATTATTGCTATTTCTGCGTCCCTTTTCATTCGTTTTGTAGATTTTTTGGCATTACGCAGTTCTAACGTATTCTATTTTGCTATATTAAATATTTGCACCAATTTTTTTTAATTTTTATTTTTTGTCCATTTTTGCACATTTCGTCAAGTTAGCGATTTTTAAATATTTTACTTTATTGCTACTTCTGCATCCCTTTGCTTTCCTGTTGTAGATTTTTCGGCATTACTAAGTTCTAACGTATCCTATTTTGCTGTGTGTAGCATTTGCACCATTTTTTTAATTTTTATTTTTTGGGCATTTTTGCAGTTTTCGTCAAGTTAGCGATTTTTAAGCATTTTACTTTATTGCTACTTCTTCATCCCTTTGCTTTCCTTTTGTAGATTTTTCGGCATTACGCAGTTCTAACGTATCCTATTTTGCTATATTTAGAATTTGCACGAGTTTTTTTTAATTTTTATTTTTTGGCCATTTTTGCAGTTTTCGTCAATGGAGGCGTTATCTCAATTTAACGATTTTTAAGCATTTTAATTTATTGCTATTTCTGCGCCATTTTGCATTCGTTTTGTACATTTTTCGGCGTTACGCAGTTCTAACGTATCCTATTTTGCTATATTTCACATTTGCACCAATTTTTCTAATTTTTATTTTTGGCCATTTTTTTACTTTTCGTCAATGGGGGGGTATTCTCAGTTTAGCGATTTTTAAGCATATTACTTTATTGCTATTCTGCGTCCCTTTGCATTCGTTTTGTACATTTTTCGGCATTACGTAGTCCTAACGTATCATTTTGCAATATTTAGCATTTGCACCAGTTTTACTAATTTTTATTTTTTGGCCATTTTTGCAGTTTTCCTTAAACCCCCCCCCCGTATTCTCAGTTTAGCGATTTTTAAGAATTTTACATTATTGCTATTTCTGCGTCCCTTTGCATTCGTTTTGTAGATTTTTCGGCATTACGCAATTCCTACGTATCCTATTTTGCTATATTTAGCATTTGGTTCAGTTTAGTTAATGTTTATTTTTTGGCCATTTTTGCAGTTTTCATCAGTTTAGCGATTTTTAAGCATTTTACTTTATTGCTATTTCTGCGTCCCTTTGCATTCGTTTTGTAGATTTTTCGGCTTTACGCAGTCCTAACGTATCATTTTGCAATATTTAGCATTTGCACCAGTTTTATTAATGTTTATTTTTTGGCCATTTTTGCAATTTTCCTTAATATTCTCAGTTTAGCGATTTTTAAGAATTTTACATTATTGCTATTTCTGTGTCCCTTTGCATCCGTTTTGTAGATTTTTCGGCATTACACAGTTATTACGTATACTATTTTGCTATTTTTGAATTTGCACCAGTTTTTTTATTTTTTTGGCCATTTTTGCATTTTTCGTCAGTGGGAGGGTATTTTGAGCTTAGGGATTTTTAGGCATTTTACTTTATTGCTATTTCTTCGTCCCTTTGCTTTCCTTTTGTAGATTTTTCGGCATTACCCAGTTCTAACGTATCCTATTTTGCTATACTAAGTATTTGCACCAGTTTTTTTTAATTTTTGTTTTTTGGCATTTTGGCAGTTTTCGTCAAGTTAGCGTTTTTAAATATTTTACTTTATTGCTACTTCTGCATCCCTTTGCTTTCCTTTTGTAGATTTTTCGGCATTACCCAGTTCTAACGAATCCTTTTGGCTATATTTTGCATTTGCACCAGTTTTATTAATTTTTATGTTTTGGCCATTTTTGCAGTTTTCGATAATTGGGGGGGGTATTCTCAGTTTGTCGATTTTTAAGCATTTTAATTTATTGCCATTTACTGCGTCCCTTTGCATTCGTTTTGTAGATTTTTCGGCATTACGCAGTTCTAACGTATCCTATTTTGCTATATGTTACATTTGCACCAGTTTTTTTAATTTTTATTTTTTGGCCATTTTTTTGCAGTTTTCATCATTGGGGGGGTATTCTCAGTTTAGCTTTTTAAGCATTTTACTTTATTGCTATTTCTGCATCCCTTTGCATTCGTTTTGTTGATTTTTCGGCATACGCAGTCCTAACGTATCCTAGTTTGCTATATTTAGCATTTGCACCGGATTTTTTAATTTTATTTTTTGGCCATTTTTGTACTTTTCGTCAATGGTGGGGGATTCTCAATTTCATTTTCTCTCATTTTACTTTATTGCTATTTCTGCGTCCCTTTGCATTCGTATTGCAGATTATTCCGCATTACGCAGTACTAACGTATTCTATTTTGCTATATGTAGCATTTGCACCAGTTTTTTTAATTTTTATTTTTTGGCCATTTTTGTACTTTTCGTCAATGGTGGGGGATTCTCAATTTCATTTTCTCTCATTTTACTTTATTGCTATTTCTGCGTCCCTTTGCATTCGATTTGTAGATTTTTCGGCATTACGCAGTTCTAATGTATCCTATTTTGCTATAATTAGCATTTGCACCAGTTTTTTTAATTTTTATTTTTTGGCCATTTTTGCATTTTTCATCAATGGGGGGGTATTCTCAGTTTAGCGATTTTTGCGCATTTTACTTTATTGCTATTTATTCGACCCTTTGCTTTCCTTTTGTAGATTTTTCGGCATTACGCAGTTCTAACGTATCCTATTTTGCTATATTTAGCATTTGCACCAGTTTTTTTTTTAATTTTTATTTTTTGGCCATTTTTGAGTTTTCGTCAATGGGGGGGTATTCTCAGTTTAGCGATTTTTGCGCATTTTACTTTATTGCTATTTCTGCGTCCCTTTACTTTCCTTTGTAGATTTTTCGGCATTACGCAGTTCTAACGTATCCTATATTGCTATATGTAGCATTTGCACCAGTTTTTTTAATTTTTATTTTTTGGTCATTTTTGGACTTTTCGTCAGTGGGGGGGTATTCTCAGTTTAGCGATTTTTAAGCATTTTACTTTATTGCTATTTCTGCGTCCCTATGCATTCGATTTGTAGATTTTTCGGCATTACGCAATTCTAACGTATCCTATTTTGCTATATTTAGCATTTGCACCAGTTTTTTTTAATTTTTATTTCTTGGCCATTTTTGAGTTTTCGTCAATGGGGGGGGGGTATTCTCAGTTTAGCGATTTTTGCGCATTTTACTTTATTGCTATTTCTGTGTCCCTTTGCTTTCCTTTTGTAGATTTTTCGGCATTACGCAGTTCTAACGTATCCTATATTGCTATATGTAGCATTTGCACCAGTTTTTTTAATTTTTATTTTTTGGTCATTTTTGGACTTTTCGTCAATGGGGGGGTATTCTCAGTTTAGCGATTTTTGCGCATTTTACTTTATTGCTATTTCTGCGTCCCTTTGCTTTCCTTTGTAGATTTTTCGGCATTACGCAGTTCTAACGTCCTATATTGCTATATGTAGCATTTGCACCAGTTTCTTTAATTTTTATTTTTTGGTCATTTTTGGATTTTTCGTCAGTAGGGGGGTTATTCTCAGTTTAGCGATTTTTACGCATTTTACTTTATTGCTATTTCTGCGTCCCTTTGCTTTCCTTTTATAGATTTTTCGGCATTACGCAGTTCTAACGTATCCTATTTTGCTATATTTAGCATTTGCACCAGTTTTTTTTAATTTTTATTTTTCGGCCATTTTGGCAGTTTTCGTCAAGTTAGCGTTTTTAAATATTTTACTTTATTGCTACTTCTGCATCCCTTTGCTTTCCTTTTGTAGATTTTTCGGCATTACCCAGTTCTAACGAATCCTTTTGGCTATATTTTGCATTTGCACCAGTTTTTTTAATTTTTATTTTTTGGCCATCTTTTTGCAGTTTTCGTCAATGGGGGGGGGGGGTATTCTCTGTTTAGCAATTTTTAAGCATTTTACTTTATTGCTATTTCTGCATCCCTTTGCATTCGTTTTGTTGATTTTTCGGCATACGCAGTCCTAACGTATCCTAGTTTGCTATATTTAGCATTTGCACCGGATTTTTTAATTTTTATTTTTTCGTCATTTTTGGACTTTTCGTCAATGGAAGTGTATTCTCAGTTTAGCGATTTTTAAGCATTTTACTTTATTGCTATTTCTGCGTCCCTTTGCATTCGACTTGTAGATTTTTCGGCTTTACGCAGTTCTAACGTATCCTATTTTGCTATAATTAGCATTTGCACCAGTTTTTTTAATTTTTATTTTTTGGCCATTTTTGCATTTTTCATCAATGGGGGGGTATTCTCAGTTTAGCGATTTTTACGCATTTTACTTTATTGCTATTTCTTCGTCCCTTTGCTTTCCTTTTGTAGATTTTTCGGCATTACGCAGTTCTAACGTATCCTATATTGCTATATGTAGCATTTGAACCAGTTTTTTTAATTTTTATTTTTTGGCCATTTTTGCAGTTTTCGTCAATGGGGGGGTATTCTCAGTTTAGCGATTTTTGAGCATTTTACTTTATTGCTATTTCTGCGTCCCTTTGCATTCGTTTTGTAGATTTTTCGGCATTACGCAGTTCTAACGTATCCTATTTCACTATATGTAACAGTTGCACCAGTTTTTTTAATTTTTATTTTTTGGCCATTTTTGCACCTTTCGTCAATAGGGGGGGATTCTCATTTTCATTTTCGCTCATTTTACTTTATTGCTATTTCTGCGTCCCTTTGCATTCGTTTTGTAGATTATTCGGCATTACGCAATTCTAACGTATTCTATTTTGCTATATGTAGCATTTGCACCAGTTTTTTTAATTTTTATTTTTTGCTATTTTTGCAGTTTTCGTCAATGGGGGATATTCTCAGTTTAGGGATTTTTACCCATTTTACTTTATTGCTATTTATTCGTCCCTTTGCTTTCCTTTTGTAGATTTTTCGGCATTACGCAGTTCTAACGTATCCTATTTTGCTATATTTAGCATTTGCACCAGTTTTTTTTTAATTTTTGTTTTTGGCCATTTTTGAGTTTTCGTCAATGGGGGGGGGGCATTCTAAGTTTAGCGATTTTTACGCATTTTACTTTATTGCTATTTCTGCGTCCCTTTGCTTTCCTTTTGTAGATTTTTCGGCATTACGCAGTTCGAACGTATCCTATTTCGCTATAATTAGCATTTGCACCAGTTTTTTTAATTTTTATTTTTTGGCCATTTTTGCACTTTTCGTCAATGGGGGGCATTCTCAGTTTAGCGATTTTTAAGCATTTTACATTATTGCTATTTCTGCGTCCCTTTTCATTCGTTTTGTAGATTTTTTGGCATTACGCAGTTCTAACGTATTCTATTTTGCTATATTAAATATTTGCACCAATTTTTTTTTAATTTTTATTTTTTGTCCATTTTTGCACATTTCGTCAAGTTAGCGATTTTTAAATATTTTACTTTATTGCTACTTCTGCATCCCTTTGCTTTCCTGTTGTAGATTTTTCGGCATTACTAAGTTCTAACGTATCCTATTTTGCTGTGTGTAGCATTTGCACCATTTTTTTAATTTTTATTTTTTGGGCATTTTTGCAGTTTTCGTCAAGTTAGCGATTTTTAAGCATTTTACTTTATTGCTACTTCTTCATCCCTTTGCTTTCCTTTTGTAGATTTTTCGGCATTACGCAGTTCTAACGTATCCTATTTTGCTATATTTAGAATTTGCACGAGTTTTTTTTAATTTTTATTTTTTGGCCATTTTTGCAGTTTTCGTCAATGGAGGCGTTATCTCAATTTAACGATTTTTAAGCATTTTAATTTATTGCTATTTCTGCGCCATTTTGCATTCGTTTTGTACATTTTTCGGCGTTACGCAGTTCTAACGTATCCTATTTTGCTATATTTCACATTTGCACCAATTTTTCTAATTTTTATTTTTGGCCATTTTTTTACTTTTCGTCAATGGGGGGGTATTCTCAGTTTAGCGATTTTTAAGCATATTACTTTATTGCTATTCTGCGTCCCTTTGCATTCGTTTTGTACATTTTTCGGCATTACGTAGTCCTAACGTATCATTTTGCAATATTTAGCATTTGCACCAGTTTTACTAATTTTTATTTTTTGGCCATTTTTGCAGTTTTCCTTAAACCCCCCCCCCGTATTCTCAGTTTAGCGATTTTTAAGAATTTTACATTATTGCTATTTCTGCGTCCCTTTGCATTCGTTTTGTAGATTTTTCGGCATTACGCAATTCCTACGTATCCTATTTTGCTATATTTAGCATTTGGTTCAGTTTAGTTAATGTTTATTTTTTGGCCATTTTTGCAGTTTTCATCAGTTTAGCGATTTTTAAGCATTTTACTTTATTGCTATTTCTGCGTCCCTTTGCATTCGTTTTGTAGATTTTTCGGCTTTACGCAGTCCTAACGTATCATTTTGCAATACTTAGCATTTGCACCAGTTTTATTAATGTTTATTTTTTGGCCATTTTTGCAATTTTCCTTAATATTCTCAGTTTAGCGATTTTTAAGAATTTTACATTATTGCTATTTCTGTGTCCCTTTGCATCCGTTTTGTAGATTTTTCGGCATTACACAGTTATTACGTATACTATTTTGCTATTTTAGAATTTGCACCAGTTTTTTTATTTTTTTGGCCATTTTTGCATTTTTCGTCAATGGGAGGGTATTTTGAGCTTAGGGATTTTTAGGCATTTTACTTTATTGCTATTTCTTCGTCCCTTTGCTTTCCTTTTGTAGATTTTTCGGCATTACCCAGTTCTAACGTATCCTATTTTGCTATACTAAGTATTTGCACCAGTTTTTTTTAATTTTTGTTTTTTGGCATTTTGGCAGTTTTCGTCAAGTTAGCGTTTTTAAATATTTTACTTTATTGCTACTTCTGCATCCCTTTGCTTTCCTTTTGTAGATTTTTCGGCATTACCCAGTTCTAACGAATCCTTTTGGCTATATTTTGCATTTGCACCAGTTTTATTAATTTTTATGTTTTGGCCATTTTTGCAGTTTTCGATAATTGGGGGGGGGGTATTCTCAGTTTGTCGATTTTTAAGCATTTTAATTTATTGCCATTTACTGCGTCCCTTTGCATTCGTTTTGTAGATTTTTCGGCATTACGCAGTTCTAACGTATCCTATTTTGCTATATGTTACATTTGCACCAGTTTTTTTAATTTTTATTTTTTGGCCATTTTTTTGCAGTTTTCATCATTGGGGGGGTATTCTCAGTTTAGCAATAGCAATTTTTAAGCATTTTACTTTATTGCTATTTCTGCATCCCTTTGCATTCGTTTTGTTGATTTTTCGGCATACGCAGTCCTAACGTATCCTAGTTTGCTATATTTAGCATTTGCACCGGATTTTTTAATTTTTATTTTTTGGCCATTTTTGTACTTTTCGTCAATGGTGGGGGATTCTCAATTTCATTTTCTCTCATTTTACTTTATTGCTATTTCTGCGTCCCTTTGCATTCGTATTGCAGATTATTCCGCATTACGCAGTACTAACGTATTCTATTTTGCTATATGTAGCATTTGCACCAGTTTTTTTAATTTTTATTTTTTGGCCATTTTTGTACTTTTCGTCAATGGTGGGGGATTCTCAATTTCATTTTCTCTCATTTTACTTTATTGCTATTTCTGCGTCCCTTTGCATTCGATTTGTAGATTTTTCGGCATTACGCAGTTCTAATGTATCCTATTTTGCTATAATTAGCATTTGCACCAGTTTTTTTAATTTTTATTTTTTGGCCATTTTTGCATTTTTCATCAATGGGGGGGTATTCTCAGTTTAGCGATTTTTGCGCATTTTACTTTATTGCTATTTATTCGACCCTTTGCTTTCCTTTTGTAGATTTTTCGGCATTACGCAGTTCTAACGTATCCTATTTTGCTATATTTAGCATTTGCACCAGTTTTTTTTTTAATTTTTATTTTTTGGCCATTTTTGAGTTTTCGTCAATGGGGGGGTATTCTCAGTTTAGCGATTTTTGCGCATTTTACTTTATTGCTATTTCTGCGTCCCTTTGCTTTCCTTTGTAGATTTTTCGGCATTACGCAGTTCTAACGTATCCTATATTGCTATATGTAGCATTTGCACCAGTTTTTTTAATTTTTATTTTTTGGTCATTTTTGGACTTTTCGTCAGTGGGGGGTATTCTCAGTTTAGCGATTTTTAAGCATTTTACTTTATTGCTATTTCTGCGTCCCTATGCATTCGATTTGTAGATTTTTCGGCATTACGCAATTCTAACGTATCCTATTTTGCTATATTTAGCATTTGCACCAGTTTTTTTTAATTTTTATTTCTTGGCCATTTTTGAGTTTTCGTCAATGGGGGGGGGGTATTCTCAGTTTAGCGATTTTTGCGCATTTTACTTTATTGCTATTTCTGTGTCCCTTTGCTTTCCTTTTGTAGATTTTTCGGCATTACGCAGTTCTAACGTATCCTATATTGCTATATGTAGCATTTGCACCAGTTTTTTTAATTTTTATTTTTTGGTCATTTTGGACTTTTCGTCAATGGGGGGGTATTCTCAGTTTAGCGATTTTTGCGCATTTTACTTTATTGCTATTTCTGCGTCCCTTTGCTTTCCTTTGTAGATTTTTCGGCATTACGCAGTTCTAACGTATCCTATATTGCTATATGTAGCATTTGCACCAGTTTTTTTAATTTTATTTTTTGGTCATTTTTGGATTTTTCGTCAGTAGGGGGGTTATTCTCAGTTTAGCGATTTTTACGCATTTTACTTTATTGCTATTTCTGCGTCCCTTTGCTTTCCTTTTATAGATTTTTCGGCATTACGCAGTTCTAACGTATCCTATTTTGCTATATTTAGCATTTGCACAAGTTTTTTTAATTTTTATTTTTCGGCCATTTTGGCAGTTTTCGTCAAGTTAGCGTTTTTAAATATTTTACTTTATTGCTACTTCTGCATCCCTTTGCTTTCCTTTTGTAGATTTTTCGGCATTACCCAGTTCTAACGAATCCTTTTGGCTATATTTTGCATTTGCACCAGTTTTTTTAATTTTATTTTTTGGCCATCTTTTTGCAGTTTTCGTCAATGGGGGGGTATTCTCTGTTTAGCAATTTTTAAGCATTTTACTTTATTGCTATTTCTGCATCCCTTTGCATTCGTTTTGTTGATTTTTCGGCATACGCAGTCCTAACGTATCCTAGTTTGCTATATTTAGCATTTGCACCGGATTTTTTAATTTTTATTTTTTCGTCATTTTTGGACTTTTCGTCAATGGAAGTGTATTCTCAGTTTAGCGATTTTTAAGCATTTTACTTTATTGCTATTTCTGCGTCCCTTTGCATTCGACTTGTAGATTTTTCGGCTTTACGCAGTTCTAACGTATCCTATTTTGCTATAATTAGCATTTGCACCAGTTTTTTTAATTTTTATTTTTTGGCCATTTTTGCATTTTTCATCAATGGGGGGGTATTCTCAGTTTAGCGATTTTTACGCATTTTACTTTATTGCTATTTCTTCGTCCCTTTGCTTTCCTTTTGTAGATTTTTCGGCATTACGCAGTTCTAACGTATCCTATATTGCTATATGTAGCATTTGAACCAGTTTTTTTAATTTTTATTTTTTGGCCATTTTTGCAGTTTTCGTCAATGGGGGGGTATTCTCAGTTTATCGATTTTTGAGCATTTTACTTTATTGCTATTTCTGCGTCCCTTTGCATTCGTTTTGTAGATTTTTCGGCATTACGCAGTTCTAACGTATCCTATTTCACTATATGTAACATTTGCACCAGTTTTTTTAATTTTTATTTTTTGGCCATTTTTGCACCTTTCGTCAATAGGGGGGGATTCTCATTTTCATTTTCGCTCATTTTACTTTATTGCTATTTCTGCGTCCCTTTGCATTCGTTTTGTAGATTATTCGGCATTACGCAATTCTAACGTATTCTATTTTGCTATATGTAGCATTTGCACCAGTTTTTTTAATTTTTATTTTTTGCTATTTTTGCAGTTTTCGTCAATGGGGGATATTCTCAGTTTAGGGATTTTTACCCATTTTACTTTATTGCTATTTATTCGTCCCTTTGCTTTCCTTTTGTAGATTTTTCGGCATTACGCAGTTCTAACGTATCCTATTTTGCTATATTTAGCATTTGCACCAGTTTTTTTTTTAATTTTTGTTTTTTGGCCATTTTTGAGTTTTCGTCAATGGGGGGGGGGTATTCTCAGTTTAGCGATTTTTGCACATTTTACTTTATTGCTATTTCTGCGTCCCTTTGCATTCGATTTGTATCCTATTTTGCTATATTTAGCATTTGCACCAGTTTTTTTTAATTTTTATTTTTTGGCCATTTTTGAGTTTTCGTCAATGGGGGGGGGGTATTCTCAGTTTAGCGATTTTTGCGCATTTTACTTTATTGCTATTTCTGCGTCCCTTTGCTTTCCTTTTGTAGATTTTTCGGCATTACGCAGTTCTAACGTATCCTATATTGCTATATGTAGCATTTGCACCAGTTTTTTTAATTTTTATTTTTTGGTCATTTTTGGACTTTTCTCAGTTTAGCGATTTTTAAGCATTTTACTTTATTGCTATTTCTGCGTCCCTTTGCATTCGATTTGTAGATTTTTCGGCATTACGCAGTTCTAACGTATCCTATTTTGCTATATTTAGCATTTGCACCAGTTTTTTTAATTTTTATTTTTTGGCCATTTTTGTACTTTTCGTCAATGGTGGGGGATTCTCAATTTCATTTTCTCTTCATTTTACTTTATTGCTATTTCTGCGTCCCTTTGCATTCGTTTTGTAGATTATTCGGCATTACGCAGTTCTAACGTATTCTATTTTGCTATATGTAGCATTTGCACCAGTTTTTTTAATTTTTATTTTTTGGCCATTTTTGCACTTTTCGTCAATGGGGGGGGCATTCTAAGTTTAGCGATTTTTACGCATTTTACTTTATTGCTATTTCTGCGTCCCTTTGCTTTCCTTTTAAGATTTTTCGGCATTACGCAGTTCTAACGTATCCTATTTTGCTATATTTAGCATTTGCACCAGTTTTTTTTAATTTTTATTTTCGGCCATTTTTGCAGTTTTCGTCAATGGGGGGGTATTCTCAGTTTAGCGATTTTTAAGCATTTTACTTTATTGCTATTTCTGCGTCCCTTTGCATTCGATTTGTAGATTTTTCGGCATTACGCAGTTCGAACGTATCCTATTTCGCTATAATTAGCATTTGCACCAGCTTTTTTAATTTTTATTTTTTGGCCATTTTTGCACTTTTCGTCAATGGGGGGCATTCTCAGTTTAGCGATTTTTAAGCATTTTACATTATTGCTATTTCTGCGTCCCTTTTCATTCGTTTTGTAGATTTTTTGGCATTACGCAGTTCTAACGTATTCTATTTTGCTATATTAAATATTTGCACCAATTTTTTTTAATTTTTATTTTTTGTCCATTTTTGCACATTTCGTCAAGTTAGCGATTTTAAATATTTTACTTTATTGCTACTTCTGCATCCCTTTGCTTTCCTGTTGTAGATTTTTCGGCATTACTAAGTTCTAACGTATCCTATTTTGCTGTGTGTAGCATTTGCACCATTTTTTTAATTTTTATTTTTTGGGCATTTTTGCAGTTTTCGTCAAGTTAGCGATTTTTAAGCATTTTACTTTATTGCTACTTCTTCATCCCTTTGCTTTCCTTTTGTAGATTTTTCGGCATTACGCAGTTCTAACGTATCCTATTTTGCTATATTTAGAATTTGCACGAGTTTTTTTTAATTTTTATTTTTTGGCCATTTTTGCAGTTTTCGTCAATGGAGGCGTTATCTCAATTTAACGATTTTTAAGCATTTTAATTTATTGCTATTTCTGCGCCATTTTGCATTCGTTTTGTACATTTTTCGGCGTTACGCAGTTCTAACGTATCCTATTTTGCTATATTTCACATTTGCACCAATTTTTCTAATTTTTATTTTGGCCATTTTTTTACTTTTCGTCAATGGGGGGGTATTCTCAGTTTAGCGATTTTTAAGCATATTACTTTATTGCTATTCTGCGTCCCTTTGCATTCGTTTTGTACATTTTTCGGCATTACGTAGTCCTAACGTATCATTTTGCAATATTTAGCATTTGCACCAGTTTTACTAATTTTTATTTTTTGGCCATTTTTGCAGTTTTTCTTAAACCCCCCCCCCGTATTCTCAGTTTAGCGATTTTTAAGAATTTTACATTATTGCTATTTCTGCGTCCCTTTGCATTCGTTTTGTAGATTTTTCGGCATTACGCAATTCCTACGTATCCTATTTTGCTATATTTAGCATTTGGTTCAGTTTAGTTAATGTTTATTTTTTGGCCATTTTTGCAGTTTTCATCAGTTTAGCGATTTTTAAGCATTTTACTTTATTGCTATTTCTGCGTCCCTTTGCATTCGTTTTGTAGATTTTTCGGCTTTACGCAGTCCTAACGTATCATTTTGCAATATTTAGCATTTGCACCAGTTTTATTAATGTTTATTTTTTGGCCATTTTTGCAATTTTCCTTAATATTCTCAGTTTAGCGATTTTTAAGAATTTTTACATTATTGCTATTTCTGTGTCCCTTTGCATCCGTTTTGTAGATTTTTCGGCATTACACAGTTATTACCTATACTATTTTGCTATTTTAGAATTTGCACCAGTTTTTTTATTTTTTTGGCCGTTTTTGCATTTTTCGTCAATGGGAGGGTATTTTGAGCTTAGGGATTTTTAGGCATTTTACTTTATTGCTATTTCTTCGTCCCTTTGCTTTCCTTTTGTAGATTTTTCGGCATTACCCAGTTCTAACGTATCCTATTTTGCTATACTAAGTATTTGCACCAGTTTTTTTTAATTTTTGTTTTTTGGCATTTTGGCAGTTTTCGTCAAGTTAGCGTTTTTAAATATTTTACTTTATTGCTACTTCTGCATCCCTTTGCTTTCCTTTTGTAGATTTTTCGGCATTACCCAGTTCTAACGAATCCTTTTGGCTATATTTTGCATTTGCACCAGTTTTATTAATTTTTATGTTTTGGCCATTTTTGCAGTTTTCGATAATTGGGGGGGGGGTATTCTCAGTTTGTCGATTTTTAAGCATTTTAATTTATTGCCATTTACTGCGTCCCTTTGCATTCGTTTTGTAGATTTTTCGGCATTACGCAGTTCTAACGTATCCTATTTTGCTATATGTTACATTTGCACCAGTTTTTTTAATTCTTATTTTTTGGCCATTTTTTTGCAGTTTTCATCATTGGGGGGGTATTCTCAGTTTAGCAATTTTTAAGCATTTTACTTTATTGCTATTTCTGCATCCCTTTGCATTCGTTTTGTTGATTTTTCGGCATACGCAGTCCTAACGTATCCTAGTTTGCTATATTTAGCATTTGCACCGGATTTTTTAATTTTTATTTTTTGGCCATTTTTGTACTTTTCGTCAATGGTGGGGGATTCTCAATTTCATTTTCTCTCATTTTACTTTATTGCTATTTCTGCGTCCCTTTGCATTCGTATTGCAGATTATTCCGCATTACGCAGTACTAACGTATTCTATTTTGCTATATGTAGCATTTGCACCAGTTTTTTTAATTTTTATTTTTTGGCCATTTTTGTACTTTTCGTCAATGGTGGGGGATTCTCAATTTCATTTTCTCTCATTTTACTTTATTGCTATTTCTGCGTCCCTTTGCATTCGATTTGTAGATTTTTCGGCATTACGCAGTTCTAATGTATCCTATTTTGCTATAATTAGCATTTGCACCAGTTTTTTTAATTTTTATTTTTTGGCCATTTTTGCATTTTTCATCAATGGGGGGGTATTCTCAGTTTAGCGATTTTTGCGCATTTTACTTTATTGCTATTTATTCGACCCTTTGCTTTCCTTTTGTAGATTTTTCGGCATTACGCAGTTCTAACGTATCCTATTTTGCTATATTTAGCATTTGCACCAGTTTTTTTTTTAATTTTTATTTTTTGGCCATTTTTGAGTTTTCGTCAATGGGGGGGTATTCTCAGTTTAGCGATTTTTGCGCATTTTACTTTATTGCTATTTCTGCGTCCCTTTGCTTTCCTTTGTAGATTTTTCGGCATTACGCAGTTCTAACGTATCCTATATTGCTATATGTAGCATTTGCACCAGTTTTTTTAATTTTTATTTTTTGGTCATTTTTGGACTTTTCGTCAGTGGGGGGGTATTCTCAGTTTAGCGATTTTTAAGCATTTTACTTTATTGCTATTTCTGCGTCCCTATGCATTCGATTTGTAGATTTTTCGGCATTACGCAATTCTAACGTATCCTATTTTGCTATATTTAGCATTTGCACCAGTTTATTTTAATTTTTATTTCTTGGCCATTTTTGAGTGTTCGTCAATGGGGGGGGGTATTCTCAGTTTAGCGATTTTTGCGCATTTTACTTTATTGCTATTTCTGTGTCCCTTTGCTTTCCTTTTGTAGATTTTTCGGCATTACGCAGTTCTAACGTATCCTATATTGCTATATGTAGCATTTGCACCAGTTTTTTTAATTTTTATTTTTTGGTCATTTTTGGACTTTTCGTCAATGGGGGGGTATTCTCAGTTTAGCGATTTTTGCGCATTTTACTTTATTGCTATTTCTGCGTCCCTTTGCTTTCCTTTGTAGATTTTTCGGCATTACGCAGTTCTAACGTATCCTATATTGCTATATGTAGCATTTGCACCAGTTTTTTTAATTTTTATTTTTTGGTCATTTTTGGATTTTTCGTCAGTAGGGGGGTTATTCTCAGTTTAGCGATTTTTACGCATTTTACTTTATTGCTATTTCTGCGTCCCTTTGCTTTCCTTTTATAGATTTTTCGGCATTACGCAGTTCTAACGTATCCTATTTTGCTATATTTAGCATTTGCACCAGTTTTTTTTAATTTTTATTTTTCGGCCATTTTGGCAGTTTTCGTCAAGTTAGCGTTTTTAAATATTTTACTTTATTGCTACTTCTGCATCCCTTTGCTTTCCTTTTGTAGATTTTTCGGCATTACCCAGTTCTAACGAATCCTTTTGGCTATATTTTGCATTTGCACCAGTTTTTTTAATTTTTATTTTTTGGCCATCTTTTTGCAGTTTTCGTCAATGGGGGGGGTATTCTCTGTTTAGCAATTTTTAAGCATTTTACGTTATTGCTATTTCTGCATCCCTTTGCATTCGTTTTGTTGATTTTTCGGCATACGCAGTCCTAACGTATCCTAGTTTGCTATATTTAGCATTTGCACCGGATTTTTTAATTTTTATTTTTTCGTCATTTTTGGACTTTTCGTCAATGGAAGTGTATTCTCAGTTTAGCGATTTTTAAGCATTTTACTTTATTGCTATTTCTGCGTCCCTTTGCATTCGACTTGTAGATTTTTCGGCTTTACGCAGTTCTAACGTATCCTATTTTGCTATAATTAGCATTTGCACCAGTTTTTTTAATTTTTATTTTTTGGCCATTTTTGCATTTTTCATCAATGGGGGGGTATTCTCAGTTTAGCGATTTTTACGCATTTTACTTTATTGCTATTTCTTCGTCCCTTTGCTTTCCTTTTGTAGATTTTTCGGCATTACGCAGTTCTAACGTATCCTATATCGCTATATGTAGCATTTGAACCAGTTTTTTTAATTTTTATTTTTTGGCCATTTTTGCAGTTTTCGTCAATGGGGGGGTATTCTCAGTTTAGCGATTTTTGAGCATTTTACTTTATTGCTATTTCTGCGTCCCTTTGCATTCGTTTTGTAGATTTTTCGGCATTACGCAGTTCTAACGTATCCTATTTCACTATATGTAACATTTGCACCAGTTTTTTTAATTTTTATTTTTTGGCCATTTTTGCACCTTTCGTCAATAGGGGGGGATTCTCATTTTCATTTTCGCTCATTTTACTTTATTGCTATTTCTGCGTCCCTTTGCATTCGTTTTGTAGATTATTCGGCATTACGCAATTCTAACGTATTCTATTTTGCTATATGTAGCATTTGCACCAGTTTTTTTAATTTTTATTTTTTGCTATTTTTGCAGTTTTCGTCAATGGGGGATATTCTCAGTTTAGGGATTTTTACCCATTTTACTTTATTGCTATTTATTCGTCCCTTTGCTTTCCTTTTGTAGATTTTTCGGCATTACGCAGTTCTAACGTATCCTATTTTGCTATATTTAGCATTTGCACCAGTTTTTTTTTAATTTTTGTTTTTTGGCCATTTTTGAGTTTTCGTCAATGGGGGGGGCATTCTAAGCTTAGCGATTTTTACGCATTTTACTTTATTGCTATTTCTGCGTCCCTTTGCTTTCCTTTTGTAGATTTTTCGGCATTACGCAGTTCGAACGTATCCTATTTCGCTATAATTAGCATTTGCACCAGTTTTTTTAATTTTTATTTTTTGGCCATTTTTGCACTTTTCGTCAATGGGGGGCATTCTCAGTTTAGCGATTTTTAAGCATTTTACATTATTGCTATTTCTGCGTCCCTTTTCATTCGTTTTGTAGATTTTTTGGCATTACGCAGTTCTAACGTATTCTATTTTGCTATATTAAATATTTGCACCAATTTTTTTTAATTTTTATTTTTTGTCCATTTTTGCACATTTCGTCAAGTTAGCGATTTTTAAATATTTTACTTTATTGCTACTTCTGCATCCCTTTGCTTTCCTGTTGTAGATTTTTCGGCATTACTAAGTTCTAACGTATCCTATTTTGCTGTGTGTAGCATTTGCACCATTTTTTTAATTTTTATTTTTTGGGCATTTTTGCAGTTTTCGTCAAGTTAGCGATTTTTAAGCATTTTACTTTATTGCTACTTCTTCATCCCTTTGCTTTCCTTTTGTAGATTTTTCGGCATTACGCAGTTCTAACGTATCCTATTTTGCTATATTTAGAATTTGCACGAGTTTTTTTTAATTTTTATTTTTTGGCCATTTTTGCAGTTTTCGTCAATGGAGGCGTTATCTCAATTTAACGATTTTTAAGCATTTTAATTTATTGCTATTTCTGCGCCATTTTGCATTCGTTTTGTACATTTTTCGGCGTTACGCAGTTCTAACGTATCCTATTTTGCTATATTTCACATTTGCACCAATTTTTCTAATTTTTATTTTTGGCCATTTTTTTACTTTTCGTCAATGGGGGGGTATTCTCAGTTTAGCGATTTTTAAGCATATTACTTTATTGCTATTCTGCGTCCCTTTGCATTCGTTTTGTACATTTTTCGGCATTACGTAGTCCTAACGTATCATTTTGCAATATTTAGCATTTGCACCAGTTTTACTAATTTTTATTTTTTGGCCATTTTTGCAGTTTTCCTTAAACCCCCCCCCCCCCGTATTCTCAGTTTAGCGATTTTTAAGAATTTTACATTATTGCTATTTCTGCGTCCCTTTGCATTCGTTTTGTAGATTTTTCGGCATTACGCAATTCCTACGTATCCTATTTTGCTATATTTAGCATTTGGTTCAGTTTAGTTAATGTTTATTTTTTGGCCATTTTTGCAGTTTTCATCAGTTTAGCGATTTTTAAGCATTTTACTTTATTGCTATTTCTGCGTCCCTTTGCATTCGTTTTGTAGATTTTTCGGCTTTACGCAGTCCTAACGTATCATTTTGCAATATTTAGCAATTGCACCAGTTTTATTAATGTTTATTTTTTGGCCATTTTTGCAATTTTCCTTAATATTCTCAGTTTAGCGATTTTTAAGAATTTTACATTATTGCTATTTCTGTGTCCCTTTGCATCCGTTTTGTAGATTTTTCGGCATTACACAGTTATTACGTATACTATTTTGCTATTTTAGAATTTGCACCAGTTTTTTTATTTTTTTGGCCATTTTTGCATTTTTCGTCAATGGGAGGGTATTTTGAGCTTAGGGATTTTTAGGCATTTTACTTTATTGCTATTTCTTCGTCCCTTTGCTTTCCTTTTGTAGATTTTTCGGCATTACCCAGTTCTAACGTATCCTATTTTGCTATACTAAGTATTTGCACCAGTTTTTTTTAATTTTTGTTTTTTGGCATTTTGGCAGTTTTCGTCAAGTTAGCGTTTTTAAATATTTTACTTTATTGCTACTTCTGCATCCCTTTGCTTTCCTTTTGTAGATTTTTCGGCATTACCCAGTTCTAACGAATCCTTTTGGCTATATTTTGCATTTGCACCAGTTTTATTAATTTTTATGTTTTGGCCATTTTTGCAGTTTTCGATAATTGGGGGGGGGGTATTCTCAGTTTGTCGATTTTTAAGCATTTTAATTTATTGCCATTTACTGCGTCCCTTTGCATTCGTTTTGTAGATTTTTCGGCATTACGCAGTTCTAACGTATCCTATTTTGCTATATGTTACATTTGCACCAGTTTTTTTAATTTTTATTTTTTGGCCATTTTTTTGCAGTTTTCATCATTGGGGGGGTATTCTCAGTTTAGCAATTTTTAAGCATTTTACTTTATTGCTATTTCTGCATCCCTTTGCATTCGTTTTGTTGATTTTTCGGCATACGCAGTCCTAACGTATCCTAGTTTGCTATATTTAGCATTTGCACCGGATTTTTTAATTTTTATTTTTTGGCCATTTTTGTACTTTTCGTCAATGGTGGGGGATTCTCAATTTCATTTTCTCTCATTTTACTTTATTGCTATTTCTGCGTCCCTTTGCATTCGTATTGCAGATTATTCCGCATTACGCAGTACTAACGTATTCTATTTTGCTATATGTAGCATTTGCACCAGTTTTTTTAATTTTTATTTTTTGGCCATTTTTGTACTTTTCGTCAATGGTGGGGGATTCTCAATTTCATTTTCTCTCATTTTACTTTATTGCTATTTCTGCGTCCCTTTGCATTCGATTTGTAGATTTTTCGGCATTACGCAGTTCTAATGTATCCTATTTTGCTATAATTAGCATTTGCACCAGTTTTTTTAATTTTTATTTTTTGGCCATTTTTGCATTTTTCATCAATGGGGGGGGTATTCTCAGTTTAGCGATTTTTGCGCATTTTACTTTATTGCTATTTATTCGACCCTTTGCTTTCCTTTTGTAGATTTTTCGGCATTACGCAGTTCTAACGTATCCTATTTTGCTATATTTAGCATTTGCACCAGTTTTTTTTTTAATTTTTATTTTTTGGCCATTTTTGAGTTTTCGTCAATGGGGGTGTATTCTCAGTTTAGCGATTTTTGCGCATTTTACTTTATTGCTATTTCTGCGTCCCTTTGCTTTCCTTTGTAGATTTTTCGGCATTACGCAGTTCTAACGTATCCTATATTGCTATATGTAGCATTTGCACCAGTTTTTTTAATTTTTATTTTTTGGTCATTTTTGGACTTTTCGTCAGTGGGGGGGTATTCTCAGTTTAGCGATTTTTAAGCATTTTACTTTATTGCTATTTCTGCGTCCCTATGCATTCGATTTGTAGATTTTTCGGCATTACGCAATTCTAACGTATCCTATTTTGCTATATTTAGCATTTGCACCAGTTTTTTTTAATTTTTATTTCTTGGCCATTTTTGAGTTTTCGTCAATGGGGGGGGTATTCTCAGTTTAGCGATTTTTGCGCATTTTACTTTATTGCTATTTCTGTGTCCCTTTGCTTTCCTTTTGTAGATTTTTCGGCATTACGCAGTTCTAACGTATCCTATATTGCTATATGTAGCATTTGCACCAGTTTTTTTAATTTTTATTTTTTGGTCATTTTTGGACTTTTCGTCATTGGGGGGGTATTCTCAGTTTAGCGATTTTTGCGCATTTTACTTTATTGCTATTTCTGCATCCCTTTGCTTTCCTTTTGTAGATTTTTCGGCATTACCCAGTTCTAACGTATCCTATTTTGCTATATGTTACATTTGCACCAGTTTTTTTAATTTTTATTTTTTGGTCATTTTTGGACTTTTCTCAGTTTAGCGATTTTTAAGCATTTTACTTTATTGCTATTTCTGCGTCCCTTTGCATTCGATTTGTAGATTTTTCGGCATTACGCAGTTCTAACGTATCCTATTTTGCTATATTTAGCATTTGCACCAGTTTTTTTAATTTTTATTTTTTGGCCATTTTTGTACTTTTCGTCAATGGTGGGGGATTCTCAATTTCATTTTCTCTCATTTTACTTTATTGCTATTTCTGCGTCCCTTTGCATTCGTTTTGTAGATTATTCGGCATTACGCAGTTCTAACGTATTCTATTTTGCTATATGTAGCATTTGCACCAGTTTTTTTAATTTTTATTTTTTGGCCATTTTTGCACTTTTCGTCAATGGGGGGGGCATTCTAAGTTTAGCGATTTTTACGCATTTTACTTTATTGCTATTTCTGCGTCCCTTTGCTTTCCTTTTAAGATTTTTCG
Organism: Deroplatys truncata; assembly: GCA_030765065.1. Taxonomy (NCBI): domain Eukaryota; kingdom Metazoa; phylum Arthropoda; class Insecta; order Mantodea; family Mantidae; genus Deroplatys; species Deroplatys truncata. The sequence continues at coordinate 187,030,034 of CM060984.1, forward strand.
GCATTACGCAGTTCTAACGTATCCTATTTTGCTATATTTAGCATTTGCACCAGTTTTTTTTAATTTTTATTTTCGGCCATTTTTGCAGTTTTCGTCAATGGGGGGGTATTCTCAGTTTAGCGATTTTTAAGCATTTTACTTTATTGCTATTTCTGCGTCCCTTTGCATTCGATTTGTAGATTTTTCGGCATTACGCAGTTCGAACGTATCCTATTTCGCTATAATTAGCATTTGCACCAGCTTTTTTAATTTTTATTTTTTGGCCATTTTTGCACTTTTCGTCAATGGGGGGCATTCTCAGTTTAGCGATTTTTAAGCATTTTACATTATTGCTATTTCTGCGTCCCTTTTCATTCGTTTTGTAGATTTTTTGGCATTACGCAGTTCTAACGTATTCTATTTTGCTATATTAAATATTTGCACCAATTTTTTTAATTTTTATTTTTTGTCCATTTTTGCACATTTCGTCAAGTTAGCGATTTTTAAATATTTTACTTTATTGCTACTTCTGCATCCCTTTGCTTTCCTGTTGTAGATTTTTCGGCATTACTAAGTTCTAACGTATCCTATTTTGCTGTGTGTAGCATTTGCACCATTTTTTTAATTTTTATTTTTTGGGCATTTTTGCAGTTTTCGTCAAGTTAGCGATTTTTAAGCATTTTACTTTATTGCTACTTCTTCATCCCTTTGCTTTCCTTTTGTAGATTTTTCGGCATTACGCAGTTCTAACGTATCCTATTTTGCTATATTTAGAATTTGCACGAGTTTTTTTTAATTTTTATTTTTTGGCCATTTTTGCAGTTTTCGTCAATGGAGGCGTTATCTCAATTTAACGATTTTTAAGCATTTTAATTTATTGCTATTTCTGCGCCATTTTGCATTCGTTTTGTACATTTTTCGGCGTTACGCAGTTCTAACGTATCCTATTTTGCTATATTTCACATTTGCACCAATTTTTCTAATTTTTATTTTTGGCCATTTTTTTACTTTTCGTCAATGGGGGGGTATTCTCAGTTTAGCGATTTTTAAGCATATTACTTTATTGCTATTCTGCGTCCCTTTGCATTCGTTTTGTACATTTTTCGGCATTACGTAGTCCTAACGTATCATTTTGCAATATTTAGCATTTGCACCAGTTTTACTAATTTTTATTTTTTGGCCATTTTTGCAGTTTTCCTTAAACCCCCCCCCGTATTCTCAGTTTAGCGATTTTTAAGAATTTTACATTATTGCTATTTCTGCGTCCCTTTGCATTCGTTTTGTAGATTTTTCGGCATTACGCAATTCTTACGTATCCTATTTTGCTATATTTAGCATTTGCTTCAGTTTACTTAATATTTATTTTCTGGCCATTTTTGCAGTTTTCATCAGTTTAGCGATTTTTAAGCATTTTAGTTTATTGCTATTTCTGCGTCCCTTTGCATTCGTTTTGTAGATTTTTCGGCATTACGCAGTCCTAACGTATCATTTTGCAATATTTAGCATTTGCACCAGTTTTATTAATGTTTATTTTTTGGCCATTTTTGCAATTTTCCTTAATATTCTCAGTTTAGCAATTTTTAAGCATTTTATTTTATTGCTATTTCTGCGTCCCTTTGCATTCGTTTTGTTGATTTTTCGGCATACGCAGTCCTAACGTATCCTAGTTTGCTATATTTAGCATTTGAACCGGATTTTTTAATTTTTATTTTTTGGCCATTTTTGCACTTTTCGTCAAGGGGGGGGGTATTCTCAGTTTAGCGATTTTTAAGCATTTTACTTTATTGCTATTTCTGCTTCCCTTTGCATTTGTTTTGTAGATTTTTCGGCATTACGCAGTCCTAACGTATCCTATTTTGCTATATTTAGCATTTGCACCAGTTTTTTTAATTTTTATTTTTTGGCCATTTTTGCATTTTTCATCAATGGGGGGGGGGTATTCTCAGTTTAGCGATTTTTACGCATTTTACTTTATTGCTATTTCTTCGTCCCTTTGCTTTCCTTTTGTAGATTTTTCGGCATTACGCAGTTCTAACGTATACTATATTGCTATATGTAGCATTTGCACCAGTTGTTTTAATTTTTATTTTTTGGCCATTATTGCAGTTTTCGTCAGTTTATTCTCAGTTTAGCGATTTTTGAGCATTTTACTTTATTGCTATTTCTGCGTCCTTTTGCATTCGTTTTTTAGATTTTTCGGCATTACGCAGTTCTAACGTATCCTATTTCACTATATGTAACATTTGCACCAGTTTTTTTAATTTTTATTTTTTGGCCATTATTGCAGTTTTCGTCAGTTTATTCTCAGTTTAGCGATTTTTGAGCATTTTACTTTATTGCTATTTCTGCGTCCCTTTGCTTTCCTTTTGTAGATTTTTCGGCATTACGCAGTTCTAACGTATCCTATATTGCTATATGTAGCATTTGCACCAGTTGTTTTAATTTTTATTTTTTGGCCATTATTGCTGTTTTCGTCAGTTTATTCTCAGTTTAGCGATTTTTGAGCATTTTACTTTATTGCTATTTCTGCGTCCCTTTGCATTCGTTTTGTAGATTTTTCGGCTTTACGCAGTTCTAACGTATCCTATTTCACTATATGTAACATTTGCACCAGTTTTTTTAATTTTTATTTTTTGGCCATTTTTGCACTTTTCGTCAATAGGGGGGGATTCTCATTTTCATTTTCGCTCATTTTACTTTATTGCTATTTCTGCGTCCTTTTGCATTCGTTTTGTTGATTATTCCGCATTACGCAGTTCTAACGTATTCTATTTTGCTATATGTAGCATTTGCACCATTTTTTTTAATTTTTATTTTTTGGCCATTTTTGCAGTTTTCGTCAATGGGGGATATTCTCAGTTTAGCGATTTTTACGCATTTTACTTTATTGCTATTTATTCGTCCCTTTGCTTTCCTTTTGTAGATTTTTCGGCATTACGCAGTTCTAACGTATCCTATTTTGCTATATTTAGCATTTGCACCAGTTTTTTTAATTTTTATTTTTCGGCCATTTTTTCAGTTTTCGTCAATGGGGGGGGGGGTATTCTCAGTTTAGCGTTTTTAGCGCATTTTACTTTATTGCTATTTCTGCGTCCCTTTGCATTCGATTTGTAGATTTTTCGGCATTACGTAGTTCTAACGTATCCTATTTTGCTATAATTAGCATTTGCACCAGTTTTTTTAATTTTTATTTTTTGGCCATTTTTGCACTTTTCGTCAATGGAGGGGGGTATTCTCAGTTTAGCGATTTTTAAGCATATTACTTTATTGCTATTTCTGCGTCTGTTTGTATTCGTTTTGTAGATTTTTCGGCATTATGCAGTCCTAACGTATCCTATTTTGCTATTTTTAGCATTTGCACCAGTGTCAATTATTGGAAGAAAATGTAAATATAGGACTCGACAAGGTTATAATTTGACCCATTCTTTTTAATTTTTATAGGATGAGCCACCTAAAGCTTATACTGCAAATATCTCTGAAACAAAAATCAGAATTAAAAAACAACTTTTATAGGCATGAAGGCAGAGGAGGGGCTCATTTAAGTGCATAACATAGGTAATTGAAAAAAATAAGCAAATAGTATTTTCAGCATAAACTGAATTTTGTTTTAAATTGAAAACCATATTATTTTTATGCAATTCATAGCAGAGAAAATAATATTAAAACAGTTGTTTGTTGCATCACAATAGGTCAATTATATTCTAAGAAATAGTAATGTGAAGTTGAGGTTGAGATTATTCCATTTGGGAAAAAAAACTAATTTTGTTCAAAAAATACACATTGTGACTCATTATTAAAAACTGGCATGAGTTGCAATTGTGGGACCTTTTTTTGACTTCAGTGCTGTGAAAACACTATAAATACTACCTTCCATTGTATTTGGAGTGCAAGTTTAAGTGATTCAATTAGATTCTGAGAACAATCTATACTAGGAATCACTATTAACGATTGTTGAAGAATGAAGGTGTAAGACAGCAATTAAATATCTAAAGTTTTGAAGAAATAATAATAAAAAGTCAAAATCAATGGCAAAACCACTATCAAGGAATGGAAGACAGATTTCCAAAGTACATTATAACATTTAAGCAAGCAGTAGGAATGAACATATTATGTAGATCTCAATGGACACAGCAATTTTAAGATGTAGTAAGGAAAGCATCTGTATTATTCAAGTAGATTCATAAAAGTCTGAAACCAAGAACAAATAATGTGATGTATAAGCATTCACTCTCAATATTATTACTTTATGATGAGGCATAAACAACTGAGCTTTATTTACATTCACTGTCAGTAGCATACAGTCTGCAAACAAGTAAAGTAGCCACTTTATTCATCTTATATGTGTTACATTCCATGAAAAAAATATATCAAATCATGTAGAATTAAGAGCATAGTGGTAACCTTTAGTGTTTACTTCCTTTATTTAAACAGGAAATACTCTATATCAATATTGGAGGGTTATACAAGCATATTTCAACCCAAAATCAAGGACAAATTATGTAAGATGTAACAAGCATCCACCCTCGTATAATTGCTGTGTCATTGGACATAAATATTCTATAAATCAAAATAGAATTAAAAATAGAATTTAATCTATAATATGTTAATCCTAAAAGATTATAATTTCAGTTCCTAAACAGTTGTGTACACGACTTATGACCGAAGTGGGATTTTTTGCGAGTGAAAAGATTTTTATCACTTACTACTGGTGACAAACACTCCACAAGTATAAGAAAATCCCACATTCCACCACAAATTACATACATGGTTTTATTTACAAACTACAACAAAAGTTCATAATAAAGAGCTGTGTAAAACCAAAATGAAAATATACTGTGAACTTTAAGTTTATGGCAGATGTTAAACATAAACAATCGAATAGCACACAGCATGCCATAAAAGGAAGTTCCTGTTTAAGAACACTGAATTTGAAAAATTTGTATGTACTTCTTTCACTTGAAACTGTTTAGTTATGCTTGTTACTTTCTCTACCGAATACATAGTAGGTAGGTATTACATTCCACCCAAAAATTCAATACCGAGATGTCACCCTTGAACCCAAAAAATGCATTTTTATAAAAAGGTGTGTGTGCGTGGGTGTGTGTGCATGTGCGCACACGTGCATGTGTGTGTCCATAAACAGTATAATTCAAAAATTAAATGTATTAGTATTTAGGTTCAGTTCCTTCCAAAGATGTGACCCAAAGACTTTCAAGAAAAAGTCTTGTTGCTACCCTTTACATGGAACGTGTTTTGAAAGTTTTTATTTTCTAAAAATGGCTCTAATGCTTTTGTTTAAAATTCTATATATTAAAGACATTTGCATGACAAATAAAATGTATATTTTTAATTTTCCGGGAAGAGACTGTGAAGTCCTCTTTATTCGGAAGGAATTTTGTATAATCTTGTTAACTGGTAAACATTAAGCAATAGATAAAAGTGTACCACACAAAAAAATATAGATCTCTTTAAAACAATTTATTTCAAATAACCATTTTTTGTGGCATCAGCCATTTCTGAGATATCCATTATTAATGGTTCAGTTTGTTAAATCCTTTGTCATTCTTTTTAAGTCCTATCAATTTTCAGTTGTTTCTGGTGATTGCATTGACAGTATAGAATTTTAAGGACAGCATATAGCGTCCACTTCTTAAATATTTGAGTATCATTGTCCTTTTTGTATCCTAACAGTGTAATGCAGCTATGTTTGCAAAGATTTATCTGGATTAAAATGAAGTAGATAGAAAAATAAACTCTTGTAAGAATAATTTGTACAACCATTAATAAACAATAAGAGTAGGAAAGTTATATGAATGTAACACATCAGAATTTTTTTTGTAATGGTTTTAAATAAATATGTTTCTTTCACTCATACTTCTTGAAAAATAATGGAGTAAATTGTGTTTTTATGCACGCCCATAAATTTACAGGCCTGTAATTTAAACCAATATTGAGTGGTGTGCTGCTGGGATAGGATGGACGATTATTTTGACTAATGAGCTAACAGAAATATACTTGTACTGAGTTCACAGTCCGAATATGTATATAAATACCTACTTTAAAAAGCTACACAAATCCATGCATCAGTGTAACTTAAAATTAACAAGCTAAAAATTTCAATTACTGCACAAATGATATAAAGCTGTTTACAACGCATAGGTATAGTGGGTTCTTCTTGTGAGTTAGTTGCCTTTCATTTTTCATATGCCATGTTCCAACCTGAAACAAAAAGCATGAACCTTGATCAAAAGGCTTTCAAAATTATAGAAAACTTAATTTAAAACAAAATACCAATTAATTTAGGAACATTGCTGGATGAGTTACATATTAAGTACACACATCTCTATAAGCATGCATAATTTTTGTCTGTTTCTACATTAAGACTTTGATAAGTTTACTTCTTCTATTATTAGATATCTTCAAAATTATTCACTGAACTTATCTATATGACTCTGTCAATGAGTGATGTTATTACACTTTCAATAGCTCCTAATTTGAACCCAACTATAAGCATTTAAAGTGTATTTCCTATTTATAACTTGCCTTTGTAAGAGTTAAACTTATCTAAACAGTGAGTTTATTAACAATGATTCAAATACATAACAGCTACTCTCAGATGCTCTTTATAATAATGGTATTGCAACTTACAAGAAAGAGTACTTAAAGTAGGATTTCTAGCTGCATTATTCCATCTATTCAAAGAACAGCATTACTACCCATTATCCTGTAAGAAAAACAATAAGAACAAAGAGTAATAAAATATAAATACTTAATGCATAAACATTTAGCTTCTAGAGAAAAAGACCATCATTGATATTTTGACTTCAAAATCTAGTTAAGATTTATAAAAGGACTATTCCAAAATTTTTTGAAAGTGTTTTTCCATTTTTAGTGTTACAGAAAGAAATTTCAGTCTAAATTTTAAGAAGTTTGCTATTCAGTTAAAGATTTCACTGATTTGTAAATAAACATTTATGTGAACACTGCTCTTTATGTAGGATTCTAACAGAAATAGGTAATAAGGAGAAAGTTGGAAAACAACAATATATTGTAGAATAATATAGTCGTCATCATCATCATCATCATCTACATGGGTTAGTCTATCACTGAACTGTAATAATTTTCCACTATTTACTTTTTTGCCTTGTTACCCTTTTTCTGTATCTTCTCCAATTTGTTTCACATCTCTTTTAACCACTTTAACCTAATTTTTCCTAAATATTTTCTTGCTTTCTCCATATATTCATTTGATCTTGTATTAAAAATCTTCTTAATGTTAGCTCTATTGGTAAATTTTTCCATTTCTCTAGTATTAAATTCTCTCTTCCTTTATCTGTGTCCTCGCATTCCAGAATATGCCAATTGTCATGTAATCCATTACATTTAGTACATCTCTCCCCTTCTTCTCCCTGTTAGACCACTTAAATTCATTACACCTGTCCTCGTCCATGCATACCCCATTCTGGCCTCTTTGTGGCTCCATCCTAGTATAAATGTTCTTTCCAGTTGTTTATATTTTCTACACTTTTGTGCTTTAATCTAAAAGTATTTAACTCTTCCCTAGTTTTTGTGCTTTTCTTTTTACTTATTCTACTATATGTCCCAATAGATCTAAGGAATCTCATTCAGCAGCTTCTGTTGCATTTTCCTGCTTTTTGTCAATGTCCAAACATCAGAGCTGTATAGAAACGTTGGTACCATCACTTTATAAAACTTCATCTGTCTGTCTTTCCTTGTCTTTTTTTTTTTTTAAATTTCTTCATATAGTAGAGCACATTTGTTTATATGTGTTTAATTTTATGTCTAAATCTGCATTTCCTCTGAGTGTGATGGTATATCCTAAATAATTAAATGGTTTACTTGTTCAATAATTTTATTATTGATTGCAATTTTAGATTTTATAATTCCATTGTTGGTGAATGCCATTATTTTTGTTTTATTTACAAATGTGTGCAAAATATACATCTTTATTATTTGGTTCAGTATATACACTGATTTCTGTATTTTCTCTTCCGCTCTTGCAATTATCATCTGCATATGTAACAGTGTTTAGAATAAATTTTTTTGTCAATTGATGACTTTTTATCTGGAGTTACCACTCTTTTATGACTTTGTCTATATAGATATTAAATAGCACTAGTGATAAGGGCAACCTTATCTTAGACCCTTATTTATTTCTAGGAACTGAGTATCTAATCAGTTTGTTTTAATGTTTATACTTGTATTTAAAGGAGGAATGATGGTTAAGCATTAGGTTGCTAACCGATCTTGTAAAATATATATTTACTCACAATCCCCAAATGAAGAAAAGCCAGAGGATAAAATGGTGACTAAATATTATAGTTATTACAGATATATGTTAGTTATTACAAAAATCAGTAAGAAGACTACGGTACCACTATAATGTGCCAGGATCCTGTCAGCTTCTCTCCATCCAGACTCAACAGCCCCATGCACAGTTGAATAATGGTGAGGATTTGTTGCTTCTCCTGCAAACTGCAACATCTGGAATAGAGCAAGAATATACAACTTAATTCCTGAAAATGTATAAATTTTGCTAAAATACTGTTTTCCTCTTTTAAGGGCAAGTATTTTCTTAAAATCTAAATACTTATATAAGTTGGAATGTTGACAGGTTTCAACTGAAAGGATTTAAAATATTTATGACCAGAGCAATAAATTTATTTAGTCATAAATCTCCTCTCCATGCTCATATTTAAATAATCTTCTCCATATGCACCAAAATTATAAAGTATTTGTAACCTGAATATTATATACAAAAATACAATGACATTCACATGTCTTTCTCTACACTCTATTGTTTATTAGCGAGTATACAAATTATTCCTAAGAAAGTTTATTTTTAGATCTAATTCATTTTAATTGAGATAAACCTTTGTAGAAACAGCTACATTAACATTTCATTACAAATACAGAGAGACCCAATGAACTATGAACCAGCTGCGCAGTGTTTTCTTGGTTCGCAATGGTGATGAGCATTGCTGTCTGTGACTATCATAAAGTGACACTGATGCAACCATACATCAATTTCCTTAACTATGTTTAAAGGCTTTACTTACGAATGTTATGAAAGAAGGTGCTGAAACTGGCCACTATCATTGTCAATACAATTTTGGCACCTCTTTAAGCAATTATCCATCACTCTTGATAAGCTGACTGCATTAACACACATGAACCACATAAATACATGCTGCCTAATAGTAAACATATACTGAGCCATAACTGTTAAATACAGAACACAATAATAAGATACTCAGAACAACTGCATTAGACCACATCACGGTCAACGCAATAAAGCAGAGCAGAGCAAAGCTAGCATCAAAACTAGCATTATCTTGATTGCAGCAGCAGCAGCCGAATGAAAAAACACTGTGCAGCTGGTTCATAGCTCATTGGATCACTCGGTACAAAGAGAATAATGATAGTTAAATGTTTAAGAACTGGATGCTATGCTGGCCTTAAAATTCCATCGTCTTTCCATGCAATTGCAAGAAACAATACAAATAAATAAATTTTAAATATCTGAAATACTCCATCTTGGTATCTGATTTCCTACACTGCATGCAAACTTTTATACTCTATTCCACATTATTCAATAACATGTCATTTACATTATCGTTTCACAGATTTCATTTATAACTAGAAGAAACAAAACATACTTATTCTTTCCATGCAACTGCAAGAAGCAACTGAATGTTGACAAGACTTAAAAAGAATGACAAAGTAATGAACAATTTGAACTATTAATAATGGATACCTCACAAATGGCTGATGCTACAAAACAGTTATTTGAAATAAATTGTATGTTTTAAACAGATCTACATCTTTTTTGTAATATGTTTTCTTTCTGTACAAGATTATGTAAAATACTATCTGGATGAAGAGGACTTCACAGAAAATTCAAGATATACATTTTACATTCCATTTGTTGTGTAAATAACTTTAACATACAGTATTTTAATCAAAATCATGAGAGCTATTTTTGAGAAAATCAAAAGTTTCGAAATATGTTCCATGTAAAGGGCAGTTGGAGGTGGAGGGAATTTTCTTAAAATCTTTGTGTTGCATCTCTGGAAGCTAGTAAATTTAAATACCAAGTTTGGTATTTATCCAACTTTTCATTTTTGAGTTGTGCTGTTCACAGACACACATACATATGGACCTTTTTCTAAAAATGATTTTTTTTATTCAGGTGGCTTCAAAACATGTATTTCCAGTGAAATCTCAGTATCAAATTTTATATTGGAATACAATATTTTCTCTCGCTACTACGTACATGGTAGAGAAAGTAAAAAAAGTTTAATGAACTTCCCATTTGAGAAAAATATGTTTTGGAAAATTGAAACCAATAACAAGAAATATCTCGGAAATGGTTTAACTTCACCCCCCCAAAAAAAGTGTGTGTGCATGCGTGTGTGTGTGTGCGCGTGTGTGTGTGTGTGTGTGTGTGTGTGTGTGTGTGTGTGTGTGTGTGTGTGTGTGTGTGTGTGTGTGTGTGTGTGTGTGTGTGTGTGTGTGTGTGTGTGTGTCTGTGTGTGTCTGTGTGTGTCTGTGTGTGTGTCTGTGTGTGTGTGTGTGTGTGTGTGTGTGTGTGTGTGTGTGTGTGTGTGTGTGTGTGTGTGTGTGTGTGTGTGTGTGTGTGTGTGTGTGTGTGTGTGTGTGTGTGTGTGTGTGTGTGTGTGTGTGTGTGTGTGTGTGTGTGTGTGTGTGTGTGTGTGTGTGTGTGTGTGTGTGTGTGTGTGTGTGTGTGTGTGTGTGTGTGTGTGTGTGTGTGTGTGTGTGTGTGTGTGTGTGTGTGTGTGTGTGTGTGTGTGTGTGTGTGTGTGTGTGTGTGTGTGTGTGTGTGTGTGTGTGTGTGTGTGTGTGTGTGTGTGTGTGTGTGTGTGTGTGTGTGTGTGTGTGTGTGTGTGTGTGTGTGTGTGTGTGTGTGTGTGTGTGTGTGTGTGTGTGTGTGTGTGTGTGTGTGTGTGTGTGTGTGTGTGTGTGTGTGTGTGTGTGTGTGTGTGTGTGTGTGTGTGTGTGTGTGTGTGTGTGTGTGTGTGTGTGTGTGTGTGTGTGTGTGTGTGTGTGTGTGTGTGTGTGTGTGTGTGTGTGTGTGTGTGTGTGTGTGTGTGTGTGTGTGTGTGTGTGTGTGTGTGTGTGTGTGTGTGTGTGTGTGTGTGTGTGTGTGTGTGTGTGTGTGTGTGTGTGTGTGTGTGTGTGTGTGTGTGTGTGTGTGTGTGTGTGTGTGTGTGTGTGTGTGTGTGTGTGTGTGTGTGTGTGTGTGTGTGTGTGTGTGTGTGTGTGTGTGTGTGTGTGTGTGTGTGTGTGTGTGTGTGTGTGTGTGTGTGTGTGTGTGTGTGTGTGTGTGTGTGTGTGTGTGTGTGTGTGTGTGTGTGTGTGTGTGTGTGTGTGTGTGTGTGTGTGTGTGTGTGTGTGTGTGTGTGTGTGTGTGTGTGTGTGTGTGTGTGTGTGTGTGTGTGTGTGTGTGTGTGTGTGTGTGTGTGTGTGTGTGTGTGTGTGTGTGTGTGTGTGTGTGTGTGTGTGTGTGTGTGTGTGTGTGTGTGTGTGTGTGTGTGTGTGTGTGTGTGTGTGTGTGTGTGTGTGTGTGTGTGTGTGTGTGTGTGTGTGTGTGTGTGTGTGTGTGTGTGTGTGTGTGTGTGTGTGTGTGTGTGTGTGTGTGTGTGTGTGTGTGTGTGTGTGTGTGTGTGTGTGTGTGTGTGTGTGTGTGTGTGTGTGTGTGTGTGTGTGTGTGTGTGTGTGTGTGTGTGTGTGTGTGTGTGTGTGTGTGTGTGTGTGTGTGTGTGTGTGTGTGTGTGTGTGTGTGTGTGTGTGTGTGTGTGTGTGTGTGTGTGTGTGTGTGTGTGTGTGTGTGTGTGTGTGTGTGTGTGTGTGTGTGTGTGTGTGTGTGTGTGTGTGTGTGTGTGTGTGTGTGTGTGTGTGTGTGTGTGTGTGTGTGTGTGTGTGTGTGTGTGTGTGTGTGTGTGTGTGTGTGTGTGTGTGTGTGTGTGTGTGTGTGTGTGTGTGTGTGTGTGTGTGTGTGTGTGTGTGTGTGTGTGTGTGTGTGTGTGTGTGTGTGTGTGTGTGTGTGTGTGTGTGTGTGTGTGTGTGTGTGTGTGTGTGTGTGTGTGTGTGTGTGTGTGTGTGTGTGTGTGTGTGTGTGTGTGTGTGTGTGTGTGTGTGTGTGTGTGTGTGTGTGTGTGTGTGTGTGTGTGTGTGTGTGTGTGTGTGTGTGTGTGTGTGTGTGTGTGTGTGTGTGTGTGTGTGTGTGTGTGTGTGTGTGTGTGTGTGTGTGTGTGTGTGTGTGTGTGTGTGTGTGTGTGTGTGTGTGTGTGTGTGTGTGTGTGTGTGTGTGTGTGTGTGTGTGTGTGTGTGTGTGTGTGTGTGTGTGTGTGTGTGTGTGTGTGTGTGTGTGTGTGTGTGTGTGTGTGTGTGTGTGTGTGTGTGTGTGTGTGTGTGTGTGTGTGTGTGTGTGTGTGTGTGTGTGTGTGTGTGTGTGTGTGTGTGTGTGTGTGTGTGTGTGTGTGTGTGTGTGTGTGTGTGTGTGTGTGTGTGTGTGTGTGCGCGCGCGCGTGCGTGTGCGCGTGCACGCGCGCTTTAATGAGATCTACATTTTTTGTGTAGTAAACTTTTGTTTATATCTTACAGTCTAATGTAAAAGTCATTCACAATGAAGAGAACTTCACAGGCTATTCCCAGAAACTTTAGTGTATATATTTTACATTCTATTTGTCATGTAAATATCTTTAATTTGGTACTTTAATCAAAATTATTTGAGCCAGTTTTGAGAAAATCACACATTTCAAAATATGCTCCATGTAAAGGGTGGATAGAGTTGGAGGGATTTGCTTGAAAATTATTGTGTTGCATCCCTGGAAGATGGAGAACTTAAATACAAAGTTTGGCACTTATCCAACTTTTCATTTTTGAGTTATGCTGTTCACACACACACACAAGCACCCAACCTTTTTATAAAAATGCTTTTTGGGGGGCTTCATAGGGCCTCAAAACATATATTTCCAGTGAAATTTCAACCTCAAATTTTTGGGTGGAATACAATAGTTCCCCTACTTACTGTACATAGTAGAGAAAGTAAAAATTGCTAGAAAAAATTAGAAATATATGGAACTAAGTGGAATCAGAAAATGGTATAAACTTAAATATAATAACTGAAAATTCAAAAGAACAAGTACAAGATAAAGGTTATTACTTTATGAACATCTGTACTGATACAAACAGAAATAAAACTAAAGAAGGAAGAATCACCTATGAAACTTTGTATGGCATGCTAATAAACATCATATTTACACCACATAGAGAGTATCTTCTTTGCAGTGTGAAAAACCTGTTGATTCACCTCATGCTCCTGGGTATGAAACGTTCTGTTACTGAGTTGCACATGGCATTCAGAGAAGCAATGAATCTGAGCATAAATTGGAATAAAAAAGTACACGTATGTATTTTGAAAGCATTTCTCATGATGCTTTGGCTTTCTTCTCTTTGTTTATAAGAAAATATGTGTTGTAGTTTGCAATATTTATGATCTAAATGTGTTTATTCATACATTTTTGGTTGTATAAAACTCATATACACTGCCGTTTGTGAAAATTGCAACACCAAGAAGGAAATGCATGAATTCAATGAATTTAATACCACAGGTTAGGTACATGACAAGTAACAAATGATAAACATTTCAAATCTATACATGACCTTTGAGCCCTAATATTCAGTATTTGGTGTGGCCTCCATGTGCTGCAATTAGAGCTGCTATGTGCCATGGCATTGAATCAAAAAGGTTCTGAATAAGTTCTTGAGGGATTTCCCTCCATGCAGTTTGTATTCAAGCCCAAAAATCCGTGACACTGGTTACTGGAGGACCATGACGCACCAGGTACCGACCAAGCATATCCCAGACATGTTTAATGGGTGACATGTCAGGCGAACAGGCAGGCCAGGGAAGCAATGGTACCCATCGCTCTTCGAAGAAGGCTTGTACATTCCTCGCAATATGTGGCCGGGCTTTGTACTGTTGAAATATGGCCTGTAGAGATGCCTGAAGCAGTAGGAGTACCTCAGGCTCTACAACGACCATTAGGTACCGGTTGCTGTTCAAAGTACCCTCAATTCGTAGGAGGCAACATCGGTTGTTGTAACCAATGGCACCCCAAACCATCACACCTGGTGTTTGTTCGCTATGCCGTTCAACAATGCAGCCCTCCAGGTTGCGCTCTCCATGGTTACCGCCGGATACATATGGGCCATCACTGTAGGACACGTTGAAGCAGGACTCGTCCAAAAAGACTACATTTTTCCACTCAGCACCCCAGTGACAGTGTTCACGTGCCCATTACAGTCGAAGGAGCTTATGGTTTCTGAACAATGGAAGCCGACCTAATGGCATGCATGCAACAGTCCAACCTGCAGCAGACGGCGACGAACCGTTGATGCAGACAAGTTCCCACCCGTTGCAGCATCGAGCCAACACTGTGGATGAAGCTGTATGGTCTGTTATGGCCATGCGGATAAAATGACGGTCATCCCGTGCTGTGGTCCTGTTCCATGATCCAGTACCCACTCTTCGCTGCATACGACCTTCATCTATCCACTGCTTCCACACATGCATCACTGTCGTAGCAGTATGCCCTGTACAAGCCAAAATGTCATGGTATGACAAACCCGCTTCCCGGAGACCGATCATCCTGCCCCGTTCAAACTCACTCACATGCCGATATGGCTCCCTTTGATGGCGACAGGGCATACTAGCACTCACTTTATTGTTTCCACCTTGTTTGACAGCTCTGCACTGACTACACTGGGCACAGCACTAACCTTGTCGGACCGACACAAGAGGGCTCTGCTCGGCCTACGTGTACCCCATTTCTCTGCAAACCTAATCGCTTATTGCTTGCACACTCTTCTGCACTTCCACCAAGTTTGGAGTTATTCGGGAAATTCTTTCTTGGTGTTATAATTTTCACAAATGGCAGTGTATATGCTGATACATTAAACCCAGTCATTACAAACTTTATATTGGGAAGCCAGAGGGAAAATGATGCAGATCAATTAATCTCCAGTGCCACTGGTAAACAACAACAACAAAATTAAACCCAGTATTTATCTAAAGGCACCATAGCTCACATAGGAGCAAAGTACTTTATGGTATTCAGGATTGATAATAGCTACACAACTGAATGTTAAACAAGTGATGAAGGATTGTAGAAAGTAATGTTTTCTGTTATAGGCTTAGTTTTGTGTATTTAATGTTTGTACTCCTATGTTCTGTCAGCCAGTCATACTCTGTTGTTTAATGGGTTAGAGAGGCATCTCTCCTGCTCTGTTATAATAATATCAGCTTCCTCACTAAGACATGTTTGTGCTGCTATGGAAGGAGGGATTTGTTTAACTTTTATTTGCTTCATTGCAGACAGGTTTTTTAACAATGATTGATAATTACATTGGTGTAGTATGGTGTGGTGAAAATTACAACATTCTGGCAGCTGGCTTCTCCATAAGAGATTCTACAGATGTCTTCAGCCTAGAGGTGTTTATTTTTCACAATCCACAATAAAACTGAAATAGTTTTTAAGCTCTGATTGAAAATTCAAAAAATATCTTTGTATATACGATTGTGAATGCATTTTCAAATTGCAAAATAATGCAAATTTCTGAAATGAAGCTAATTTTTCCCTCATTTCTTAAAATATGTACAATTCTTCCCTGATTTAGTAAAATATGCATGATTTTTTTATCTTGATTTACGTGTATTTTCATTTTATTGACTTTGCAATAAAAGGAAAAAGTTAATGATACTTAAATTCATTACAGAATTAAAGTTGTGTATACATTGTTTTAGTTTTGTATACAATAACAGTATACAATTTGGCAACAAAGTAGCCATATTTGGAGACGTTTAACAATTTTATTTTTCAGTGGCAAATTATTGCTTTTACCTTCTTCTCTTGTTCAAAGTTTCCTCAAAATTAGGTATGAAGTCACAGAAAACAAAAATAGAATAACAATGTTCCCAATGCCAATTTGTATCTGATGGAGCTTATGGTTCAAATCTGTAATATATTTATCAACATATGCAGATGATCTTGTCTTCTTCAACACTTTAGACAACAGTAATGCAGGAATCAAGTTTTTCAGGCAAGTACCAAGAACAGTGTTATCCAGGTAATTAAGCTATGGACAGTATTCATTTCAGTAAATTGCACCAGTCTGATGGAACTTCTCATCTTCTTGGAAGGGTCTACATACCCAACACTGCATCTTCTTCTTGGAAAATTAGCAGATACCTAAATAAAGTTAAACTTGCATAGCATTGGAACTTTCAGTCAGGTAATTAACACTGAAATGGACAAATTCTCAGCAAGTCTTTGAATAGCAGTACTCTCTTGGTTAGTGCATGCAGAACAGTCAGCACTGGTGAAATTTAATGAACTCATTATGAAGGATTCAGCAAGAAGTGATTACAGCTGCTGGGTTTTTTGATCTACCTAATGCAGCAAAAAATAGGAGTTGTGAACATTCAGAAAGGCACTCCTTGCTGCAGCAAGTAGAATCACATCAAATCTTAGAAGGGCACATCACTTTCCAGTCTGCAGTCAAAGAAGAACTGAACCAAGCAAAATGTGACAGAATGATTGTGGTGGAAATCCTGTGTGGGCTGGAACTGTACATCGAATATCCTGAAGCATCTCTAAGATGTGTGTGGATTCCATGTTCCAACATCGATGCTGAGATATTCTTCTCAAAATACAGCTTGGTGATGAGTGACAGTAGGAGGAGGAGGAGGCTAATGGCATCATTGCAGAGATTCTTATGATGACAGTGTTTGAATGAAGGTAACATTTACAGAATGCAAACAGTTGTATTTACTTTAAAATAAATAATTGTTCCATGACTTTAAAATAGTACTATGTTCATAATTGCAGGAGTTTGTCATTCATGTAGCTCATACAAATCATATAATAAACCCAAAAAAACACTTTTTGCATTTAAATCAATACATTTTGGACAAAATAAAACTAAATTCAAACACCTTTCTTCAGGTCAGTAATTGCAATTATTGGTATGTTATGAGGGTTGTCCCAGAAGTACCCGACCTAACAAAGAAAACACAAAAATTTTGAGAAAAAAAAGCTTTATTTCTCTACATAGTCTCCTTTCAGCTCGATACACTTTTCCAGTGATATTCAATCACTTCGATACCCTGCTTGTAGTGAGAACCATCGAATTCTGCAAAATAGCCATCAACTGCAAACTCCACCTCTTCATTGTTGGCAAATCTTTTACCACCAAGCCATTTCTTGAACTTTGGAAACAGAAAATAATCAGAGGGGGTTAAGTCTGGTGAATAGGGTGCATGAGGAAGCAATTTGAACTTTAACTCATTGATTTTGGCCATGGCAATAATGGATGTGTGAACTGGTGCATTATCTTGATGAAACAAAACCTTCTTTTTTGCTAAATGTGACCATTTTTGCTTTATTTCATCATTCAAACACTGCAATAAATTTGCATAATACTCACCATTGATTTCTTTCCCTTTTTGAAGGTAATCAATGAAAATTATCCCACGTGCATCCCAAAAAACTAACGCCATGACCTTGCCTGAAGCTGGAACTGTCTTCGCCTTCTTTGGAGCTGACTCTAACCTATTAATCCACTGTTTTGACTGTTCCTTCATCTCAGGTGTGAAGTGATGGACCCATGTTTCATCCATGGTTATGAATTGAGGCAAAAACTCAGTTTTATTGCAGCAAAACATCGCCAAATACTCGACTGAAATATCCTCACAATGCTGCTTTTGTTCCATTGTGAGTAAACGCGGCACCCATCTTGTGCACAGCTTTCTCATGTCCAAATTTTCAGTCAGTATGCAATGTATAGCACTTTTTTGAAATTCCTATAATGTCTGCTAGTTCGCACACTTTCAGTCAATGGTTATCCAATACCATTTTGTGGATTTTCTTCACAATTTCTGGCATGGTCACCTCATTTGGTTGACCACTGCTATGTTCGTCTTGGCAATTCATACGGCCTCGCTTAAACTCTGCCACCTAATATTTTACTTTACTCCCTCAGAGTAGAATCTAGCTCAGCTTTAATATTAGTTGGACTAAGACCTTCCAAATGAAAGTATTGTATCACATAACGATGACCAGTTTTATCTATGTTTACAAATTTGCTGAAAGCATTCACTATTGATGGCTGCCAAACAATAACTAAACAATGTAGCATTGTCAAACTTCAAACTTAAGCTTTATAAGGTTGGTACTTTCTACCATAGTCATTTGTTTGAAACAACAACCACTATATATACGTCAGGTCAGGTACTTCTGGGACTGCCCTCGTATGACTTTTATAATATTGACATAAGGAAGTCATTCATTTTGTACAAACTGAGCATGATTTATAGTATGTGAAGTCCATAAATGTACAGTATTTTAGTCAGTACAGTACAATCAATTTATTTCTGATTTTAATTATTGAGAAAACTAACGTAAAATGCAAAGAATTGTTCAAAAGTGTCTGATGGTACTTTTTATTTTAAATAATAGTTAAACTTTGTGACATTATAGAGCATATCTCATCTAAATGTTATCACATTTTAAATGCATTACTGCCAATCAGTTTGCTATAATACAAACAAACCTTTGTTTTTATTCCTCCATCATTTAATGTTCTATTGGGTACTTTCTCTATACTCACTACTTGAGAATTTTCCAAAGCAGACATAATTTTTAATTAATTGACAGCATCCTCATAGGGTATGGGATAAACTTTCAGAGCATGATATCACATATGGTCTTCCTTTAAAAAAAGGTGCAAGAGGAGCAATGTCCAGCATGATAGGTGCTAAAGTAAAAATGCTACAACAGCACTGAACTCCAGTGGGAAAACTGAATAGAGAGAGACTGCATGTGGTACACCAGGAAAGGAACAAAGTGATAGTGGTTGAAGCTGAACTTTTGACAAGATCTGCAGCACAAGCAATGAAAGTTGGAAAGGGAGATATTGTTTCCTAAGCATGTTTTGAATTCCTGAATAAAAAAAAGTAGTTTTAGAAAAAAGTCTGTCTTTATGTTTATCCATCCGTGTATCTATCTGTGAACAGCAATACTTAAAAGCAAAAAGTCAATTGAATTGTTATTGGTAAATTGATTAGTATTTAAATTCAACAACTTCCAAGGACATGACATGAAACTTTTCAAGAAAATCCCCCCAATCCAAATTCCCTTTACTTGGAAAATGGTTTGTTATTTTTTATTTTTCTAAAACGGCTTAATGATTTTGATTAAAATGTCATATGTCTAAGATATTTGTATGGCAAAGAAAATGTATGAGGGCGGATTGATAAGTCAGTGACCTTTTAAACAAAATAACATTTTTTTTTCTAAAAAATTGATTTTATTTCTAAACATAGTCTCCTTTCAATTCAATAAACATTGTCCAACGTTTCTCCAATTTTTTTAACCCTTCCAAAAAATATGATTTTTCGAAGACTGCAAAATATGAGGTTATTTCTGCCGTGATATGTTCACTGGACGTGAATTTATTCCCAGCAAGCCAATTTTTCAGATTTGCAAAGAGGAATAAGATGCTTGGAGCCAAATCTGGAGAACATGGTGGGTGAGGTAGCAGTTTGTAGCCCAGTTCCACAAATTTTGCGATGGCAATGGCTGACTTGTGAGCGGGTGCATTATCCTGGTGAAAGAGAACCTTCTTCTTCTCCAAATGGGGTCATTTCTTTAACAATTTATTGTGGAACTGATCCAGCATTGTGGCATAATATGAACCTGTAATCGTTTTACCCTTTTCCAGGTAGTGGATGTCTATCACCCCTTGTAAATCCCAAAAGACAGAGCCATGATTTTTCCTGCCAACGGAATGATTTTTGCTCTCTTTCAAGCAGGTTCATCGAAGGATATCCACTGCTTTGATTGTTGTTTGGTTTCAGGTTTATAATAATGGATCCAAGTTTTATCAACCATGATATAATGCCACAAAAACTCATTTGGGTTGCACTGGAACATGTTCAAACATCCCTGTGAAATGGTCACACAATTCTGCTTGTTCTCAACTGTGAGCAGTCATGGCACCCATCTTGCTGACAGCTTTCTCATACCCAAAAATTCGTGCAGAATGTTATACAACCATTCACTCAAGATGTTTACAGTCTTGGCTATCTCATGGATTTTCACTCGGCAGTCTTGCAACACAATGTCATGAACTTTGTTCACCATTTCTTCTGTTGTGACCTCAACCAGCCATCCTGTGCGCACAGCATCTCTTGTGCTCAGACGGCCACATCAAAATTCTGTTAACCACTTGTGAACCATGTCACGTGATGCAAAAAGTAGTGCTTTATCAGAACACGAAATTCATTTTTCTCCATTTTCTATGACACAACACACATCTGCTTATTTTAGATGCTCTCAACAATGTACTAAGAAACAAGTGACAACAAATTTCTGTGATTATACCCAGAATAGATGTAACACGTGGGTGCAAACAAGAAACCTGTGATCAAAATGCTATCTCTCGTCAAAGTCATGGACTTATCAATCCGCCCTCATATATCTAAAATTTTCTGCAAATAGGGCTGTAAAGTCCTCTTCATTCTAAATGGATTTTATGTAATTTTGCATAAATATTAGAGATAGGCAAAATCTTACTACACAAAATTTATATCAATTTCTTTAACATTTCTGAGATATTTTTTGTTACTGGTTAGAATTTTCAAATACTTTCCTTCAATTGTCCAGTTGCTACTCATTTTTGTCTTGTGATCATTCAAGGAATATGGTATTTCATAGCTAACACATAGAATCCATTTAAAAGATTTTACTATTCCTTCAGTCTACTGTATCTCTCTGGTACCCACAACAAAGTGTGTGATAAACATATTTCTGCAAACATTTAACATGAAGCAGATAGAAGAATAAGCTTTTATATGAACAGTTGGTAGAAGAGTGGGTAGAAAAGGTCATGTGATGTCAGATTTTTAATTTCACATAATAAGTATTTTGTAAAAGCAAATAAAAAAGGAATAAAGAAATTAAAAAGAATTAAAACGCTTGATTTGAGCACTATCACTCTTAATTATGATAAAAAATACTTACTGTCACTCCATTTACATCTGTTATGGGCTCTGATAAATCAAGTGCAGAAGTCTGCAAGAAGACCGACTTTACACTACGGTAGCTGTAACTGCCACGGAAGTGAGGGTTTGAGGACCATGAAGTTCTAAAACAAATTAAATTAATTTCTTTATTATATTTTTCTTTTTTAATGTACTGCATCATTCTCTCTTTCTCTGTAACCTTTTTAGTTTCTCTACCACCTACTTGTAGTAGGTAGAGGAAGTACTGTATTCCACCCAAAAATTTGATATTATGATCTCACCAGAAATACATGGTTTTAACAAAATGTCTTAGGTGTATGTCCTTTTTTTTAGTTTAATTAATAACACACAACCTTACAATGTATGCTTTACATCAATGTTAACAATTTATATAAATATATACATGAAATTTTATTGTACAGTGATATACAGCATATATTACATTCAGCTTTTAACTATTTGCGAAGTTGTATTCAACTCTAGGTAACACATAAAGTAAAAAAATCTGATGTGATATATCCACATGACTTTCTCTACCCCTATCTTTATTAGTGGGTATACAAACTATTCTTACTAACGCTTATTTCTTTATATTAAAAGAATGAGAAGTATTGAACAATTGAAACCTTTAATAATGGATATCTCAGAAGCAGCTTATGCCTCAAAAAATCTTATTTTAAGTGAATTGTATGTTTTAAAGAGATCTACATTTTTATGTGGTATATTTTCGTCTATCGCTTAATGTTTACAAGTTATACAGGATGATGCGGTAATTTGTATCACAAATTACTTAAATGTAAATAATGATTGTAATATGAATATGCATTTTTATGTGACATTGATTTCAGATGTTTATTAATTGTAATTATTATTGGGAAATAAGTTTATAAGGCTTTACTGAAACTGTCAATAATAGCGCAATAATGCAAAGAGGGGGGTGAGCTGTTTATCATTATTGGAAACGAGGAAGTTACGTAATGTTGGCGCGTTTTCGGTAGAAACTTCTGGAATATTTCCTAAAGCATATGTATTCATAATTTTAATTGGATGTTAAAATAGACGCTAATGTTGGCGCGTTTTATTAGCCAATAGCAGTTCATTTATAATCTTTAGGCATATCGGGGAGTGGGAGTATAAATAGAAGCTAAGTTAGAGGTAAGGTCAGTCGGTCGCCCAGTTCATCAAAATTCCTAGCACATTACACGTCGTCAGTCAGTCAGTCAGTCAGTCCTTCAGTTCACCGAAAGCAATTCATATACTACACGTCGTCTTCAGTCAGTCAGTTCGTCAAGTTACGCGCAGCAGAATTATGAAAGATCTAAAGTATTATAAAGTTAATTATACACAAAGTTGAAGTACGTGAGTTAAAAGTGATAAGTAAGAAGTTATTATAACAGTTTCAGTTTGGCGAGTATCTAGATCAATATGTAAAAGTGATAGTGAACATGTTCGGCAATAAAAATTATAAAACAAATTTCCTTCATCAGTGTAATCTTTTAGATAAAAGATTCCTTTCCGTTTCACAACCTGTATTGAGATACATGTTCGACTCAACAGGATAATAGCTAGCCGGAGGACATTTGAAATAAAATCAAACACAAGCTAATACTGACGCAAATTGCTAACACTAGATGGAGCTACAAACCAAACAAATGAATGACGTCATAAGATGGCTTCCACTCACATGAAGTAAACACAATATAAGATCTCCAAGTTCTAATAATTTACGTAAAACATATTACGTAAGAAACATTCTCTCGCAAATTGGCACCCAGAACGTGGGGCACGATAACCAGGAAAGGAACACGATGACCAGGAAAGAAGCATAATGACCAGGAAAGGAACACGATGACCAGGAAAGGATCAGAATTAACCAGGAAGAAGTGAGATGACCAGGAAGGGGCGAATGGAGAAGTAAACTGAACTACAAGACGCAGATTCCAGAAACAACAAAAGGAACGACAGACTACACGGATGATTGGACATCGTAATTCCGAGATTACAAGGCAACAGGATAATTCAACTACAAAAACATCAAGACAACGTAGATTCATCATAATACAACGCAGAAGCGACATACAAATCTAGGAGAAAGGGGCAGAAAGCTGGACATCAAAGTAACAGCAACAGACAGCATCACAAAGGTCAGAGTATTGTAATTTTTTTTTAGAAAACAAAAACAATGGCTACTAATAATATTGAAGAAACAATGATGGAAGGGGATAGTGTAACAGTTAGCTGTAATTCAATACAGGATACAGAAAATAGCTTAAACAATGTAGTATTTGATGGTGGAAATGTTAGTGCAGAAAGTCAGAATAGAATAGCAGGAAATGTTAATCTTTATGCTAGTATGATGATTGAAATGCTGAAAATTTTTTATGAAACGTTAACGGAAGATCTTAGTAAGATAATAGATCAAAATAGGGAAGATAGTAGTAAGAGTATTGGGAAATTAGAACAAAAATTAACTCAGAGTATAAGGGAAGAAATTTGTAAGAATAATGAGAAATTAGAAAAGAAAATAGATCAAAATAGGGAAGATATTAGTAAGAGTATTACAGATCAATTAAGGGAAGATATGCAAAAGAATAATAGGGAATTGAGGGAAGATATTGGTAAGAGCTTAGAACAAAACAGGAAATCAATTGAAAATATTGGTAGGAGTAATGAGATATTAGAGCAAAAAGTAGATCAAAGCAGTGAAGAAATGGAAAAGAAAGTTATGAAGTTAGATAGTAGTATGCCAAAAATGAGAGATGAAAATGAGGAAGTAATAGCAAGTGAGATAGGAGAAATTTCAAAGGAAATGTTAGACATAAGCAGGGAAATAGGTAACAAAGAAATTGAGGTTAATACTAAAAATGAACATGTTGATTTAGAATGTACAGAGTCAGATAGTAGAATGAGTAACATTGCAAGTGAGATAAGAGAGATAAAAGAGGTTAGGAATGTAGATGTAAATCAGGCGCAAGTTAATTTCAGAGGGGAAATATCAGAAATACAGAATGAGACAGTAATGCAAAGAAATAAATTGTACCAAGATGTTCAAAATGAAAACTCCAGTCCAGTACAGTTTAGTACAGATTTGTCAGAGTATTCTCAGATTAAAGAGATAATAAAAGAATTGAAAATGAAAGTTGTTAAAAGATGTGTAGTTCAAGAAACTTTAGATTGTTTTCAAATGGTATCATGGGATGAAATTTCATATGAATACAAGAGGTTATTCATGAACAAAAATTTGAAGGTTAGGATACGGCTACGAGTAATGTTTAGCCACACACAATTTGATCCAGGAGGGTAAATAGCAATGAAATGTAAAGTGAATGCTGGATAGTTAAAGATGACTTGCAGAGCAATGTATTGGAACGTAAGAGGGTTAATTATTTATATGTCATTTGAAAAGAGAAATAAATTATAAAAAAAAAAAAAATTAAATTTTCAGTAACTGTAACAACATTTGAAAATTAAGAATGCTAAGATTGAAACTTAATATGATATTAAATTAAAAGTACGTAAATACAATTCCAAGAACATTGTTAAAATAAAGTACAAAATAACAAAAATGGGTAAAAATAATTAAAAAAACAAATACTTATGTAGCAAACAGAAAAGGTAAAACATTGTCTAGATTTAAGAGATGTAAATATTTGCGTAGAGGGTGAATATTTTGGTAAAAATGTTAAACAATTACAAAAATCTTAAATGTATAAATTTTTGTCAATAACTTAAGAAAGTAAACAATTTGGTAACAGTAATTAAATACTTCAGGGTACAGTATTTGCTATATAAAAAAAAATTGTAATGTCAGATTAAAGTTTAAACAAATTAAACCAGAGCCAGTAAGTAGTGGCGAGATAAAAAAAAAAAAATATGTCGTGTGTTAAATGCGTGTGAAGTGTCAAGTGAAAGTGATAGCGTGTGTTCCAAGATTTAGGAGACTAAAAACACAATTATAAAATTTCCAAACAAGTTATAAATATTTATAATTATGTTTCTAGTGGGGCATATGATGCGGTAATTTGTATCACAAATTACTTAAATGTAAATAATGATTGTAATATGAATATGCATTTTTATGTGACATTGATTTCAGATGTTTATTAATTGTAATTATTATTGGGAAATAAGTTTATAAGGCTTTACTGAAACTGTCAATAATAGCGCAATAATGCAAAGAGGGGGGTGAGCTGTTTATCATTATTGGAAACGAGGAAGTTACGTAATGTTGGCGCGTTTTCGGTAGAAACTTCTGGAATATTTCCTAAAGCATATGTATTCATAATTTTAATTGGATGTTAAAATAGACGCTAATGTTGGCGCGTTTTATTAGCCAATAGCAGTTCATTTATAATCTTTAGGCATATCGGGGAGTGGGAGTATAAATAGAAGCTAAGTTAGAGGTAAGGTCAGTCGGTCGCCCAGTTCATCAAAATTCCTAGCACATTACACGTCGTCAGTCAGTCAGTCAGTCAGTCCTTCAGTTCACCGAAAGCAATTCATATACTACACGTCGTCTTCAGTCAGTCAGTTCGTCAAGTTACGCGCAGCAGAATTATGAAAGATCTAAAGTATTATAAAGTTAATTATACACAAAGTTGAAGTACGTGAGTTAAAAGTGATAAGTAAGAAGTTATTATAACAGTTTCAGTTTGGCGAGTATCTAGATCAATATGTAAAAGTGATAGTGAACGTGTTCGGCAATAAAAATTATAAAACAAATTTCCTTCATCAGTGTAATCTTTTAGATAAAAGATTCCTTTCCGTTTCACAACCTGTATTGAGATACATGTTCGACTCAACAGGATAATAGCTAGCCGGAGGACATTTGAAATAAAATCAAACACAAGCTAATACTGACGCAAATTGCTAACACTAGATGGAGCTACAAACCAAACAAATGAATGACGTCATAAGATGGCTTCCACTCACATGAAGTAAACACAATATAAGATCTCCAAGTTCTAATAATTTACGTAAAAACATACTACGTAAGCACTTACTCTCTCGCAAATTGGCTACCACAACGTGGGGCTCAAAACATATAACTAATTCTCTCGCAAGGATTATACAAAATTCCTTCCAAATGAAGGACTTCCTAGGCTATTCCCAGAAAATTCAAGATATACATTTTATTTGTCATGTAAATATCTTTCATATAGTATTTAAACCATGTTTTAGAAAATCAAAATTTTCGAAAAATGTTCCATGTAAAAGATAGTTGAGCATGGTGGGATTTTCTTTAAAATCTTTGTGTTGCATCCTTGGAAGATACTAAACTCAAATACAAGTTTGGTATTTATCCAACTTTTCGTTTTTGAGTTATGCTGCTCACACACAGACACACACATGGACATGCTTCCAAAAATGCTTTATTTGGATTCAGGGCACTTCAAAACAGGTGTTTCCGATGAAATCTTGGTATCGAATTTTTGAGAGGAATGTAATACTTCCCCTACTCAATATATGTAGTAAAGGAAGCAAAATACACTTCGTTAATATAGACTTACAACTAGGAATAATAAAGTAATGCAATTAACTCTTCAAGTATTAAAAAAACAAGAGAGAGAGTGTGAGTGTGTGTATGTGTGTGTGTGGGTGTGGGTGTGCGTGTGCATGCGTGTGTGTGCGTGTGTGAGAGAGAGAGACAGAGCAGCATAACTCAAACATAGAAAGTTGAATAAATACCAAACTTTATATTTATGTTCACCATCTTTCAAGGATGTGATACAAAGATTTTCAAGAAATTCTCCCAATTTCAAACTACCCTTTAAGTTTTCATTATTTTTTTACTTTCTCAAAAATGGCTTTAATGATTTTGATTAAAGTACCATCTGTTTGAAATGTTTACATGCCAAATAAAATGTATGTCTTGTATTTTCTGTGAACAGAATGTGAAGTCCTCTTCATCTGGAATGAATTTTGTATAATTTTGTGTAACTGCTAAACAATAAGAGATAAGCGACAACTTACTACACAAAAAATGCAGATCTCTTTATGATACACTATTTATTTCAAATAATTCTTTTTGGACATCAGCCTTTTCAGAGATTTTCATTGTTATAGGTTTGAATTGTTCAGTACTTTGTTATTCTTTGAAGCGCTATCAAATTTCAATTCCTTTTGTTGTGTCACAGAAAGAATATGGAATTTCAGTGCCAGTATATAGCAACTCGCTTTAGAATTTTCACAATTGCTTCAAACAAAATTGTTAGAGCCCATTTTTGAGAGAATCAAAACTAATAAACAATTTTCCATAGAAAGGTTATTTTGAGGTAGGGGGTGTGTCTTATCCTTGGAAGTTGCTGAACTTAAATATCAAGTTTGGTATTTAACAGAGTTTCCATTTTTGAGTTACGCTGTTCACACACAGATGGATGAACACACTTGCACTCATACACTGGCGTGCACACCACACACGCGCGCACACACACAGATTTTTTTCTAAAAATGTCTTTTATTTTAATTTATTTGGGGGCACCTCAAAACGTGTATTTTCATTGAAATCTCTATGTCAAATTTTTGGGTGGACTATAATACTTTCTCTACTTACCATAAGTAAAGTAGTTGAGAAAGTGAAAATCAGAGCAGTCTGAGAGATTATACACAATGTAATTTCACATTAATGTTATTAAACACATTATCCTGTTTAACTGAATTTTCTCTTCTTCTTCTTCTTCTTCTTTTCCTTCCTTCCAAGGCATAGGCCAATGACCTGTTCTGAGGCTAATTTTCAATGTCAATTGTGTTGACACTCCATCGTCTTTGTGGTCGTCCCAAGTCTTTAGTTCCCTTAGGTTTATAATACATTGCTAGTTTAGGTAATCTACAAGGTGACATTCTCATAACATGCTCTTTCCATTGGTAGTTACATATTTCATCTACTATATTCTAGACTCCCAACTGAATTTTCTCAAAATACTAAACTGCAGATTTCAAACTGCTAAAAATCTGCTCCCTAAACAACATTCATATTCTGGCTTTTGCTGTTGAAGAACCCCTTAGCACTATATCACTCTACCGTGGACATCCTCTCAAACAATGACTCATTAAGCACATAAAAACATAATATACACAAAATAAAGCAAGTAAGGCAATATAATGCATCAAATAGAACAAAATAATACGAGGTGAGATCAAAAAGTTTCCGGAATGGCTTCAAAACAATGCTGACGCTGAGATTTCTTTAATTCTTACCCAGACTGTACATGCAGCGTTCCTTCCCGATAAAAATGAGAGGTCACGTGAGTTCCTGTGACCATGCAGTGACGAGGTAGACGCTCTGAAGTGAATACGTGTTTTGCATGTTCTGCGATTTTTCCGTGTAGCAAAAATGTCAGATTTCAAAGAACAAAGCACGAACATCAAATTTTGCTTTAAACTCGGTAAAACTTTAACAGAAGCCTATGAAATGTTAAGAACAGCTTATGGGAAGGAAGTTATGGGCAAAACTCAAGCATTTGAAAATTTAAAAATGGTGTGACATCAGTTAAAGATGCAGATCGTTCGGGGCGACCCTGTTCCAGCAAAACTGATGAAAATATCAATCAGATGAGGGAAATGGTCTTAAATGATAGGCACATTACAATAAGAAAACTTTCTGACTCATTAGGACTCTCCTTTGGAAGTGTTCAAAGCATTTTGAAAGACAATTTGGACATGAGAAGAATTGCTGCCAAGCTCGTGCCCCGCCTGCTTTCAAATGACCAAAAGGAAAGCCGTGTGATTGCCTGCACAGATCTTAAAGAACAGCTACAAAATGACCCAGTTTATGGAGAAAATTATTACTGGTGATGAAACATGGATTTATGGGTACGATCCAGAAATGAAGCAACAATCTTCACAATGGAAGAGTCCTTCATCTCCTTGCCCAAAAAAGGCCAGACAAGTTCGATCCAAAGTGAAGTCAATGATGATTGTGTTTTTTGACATTAAAGGCATTGTACATAAGGGATTTGTGCCACGGGGTCAAACAGTGAATCAAGTGTTCTACAAACAAGTGCTCCAAAGATTAAGGGAGAATGTGCAATGTAGACGGCCGGAGAAATGGTGGGAGTGGTGACTGGTTCCTGCATCATGACAATGCGCCCAAGCACAAAGCCCTTTCTGTTCGTCAATTTTTGGATAAAAATAGGATGAATACTGTTTTTCCCATCTTGCCTATTCTCCAGATTTGGCACCAGCAGACTTTTTTCTTTTCCCGCGACTTAAAATGCGGCTCCGAGGACACCATTTTGAGGACATTGATGTCATCCATCGCGAATCGCAGAAGACTCTGAACATGTTGAAAGAAGAGGACTACCAGAGGTGCTTCCAGCAGTGGCAGAAGCACTGGGATAAGTGTATCAGCTCCCAAGGAGACTACTTCGAGAGTGACAGTGCAGATTAGAAAAAACAAACTGTTGTGCAGTATTTATGACGTAATTCCGGAAACTTTTTGATCACACCTCGTATATAGCACTTTTAAGCTTGTGACACTGTTTTCTTTTTGGCGGATAAATATTTGGTGACAAGCTTACCAACACTGTGATCAACATGCCAGTAGTAAATAAACACTTTCTTTTGTTTAACTGCAAGAAATATAGGTGACTGTGACCTTAAAACACATTTGAAATCAATGCATATTTTGCAAATATTTTGGCAATTAAGGAAGTGATTTGAATTTAATATTTTTGGAATGTGGTACAGACCGAGCAGTTTTGATTGATATGCACTTTGCCTAAGAGATAAATATATAATATGCTCATTTTTCTCTGCCCTGTATAGCTCTTGCTATAAATAGTGTGTAAGTGCAATGTTAAGCATTGAAAGTTCAGGTGTTAGTATTAGGCCTTAAAAATACTTCTAAAGCATTAACTAAGTTATTTAGAGATTAAAGAAGTCATTATAATACCTAATTATCCTTTCTGGCTGAGGAACAGACACATTAAGAGCACTGCCTATAAACTTCTCCAAAATATAAACAACACCAGCTGTCACTTGCTCATTGCTCAATGTTTCCATATAACGTGATGCTGAACCCACAATCCAACCACAAAGAACTAGAGGATAGTTGTCCACTTCATAGAATCCAAACACTTCTTGCAGCCAGTGTTTGCCATCTACATACTGCAATAAAAAGATTATAGCAAAAGGTAAAATGGCCATGAGTTTTATAAAATCATGTTTAAAAAAACTGCCTGACATAAATGTTAAATGGCTTGAAAGAATTGCTTGGAGAGAGGTTGAATAAGATCTTTTTGCAAATAGGTTTTAGGTCTACCAATAGCATCACCAAATGGGACAGCATGGTTAGAACTTGGTAGATACTCCACCAAGATCAAAATTTTCACAAGAGCTATAAATATTTACATAGAATCTCCAATTTGGAAGGTAGAGATATTATCAAACAATGTTTTCATATACAAGAGAAAGATAAGTAGAAGGCCATGGCCATTAAAAACCCAGGACGTTATGGAACAGATAGGTATGGGAGATGCATGGATAAATGCAGAACATCACATTATAGGCTTTTGGAAAGAAGTAGAATTAAAGCTAGAAGATATTGACAGACAATATATTTTTGGCAGTACAAGAGAGAAAACTTCCTTGAGGATGTATAGGGAAATTAAAACAGTATAGGAGAGGTAAAAGTACATAGAGATATGCAATAAATTAAGGCAAGAAGGATTTGCATGGGTGAGAACAGGTGTTAGAAACTTGAAAGGCATAAGGCATGACGATGTAGGAAAATGTCTACTGTGTGGTGAAATGAACACATATTTCCATTGTATATTATATTGTAATCAAACAAACACATGGAGAGAACAAGTTTGGCAACATAAATGTAAAAACTTGGATGGGGAAGTCTTAATAAGGAAGATTCTGACTGTAAAAGGAGATAAAAATGTAGAAGCTATGGGAAACTATTTGGGTAAGGTCAAAGAAAAATGTTAAGAATTACTACAAAGAAGATGGGTCTAAAGGCAGACAAATAATGTAAGCAAGTAGACAGTGGGTCAATACATGGAAAACCAGGAGTTGTGTGTATTGAGACTGTAAACTAGCATAGGCAAACAACCAAGAAGTGAATTTATAGCATAAATAGTCTAATATTTTCAATGTTATTATAGTCTAAAATGTATTTAATTTAATTATGTAAAAAATGTGAGTGTTGAGAAATAAATACTCATTCCTGATCCATACAGACAGACAGACTCTCTCCCTCTCTGTATGTGCAATAATAAGTTTTTAACTTACTTTTAAAATCTTATTCTCCTCCAAAATTTTACAAAACAATTCTTACAAAAGTGTATTAAATATTTGCTATAAGTTATTATATGACCTATGACAGAATTGTATACCTCTCCTGTGTTTATAGGCAGTGCATCTGAGTTCAAATCTTCATCGGTCCATAAAAGATTGAATCCATTGCACTCATTAGGCCACCAGCGATGTGTGAACTTGAGATAAATTTTATTCACTGTTCCAATACCTAAACCCTGCAAAAATATTTTTGTTTTATCTGCTTAGTTTATGTCATCTCAATATTCTACAGTAAAGTATAAAAATGCAGTTAACAGTGAGCTGCCCAAGCAACTAAAATAAATAAATAGGAATAAAAACAAAAGATTAAATTTCAGATAATATTGGCAACCATATTGTATATCTTTATTATATTACAAAGTATTAAGGTACATTTTAGTGTGATTGTATGTGACAGTCTTATAAGTAGGTAAGTAAATATTGTGAATTTATAAATATGAGTTGGAATTTATAAATTATCAATACATCACTGTTTCTAATACTTCTACTGAAATGTAAAAAATATTATGAATTTTTAATGTTTATAGTAATAATAGTTTTTTATAAGAAATAAATGAAGCTTTTATTTTAAAAATTCAAGTAATGCAGAAG
Organism: Deroplatys truncata; assembly: GCA_030765065.1. Lineage (NCBI taxonomy): Eukaryota > Metazoa > Arthropoda > Insecta > Mantodea > Mantidae > Deroplatys > Deroplatys truncata. The sequence goes on from CM060984.1 coordinate 187,062,042, forward strand.
AATTCAGAAACAAAAGAAAGGAAATACAAAGTGTGTAAAGCTATAAATCAAGTAAAGTTATTTTTTGACAGCTACAGACAAAAGTTACCTCAATTGCTCTTAGTTTAGCAGGAGGTAGTGCAGGATGAAACATAGTGGGTGCCTTCTCCTTTAGCACTCCCAGACTCACAGTAACAATTACATGAGGAGCTTGATAGGAAGATCCATCACTGCAGTGAACAAGTATAGAGGTGCTATTCTCCCAATCTATCTGTGTCACTTGTTTGTTGTACTTTACCTTCTTGTCAGCAAATATTGGGGGCTTGTCACTTGTGTATTTGTTCTGAAAAAGCCAAATTTATCATATCAAAATGAAGCACATCATGGAAAGCACTCATTTTTAGCATACACCAAAAACAGGAACATGGTTAATTTCAAAAGTTGAATCGAACTTGAAGGATTCAGCTTTCCAACTCAATGCCTACACATGGCTAGCATGAAGGAATAGTTACCTATCAAACATGATTAAATCTTCAATATGATTTTTTAGTGATTATGGGAAATGAGCAATTTTTTCTGTCTCATATGCAATTGCAGGTAGAGAGGCATATGACAGCAGATATGACATGTAATCTGAAAGAAATGGAATGTAACATCTTGATTAATATTTATTCTTGCATGGTGCCCATGAGTGCCCATTAAAGAAAGTAAAAAGATATCTGACAATAAATAAGCAGAAAAAAATATAGAAATACAAATCATGTTCAGTGAGATTGCCGAAAACAGCTTATTAGTTTGTTATAGGCCAATGAAAAATACATGGGGTAGGGAAAAATATATAGACATAGTAAATAAAGAAGGGAGAGAATCTATTGCATGGGTAAGAACCGGAGTATGGAGGCTAAGAGGGTTAAGACAAGGTATTCCTCAGAACCAATGTCCGATATGTGGTAGTAATGAAGACATTGAACACACAGTATTTAAGTGCCAAGGAACAGAAAACTGGAGAAAAGAATTTTTTAATAAGAAGTGGTTGAAGGGGGATAGAAATACGCTTATGATCGAAATGATGTGCAAGGACATTAGAAGCATTGGACAGTTTTTGTGTAAAGTAAAAAATAAATGGCTTTGGACAGTGGATAGAGAAAAGTAAGAGGTAGCGTATCTTACTTTGAATGGAAAACTATAGTGAATGTGTGATGGTTAAGTAATCAATAAGTGAAAAGTGAAAAACAGGTGGAAATGGGACATGAAAAAACAAGATAATTTGTTGACGAGAAATTGTAAAATGTAAATAATCTGTAGTGATTGTCTACAGAATGCGTTGATGGGAAATTGTAAAATGTAAATAAACTGTAGTGATTGTCTACTGAATGAGTGCCCAGGGTCAAAGTGCAGTAGACAATCAAATTGTAAAACTCTTAGCACAAAAGCAGAAAAAGATTGAAAATTGTGGAAAACATAATTTAGCAACAAATATAATTAAACTAGGTACCCACTATCTAAGGGAATAATAGCAAGCAAGCAGCAACAACATGGATAAGAAGTAGCTCTAAACAGTAGATGGAGTTTGCCGTCTTATGTAACAATAAATTACCCAGATGAATGCAGCGCCATAACTTTATTAATAACCAGTAATGGTGCTGATGATGGTTATTGTTGTGTTCACAGTATATGTGTTCCATATGGAGAGCCTAAACATTAAGAAATCATTGGTTTCCTTTGGTGTATGTTCTCAAAATATCATAATTTTGCTGAAATTGGGCATGTGTGCATTAGTTTCCATATTGGCTACAAGGTACAGGTCAGTCAAGTATGATTAGTAGCTACATTTTGTGTAACTTTAGGTGTTCTCATTCAAAGTAGATTCACTTATAATAAGATTTTTAAAGCAAAGTATCAAAGCTTTTACTACATAGACCTCAGGAGATTCATTGTGGTAATTCTATGTTTTCCTCCCCAAGCCATTACATCCTGATGTTAAAAAGGCAGGTATTATCAATGCTAACTGTAAGTTAAGTTTTACATGGTTACTATTGACAAAGTATGGATTTACAGCATTAAAATTTGAATCAGGTTTTCAAAATTCAGTGCTGGAATTAGGATGCAAACCAACTTTTATTTTACAGTCTTTTTAGATAACCACACTATTAGAGTTAATTTATGTCTTGATGTTTATTCTTTCAGACTGGCCATGTACAGACCAAAGTTGGAAAGGTGATTTGGAAAATTCAATGACATGACCAGGGCTCAAACCATGATCCTCAGCTTTCTGTGCCAATGCTATCTCTCTGAGCTACCATGGTAGAATACCCTGTGCACTAAACCAGCTCATGTATACCCTGCAAACTCAAAGACAATCTCAATTATTTCTCTGAGATATTATACCTTAAAGGCAACTTGCAATTAAAATCATTTCCAATGCTGTAAAAGGTTTTTAAATTCATAGTTTTACTTTCTCTACCATTTACCTAAGTATAGTAAGTAGAGGAAGTATTGCATTCCACCCAAAAATTAAATTTCGAGATTTTATCAGAAATGCATGTTTTAAAGATCCTTAATCCATAATAAAGCATTTTAGAAAAAGATTTGGTATATGTATGTGAGTATGTGTATGTACATGTGCGTGTGTGCATGTGTGTGTGAGAGAGAGAGAGAATAGTATAACTTAAACTATGAAAAGTCAGATAAATACCAAACTTGGTATTTAATGGCAGCTTCTTCCAAGGGTGTGACATGAAGATTTAAAAAAACAAGGCCCCCACCCAAACCATCCTTTACATGGAAAATATATTGCTATTTTTGATTTTCTCAAAAATCGCTCTTAACTATTTTGATTCAGGTATACATTAAGATATTTGTATGACAAATAAACTGCATATCTTGATTCCTCTGTGTATAGCATGTGAAGTGCTCTTCATTCTGAATGTCTTTTTTAGAATTTGTAAACTATAAGAGAGGGAAAACAATTTAAATCTCATTAAAACACACAGCATATGTGTAATAAAAGTTATATGTCATTAATCATTTCCCAGATATTCTTTGTTATTTGTTTGAATTTTCAAATAGTTTATATGTTCTACTTTTCTAAAACATTATCATCATTCAGTTTTTGCTCAGAATGCTATGGAAAGAAGCCAGTATATAGTGACCCACTTTTTAAACATTTAAAAATCATTTCTGTATCCTTCTTGAACACACAACAAAATTTGTAATAAAAATCAGATAACCAACAAAATGAAACCATTTCTGCAAACATTAATCTTGAATAAAATGGAGTGGATAAAAGAATAAGCTTTTGTGAGAGCAGTTTGTAGAAGATGTAGGTCATGTTATGTGAACATAACATATCAAGGGTTTTTAAATTTATGTAATATAATTTGCAGTAATACTTTATATTTTAGGCTATTGTTTTGAACTCTTACTAGAAATGCACAAATAGTTCTTTTAGTGATTCCCATGCTTCAGAAATGCATCTTTTATGCCTCCACTAACACACATAATGTCATCACTTGGAAGGGGTTGTAATATCTTAGGAGCTGGTGCTGTTCAGGCCTCAGTGGCATTCACACCTATGTATGTTCTAAGGAAAGCATGATGGCAGCACAAATAGTTACACATATTTTTCTTCACATATGGAAAATTACCACATATTAATAGGGTTATTCATAAGTCAGTGTCACATTTGGAAAACATCTTGTACGTGATGTATGAGACGTGCGACTCCGAACCATGTACGTATGGAAACAGGAACTCTCCAAGTTTGTGTCACGTGAAGCGGCATTTTGTGGTGACGCGGTTGGCCGCTAGGTGGCAGGAGTGTACAAAATAGCGTTCGCAGGTAACAAGAGTGTTTTTTGCGTGATACAATTTGAGAAAACAGAGGTTACTGTGACTGTTCAGCGGCGATTTCACACACATTTTCACAAGGATGCGCCAGATCTCAGGACCATCAAGAGGTGGTATGAAACGTTCGAGCGCACTGGTTGTCTGTGTCCACCCAAACGACACGGAAGGCCGGGGACCGTAAGACGCCACTGTTGCAAATGTTCGTGAGTTGTTTGCGCGCAGCCCTCAGAAATCGACAAATCGTGCAAGTCTGCAGCTGGGAATTTCTCAATCGACTGTGTGGCGGATTCTTGCAAGCAACTGAAGGTGAAACCGTACAAACTGGAACTTCTGCAGCGGCTCACTGATGGTGACAAGGAGGTTCGCACACAATTAGCCATCGACATGCAGGCTGCAATGGCAGATGATGATGATATTGGCGATAGACACGTCTTCAGCGACAAAGCAACGTTTCACTTGTCGGGGAAAGTTAACCGTCACAACGTGCGCATTTGAGGAACCCATCACCCACATGTGACAGTCGAGTATGTGCGCAGCTCCCCAAAGATCAACGTGTTCTGCGCCCTGTCAAACTACAAGATTTACGGGCCCTTTTTCTTCGCCGAATCCACAGTGACTGGCATCACTTATCTGGAAATGTTAGAACAATGGCTTATGCCACAACTGACAGACAGAGGTGACTTCGTTTTCCAACAGGACGCGGCCCCACCCCACTTCAATCGACTCGTGTGCGCATACCTACCAGAACTTACCGCGACATTGGATTGAACGAAATGCTGACAATAACGTCGCATTGTTTCGGTGGCCGCCCCGATCCCCGGAATTAAAACCATGTGATTTCTCTCTCTGGGGATATGTAAAGGATGGGGTGTTCATTCCACCACTTCCAGCTGACTTGAAGGACCTCCGAGATCGCATTACAGCAGCGATAGCAACGATCGACCGTGACATGCTGGTGCGGGTGTGGGCAGAATTGGACTATCGCCTGGATGTCTCCCGTGTAACCAGAAGCGCACATATTGAACATTTGTAAGATATACCAGACAAACTTTGAGAGATTGCCTTTCATTTGGTATATTATTCACACTGATATGTCAAGTACTTGTTTTACAACAAGCTTCCGAAATGTGACATTGACTTATGAATAACCCTGTACATATTAAAAGTTTCAATGAACTTTATGCAGCCTATATTCTCTCTTATTTTTTAGATGAGGTGTAAGTTTTTCACACTAGAGCAGTTGACAGTGTAGTAAAATCCAGCTGTCACAACTTTGGACCATGGTTTGCTTAATATCATTGTTCTTTTAGCTTATTGTTTCAGCCTTTTGCGTAATGAAAACAAAACTTTTAAAACATATGAAGAAAAAAGAGTTTTTATTGTAGTATTGCAACACAAACAGCAATTGAATTCTACTTCACTGCATTAATTTTGCACAATGCAGATAACATTAAGCCCTGGATGCTACATACAAGGTAAACTGTACTCTGCTCTTACACAGAGATTTTTTAAAGAAAATCATGAAATCTATATAATTATTTAGTTGCAGAAATGAAAAGCAGATATAAAGACAGCTAAATCATAAACAATATAAATGTAAAAAAATATTATTGTTACATTCACATCATGTTGTCTATACACTCTTCTACAAACTATTCTTACCAACACATACTGGGCCTTTTTCTAAACTTTTTATTATTCAGGTGACCCTTGAAACATGTATGTTCTGTGAAATCTTAATCTCAAATTTTTGGGTGAAATATATTACTTCCTCTACTTACCATAGGTAAGTGGCAGAGAAAGTAAAAATGCATATGACAATAAATAAAATAGAAAACAATTGAAAATTGTGGAAAAAACAAATCATTGGTTCTGCTTAGTTAAGCCTTAGATACAAGGAGTATAAATACCATAAGAAGATTGAAAACATTAGTATATCCCCCAAACTTCCAACTGACTGCTTGGTTGCCTTCGCACTCCCAGTACTCCGCATCACCGCTTGCAGATGATTCAAACCATGAATCTGAACCATCCACTGAATTTCGATATTTGTGATACCAGTTCAGAAAGTATTTTGAAGCCTTGTTATTAAGATTCCTCTCCATCACCTTTTCTTCAAATCTGCAAAATTAAATTATGAAACTCTTAAAAACACAGAATAAAATTCAAAACTATAGTTCTCTGAATTAAGGAACCAGATACATGTATCAACAGTTTTAAGTATGGTTTAGTAAATATCAAAATCTATAATTGGTAAATTTTCGAAGAGTTGGATGTTAAAAATAACTTCACTTATTAGTCTGTAGCTGAGGATGAGAGGAAATCATTTAAATTAATTCTGTAGCAAGTGAAATTATGTTAAAATCTGACTATTCCAAAATGTACCAGTTATTAAGTAGCATTTTTATGTTCTCAACTTATCTGCTTCAGTTTCTTAAAATTTGTGCTATGGGAAAGATACAGACGCAACTCTGCCAGGGGAGTTTTTTAAGTGGAAACTGTAATAGATTCCTCCATGGTTAAGCTTGCACCTTTTGCAGGTGGAAGGGGTAGAGCTGCTCCTCATGCAAGACTTGCCACATACTTGTTTGTGGTTGATGCCCATTGCATATACAATAGCATGGGTGATGGTTGACCGTTCCTCTTGCAGCGTATGTGGAATGTTTTCTTTGAACTCTGGGGTGTGATGAGTACGTCTTGCACTGCAACCTGCTTTATTCGGCACCACAGAACCACTTTCTCACAAATGCCAATCTACAGACTCAAAAGTAGTCTGATGGGGATGCTGTCTATTGGGATACCATTTGCTATAAATCTGTGCAGCTATTGAAGCTTTGCTGTACACAAGGTGCATATCAGCAAGTTCAGTAAAAGTGTACTTTTGCTCCATGTTCCCCAAGTGTTTAGCTACTTCAAGGTAGCATTGTTGTGTGCTGAAGGCAAATAGAAATTGGTGAGTGACTTACTGTATTGGAGAATACAGCAGTTACCTATGACTTGAGTAAGAAACAACTATGCTATATGGTGGTGTTAGTGTCCTGCTAGGGATATCATGCTACCACATTCTCAGTGTCTCTTATGGGGAGTCATAGTACTTTGTACTATTGCTCGGTTCAAAAACGAGTGGATTTGTTCCACCTGGTTAATGTTAGATTTAAATTGTCCTTATTAACATCTCACACAAACATCACCAATCAAAAACTTCAAGCCGGGCTTAGGTGAGAAGATGCAGCAGTAAGTGATACCTTGTGCATTGCACATGATGATGGTACTTTGTCTGTTTAAAGGATGAGCATAACATTGTTCCTAGAATGGAAGAAAGAAAAAGACAGAGAGAGAGTTCACCCATTCAAGATTTGAACTTCAGTTTGCATGCTTATCGTAGTCCACATCTGATCTGCCTAACCACTCAGCCACAGTGCAACTATCAGAATCTTCCTACACTTATTTAGCTGTTCCCCACAACCTGTTAACCATTGCAGTGGCATGCGGTCATATGTTAGGTCCACATTTTCAGTGATTTTGGTAATGGCACAATTTAGAAATGCTTATTCAGAGGGTTTAAAAGATAGCCTTAACTATGTCCCTAATGAGCTGTACTTCATTTCTAATACAGACTATTCACATAATTTGGTTCTGATTTTTATTATTGATCCCAGTCTCTAATTAATTTGAATACACATAACTTGGTAACTTGGCTTTGTAGACCATTGGTTTCTTTGGAAAGGTAGAATCAAATGACAGAAATTCAATGCCATAGCCGGGATTTGAACCACGGATCTCCCGGTCTCCGTCCGGTTGCTCTAACCACTGAGCTACCATGGCAACATGCCGGCACGCCATTAAATTCTCCAGCTGACTCGCATTTTTTCCAGTAAACCACAAGGAGATCTCAAATTGTATTGAGATGTCATACCCCAATGGCGACTTACATTCTTTGTAAGTACTTAAGTCCCGGGCTTTTAGTTTCAACCACTATTAGGCCAATTAATGGAATTAATTGTTCTTTCATACAAGCCATGTGTTGGACAGGGTTGGAAAGGACATGGACATGTTGCCATGGTAGCTCAGTGGTTAGAGCAACCGGACGGAGACCGGGAGATCCGTGGTTCAAATCCCGGTTATTGCATTGAATTTTTCAGTCATCTGATTCTACCTTTCCAACCCTGTCCAACACACGGCTTGTGTGAAAGAACAATTAATTCCATTGGTTTCTTATCTCAAATTGATTGACTAGTAATCATCGTGTGTGTGTTTTTTTTTTGAGAGAGAGTGAGAGTATTTTATATCACTGGCAACTTACAACCTGAAGGTCATAGAGAAAAGCATAATGTTGCGGTAATTTAACTAAAAATGAACAGATGTTATCATTGCTCCCAGATATATATGTGATGAAAATCTGGCTTGTTATTATGGCAATAATGTACGCTCTTCAAATACTGCACAGTGCTCTATTTACAATTTACTCTGGGCTTTTTTCAATAAACATAATCTCACAAATGAACAACTTGAGTTATCTTTTGTGGTTTGAAATTTAAAGTAGCATTATACAGGAATATATCTGAAACTTCTGCACTCTATTCATATTCTTTCCATACAATGAACTTATTTGAGAGATAAGATTTAGTTCATGCTTTGCCTGTAATGCTATGTTATCCCATGGTGTGGGTCCATAGACACTTTTATTTTTCCAAATGATACAGTAAAATAAAATGTCCATTACTCATTTTGCAGTGTTTTGAATCAGCAGTGTTCAATGGACAGGTAGTCAGAATACAGTCAGAATAACAGCAATTCCAAATTGGTATGTTTAAAAAAATCTAAATTTGTTGCTCTTATAATTCAAAATAAATACCAACAAATTTGATAATGTTTTCTGGTAATAATCTGTATATTTGTTATGTTAAATTAAAGTTTCTCTTAACAGTGATATACATAAAATCATAATTTAGAATGTGTTAATCAATTAAAATAGAAATTCATGCATCAAAAGTACTGTGTAGGAAAGTATTAAATGAAATTTTTAAAATTGTGGTTCTACTGCAAAATTACTGCTTACACTGCACTGTATTTCTCCTTATAAGCAACTACAGGAATTTTCTAAAACTCTTTCTTTATAAAGATGTTTTTACCCAAAACCATGAAACTTTTACAGCCTAATGTCTTGTGTAGCGATGTTTTCAGTAAATGAGGAATTAGAATTTCCGAATAGAAGGTCATTAACCTGTGTGTAAAATATTCTCCGAGAGATTCATTGGATTCATGTAGTTGGTAGTTGCTGATATTTTGGATCTCACTCATAAAGTCCATCATTGTACTGCTAAGCTCTGGGTCAAGCACCTGTCCCGAGGATAGTAGAAAGCAGGGAGTAAAAGATTCCTCGCTCACTTTGCTTGCTTCAAGCAGATTCAGTTTCTCTGCCATTTCAAACACAACATTTCCTTTCTCCCCATGAACCCACTGTGCTCCCATGTCAAGGACTGCATGATCTAAAATAAAAATAAGATAAGAAAGCAGCATAAATAGCAGTTTATGCTTATATGGTAAAGCACAAATATTTTGAAAGCAAAAGAGAGAATTTTATATGCTTAAAGTTGCCTATGTTTCCTAAGCATGTACATAATTTGCAATAAAAATCATTTTAAGTTCAAGTTGACATGAAAGCCAATAAAACTAAGATTAGGGTGAGTAATTATGCAAGAAAATATACAGAATCTGTAACTATGAAGTAAAATAAATAATTAGCATGTGTACAACTGAAAAGCATGTTAAATGGCCTAACAATAATTACTGATTAGGGGTTAAAACACAAAAGAACCTTACATTGTATTACCTTGAATTTGTCTCAGGTACATTTGTTCTCATCAGCAAGCATATGTTCAAGGTGGTTACAAAATAAGCATGTTTTGTGTTTCAACTCGCAATTGAATATTTAATATTAGATTGTTAATACATCACTGACTCAAAGTTCCTGTGTGGCTAAATATAATTGCTTCATTCTTTAGTTAGCCACATGACATTAAAATGAATCCAAATTCTTTTCCTTAATTTTCAATTATAATGCACAAGGGTTCCTTTCCTTCACTCACAATTTCCATCTAATGTAATAGGATCCTATTATGTTTTTTAACAATTCTATTAAACAACTGACTACTTTTCTATATAATGTCTGTTGACATACAAAACAAACTACATTGTATGATGGTAAGACCATACTGTCTGACTCATCCTGCAGGCAGCGGGTCTGACTGAAAAGTTTGAATTCCATCAAGTCATATGAATATTTATGCTTTCATTTCATCAAATATGCATTCACCATTACCGTGAATCTTAGCAGTTAAATGAAACTTAAAAAAGAAAAATGAAAGAATAAGAAAATACAAGCTTTGAGTTCCATTTATATAATGGCTAAAACCTCTCCTGGTCACTAGTTTTGGCTAGTACTTTTGTTGAAAGACTGAGGTGTCTGATATCTTTTAACCTTACATTGCTCCTAGAGGCCTGAGAGACCCTTAGCATTATTTAAATGTTATAATTTTCGAATGAATGCACCTATACAATTTACCTGATTAGGACATCTAGCATTACACCTTGCTCAATTTTTTGCTGCAGCAACAACCTTATTTGTTTGTTTGGCTGCAAGAATGACTAATCAGCAGTTAGGTGTTGATCAGGTCTACCAGATCCCATGCACCTACTCTCGTTATATATTGTTGTCATTTGTTTTTCCTCATTAGTTGTGCAATATTGCTTTCCCACTGTGAGGAACTGTTACTGCTCCATCATGAACATAGTAAAAGTTACAATCTATAAAATCCCAAGGAGTTGGAAGAAGTACATCATCTGCTTTGCAATGATGATGGCTTACCCATGGATGACAACTTTATGAATCAGATGGTTCAGATTTTGAAGATAAACTTGGAATGAGATCTCTAGATTCAGAAAATAATAATAATGATAATAATAATAATAAATTTAATTATAATTTTTACAAGTGTACAATATGGATATCAATAAAGTATGCATTATAATTTGTATTACAATACATGTAAAGAAAATATATTACCATTCCTTATTTATGGAGTGTTTCAATTCTAAATTTTTCTTTCATATTCGGATTGGCAACAAAGTGCATAAGACCAATGAAACATGAGGGTATACAATAAGAATCACAGGCATAAGTTTGCATGTTCCTTTACGATACAATATGTATTTTAACTGCTGTTTTTATGTGGTAAGATAATACTAATAAAACCTATGTATCTTTAACCTAAATAAAGCTAAATATAGAAGAAAAAAAAAGTATATAACTACAAAAATATAGTGCGGGTCTACTAGGCCCTGTGTGATCAATGTGTTCTAACAAAGTGCGTGCCTAATGGAAGGTTAATTATCTGTAGGCTATGGATGTTCCAAATTGAGGTATTTCACAGGAAATCATCAGATTCACAATGCAAATTAATTTTTAAATTTGATAAAATTTGTCCATTATTAAATGACTTAAGACTGGGAAAACTACAAAATAATAGGCTCTGCAGATATTCACTATTAGACAAAGATGTGCAGGCCCCTAACTTTTGCTCTTCATTGTTTGCTTTATGATGAGAAAAAATTTATATTTCCTGAATTTAGATATATGTTTAAATGTTTTATCCAGTTATGAAATATTGCAATGAAGGTTGTGAATATGAGTATTGTTCTCTATTTTTGTTTACTTTTATCTTGTTACATCAGAGAAATAAAATTTAGATATAACATATATTAATTAATTTTGAAGATTGAGAAGCTAGTAACAGTGATGTGTCATAATTTAAAGTAAAGAGAATTGAAGGCTATTATACTATTAGTGATGTAGTGTAATAACCTTCAACTCTCTTTATTTTAAATAACATATATTTTCAAAGTAACCAATTTTGTTGGGAAGTACATATCAATCAGGTTGAAAATTTGTGGCGTTCATTTTTACAATATGAGTGTTACTCCATATGGGTTTCAACCTGCTTTTCGGATTGCCAAAAGCACAGGAATTTCAGTAAATATATTGCATATTTTCTCTTTACTAGTAAAAGAGCATATTGCTAGACTTTTTCAGCATTCAGTAACCCTGGAAGACATTTTGTGCACTTCTTGATGCTGATTCAATTAGAACACCTGGGTAACTTTTCAATTTCAGGGAAGAGAACACTCCTGGAATTTGGTAGTAATTCATAACACAAAATTAAATAATTGATGCATCCCAAATTATTTAAACTGAATAAGGGTGTAGAGATTATTTTGGATCGCATGATGTTTTTTATGTATTTACAAAAGTTAACTCTACACACATCTACAAAAGTTAAGCCACTACAGGTTTATTTCCATATACAGAATTAAAAAATAATGAAGTTAATAAAATTTGACCTAAAATTGACTATTTATACAGTATAAATAAATACTTGTAAACAGTGAAACTCAAATGTATAATAGCGGAAAAGTAATTTTTTATGCAGTGTAACAGATTACACTGTAATCTTGTAACAGATTACAAGCACCTTCATAAATCTTGGAAAAGCACATTTCAACATCAACTTCTTCAAAATGGTTGATTGACTGCTAATGCTCAGTATATCGGATTTCTTCCATTTGCATTTTTGCTTCCCAGTAGCATGATGAAAGATCTGCAGCTGTTAAATTTTGACACTTCTGGAGATGAGTCATATCCATTGTGGAATCCTCCTCTCTACAAAGTACACAATTTGTAGTAGAAGGACATTTAAGTTATCTAGATGGGCAACCAAACAAACATGTCCTGTATGTAATCGGAAGAGAGCAATGACTTTTAATCGTGGATATTCTGGAATTATTGTTGTTTTATTCAACAAGGTTTTCTTTATTTTTACTCTCTGGAATTAAACTGTCATATATTTTTACTTTTTCAAACTAAGAATAAACAATTGCCAAAATGTCAGTTTTGTCTTTCTCCTTGTTAAAGTAGTTTACCTTTTATTTTGAAAATATGCACTTATTTAAGTATCTATTGTAAAAATAAGACTTTGTATTTGCACTTTATCTTCTATTAAATGCAAGACTGGCATGTAGATTAAGTTTCTAGTAAGTTTCATTCCTCGTATGTCTATATATTTTTAGTTTGTGATGTGCAGTTTCTACTTAGCAGAATCTATCTGCATCCTTATTATGAGGATAGTATTTCTGGAACTGGTTAGCAAAAATTAGAAATAATTTCTGTAGAAATTCATATGCCTTCATGTTTTGTTGTGTCATTGAGCCCTGAGACTTGCTCCAAAAGGAAAGGGGGGGGGGGGGGAAACCAATTCCTTCATAACCTAACATGAAACTCTTTCATCCTTAAAATAAAATTGTTTCCCAGTCACTGTTTAATGCTATTCCTATAACAACTATGGGATGATTGATATGTGAAAACTCATCTCATCTCAATATAATTACAAAAACTAACAGTATAGGTTTCGCTTGTCACATTTCTTTTAGATAGAGATAGGAATATTCACTATCTCTGTCTGTGACAAACCTGATAAAAAGTCACTTCCTTCCATACAATATGTGCATCTGTTGTGAAATGCTATAGTTATTTATAGGTATCATCACTGCCACAAAATGCATGCATTGCACAACTAACAATAAAAGTATAATACTAAACAGTAGATGGCAGTGATAGCTACTTCTAAAAAGGTAGTAGAAAAATGTCAACTTAAATCAGACATATTATAGCTGTAGACTAGTTTCTAAGCATGCACAACATTGATTAGTTGGAACATAAGAGAGTTTATACTTCAAGTTTAAATAATTAATATGAAATAAAACCAACCAAACGGAAGAGAATAAACCCTTCCTCCAAGTCTGTTCTCAGCTTCCAAAATTGTTATATTTGTCACACCATTTTCCATCAATCGTGAAGCAGCTGCAATTCCTGATGCACCTGCACCAATAATCAACACCTCATAACTCTCTGTCCTGTAAAACAGGTTCAGATTCAGACTTATTCACCAACTGTTATGATTTTACAAGGTTTCATCATGTGAAATAAAATATACAAAAAGTTATAATTTACCATAAGTATGAGGAGAGGTACTAATCTGTATATGTATAAATTAGAAGCTTTTAATACGTTAACCATTATTTGCTTTTACTATTTTATATCCTTCTGCTGTTTAGAAGGCATTATTAAAAAGAATAAGATTTAATTTGTTTTATTTTTGTTACTTCTTCATCTGTTTTTTTAATCCCTTGAGGTAAAGAATTGTTTAAATTTTTTGCATTTCTTTCAAAATCTACATTTATTTTCTAATGAGCCTCTTAATTATTTATTAAATAGCTTTTCTTTGTTTGAGTGTTATCTTGACAAACATCTGTACTACATAGTATGACTGCAAAGCAAAGTAAGCAGTTGTATAATTTAGTTACATTTAAAGTTTAATTGTTTGTTAGAATATGACAGGGTGAAGAGATGGGGGGAGGTTATATGGGAAATAAAATGGGACAAACTACAGAAAGAAATGTTATCACTTAAAATGTTAAGTGGTATGGGAAAAAACCTGAATAAAATGATGAGAGAATATTTGGGAAACGTAAGGGAGATATGGATTAGAGCAGTTAAGAAAGATGACAGAATTGAGATATAAATTGATAAAATAGTTAAATAGTGGAATGTAAATGAGGGGCTTCATTATACAGATAAACTTAAGGTTCTATATAAGGAAGCCTCATATAGATGGTTGTTACACTTATAGATTGTAAATTTAGATTTAGTACTTTAGTTGTAATTATGAAAATGTTTCTGTTGTTTTGCTTGTATATGTATTTTAAGCCAGAAGTAATTGTACAATGGCTAGAAATGGAAAGTTTTAGCATTTTGTGTTTGAATATTGGCATTATAAAATTCAGACTCTCAGTTCTGAATTAGTTATTTGAAATATTACGAAGCACATTATTAGACATTCCTAAACCTCAAAAACGTTTGGTATAGAAATATTGAATTTATATTATACTTAATTAAATTATTCAATATTAAAATATGTTGTTTAATTAAACTGAAAGATGAGGCAGATAATGGTCAGAATGAATTGCTCTTAAAGCACTCAAACAAACAGCTTAATGAATGAATGGTCAATTAATGCATTATAAATTTAAGACTGTGCATGACCTATTATCTGACAGTGACCTGTACCCATATTCTCTGCTTAGTAATGGTGGTAGTGGTAATAGTAACATTTATAGCAGGTTGAAGTGACCATTTTACAGCATTTTATAAAAATATGAATGAATATTTATTTGTACAAAGCATCAATGCAAAAGAATACAAGAACACAGAAGAATATGGCTAAGCATTCAGCCCAGGCTGTTAACTTGCCATGTTCATGTCAAAACTTTCCTTATTATCTAAAAAATACTGTTTTAACACCCCTTAAGTGTATGTTTGATTTACTTCTCTTTTTATTGACCAATTCCATTACTTTTTCACTTTAGTTAGGTACTCTACCTTCTTGCTATCTTTACTAAAATTAGTGCTACCTTTCTGTCTAATTTAAGCCATTTTCCATTGATACATTCCTTTTCTTCAAATTTCTGTCCCTTTACATTAAAAACTTATGCGCTCCATATCTTCTTTTCCTCAACATAATGGGCACTGATTTTGTGGGAAACATTTTCCCATCCCTTTTAGCCTCCATACACCGGCTCGTACCCATGCAATACTCTCTTTTTGTTCTTTATTTAATTTATCAATATATGATTCTCTTTCCCATGTACTTTTTATTGTTATATATGACTCTAACAATATTTTTCAGCTATGTCACATCTTTATGTTTCTATACCTTCAAATCTCCTCCTTGCTTCTCTCCAAAAACTATTTACATTGTTTTCTCTCCTTCTTGAAATTTCCCCCAGTCCATTATTCTCCAAGTTAGTTTGCATACTGTAGCTCCAGTAATTTTCTCTTAAACTCTTTTCTTGATACTCTAAGCATTGTCTTAACAGTTTCCTTTCATCTAGATCTAATATTCTAAACCAATACTTAAGAGCTCGTTTCAATTTGAGCAAATTCCTTAGCTGTTGCAGTTGGCAGGCCTTAAACTTTCCTACAAAACATCCGGTGCACAGCATCCACAATTTCCCATCCACCATCTAGTCCCCATAACTCAATGCCATATAACATTTTTGCTTGAACTACCATACTATATATTTTCTCTAACCAGTTGACATTTATGCCTGGTATTTTATATTTACACCCTCTGATAGTTGCCAATGTTTCTTTCACTTTTACCAATATCAACTTCTGTTTCTCCCATTTTCCACCCCCATGAATTTTTACCCCTAAATATATCTCTAGCCTGTGGCATGTGGTGATATTTTTCAGGGAGGACTTGTAATAATGGAACTTTTTTTTTATTATTTATAAGCCACCTTTGACTGCAATGGTCTTACCAGCAGCCTTTACTTTGGAACATATTATTGCTTATATGCAATGGTGTTAACTCGTATTCACTTGTCATTGGATTTCTGATAAACTATGGTTTTTATTCATTAGATCACACACACATTCACACCTCCAGATTCTGGGGGAGGATAGGGAATAATCCTGGCTAGAGAAAAATTCCCACCCCAGGCTGGGAATTGAACCTAGGACCCCTTGCACAGCAGTTAGGTGCTCTACCGACTGGGTTATGGGGGCCAGTATTTTTCTACATTTTATTTGCCTTGAAAATATCTTAGAAATGTGGTATTTTAATCAAAATCATTAAGAGTTGATTCAGAGAAAATAAAAATAATGGAAAATGTTCCATGCAAAAGGTAACTTGAGGATGTGGGAATTTTTTTTGAAAATCTTTGTGTCGCACCCTTGGAAGATGCTGAACTTAGAATACCAAGCTTGATATTTAACAGATTTTTAGTTTTTGAGTTAGGTATGCTGTTCAAACACACACGTTTTTTCTCAAGATGTTTATTATTATTATTATTATTATTATTATTATTAATTTAGGAGGTTTAAAATTTGTATTTCTGGTGAAGAATTTTTGGGTGGAAAACAATAATTTTCGTAGTTTCGACTAGATACTTTCTATGCTTATTTTATAAGACTGTGCAATACCTACAAAATCTTCAGCAATTTTTAGACGCTTCATTACCCTATCTGGAGTAGTTTTCTTGCTTTCGATTTTTACGTAAACTGGTCGTGCTGATTCCCGGCATATACACAGTAGGTACATATATCTTTGATATTTTGCTCTACCAACTTAAGGACGTTAGCAAATTACGGGACAGATTTCGGGGGGATGGCTGATGAAATACCCGATTAAATGGATTGCAAATATGTATGTTTCATGGTAAATGTAGATAGATGAAATCTTTCATACCAAGAGTTTTCTGATCAAATACAATAAAACAGCGACAAGGGCATAGGGCTAAACTAATTTGGAATTATATATATATATATAATTAATTAATTAATTATTAAATATATATATATATATATATATATATATATTGCAAAGTACTTCCTATTAAACTTTGTTCTCTCTGTCTTTTGGAATAAAATCGCCATGATGTGACGTTCCGTTTTGAAGAAACGTCAAAAAAACTGCCCTCTGTAGATCCTATTTGAAAGCAGCATTTACTTTATTTAGCCGTTTTATCGTTCTCCTCGCAGCGTTTTAGGCTATCTTTCAAAACCATTATCAATATCACTGCATGCTTAATTTTAGATACCCAACATTTTAAAACTCCCAATTTGCTAATTGTGTAGGAGTAGAATTTATAAGCGACAATGTATGAGTTGGAAAGGTAGAATCAGACGACTGAAAACCTTTCCAACCCTGTCCAACACATGGCTTGTATGGAAGAACAATTAATACCGACAATGAATAAGTTCACGATTAGAGACATTTCCTATTAATAGCCATCCAGTATAGTTTGTGAGCAAGGGCTGCGAAATGTTTCTGTGACAATATGCATATTGTGTGATAGATACGCACCTTATTGACTGTGCGTGGCAATTGTCGATGTTCACAATAACTATTGCCAAAGCTACACTTAAAAGTGTTCTGACATTAACGGAATTCTGGAATTTCAGGCTGACCATTTCCATGCGCTCTTGTGTAATCAGTTTCCTGTTTCTGCATATAATCGGCACCAGGCCAGTCGGCTTACTCAGATGCTAACTAAAATGTTTTGCAAACAGCTGTTTTTCAATAACGGAATTACGTAAAGAGCTGAACTTATAAACTTATATAATCAACATGGGTGAACGGTTAAGATGACCTTGTTATAGAGGTTGAAAAACGTGATTTTTACACTAAATCCGATAGCATACGCGACTTCTGTTATCGTGTGAATAAAACAAAGTTCGCAGTTTTTTGTTGTCTTGATCAGAAAGCGTAGGTACCCTTCACTAATTTTACATTTCTTTATGATCACAAAGAAATTCTTTCGCCTATCAGCTACTTACTGAGTCCATGAAATCGAATAAAAAAATACATTCACATGACTCTCTCTACCCTTAATTATTGACGGGCAGATATAAATAATTAAATAAACAAATAACAGTAAGATAGAGAAATAATTGCAACAAATAATTTCTGTATATTAAACCAATATATAATGTAATAAGATTGGGGTGAAATGTTCGTCCGGAAAGAAGATAATTAGGAAGTCGGACTAGCGAAAGTCATTAGTATCACCGGAGTAGTGAACGCATTAGCTTAAAGATTCTGGGAATTCAGTTAGACTATAAGCCCAGTACGTTTGCAGAGTCACGTAGGCAGAATTCTGGAAAAGAGAAAGGTACTTTCTGAGAATTTGGGAGGCCCCTTGACAACAAAGTAACAAAAATACACCTACGATTTAAGTATTGGCCCGGAAAGATGTAACGTTGATGGGGAGTAATGAAGTAGGCGGAGCTAAAAGTAATAAAGGTGTGCAATTTTAGATCAGAAAGTTACCTCTCTGACTCTCGTGCCGGCACTGTACAATTAGATAGAGTACAATGTTTTCGTCGTGACAGGCTTATTTGTATGCGCAGTAGTGACAAGTCCATTTATCTTCTGGGAGGAGTGTTGGTTCAGTTGTAACAGAGCAGCAGGTGTGTACACAACGTGACATATGGTGTTTCACCACGGTTCCGAGTGAGTGTTCCACGCAAGGGGAATAATGCCAACCTTTTCCCACACCCTAGACTACTTTCTCCTCCTCTGCGTTTCTGCCCTTTCACGACGAAAAAATATAATTCTTCGTGCACGCAGTTGTGCATACCTTCACTACTCTGGTACCGTCACCGGTGCGTACTGCTCGTGTGATATTCTAAACGCCTAGTAACGCGCTTGTGTAAGATTTCGCGGGTATTTCAAGAGGTCTCGCAGATAAGCATTTTAGCGACTCACGGCAAGTTACGCCTCTAGTTTCTTTTATTGCAAAAACAGTTATTTCAAACCGTAACTTTGATACTACAAGTTAGCAGGTATAATAATTCAGTTATTACAATTTAGAGCGCTATGATTCATAATTAGTTTCATTCTTTATTGTCAAACGGTCGTTTTAGTAGCTCAAGTATTAGATGACATTCAATTTCTCAGTCAATTTAAACTGATGTTTAAACCTAGGGGAGGAAATCAGCAGTTTAGAGGTAGACATAACTCAAGTAATGAATACTGGAGACTTGAAAATAAATATGAATTTCGACCTAGTCGCCTAGACAAGAGGATCGAAATAGAAACAGGAGAACTTCACCAACACAAAAGATAGAGCAGAAGCAATAGAAATAACAAGGCAAATTGTAGGAAATAGCCTAAATCAGACAGATCAAAACAGAATTGCAAATAGTAGTTTAGCAGGAACGGGTGCAGTCAGGTGTTTCTAACTTTAGATAAATAAAATTACGGGTGCAATTTTGTTTATACATGATCATATAGACGACAAGGTTTTGAAAATTGTAACTAGATAATAAGTACAAAATTGTAAAAAACTTAGTATTAAGTAGAAAACAGCAAAAGTGAATTGCAGTGACCTTAAAAAAATTAGAATCAGTGCTTCAGCCAAAATGGAAACCAAACACAAAGAAAACACACTCTTGGAAATTTATATAAATTCATAAGAGAAATTAACAACGTAAAGAAAAATAGCATAGTAAAATTGTATAGAGTATTGTATTTGTGTATATGAGGGTTATTATAACTGCTGATGAAATATTTGTATGCAAGCATAAGTGGTACAGAAAAAGAAATTTGTAAAATATTGTGTGAAAATTTATAGATGATCAGATATATTTATAGTTAAAATTTTATTCAGGCAAACATGTACATTTTTTCTATTATTGAGAATAATAAAAGGGTTTGATTTCTCATATTTACCAACTGATTTTATTACTTTACCAACTATAAAGGCATTTTCTCATGTAGATATGAATTGCATTTAGGATTTTTTATCCTGAGCTGCAAGAACAGAAATTTTTTATACATATACCACACATCTCACAATGAAAATTAATGTGATTTTTCCAACTGCCACTGCTTCAACATCAATGGTACCCTAGGCAATAGCTTCAACTGTATCTTCATTAGCTGAAAGCAACTGTGTGCTTATTAGAAACGGGTTAAAAATAACAATAAATAAATAATTTATTATATAATATACATTATTATATATATTATTAGGGACCCCGACTTTTCGCGAGTAGTTAATTCGCGAAATTGGCCGAAAATTAACAATAAGGAAAACCTTTAATCAATTATTTTTAAATTCCACATATATATCCATTCTGAGTCGCGAAATAACGCGACATTAGTTCTATATCGCGAAAACGCGAAATAACACCATTATGAAAAAAAATGTGCAAAATAACCCGAATTTTTTTCTCTCTCTCTCTCTCTCTCTCTCTCTCTCCTTTTTTTGGCGTTTGTCTCTCCTTTTCACATAAACAATCAGATATTTGGCTTAATCATTTACGGATACGTGTATTGTCATTTGCTACGGCCATGCTGCACGGTGTTGTGTGCTGCACGGCACAGACCACCAAACTGCACTGTGATTTAACCAGAGCTTCACCTATCGCATGCACAACAAAAGGAATGCCATGTTTATCGGAACTCGGCAACACCGCATCAGTGACGGATTTCTCATTTCACTCAAATTATTCTTTGGATTTAAACGACAATACTACCTGCAATTCTTCTCTAATGCCGTATTTTAACGATTCGTGCTTGCATCGCCCCATTTCATGCCGGCTGGAAAAGACTGTCGCAAAAGTATCGTTAAATAATGCATGAATTTCTAAGTCTGGTTCAAGTCAATTCTGACAGTAGACAGCCTCTTCTACCAATCACTGTCTCCATTTCCTGTACCCCTCGCACGAAAATTGTGCTGTCTCGCGACGTTGCCATAATGTGAACGCATGTCTAGGTATAGTTTTATGTCCGCTATACTGAAAGATTCGTTTGGAGTCAAGTTATATTGTTTAAATTATGTTACAATTTAGCGCAAGGAGTCTGTTTAGCTTCTGCTCTGAAAAAGAAAAGGAATTATGCCGATGGAGCCACGTTTCAAATTAAGCTAGCGCATGCACAATTCAGCTGACGGTGGAGTTGGCAACGTGCCGTTCGCGCGCCGTACAGACAGCATGTGCAAGACGTTGCCAGGTCAGTTTAGTTTTGCGGCACGCGGAAATTCAAACCGATTCCACAGTAGTATTTCAATGCGGTCTCAAAATATAATAAACTGCCAGGCATCTTTCCTTCTTGAACACTGCAAAGACACCATTTGCCTTACTGAAGTGTTTGAGGGATCTAAATATCCATTTGTTCATAAACTATATAGCAGACTTAAAGGTATATCAAATGGGTTCACAATAGTAACTGAGGGCTCGTTTGGAGAGAAAACTTCAAGTCTTCTTCAGAGATTCCAACCCTCAAGAAGTCTTATGTTATCAGTCAGTTCAAGCAATTGGGCATAAAGTCAGTTACCAAGCTGAATTCCTTAATGTCAGCTGATCCAGCTGATGATGATATTCATTCTGCAGGTAAATTGTTTGATGTACGAAAAATAGTATCAAATGAGGCATCTACTGATATAACTATACAAAAAGCAAGAAGAATGTTACCTTTTCTGCGAGACCTGCCAGAGAAGACATTCGAGGAGGGATATGCTGCTCTGCAGAACATAGTGTGTGAGAAATTAGATGATGCTGCCGAAGTGAACATACTGGATTTACTTTCTGGACTTCAATGTGATCACTTGTGTTTCAGTGAGAAGTGTATGAAACTATTGTGGGTACCCATGTGCAATGTGGACAGTGAAAGACTTTTCTCTGCATATGGGAACATCATGACAAACTTAAGAACAAATCTTAAGCCAGAGAACACCGAACTTATGGTGGCTTTGTCTCTAACAAAGTAAATCAGTCGAAATGTATACTATGTAAATATTTTCATGCTCCCCTTTTTTAAGTTACATGTAAGGTGCCCTTTGTTCCACAGTAAAATAGTTTAAACTGTGTTTTGGTTTTTTCCCTTTTTTCTGCACGAGATAACACCGTTAAGCAGTTTTATTTACCGCCCAAAACACCGCTCACTATAATATTTTTACACCGATATTACATTATTTTATTTACCGACAATCTGGGGTCCCTACATATTATATTTGTATGCTATTTTTAGACTCCATTAATTTGTTAATGTAATTTGTTGTTTGAGAATGTGCATTTTTAAATGTATTGTGTAATATTTGATAAGCATATTCATAGTTGGTAGCTTTTGAATAAAACATCACTCTTTATTCATATTAGAAAATTTAAAAGAACAGTAGGGAGTAGTTCATAAATTGTTAGTGCCAGAAAAGTTTTTATGAGACATTATTGGTATATTTTCAAGAGATCTACATTTTTTCTTATAAAGTTTATCTTTAGCTCTAGTGCTTTCCAAATTAAATGAAATTCAATAATAAAGAGGATTTCATATGCTATTTGCAGAAAAATCAAAATACAATTTTACTTTTCAAACTTATGATTTAAATATCATGAGCCATTTTGAAGAAAATAAAGCAAACAGAACATTTTATACAAAGAATTTGTGGTTTAGGGGAAGTTTGTTTAAAGTCTTCACCTTACATTCTGAAATGGACAGTGGTATTCATCCGATGTTTTGTTTTTGAGTTATGCTGAGAACATATGTGGGCATGTGCATGCATGCGCACATACAGACACCAAAGTAAATATTAATAAATAAATTGCGGACTTTAATTTATCAGCACTAGAGTTTTCCAGAAAGAGGGAAAAATCCATAAACTAATATTCCAATCTAAGATTATTGACAATAAATATTCTTCATGTGTGCCTGTGCATGGGTTTTTTCCCCTCCAACAAAAACAGTGTTTATATATGGTAATCTTTTGTTATTATTCTGCATAAAAATATAGATTTGATTTAATGTAGTTCACTGTATCATTATCTATGAAGAATATACAACTGTTTATCTCTAAATACATTATACACATATATCAAGCAGTGCTAGGTTAGTACCTACCTATTATTGCCAAGCAAGCCATATACACCAAGTCTTACATTAGCTGGCAAATAACATAATATTAGCATGAATTACATATTTTCAAAAGTCTGATAGATGATAGAAAGATGAAGGTGGTACGTTAGGCCAAGGAAATTGAAAATTTGATACCATTAATGTTTAGACAGGGTGAATCACCTAAAACTTGCACGGCAAATATTTTGGAAATGGAAAGTGCTATTGATGTGCAATTTTCACAGCATTGATTGGTAGTTGGGAGGCTCGTAAATTTAGCCTATAAACAGATTTTAATAATATTAAGAAAGTGTAATTTTTGAGCAAATATACAATTTTTTAAATGGAACAATGCTTAGTTACACCAACAGAATAAAGGTAGGGTAAATTAGAATATCAATGGTCTTTGTTACAGGATTCTAGTGCAAGTGGTTTATGAGAAATCTTTATTTTTAAACTTTTATGCACCGAGACTTGTACAACAAGTGCAGCACAAACTAAAGAAAAACAAAAGGGAATTACAATACTTCTGTGGATTCTTACAAGTAAAGAAGAGAACATAGTCCTTCAAAGGTTGTGTTCAAAATGACCACTGGCAGCTTCAATACACACTTCCAGTCTTCTGTGGAAAGACTGCTGCACATGTTCTAGCATTTCAGCAGAAATTTCAGAGCAGGCAGCAGTCGTTTCATATTGTCTGGTGTAAGTTGGTACATCCTTGTAGACAGTGTCTTTCAGCCTTCCCCACAGAAAAAAGTCTAAAGGGGTCAGATCCGGTGAATGGGCCGGCCAAGATACAGGTCCCCTTCGTCCAATCCAATGATTTGGAAACAATCCGTTAAGACAAGCTGTAGTACTTCGTGCACTAATGTGCTGGACAGCCATCATGTTGGTACCACAGGTTCCTCCTAGTCTGCAAAGGAATGTCTTCTAGCATCTGTAGCATATGGTCTGTCAGGAGGCTACGATATTTGTGCGAGTTCATTGTTCCTTCTAGGAACAAAGGGCCTATGAGCTGATGGTTCACTATCCCACACCACATGTTTAAACTCCAAGGATGCCGACGTTCCACCTGACAAAGCCAATGGGGATTGTCAACAGACCGATAGTGCATGTTTCTGCGGTTACCTGGCTATGATTAGTAAACGTTGCCTCATCACTAAACAAGATGCATGATGAATCTGGAGTATCATGTCTTAATGCCCATATACAAGAGTTAACACGATTCTCAAAATCATTTCCATGCAGCTCTTGATGGAGAGAGATGTGATAGGGATGAAACCTATGTTGATGGAGAATGCACAGTACACTTGCCTGACTTACGCCACTTCCACGTGCGATTGTGCGGAACTAATTAGCAGATCTACTGCAACGGCAGCCAAAACATTCATTTCTGCCATTTCTCCAGTCACTTGTTTGTTTCTGTCACATTTTCTAGGTGTTATAGTACCACTTTTACGTAATTGGTTGAAGAGGTTGATAGATAATTGCCGAGATGCTTGACGTCTATTGGGATACGTTTCCGCATACACCATACAGGAACGAACTGCATTCTTCCTACACTCTCCATACACCATGAGCATGTCGACTTTTTCTGCATTAGTAAACCCCATCTTCCACTCATGACTTACTGCTTGAACTGTCACAAACTAACTGACTAGAAAGTTGCAATGCAAACAATGAACAGAAAACACAATGCAAACAAACATAACATCATCATACCTAGCAACTAAGCAGGTTGAATGGAACAAACAATTGCCAGGGTGGAAACTTTTCAAAATACAATTTCTCATAAACCACTTGCACTAGAATCCTGCAACAAAGACCATTGACATTCTAATTTACCCTACCTTTATTCTGTTGATGTAACTAGGCATTGTTCCATTTAAAAAAATTGTATGTTTGCTCAAAAAATACACTTTCTCAGTATTATTAAAATCTGTTTATAGGCTAAATTTACGAGCTCCCAACTACCAATCAATGCTGTGAAAACTGCACATCAATAGCACTTTCCATTTCAAAAATATTTGCAGTACAAGTTTTAGGTGATTCACCCTGTATACATGTAATATTCTGTGCTATTGTCAGAAATGTGTTACTGGTTATAAACAATAGATTGTAATTATGCTTTGAGCTTTATTTCATAATGTGGAACTATATTTTATTATAGTATGAGAAAAATTCCAATTAAAAATATCAGTCAAATATAGTAGATATAACCTAATAAATACATTACAGAGAATGATAAATTGTGACCTTTTGCATTAACAAAAATGAGAAACTTAAAGTGGAAATAAGATTAAATAAGACATAATACATAGACAAATTTAAATAAATTTTCAATAAAAGGAAATATTTTATTTATGGACAAAGCATTGGGAAGGGGATTATAAAGTAGATATTCGAACAAGTACAGAATAATGCATAACTGAAATATAAATAGTACAACATCTGTTATGGTATATGATGTATCCCTTAACCAGTAACTACACTCTGTAAATGCTGTGGGTTAATGGGAGGTAAAATACTTAATCCAGTTTTTTTTAATTAGAAGCAGCTGAAAAATTGAATGTCATTGCTGGTATATGAACACAAATTTCCCACATTCCATGCAGTTGCAGATCCGTATTCAATTCAATTTTTCAGCTGACTCTAATTAAAAACACCAAAAAATAAATACCATATAAAAATACTTAATGCAGTCTTCAGCAGGGCAGTATACTTTTATTATTTTGAGTATCTGATCATCATTAATATCAGCAGCATCATTATGTCAGTCAATATCAATGTTATAAACAGCATTATCATTGTCATAATTATAAATAATCATAATCACATTGTTGTTGTTAAATTTGTGTTCCATTCTAGAATACTTAGTGAGCATTCTTTAAGAGATAAAATGCTATATTTCAATCTACATATTATATACATAGTTTACAAGGAATAAGATTATTTATACATTAACTAGCAGCTGCTACTACTAAAGAGTAACAAATTAAAAACTTCATTTACTACAAAGAAGATATTTCCATCTCATTAAGATTGTCTGGTGCTTTCCTTCCTGTAAAATTGGCTGCTTTTCCTTCTCCATATATATCATGATCTATTCTGAAGCAAAAACCTGAAGTTTGAACAAAAGAGAGTTACTTTCAGGATTCTTTAAATAGTACCTACTAATATAATATGTATTAAAATCACTAATGAACAAGCAGACATCCATTAGTTGAGTGAGTTGTAAGATACATATGTTGGCTACAATAGATATAACAGCTCCAGTCTGTTTGAGAAATAGAAAATGTTGCTTTGATTTTTCTTTAAAGATAGTTTAATGGTCACATAAAGAGACACTGAATGAATTAATAACTATTATGAGTGCTCAAATGATTCTGGAATCCAAAGAACTGAGAGTTGTCAGATGTTTTTCTTTTCAGAACATGGGAGAACCTTGGAAAAAAGCTCAGACAACTCATTCCAACTGAAATTCAAATTCAGTTGCTTTGGATTACTAAGGAGATAGCACTATGGATGTGGACAAACTATGATTAGATAACTTTTATTACTGGCAGTACCCCTGTTTGCCTTGTCGTTAATTGGATGCACCTGTATGGTCATTGTTGAGAAGTGAGATCAGCATGCTCATAAACTAAAACTGCTTTATAGGCAACCAAACTGTGTTCCTTATGCCAGCACCTTAAGGGGACTGGGAAGTGTAAAATGATCAAAGTTAACATTTTCTATTTTTCATATCACAAGCCTAAAGAACTTAGATCTTTGCAAAAGCTTTTTAACTGGATTAAATTTTAAAATTTGGTTTGCCACACTCCTTTTGTGGGAATTCTTAGTATTTATTTTGTGTCTTAAGAAATTCTGGTGGTATATACAAGTACCTTCTCTGGTTTCAAAGTTATACGCACTCATTAGTAGACCTCAGATTTTCAGACCTTTAAAAAACAATTTTTTGGCACCTAAAATATACTTGAAAAAAATCAAAATATACACAAAATGAATAGTTTTAGGTACATAAAAATAGTTTCCAAACTAAACATTTGATTTTATGGATCTAAAATGTATTTCTATTTTCTAAAATCACTATAAGTTTAAAATTATAATTAATTAGTATACACTGAAGAAAATGCAATAACAAAAACAGTAAATTATTATAGCTATAAATATTTTTATTGTGCCTTAAATTACGAATTTATGGTTATAATATAATATGAGCTTATAAAGTTGAAAAATGACACTCAAAATTTAATGAATTGTTCACTCAGTGCAAATGCAACATGTACTATTGATGTGTCATTGGAGTTTAAACACTCTACAGCTGACATGGAATCAATTCTCAACAATATATATTATATTTGCAAAATACAATATTGTTACGAAGAGCAATTTAAAATAACTTTAAAATGCAGTTCAAAAAGCGACAGTGAAAACCCGAAGAAAAGCTTGTGAATATGCAAATGAAGTTCAACAGTTTATTGGGAGATGGATACTTTCAGAGTTGGGATTAGTTTGTTGGAAATTCAGTGGCAACAATGAACATTAACCTAAAATATTTTATAATGAAGAGAACAAATTATGCAAATCAGGAAACTACAAGAAATCTGCCACTCTGCCAGAAATCTTCTTGCTCATTGGAAGGGATTTCTATAATACGTCAATCACTGACTTATACCAAATAATGACAAAGGCAGATAGTGATAGCATGTATTCTATTTCTCTTTTTGCAAATGAGAGCCTGACAAGTGAACAATATAAAGTACACAGATTTTACCTGCTAAAAGTGCTTTAAGTACTAAAATAAACCAGTCTTTTTCCAGGAATTTCTCATTTCTACAGCCAACAGAACTTTGAACTACAGGACTTTGAACTGAACCAAACCAAACCCGGACTTTATGTTTCATTGCTGCATGAAGAAAAAAATGTCATGGCAAAAATAAAAAACTATGCAGAGAGCCTCTAAAATCTTAAAATAGGCTTCCATCCTCAAAATAGGCACTTTTGTGATAATATATTTATATATTTTATAAAACATTAATATTTTAACTAGCTTTAATATATTTATACACATAAAAATAGGCATTTAGCCTAAAATCCAAGATCTACTCATTAATCAGTTAATTTAGTATGCAGCTAATGAGAATCTTGAAATTATAATAGCAGATTATACTTTTTAAGCTAAAGTTAAATTGAGATTATTTCAAAACTACAACTTTCTAAAATATATGCCTTTTTTTCAGAAGCTATAAACCTAAAACTTCCCATGCTTATATAATATTTAAAATGCACTGAACTAGAATAATATTTGGGTACCTAATGTTAGATTTTTGAATATTAACATTTTCTTAAAATTTTAAGCAGAAGTTTGTATTTCATTCCATTAGAGAGAAAAGAATACATAAAACCTGAAGTATTACTAGCAGCTAAAGTTGTTTAGTTCACTGACATCAAATAGAATGTCTCAAGGCATAGTGAAAATTCCAGCCCTCTTCTTACAGTAATTTCTAAGAAGAAGGGACCCAAATAGGTCAATATTTTTTGTAACTCTTCTCCCAATACCTTTTAGAGGTTGATATTTTTACCAGTCTATGTACCAAACGTATGAACACAAAATTTCACAAAGATAACATTATGTGTATTGACATTACAGTAATTTAATTTTATTTCCACTAATCTATTAAGTATGCCCAGATAAATGCATGTTCCCTTGTTTCAGTTCATGTTCAATTAAGCCACACATTTCCCACTCCACTTAATCCAACAATGAATTATTATTATTATTATTATTATTATTATTATTATTATTATTATTATTATTATTATTATTATTATTATTATTAAATGATGTTTAATAATATAATGTTATCACAGATTATATTTGTGACATTTTGCAATAACTGACAATAAAAGGCACCTTATGTAGGATCCATAGCTGCATTTTTCATCTGTTCATACAAGAGCATCACTTCCCATTATCCTATACATGAAACATTTAGATATTTAGAATAAAGTTTAGTAAAGATAGGGAACTTAAATACACAAAAGGATTTGTAATTCAGCTTCCAAAGATGTTTCCCACTTTAAAGGCCTACAAAAAGAAGAATTTTAATATAATTATAAGAAATTAATTTTAATTAACAAATAAATATAATGCAGTTGAGCTAAATATACCTTTAAATCTTACAGTAGCACAGGTAGAAGCCTTATATAAAAATCTGATGTTACATTCAGGTGCTGACTTCCTTACTCATTATCATTTATTTTTATATAGCTTCAGCAAACTATTCTTACAAAAGCTTGTTTTTCTATCTACTTCATATTAATCAAGATAAATATTCACAGAAAAATTTCATAACACATTTTGTTTTAAGTACAATGACAAAACACATTTTACTAGAATATGAAGTCACAGAACAAATAAGATACCAGGTTCTTAGAGCTACCGCAAAACTAGAAACAGGTCCTAATCTAGTGAGACAAATACTGAAAATTACCTACCAAGAATGTAGATATTGATCCCTAGATTAGAAACCAGGAAGTGCACAAAAAGTCTTTCTAGGCTAAGTTACTTAAAGGCAAACCTGCTTCCAAATTACTGTTGCTGCTAGTTCTAAGTAAAAGTGCATACAGGAAACTGAAGTTATAGTCACATGTTTAAAACTGGGTTGCTATATGTTGACCTTGAAATTCCATACTTTTTCCATGACTATTCAGAAACAATGATTGGGAATGGTGACAACACTTGAAATAATAACAAAAGTATTGAAAAATTGAAACCAATAACAACAGATATTTTGGAAATTGCTGGTGCTACATACGAGTAATAATTTATTTGAAATAAACTCTGTATTTTAAAGAGATCTGCATCTTTAAGTTTTTGTCCATTTTTTTTTATTTATTTATGGACACTCTTTAACTGCTGTGGCCCTTAGCGTTCCATTCTATATTGAGCATGAAAGACCAGTAATTTTGACCAGAGGCCTCTTTATCAGGCTTGAGGTTCTTTTACGTGCTATAAATCTACGACACGTGACCACCAGCTTTACTTCTCTTCAAAGGAAGCCATGCTAAGGATTTTATGCCCAAAAAACTCCATCACCCTCCGCCGGTTTGAACCCGTGACCTCCAGGAACTATAGGTTAGCATGGTAACCACTAGACCACAGAGGACAACATTTGTCCATTTCTTATGGTTTACAAGTTACACAAAATTCTTTCCAAATGAAGGAGATTTCACAAGCTATTACCAGAAAATTGAAATTATGCATTTTGTCATACAAATAACTTAAATATATGATATTTTAATCAAAACCATTAAAACATTTCTGAGAAAATCACTAATAACAAAAATCATTCCATGTAAATGATAGTTTGGAGTGGGGAATATTCTTTAAAATCTTATGTTGTATCTTTGTAGGTACTGAACTTAAATTTAAAATAAAGAGAGTTGAGGGTTGTTACACTACATCACTATAATATTCTTACTTGAACGCGTTTCGGGAGACGGTTTGTTCCCATCGTCAGCATGTCCTCATCTGATTTTGCCGGTCATCGTCTGGGGGATGTGTGTGGTTAGTGGTGTTCTCTGGTGCTAGGCTGATGAACCTCCAAAGGCTGTTGGGTGGCGGCAGTTCGAAATTCATTAGGCGATTCCTGTGTTTGACAATATGTATTTTTTCCCAGATGTCCAATTCATTACTGCTGTTGATCGGTTTTAAGAGTTTTATGTTTGGAGTGATATCATGGTTTGAAGACCAGAAATGATGTGCTACTGCTGATTTATCTGGCTGCTTTTGGTAAATGCATCTCATATGCTCTTTAAGTCTTATTTCAAGATTTCTTTTTGTTCTTCCTATATATACCAGGTTACATTCAATACAATCAATTTGATATATACCAGCTGATTTATTGTTGGGGATAGGATCTTTTGTTCTGTTGCATAGTAGTTTCTGTATGTTGTGGTTATTCTGTGGAGACAGGGTGATGTTGTATTTTTTGAAAATCCTTTGAAATTTATGATGTGTCCAAGGGTGATAAGTGAATTTTCTATATGCTTGTGGTTTTTGTTGTCTGAGTAACGTAGTCATTTGTTGGATGTATTTCTGTCTTTCAAACCTTTTTATCTTCTTATCTATTGTTTTTTTCTGGTATCCATTCATAGTGGCTATGTTGATAATGTGTTGGTATTCTTTCTGGTATTCCTCTTTCTCCATTGGTATATGTACTAACCTGTTTGTAATACTATTTAAAATTGCATGTTTGTGGCTTGTAGGATTGTAGCTATTGTTTTTAATATAATTTTCTGTGTGCATTGGTTTTCTGTAAATGCCGAACGTTAGTTTGTTGTGTGCATTATTTCTGATGACCCTGATGTCTAGGTAAGGTAATTGGCCATTTTCTTCTTTTTCTATTGTGAATTTAATAGATCTTTTTTGTAAATTTAATAATTTCAAAGCATCTTCTGAAAGTTTTTTTTGGAACAATAGCAAAAATATCATCTACATACCTATACCAGGTTTTGAATAGATGTGGGAAAGATTTAGTAATATGGCATTCAAAATGGCTCATATATAGTTCTGCTAAAAATATATAGTTCTCAACTCTCTTTATTTTAAATTACGACACATCACTATTACTAGCTTCTTAATCTTCAAAATTAGTCACTGAACTTAAATGCCAGTTTTGGTATTTGTCCAGCATTTGGTTTTTCAGTTATGCTCTCCCTCTCTCTCTCCCCCTCTCCCTCTCCCCCTCTCTCCCTCTCTCACACACACACAAAAGATCATTTTCTAAAAGTTCTTTTTTGGAACCAGGGGGCCTCAAAACATGTGTGATCTTGATATCAAATTTTTGATTAGAATGCAATACTTCCTCTACTTACTATAGTAATAGAGAAAGTAAAAATCTGAGAGCAACATACACAATTTTTACCTACCAATTCCATAGTTGCATATATCCCTTATCTTATTAAATTATTCATATAAAAAGTTATTGTTCTAATGATGTTATGTTATTCATGATAAATGTATGCATAGAAATAATTTCAGAACAAGCAATATGGGGTTTAATTACACAACATCCAGAAATAACAGCTGGCTACTATATGCATAAGTTGTAGCAATATGCTAAAGTGAAGATAAATAATAGAACAAAATGGAATCATGAACTTTTAAATATGTTTCATTAGATGACACAATTTGGAATAAGTAAACATGTAATAAGAATATCCTGGAAATGGCCTATGTTATAACAAAATTATTTCACTCAAATTGTAGTTTTTTAATGAATTCCAAATTTGTTCTGTAAAAACATTGTCTATCTCTTATGGTTTGCAAGTCATATGAAATTCAGTTAGAATGAGGAGGATTTCACAACCCATTCACAAAATATTCAAGATATACATTTTATTTGTTATGGCCAAATCTCAAACATATGATATTTTAATCAAAATCATTAGAGCTATTTTCGAAAAAAACAAAATGTTTTCCATATAAATTGTTATTTGGAGTGGAAATAATATTATGAAAATCCCTGTACTGTGTTCTTGATAGATACCAGAGTTAAATATGAATGGTACCTATTCCTCCAACCTTTCTGTTTTTGAATTATGCTGTTCACATATACAAAGATGGTCATACATATAGCAACAATTTAAAAATATTATTATTATTATTATTATTATTATTATTATTATTATTATTATTATTATTATTATTATTATTATTATTATTATTATTATTATTATTATTATTATTATTCAGTGAACTTCAAAATGTATACTTATGGTAAAATATGATTATCAAACTTTAGTATGAAGTGCAATACTTTCTCTACGCACCATAGGTAAATGGTAGACAAGGCAAGGAAAATCAAATTCTTGTTAAGAATAATGGGACACAAGATAATTATTACAGAAATCGAAAAGTTTACCATAATGTGCCAAGACTCGATCAGCTTCCCTCCACCCAGACTCAACAGCCCCATGCACAGTTGAAAAGTGATGAGGATGTGTTGCTTCTCCTGCAAACTGCAGCATCTATTGTAAAGCAGGAAAATGCATAATTCAGGCTACCAAAACAAAATATTTTCTTGTTCCTTATACAGGATAATTTTTACAGAATAAACAAAAACAAAAAAAACTAATCATTTTGGTCAGAATAATCCCGGCTATTACCCGTAAGGGAGGCAAGGTTTATCTTCAAATTGATATCCCCAAAATGGTCTGAAAGCTTATAAATAAACCAATTCTTTTGCATTATGTTTGATGTTTAGTAAACACTCCTATGACTACAAAATTAGATTTCTTTGCCTTTGGTTAGTTCACATATTACTCATTTGCAAAAGTACACAAACATTAACAAAATTAAACAAGCTGAAAATTAACTTTGATTTTCATGATGTTATCCTAAATATGATAAAGAAACTAACCGTTATTCCATTCTTGTTTGTGATGGGCTCTGCTAGGTGAAGTGCAGATGTCTCCAAGTGCTCTGCATTTACACTAAGGAAGCTGTAACTGCCACGGAAGTGTGGGTTTGTTGACCATGTAGATCTAAAACATTTCGGTTCCCTTTATTGTTGGTTCTCTATTTGCTTCTCACTTTCACCTTCTCTTCCTCTACCTTTCTCAACCAATATTTTAAAACTGTCTTTAGTGAAAATATGCAACCAAATAATATAAATCTTAAGTATGGTTATGAACTTATAATTGCAGGGTGCGATCATTAAATTCTGGGACTGTGTCTGCCGTGACCAAACAGATCACATAATTGACATGCGCACACAGCACAGACAAGTAATTGACAAACTACACAAAGTTTCAAAATGATAGCATCATTGATACCTTGTTACACAAGTTTGTACTAGCATGTGCACGCTCACCTTGGCTTAAAAACATGATTGGACTCGAAACTGGAACAGAGAGCAAACATCAAATTCTGTGTGAAACTCGGGAAATTGGCAACCGAAATCCAAGGAATATTGAAACAAGCTTATGGGAATGAAGCAATGAGTCAGACGAGATGTTTTGAGTGGCATTCATGTTTCACGGATGGCAGAACATTGCTGAGGGACAACCAAAAGTATGATTATTGTTTTATTGGGTTTTTTGTTTGTTGTTTTTTCTTTGGCATTCACGGGATTGTGTGCCGTGAATTTGTTCCTGTGGATCAAACAGTGACTGCTATTTTTTACTGTGACCTTTGAGATGCCTCAGGGAGGACATTCGTCGGAAATGACCACAACTGTGGGCAGAGAAAAATTGGATGCTCCAAGACAACAATGCACCAGCTCACAGAACTCTCACAACATGCCAGTGTAACAACAGGGTTGTCCTTCCTCACCCTCCGTATTCACCAGATTTGGCCCCTGCAACTTCTTTTTGTTTCCCAAGATAAAACTGAAGCTGAAGGGTCTCCATTTTGCCACGCTGGAGGAGATCCCAAACAAATCGCAGCAGGTGCTTAACTCGCTTCAAGAATGAGACTTCCAGGATGCATTCCAAAAATGGAAAAGGCACTGGAATCGGTACATAGTTACCCAAGGGGACTTACTTTGAAGGGGATGGTAGCCAAATTTAAATCGGGTAATTTTATTTCCATTTATGGGACCAGTCCTGGAATTTAATGATCGCACCCTGTATATTGATTCCTTTCAGGTTCTTATTACATATGTTCAAATGATGCCCAAAAATACTGATTTTGAAATAGTATGCTCTTTTTAACATATGCATAAGGTATATTATTAGAACCCTGGTCAGCCATATTGTTGCTCAGTGAATTCCCAGGCTTCCAGGTACTACTCTCAGACCTAACATGAAACATAGTGATCATCACCCAAATGGATTTGATTAATTACTTTAGGCTTAAGGCTTCCCTAACACTTCATTCTCACATTCATCTTTACCTTGCCCTCCAATGGGCTGACCCTAACAGGTGGCACAGCCTCAGAAGTAAGAAGCCATACAGTAAGTTTGTTGTGAAACAGAAGAATACCCTGAAGTTCAGGAAAATTTTTATTTAAAAGAGAATTCCTGTCCATTATTGCTAACCATCACCTTCAATCAGTAAACGTGACTTTAAAGAAATACTGAATGCAGTAGAAAACAATTAGTTTAACAATGCTCATTTTAAGAGTTAATTATCTCTTAGTTTATTCCTCTGATTCCCTGCTGTGAAGATTTTTAAGCATTTTACACCAAAACACCAAGTCATGCCATGCATAAAAGTATACATATAACCAAATACCATTCAGTGCCAATACAGGAAACTTGGTCGAAAAACATAGACATGGAACACTAGAATACTGGAGGATTTATATCAGCTATGTAGAGAATATGGAGAATTAGGAGTTAAGGTTTCCTTTATCGAGTTTTAAGCAATGACAACCTTCAGGATGGGAAAGCATGTGCAGTATTTTATTGCCAGAACTATATTTTGCAAAAGAATGTTTCTCTTTCGATTTCCTCGAGAAAAAGACAGTTAAGTACTGTTTCAAAGCATATTACCAGTGCCTCTCCAAGAGATTACATTTCATTAAAGTTGCAAATATAAAGGCATGTTATGAAAATACACCAAAGAAATGAAAAATTATTTACACATATGCTTACTAAGTAAAAAATCCACATTTTTCAGGAAAGGTAAAAATAATTATGCTCACAGAATATTATTTTTCAGTTCTCAACATACATACAACATCAAGTGAAACTTGTATTAACCATTAATGAACTTTTATGTTAAATTCAGTTCTCAACATACATACAACATCTAGTGAAACTTGTATTAACCATTAATGAACTTTTATGTTAAATTATTTTTTTGTGTTCAAACAATTTATATTTTTCTTTCCTGAAAGAGAATAGTGTTTATTCTATCTTAGGGTGCCATAGACATCTGAGGAAAATCTTTTATTTTGGGTACTCAGAGACTTATTTCAGTGGTTGCTGGAGCTAAAGCTAATATATATAAAAACAGATTCTGAACAATACAGATTAGTGTTCGAAGTAGCTGCCGACAGTCATACTTAAAAAGAAACGAGTGGTGTACCACAAACTCAATTACATCTTTAAGGTAATTTGCAATACTCTTCCCAATTAAAACCAATGAAATACCATATTGAAAATTGCAGCTGTTTGTTCAAATAAATATTTGCATATGATTATAGTTAAATTATGCATATGTTTGCAATGTTCATCTTAGCTTAGAGAAAATTGCAAAATTCAAGTTACAAATGTTTTTTGTCTGTGCATTCTGTCATATTCCAAATGGAATATAGAATGACGGCTTAACAGCATTTCATTCAGAAACTCTCAGAATACCAATTTGGGTTCCAAAAAAAAAAGGTCAACATTACAGGCAATCTGCAAAGGTAATGACATCATTATAAATGCAATAAATAGAAAAGAATATGTAGTAGCAATCTTCCTAGACCTCTCTAAGGCATTCGATTGTGTAAACATTGAAAAACTACTAGAAAAACTTAAAAATTATGGGATTAGGGGCACTTCACTAAAATGGTTAAGCTCGTATTTACAAAACAGAGAACAATGTGTTGAAATTATATACAATACAGGCAAAAATCTAATTAAAATCAGATCAGTTTTTAAAACAATAACACATGGAGTGCCACAAGGCTCAAAATTAGGACCATACTTATTTCTAATAATACATTAACAACTTATTTAAACATATAAAAGATGCAGGGGGAATAGCTATTGGTTATGCAGATGACACCACAATTGTAGTCATGGAGAAAACAGAAATAGAGGTACAAAAAAAAAGCAAATGCACTACTAGATATAATTAGCAGACAGCAAACCTAGGGATGGCATTAAATATAAACAAAACAGAACGGATGCAAATCAGTGTGAGTAATAAAACACAGGCCAACATTAAATTAACAATAGAAAATAAACAAATTCAGCAGGTCACAGAAACAAACTTTCTGGGGTTAATTATAGATAGTAGTCTGAAATGGAACAGACATGTTGAGAGAGTCATAAAAAAAATTAACAAGGGATTATATATTTTAAAACAAACAACACAAATAATGGATAGAAAAAGTATCATACAAGTATATTATGCCTTCATCCATCCCACTTAAGTTATGGGGTTGTTCCATGGGGTACAGCACAAAAATCCTCAGTTTTAAAGATATTCAAGTTGCAAAAAAGAGCAATACGTATAATGTTAAAAATGAAAAAAACTGATACATATAGAACTGCATATAAAACACTCAAGATTTTAACATTACCTTTACTATACATATACAAATGTATTAAATTGGCTAAATTGTCATACTTTTGCCCACCTAAATTAGGAATAAGGAAGTCAAAAATAATGAAATAAATTACCTTAGGAGTGAGTTTAGAACATGATGTGCTCTCTCCAATATCTGGTGCTCACCTACCCACCCATTTTAAGTGTTTCACTTATATAGGCAAATAGCGTGAGGAAGGCAACAAACGTAGCCATATTTCCATGCAAAGTGGGTACTGCCAACCTAAATAAGAAGTGAAATGCACTGAATATGCGATGTGCTGTTGTTTCTGCGAACGTGAATCATTCGAGTTTTAGACGTGCAGATCCCTCGGCTACGCTCTGTCGTCGCTTCGCAGTTGCGGCCTATCGTAAGATAGCAAGCATAGGACCTAATGCGAGCAAAAGTGACACAAATGCGGGCAAAAGTATGACAATTTACCCAGCTATTGTGTTAAAATTATATTTAATTTGGCTGCACCGCAAAACATATGAATGATCAACCATTGAGCTTCAAAGCATATCTCATAATTACTGGAGTTGATATTCTTCCCACTAATATAGGCCTAAATGAAGGTTGATATAAACAATTATATTGTGTAATGTGTAAAGGTTGTCTCAATCCACACTGGAAGTATAAAGGCTTGTTTGTGACCTGCATTGAAAATAAAATGAATAAATTGGTGTATTCTGCTTTTAATTGAAATCACAGCATCATTTCCATTTTGACTATACTCAGCTGATGCGTGTAGACTAAATCATTTTTAGTTTCCTATATTGCTACTGAATGGTATTTGATGTAACCAAAACGACATGCAAAACTGAATGAGAAATACAACAATCAAAGACCATTATGACCATTCTAGGATGCAAACAGTGATGTTTCTGAAGAGGCAGTATGCTTAGAGCAGTAAAATAAATGTGCTAAAGAAGGTGGAAAGCATACTATGGGGAATGGTTTATAGTACATAAGAGTTAAATTAATTAGTTACAACTATGAGATCTGCCCAAAAGGATGACTACCTAATAACATTTCTCTGCTCTGCATATATATTATGTTTATGTTAACCAGTTGCCAGTATGTGAGTTGTGCAAATATAAAGCTTCAAAGATTCAATAGGTCTTATTCAGTATTAAAATTCTATGCAAAACAAGTTATTTTTAGCAAAAGAGGTACCTAATTATTCTCTCTGGCTGAGGAACAGATACATTCAAAGCTCTGCCAATAAACCTCTCCAAAAGATAAACAACACCAGCTGTCACTTGCTCATCACTCAGTGTTTCCATATAACGTGATGTTTTACCAACAATCCATCCAGAGAGAATTAGAGGATATTTGTCCACCTCATAGAATCCATATACATCATGTAGCCAGTGTTTTCCATCTACAGACTAAAATAAATATTTAATAAGACATTTTGTGATGACTTATTTTCAGAGTCGTATTCTACTATAAAATCTTAAACTGTATATGAGATTAGTTGTGAAAGTATGCTAAATATGTATATTATGCTCTAAAGTATTACTGGATTTGGTGCATACCTCTCCTGCATTAATAGGTAATGCAATTGAATCTGTGTCTTCATCAGTCCATAAAAGGTGGAACCCATTGTACTCATTTGGCCACCAATGATGTGTGAATTTGACATAAATTTTATTTACTGTTCCAATACCTAAACCCTGCAAACAAAAGTTCTTTTTATCAGTTTCAAATATACTTTTCTCCATTTACTGTGCTTAAAAGTAGAGTAGAGTGGTGTATTTATTGGTCTTAAATATTTTCCATGTTGAGACTCATACATTACAAGTAGCAGTTAGATCATACATGCTTATATAATACATTGTAATTTACATGTTTCAGTCTGTATTCATCACACTGAACTTAAAGTTAATGATGTTTGCTAAGAGCTGAAAAAAGCCAAAGAAACTAAGATACCCACACATAAACCAGAAAAAGTACATGCATACAGTCATATGCTATTGTTTATAAACCAAACTACGTACCTGCCCTTAAGGCACTAATTCTCCCTCTCCCACCCTTCCTGCTGTTCCTTACACTCCAATCTGAACTGCATCACCTTTTGTAAAAATGTACCAGCCACTTCCCCTCACCCCTCCCAAACAGCAAGGTCTAGTAACTAGATTGTAACAAAGAAATCTGGCAAATACTTTCTCCTTCACTATTCAAGAGAATAGCTTAATGAATGATGGATGGGTAAGCAATGAAAAATACATGGGGTAAGGAAAAATATATAGACATAGTAAATAAAGAAGAGAGAGAATCTATTGCATGGGTAAGAACTGGACCATAGAGGCTAAGAGGGTTAAGACAGGGTATTCCTCAGATCCAATGTTCGATATGTGGTGGTAATGAAGACATTGAACACATAGTATTTAAGTGCCAAGGAACAGAAAATTGGAGAAAAGAATTTTTTAATAAGAAGTGGTTGAAGGGGGATAGAAATACACTTATGATCGAAATAATGTGCAAGGACGCTAGAAGCATTGCACAGTTTTTGTGTAAAGTAAAAAAAAATGGCTTTGGACAGTGGATAGAGAAAAGTAAGAGGTAGTGTATCTTTCTTTGCATGGAAAACTATAGTGAATGTGTGATGGTTCAGTAATCAATAAGTGAAAAGAGAAAAACAAGTGGAAATGGGACATGAAGAAACTAAAAAGAACAAGATAATTTATTGACAAGAAATTGTAAAATGTAAATAATTGTAGTGATTGTTTACAGAATGCATTGACAGGAAATTGTAAAATGTAAATAAACTGTAGTGATTGTCTACTGAATGAGTGGCTAGGGTCAAAGTGCAGTAGACAATCAAATTGTAAAACTCTTAGCATAATAAATATAACCACTAGTACTCTGTACCAGAATATGAACCTAAGTTTGTTTCTTCATCAGTTCCTCTCTTATAACTTCTTCATTAACAAATTTGATCGCTCATCATGATCCCAGCCTAAGCCAACCTTGGTTGCTGACTTTAAAAGTAGGGCTAAAATGTGTATGTCTAAACAATGCCACTGAATAAAATTGTATTTATTGTTCAAATGTATGCCCTGCAAAGATAGCTTTATTTTAGCTGTTTATGTAACAGTCATGTGGCTTTCTCTACTTCTTACCATTAGCATATTAAAGGATTCAACATTGTTTTCTATCCATATCATATTGATCATGATAAACATCTACAGTTATTTAATTAGGTAATACTACAATGATAAATGTTCTGTAGTGTATAGGAGGCTGAGACAACAGTTAATTGGCAACAAAAGAGACCATTAGATCAGCCATGACCAACTGGAACAAGTCTCGCTAATCCTCTTCTATGTGGCCTGCATATTTAGTTTAGAGGTGTATATATTGAACAAAAGCCATTCTTATCACTGATAGGTGGCAGTAAAAGTCAGTGACATTGCCAGAATCACATCCATAAAAAAATAGTATATAAAATAATGTTTGTTTTGTTTTGATCAGTAGCTAACAGAATAACAATGTATAGTAGTTTCAATTGCAGCTCTCATGCTGAGTGTTCATTGTTCGATTCCACAATGGTGTGGAAATTTTAAGTCACACCTATCCAAGGCTTCACCTCTGATTGGCTCATTAAGTAACCCCAAGAAGTGTATACATAAAATAGAAGACAATAAATAGAATGAACAATAAATTCTAATCTCTGATTCAGAATCTGCATTAAAAGCTATAGACCCTGTCATTTCATCACTATCCTCATTATTCTATCGTCAGAAGTAGCAAACACTACTCACTGCCTGCAGTTAATAAATTGGTCCATCACCACTTTGTGGAACAAGGTTTCTCCTGAAGGTCACAGTATATGAGAAGTATTACAATAAAGTTTTGTATAGTGTGCCTCTGTGGTGTGGAGGTAGTGTGTCTGCCTCACATTCAAGAGGTCCCAAATTTGAATCTTGGTTAGGGTGAGTTACCCATATAAGGTTTACTCTGGGGTTTTTCCTTATCCCGAGAAAACAAATGTTGGGTAACTTAGCAACAAAGTTTTGTATAGTGCACTTCTGTGATGTAGCATGGTTCAAGAGGTCCCGAGTTTGAATCTCGGTTAGGGTGAATTACTCGGAAGGTTTTTTTCAAATTTTCCCTTATCCTGAGAAGACAAATGCAAGGTAACCTTAAGCTCTATGGACCCTGAGTTCATTTCACCTACTTCATTTATTCATCATCCAATAAATCTACCAGGTTAGGGGACGTTAAACTCTTATCATGCTAGCCTCTAGTTTGCAAGGTCACATGTTCAAACCCGGCGGAGGGCGATGGATTTTTTTCGGGTGTAAAAGTCCTTAGCATGGCTTCTTTCAGAAGGGAAGTAAAGCCAGTGGTACCGTTTCATAGATTTACAGCACGTAAAAGAACATCAAGCCTGATAAAGCAGTCTCTGAGCAACATTACCGGTCTTTCACGCCCAATATAGAATGGGATGCTAAGGACCACAGCAGTTAAAGAGCATCCATAAATAAAACTCAATTTATTTTGTGTGTTAAACTTAAAAGGCTCCCCCCCCCCAAAGAAATAGAAAAGAAAAGTTTTTTATAACAAGTAGGAGCATGGGCACTGAAAAGTGAAGGCAAGTGTGTCACACACATTTACAGAGTCCTTAACCTAAAAATGTTGGGATTCACCTGGCACCGCAGTATACACATATTTCCAATGAAATTTCTACACTAGATTGTTGAGCCAAATGTAAGGCTTTCTGTTTATTAGATAAATGATACAGAAAATAACAAAATGTATAAAATGTTTTTGCTTAAACAAAGGCATTTTTTGATAGTTTCATTTCATTTCATTGGCATTACTTACCTCAATGGCTCTGAGTTTAGCAGAAGGTAATGCAGGATGAAACATAGTGTTTATTCTCTCCTTTAGCACTCCCAGACTCACAGTAACAATAACACGAGGGGCTTGGTAGTATGAACCATCACTGCAGTGAACTACTATGGAGGTGTTATTTGTGTTGTCATTCTCCCATTCAATTTGTATCACTTCTTTATTGTATTTTACTGTGTTGTCAGCAAATATTGGAGGCTTGTCACTTGTATATTTGTTCTGGAAATTAAGTAATTATACAGAGAGAATGTGAGGAGAAATCATTTTTCTTTAAAAAAGATTAATTTATTCCACATTAAATTTAAAGTAAGAGGATATTCAATACATTGCAAATGTATTATGAGAATTAAATTATTACTGATATGGTTAATCCAAACATTTAATTCTCTTATACAGTGCTCTTCATTAAAATTGAATTAAAAAAGAAATTAAAAATAAAATATTATAAGACGCATTATAGTTCATCCACATTCTTAATATCTTGAAATAACTGATTTTTACCTAAAAACTGCAGAACAAAAAAAAATGATATATGTATATATATATATATATATACAGAGAGAGCCAAAAAACTACGAACCGGCTGTGCAGTGTTTTTCCTGTCCGCATTCTCGGCGCTCATTGCTGTCTGCTGCTATCATAGAAAAGCACGGATGAAACCATACAACATTTTTAAAAACTACTTTTAAAGGCTTTACTTACCAACTTTATGAAAGGAGATGCTGAAACTGGCCACCATCTTCCATACATTTTTGGCACCCCTTTAGGAAACTATCCATCACTTGCTGTAGTTCACATTGAGAAATGCTGGCAATTTCATTGTGGATATTTTGTTTTAATTCTTCCAGGATGTGTGGGTTTGTCTTGTACACTTTGTTTTAAGTTATTCTATAGATAGAAATCACAGGGGGTTCGGTCGGGGGACAGAGGGGGCCCCAAATCTCTACTAATAATTCTGTCCTCGAATGCACTTTCAGTTATTCTCATCAAAATATTGGCCATATAAGCGTTGCAGAGTCTTGCTGATAAAAGGCAAAATTACGCTCCCTGTCTGTTAACTCTCTAAAAAAGAGGGTTTGGGGGACAAAATTGTATTCACAGATGTACAGGTGTCAACTGTTGACTCATTTCAGCATCTCCTTTCATAAAGTTAGTAAGTAAAGCCTTTAAAAGTAGTTTTAAAAATGTTATATGATTTCATCTGCATTTTTATATGATAGCAGCAGACTGCAACAAGCGCCAAGGATGCGGACAGAAAAAACACTGCACAGCTGGTTCGTAGTTTTTTGACTCTCCCTGTATATAGGTATATATAATTTTATAAATACTGCAGTCAAATATAAAATTAAAAATGAAAAAAAAGTATCTAAAACAGTGGAGCATGTTAATCAAAAGTTAAAAACTTTTGTCGCCCTTTAAAGTCACGTTTTTTTCCACTTACATCTAACAGAATATGTTTCAAGGAGACATACCCCTCATCCTCAGCTGATCGGTTGACTAGCCCTCATCAGATATTTGCTTCCCCCTTCTCCTATTGTTTGGACTGCATTGGTGAGTCATATGAGGTTATCTGAAGCCAGTATTTCAAAATTCATGACTTTGTGCAAATTCTTGGTAATATAAATATTCTCCCACACTATTAGTTAACCGGTTTTAAAAATTTTATTTCTTTGCAAATTTTATGATTACATAACCAGAAATGTCAAGCTATGGCTGATTTATCTGGTTGTTTTAATTTGATATTTCTCAGGTGTTCCTTCAATCTTGTTTCCAAATTCCTTTTTGTTTTCCCAATATATATTTTTTGATAATTTATTGCTAGGAGTAGTATTTTTTTAGTGGATAATTAAGCAGATTTTCACTCTGTATTTGTTTTGGGGAGCCAATTTAATATTGTAATCCTTAAAAATCCTGTTAATTTATTGGATATTTTTGGATGATACTATTTACAGTATTGTTTTT
Organism: Deroplatys truncata; assembly: GCA_030765065.1. Taxonomy (NCBI): domain Eukaryota; kingdom Metazoa; phylum Arthropoda; class Insecta; order Mantodea; family Mantidae; genus Deroplatys; species Deroplatys truncata. Next base: position 187,106,467 of record CM060984.1, read on the forward strand.
TTTTTAATATCCATTTTTTAATTTACTCAAACCCCTGTTTTCATTGTCTGTATTTATTGGTAATTTAGTTCCAAGGTTTGATTTAAAACCATTCAAATTTGTAACATATTTAATGTGCTCCAGCTCTTTATTATATTCATTTGTTATGGGAAGTTAACCAATCTGTGAATTAGACCGTGGAACATGTCATGTTAATGTGTTTTTTAGTTGAATTTATTGTTTTTAATGTGTCTACATGCATTGGTTTCCTGTATATTCCATATTATAATTTATCCTTGTTTCTCATAGCTTATCATTTTTTTTGTGTAATCATAACATTAGTAAAGAAATTAAAATTTTAAAACTGGCCAACAATCACTGAGAACTAATAATGTGGAAGAATATTTATATTACCAAGAATTCACACAGAGTCATGAATTTTGAAATACTGGTGATATAATATCATATGACTCACCAATGGGAACATTATCAGTCAAACACAGGGGAAGGGGAGAGCAGATATCTGACGAGAGCCAATCAGCTGAGGATGAGAAGGACATCTCCTTGAAAAATGTTCTGTTAGGTGACAAGAAAACGTTTTTAAAGGTTGGTGAAAGTTTTTAACTTTTGACAGAATAAATTACCCTTTTGAATCAGAAAACAAATAAAATTACTCAAATCAAAAGGGAGCTTACATCTTTTCTGCTTACTTTTCATAAATGAATATGTGTGCCATGGTAGCATATGATGAAACAATTTTTGTGTTGCCTTTGTAAATATATTATAGAGGAAACTGAATTTTATAATATTTTTAATTCAGAAAGAGCAAAAATGTGTGTTCAGGTATAAACATGATGGTCACTTTAAATAATGGAGAAGAAGCATGAAATGGAAGAGGAATAGTATGGTTAAAAAAGATAAGAAAGAATTATGATGTAGGGAAAGGAGTTTTGATAAAGAGTTTTAGGATCTGAAAAAGTTGTTGAGCATAGCCTTAGCTAATTCAATTGAGGAAAAGAAATGGTGAAGAAGAGAGACTGAAAATGATAAATCAAGCAACCTTACTTATAGTGAAACATTAATAAGAAGAAGGGCAACAAAGAAAAACTAGAGCTAGTGAAGTTGAAAACAATATTAAGATAGGGGAAACTCCAACAATTTGGGAAGTTTAAGAAGAAGGTCAGAAACATCATCAATAAAGACAAAGAAATGGATAAATTATTTCAGGAAGTTATTTGAATTACATGAAAATGAGGCAAGCAATTGGAGTTATGTTTTAAAATTACTTAATGTTGAGAAGCTGTATAGATCAATTTTTAATAAGATTTTTCTAGCAAATAAATAAAGCTATAAATGATAAAGCAATAGGTAACATAGATGGAATACCAGTAGAATTTTTACAAGTTTGGCGTATGGAACCTGAACAATTAAAATGCTTGATAAGATTATTGAATGAAATTAAGAATAATAAAGGAATCCCCAGTAGATGGCAGACAGTAATTATCTGCCTAGTTTATAAAGAAGAAGTAGTTATAGAGGCATTGCATTATTATAAAACTTGGATAAAATATTCACAGGAATCCAATGCTGGGCAGATGCCAAACACTTTATTTCATTACATCTACCAGGTTTTAGAAAAACACAAATAATATACTAATTCTTGTGGTAATAAATAAATATCTATGACATAAGCATGGAAGGCTTTATACAGTTTTTGTGGACCGTGGAAAGGCGTACAATAGATTATGTATTCATGATGTGCTATTGTGTAAGCTGGGATGGGTTTCATGAAGAGTTACTAGAGCTATTGAAAGCATTATATTGGTATAATACCTTTTGTCTAAAATGGGTTAGTGAAGGGTTAATCAAGATTGAGAACTTGCACAAGATTATAAATTGATTCTACTCTGTCCAACCTATTTATAGATGATATATTATAGAATTAAAAATGTTAAATGCCAGTAATTAATAATTGCAAAATTTCAAGGTTACTTTTCATGGTTTATTCCAGTGTAAACTCCTTTGTAAGATTAGAGTGTGCTATTAATTATTTTGTAAAGAATTAGCTTTGAAGGTTAATGCTAGCAAAACTAAAATAAATATGTTTAAGAAGGGAAATAAAAAGAATGAAAGTTAAATTTAATGGATAAAAATATCCACATGGATAAGGACTTCGTCTCCATAGGAATTAAGTTAACTAGCAATAGTCAATAAGACAAGCATAAGTAGATGACACAATCACTGAAGCTGGAGAAGAGGCATTTATATAAGCATCTATGATGAATGTCAAATGGTTAGAAACACTTTATGTAGCATTATTAAGTCTAGATAAAGTTATGGCTTAGAAATTTGGTGGATAGGAAAACACTGGAAGAAACTGGATGAAATTCCTATCCAGCTTTACAAAAAACTTTTAGATGTTACACAAAACTCTGCAAATATTGATGCCCTATTAGAAATGGGAAATTGAATATTTGGTGATGGAGTGAGCATTAATCTGGTATAAGATTGCTCTGGAAACAGGACGGGGATTGAATTCTGTGACAATATTCATACAACTCTGTTCTATGAGGAATGTTCAAGTGCATTGTACCGAGACATCATTGCAGGATTTTGGCTTGTTTTAATACTTTGCAGGTGAAATTGGCTACCAGCAATTTTTAGATATATTCTTATCTGATATGCCTTTTCTCAAATTAATTTCAAGGTAGATTTTGGTATGAAGCTTTTGATACTTCCCTTGTTAGTGATATGTATTTTTACTATAGAGCTGCAAAAACGACAAAGCTTTGAATCTGAAATGACTTCTCTGGCTGGTATAATATGAAACAAAAAAATAGGGAAAAAATAAATACCATAAGAAGATTGAAAACATTAGCATATCCCCCAAACTTCCAAACAATTTCTTGGTTGCCTTCACACTCCCAGGATTCTGCTGCATTACTTGCTGATATTTCAAACCAGGAGTCTGAGCCATCCACGGAATTATGATATTTATGATACCAGCTCAGAAAGGGTTTTGAAGCCTTTTTATTAAGATTCCTCTCCATCACTTTTTCTTCAAATCTGTAAAATTAGGTTACCAAGCTGAAGTTCATGTCAAATAAGAATCAGAATTATAATTCTTGGCTCATAGGTAGTATACCTGTATACAAAGAAAGAAAATTGATGATAAGAGCTAACTTTTAAAATCAATTTGCCTTTTTAGTCTCTCTAAAATACTAATATTTGAAGAAAAGTTCAAATACTATTTGAAATGTAACATTTCTGTGAGCGCTAACTGGGGTTTTATAGGAAACTAAACATATTTGTTTTTGGAGCACTTATATTCTTTTAAGGAAGTGAAGAAGTAATTATTGATGCATAATACATTTAAGGAAAATTAGTGATATTTACCACAGCAGTTAAGTGCATCATATAAGATTAAAACAAGCTTCTGCATTTATGATAATGTTGCTGTTATCATATCATCAGCATGCCTCTTTGGTGATTGCCAGAAAGATTAAAGTTTACTGTCGTAAAATTAATGATCTAACAAACATTGTATGGTTTTATTTTTACCTGCTGCTTATTTCATACTATTCTACACTTTTCTGTCTTCTTTGTAATTATTCTCTTCTTGTTGCAATTCTTCAATTTGTAATTATAACAATACAATTATTCTAATGCAGAGGCTATAAATAATGTCTTGTGGTGGATTTCATTTTATAAAGCAAGTAGTAGACGTAGCAGCATTACCTCAACCTTGGTAATGGTTGCTTAGTTACTTTGGCATTAGCACACTTTGAGAGATAAAATGCATATTCACCCTCTCTTCCTATTATACATGCATACAAAATGCCAAGAAAGCTGTCTTTTCAGTAGTGTCTTCGCAATGTGTTCATTGTGAAAGATGAAAGAGGATGATGTTTTGTTGGATATGCTGGAGTGTGAATGTTAAGCGAGAGGTTAATGGAAGATATCAAGAGAAAAAGAAGAGAGTAGCTTAAATAGTACTAATAGTGCCAAATAAGTTGTTTGTACACTTTGACTTCTCCTTTACCTGACCGTCAAGATTCCTTCACTTTCTTTAATTCTTTTCTGCAACTATTTCTCAGGAAGCAATCTTATTTTTTTCTTTTCTTTTTTTTTGGGGGGGGGGGTTCCTATTAGCTTTTGGGTCTGTTTGCTTCATTTTGTTTACAAGCTGCTCATAAGACTTCTCTCTTGCTAATCTATTGTTATATTCTTTGGATTTTACTTTCCAAAGACAGGGAAGTTCCTTAAACTTGCCTATAAACTCCTCCAAACACTGCTTAGAACGTGTTTTTAAACCGCTCATTATGGTGCACATACACATCAAATCATGCACTGACAAGTGATAAATTGATTTATTTACATTGCGCTTGATCAAAATACTTCCAAGTGGAACATATATGCAGTCCTAAATATGTGTCCTGAAAGTGCAGAAATACCTGTTAATGAGAGTTTGTACAGTAAACGATACAACACAAATTGCTGAATGGAAGACAGGAATAGCAGTGCATTAGTAGTTGGGGATTCATTAATTAAATTTGCTGGAGATGTGTGTAAGGAAAAAGAAAATGCTGTTTGACGCTTTCCTGGAATCCGAACTACTGAACTATGGCTCAAAATAGAGCAAATGGATCTGAAGAAATTGAATCCGGAGCTCATGGTTGTGCACGTGGGTACCAACAACATTGCTAAGGGTGTCGTGCAGAAGAAATAATAGGGGAATGTATAGACATAGTAAAGCACATAAAAGAAGAAATTCCACAGGCACAAATTGTTCTAAGTGGTATATTACGGAGACATGATGTTACTATTAGACAATAGCTAGAATAAACAGTGATCTGGAATGGTTGTGCAAAAAGAATTGTACATTTGTTGATAGTAGCTTCTGGTTAAATAACAGACACTTTGGCTGTGATGGTATTCACTTAAACTAAAAGCTTGTTTATATTTAGAAATTTGCTAAATGATGTAATACAGGGAGAGCCAATCAAGACTACGAACCAGATGCGTGGCGTTTTTCCTGTCTGCATCCTCTTCGCTCGTTGCCGTCTGCTGCTATCATAGAAAGGTGCGGATGAAACCATATGAAATTTTTAAAACTACTTTTAAAGACTTTACTTTATGAAAGTGTGTTTGAGGACAGAATTATTAGTAGAGATTTGTGGCCCCCTCGGTTCCCCAACCTAACCCCCTGCGATTTCTATCTCTGGGGTAACTTAAAACAAAGTGCACAAGACAAAACCCACACACCCTGGAAGAATTAAAACAAAATATCCACCAGAAAATTTCCAGCATTTCTTAAATGTGAACTACGGCAAGTGATGGATAGTTTCCTAAAGAGGTGCCAAAAATGTATGGACAATGATGTGGCCAGTTTCAGCATCTCCTTTCATAAAGTTGGTAAATAAAGCATTTAAAAGTAGTTTTAAAAATGTTGTATGGTTTCACCTGCGCCTTTCCATGATAGTGGCAGACGGCAACGAGCGCCGAGGATGCAGACAGGAAAAACACTGTGTACCGGTTCATAGTTTTTTGTCTCTCTGTATCTTTAGATAGGGTGGATGCTGAATTTCATACTGAATTGGATCAGTGAATGCCAACAGAAGTAATAAACAAAATGACAAGTATCAATATACTCAATATTCAATGTATTCAATCCAAGTTACCATTGTTGAGTGACCTTTTTAAAGATACAAATGCGGACATATGTATAACAACTGAACATGGTCTAAGTTGTGATGACATTTGTAAAATTGACAATTATAAAATTTCTAATAGATGTAACGGAATCAAAATAAAGACAGGTAAGGGAAATGCATGTGTGTTTGGACCATATAGGTCACCTGCAGCTTCTGCTGAGGATTTTATTTCACAATTTGAAGTAATATTACATAAATTTGTTACCAAATGTACAAAAATCATCTTAGTTGGTGACTTTATTATAAACCTAGATCTCATTGATGATACATACTTAGCATTAAAAGAAGCGTTCAGTTCATATAATATCCGGGATTTGATTGAGGAACCAAAAATAGTAACCATTAATACATCATCTGTTGTTGATCATAGACCATCTAATATCCAAGAAATACCAGCCCATACTTCTGAGCACTATGCTCAGTTGTTACACTTCAATATTGTATGCTATGATAGAGTTACTAAAGAGATTAGGAACTGCAGAAGCGTAACTGAAGAAAGTATATCTAATCTTGTAAGTCTTTTAACAGCTGAAAATTGGGAAAGTGTGTGTGTACAAACAGTATGTAAATGATAAATGGTACAAATTTTATTATAAGTTTAAAACTCATTTTAAAGCTGCATATGCATTTAAAAAAAAGTTAAGAGTGAATAACATTAGGAACAAATTAATTACATTGTCACTAGGGGTAATTAAATCCATAGAATAAAGACATGCATACCTTATGTTGATACGGTAATTTGTATCACAAATTACTCAGATGTAATTAATGATAGTAATATGAATATGTATTTTTATGTGACATTGATTTCAGAGGTTTATTAATTGTAATTATTATTGGTAAATAATAATATACGGCTTTACTGAAACTGTCAACAATAACGCAATAATGCAGCAATGGGGTGAGTTGTTTGTCATTACCGGGAACCAGGAAGTTACGTAATGTTTCGCGCCTTTTCGGTAAAAGCTTCTAGAATGTTCCCTAAAGGAAATATGTATTAGTGGTTTTCATTGGATATTAAAATAGACGCTAATGTTGGCGCGTTTTATTAGCCAATAGCAGTTCATTTATAATCTTTAGGCGTATCTTGAGGCAGGCCTATAAATAAGCCAGGTTCAAGGGAGCGTTCCCCCCAGTTCTACAAAATTCTCCGTACTCTCCACGTCGGTCTCTCAGTTCATTTATTTCGCCAAGTTACGCGCAGCAGAATTACGAGAATCTAAATTATTATAAAGTTAATTCTACACAAAGTTGAAGTATGCAAGTTAAAAGTGATAAGTAAGAAGTTATTAAAAACAGTTTCAGTTTGGCGAGTATCCAGATTAATTTGTAAAAGTGTTTGTGAATGTGTTCAGCAATAAAAGTTATAAAACCAATTTCTTCGTCAGTATAATTTCTGGATAAAAGATTCCTTTCCGATTCACACCCTGCAAGAGATACAAGTTCTACCAAGATAAGATGATAGCTAGCCGGAGGACAACATACATAACCTTAAATTCTTTCAGAAACTAATTGATACAAATTGCTAACGTCAGAGGGAGCTACGAACCAAACAAAGAATGACGTCACAAGAAGGCTTCAACACACGTGATGTAAACAACATTACGTAAAGCAGCAACCGTCGCATATTGGCTTCCAAACGCGGAGCTACAATTAATGATCTACAACATTAATACCGCATCATATTGGTTCCACAACGTGGGGCTCAACAACAAATTATGTAAAAAAACATTTGTAAGCATCGTCCGCTACATATTGGCTTCCAAACGTGGTGCTATATTAATGCATCAATATGTAACATTAACATTACTTCAATGTAAAAGTACAATTTCTGACTATTATAAAAATAAATACACAAAAGCAAAGCCCGAGTACTAAAACAGTCTTCTAAATACAAGGATAATGCCTATCTTTCTAATAATACTAGAAAAAACAACTTGGAATTTGATTAATGAATCTAGAAAACAATAACAAACTGCACAAAAGCATAAATTTAAAAATAGGTGGTAAACTAGTGCAAGATCCAGCAACTGTAAGTCCGAAATTTGAGTTCTTTATAAATGTTGCTTCACATAATATACCATCCTAAAATATAAATGCAAATAGTAATAACAGCATTTGTATTAGATCATCAGAATTCCCTAAACCAACATCTGAAAATGAAATATACAGTGTAATAAATGCACCATCTAACAAAACATGTTGTGGATAGGATGACTTAACAATATAAAACTTTTATTATGAAACCCTTATCACATTTAATTAACTACTCCATTGAAAAGGATCAGTTTCCTGAAATTTTTAAGCTAGGATTAAATAAATCACTATTTAGAAAGGGGGATGAATAGGATATGAGCAATTACAAGCAATTACATTAAATCTGAAATAGCTAAACTTTTTGAGAAAATTTTGCTAGAAAGACTACTTTCTTATTTAAGGAAACAACATACTACATGATTTTCAATATGCATTTAGAAAGGGCCATTCTACAGTCTCTGTAGTCCTACAGTATTACAAGAAATAACTGCAAACTAGAATCTGGCAATAAGATAGCCTCATTATTTTTCAGCCTCTCCAAAGCGTTTGATTGTGCTGATCATGGAATTTTATTACATAAATTAAGGAATTATGGGATAAGGGATCTCCCCGTGGAACAGATTTCTACTTATCTAAATGCCCAAAAACAGTTAAGAGAAATAAATCACAAAACAGGGAAGCTTGTAAACAAAATGCAATCAAAAATAGAAACTGTAAAATATGGTGTGCCTCAAGGTACAGTATTAGGACCTCTGCTTTTTATTATATATGTTACTCATATTACTTGTCCAAAGATATAGCTGTAATAAGTGACGCAGATGACACAACTGCTGTATACTGGAGCAAAACAGCAGAAACTTTAAATGAAAAATAATCACACTCCTAATACACTAGTGAAATACTTTTAAGTTCCATAAATATAAAATATAACTTGCTAAAAACTACAATAATGTGGTCCTGTACATCAAACAACATATCTAATGCAGAATTAAAAATGAATAACAACATTATTGAAGTAAAATTGCATAGGTTTGTTGGAATTCTAGTAGATAAGCAGTTATCATGAGCCCAACATGTGGATCATGTATGTAATATAGTCAGTAAATCTATATACTTCTTGCTTAGATATTTTCAAAATTACAAAGACACAAGGCTTCTACAGATTATTTACCATAGATGTTTATATCCGCACTTTAATTATAGGATTGAAATATGGGATGCAACTGCAAAAGTCACATGAACAGCTTCCTAATTCTACAGAAGTGCATCTGTTTGATATACAATCTAAAAGTAATAGGAAAACTTTTTGTGGGCATTTTGGCAGCAAGACTACAATTTTGGGTTGAAGAATATAATATCCTTTCGGAATTCCAGATGGGCTTTCGCAAGGGAAGGAGAACAATTGATAATTTATTTATTATAAAGACATTAGCAGACAAATATTTAAAAGAAAAAAGGGGTAAATTATATATGGCTTTTGTAGACTTAGAAAAAGCTTATGACCGAATTGAGCTACAACTTCTGTGGCATAAATTAGTGCGTAAGGGAGTAAGTCAGCAATTGGTGAATATTCTTAAAGCACTGTATTTTGAGAACACCTTCTGTGTAAGGGTGGAGACAGGCTGTGTAACAAAAGAAATTCCACAAAAGAAAGGCCTTAGGCAAGGATGTAAGTTAAGCCCAGTTTTATTTAATTTATACATAGATGATGTCTTACTAGAAATTGGAAGGAATAATAACTGTGCATCAGTAATTAACAACTCCAAATCCCAGGACTTCTTTTTGCAGATGACCTAGTGGTAGGATCTATTACAGTAAGTGGTTTAAAACAATCATTACAAGTAATTGATGTATATTGTAAAGAATGGAGGTTAAAAGTGAATCAAGAGAAAACACAGAATGTGGTTTTCAAAAAGGGGGTATAATTAAGCAAATATGAAAAGTGGAAGGGAGAGAATAAAGATTACAGGGTGGTGCATGACTATCTATTTAGGAGTAAAAATAGATGGAGGTAATAAATGGGAGAAACAAAAGAAGTTTGCATTGGCAAAAGGTAAAGGGGCGATGGCAGCAATTAGAAGCTGCAAATATAAAGTACCTAATATAAATGTTAAATGGCTGGAAAAAGTTTATGAGATGGTTGTGGAGGCAAAAATGATGTATGGTATAGAAATATGGGGATTAGATAGAGGATGGGAAAGTATATATGTGGTGCACAGGATGTTTTGTAGAGAAATACTAGGGCTACCAAAGTCAATTGTAAGACAGGTAGCACAATTATAGATGGCCAGGGTGGCAACTAAGGGGAAGATAATGGAAAGAGCTTTGAAATTTTGGTTCAGAACTTTAAATCTAGGAAAAAGTAATGTGTTAAAACAATGTATTGAATACCAAGAGAATAGCTTAATGAATGATGGATGGGTAAGTAAAGATGGAACATTTTGGAGAAAAATGGGTTAGGAGATATGTGGAGAAGGAGAGAAAATAATGTGAAAAATTTTTGGAAAAAGGCGAGGAAAAGACTGGAAGATATAGAAATACAAATCATGTTCAGTGAGATTGCCGAAAAGAGCTCATTAGTTTTTTATAGGCCAATGAAAAATACATGGGGTAGGGAAAAATATATAGACATAGTAAATAAAGAAGAGAGAGAATCTATTGCATGGGTAACAACCGGAGCATGGAGGCTAAGAGGGGACAGGGTGTTCCTCAGAACCAATGTCCGATATGTGGTGGTAATGACATTGAACACATAGTATTTAAGTGCCAAGGAACAGAAAATTGGAGAAAAGAATTTTTTAATAAGAAGTGGTTGAAGGGGGATAGAAATACACTTATGACTGAAATGATATGCAAGGACGCTAGAAGCATTGGACAGTTTTTGTGTAAAGTAAAAAATAAATGGCTTTGGACAGTGGAAAGAGAAAAGTAAGAGGTAGCGTATCTTACTTTGAATGGAAAACTATAGTGAATGTGTGATGGTTAAGTAATCAATAAATGAAAAGTGAAAAACAAGTGGAAATGGGACATGAAAAAAAAAGAGCAAGATAATTTATTGACAAGAAATTGTAAAATGTAAATAAACTGTAGTGATTGTCTACTGAATGAGTGACCAGGGTCAAAGTGCAGTAGACAATAAAATTTGTAAAACTCTTAGCATAATAAAAATACAATAAAAAACCTAAAAGTAAGGGAATCATGCAGAGAGACATTTGTTTATCAAAACATGTTCACTGTCTACTTTCTGTGTGTGTATAAAACTATACTTTTTGTAACTGATAGACTAGTATTGATAAGAAATAATCAATTCCACAATTATAGTACAAGAAACAGTGATGACTATCACAGTTATAATATTAGCAAATGCGTCAACAAAAGGATATTAGTGCTAGAGGGATTAAATTGTATAATAAATTACCTAGTGAGATAAAAAATCTTAGGAGATATCTCAAAATCAAAATTTAAATGCAAATTAAAAGAGTATTTGTTGAGCATATATAACTAGATGAATGGTAAATTATTTACTGTTATGTGTACTAATATATTGTACGTAAAACATTTTTGGAAAAAGGCAAGGAAAAGACTGGAAGATATAGAAATACAAATCATGTTCAGTGAGATTGCCGAAAAGAGCTCATTAGTTTATTATAGGCCAATGAAAAATACATGGGGTAGGGAAAAATATATAGACATAGTAAATAAAGAAGAGAGAGAATCTATTGCATGGTTAAGAACCGGAGCATGGAGGCTAAAAGGGCTAAGACAGGGTATTCCTCAGAACCAATGTCCGATATGTGGTGGTAATGAAGACATTGAACACACAGTATTTAAGTGCCAAGGAACAGAAAATTGGAGAAAGAATTTTTTAATAAGAAGTGGTTGAAGGGGGATAGAAATACACTTATAATTGAAATGATATGCAAGGACGCTAGAAGCATTGAACAGTTTTTGTGTAAAGTAAAAAAAATAAATGGCTTTGGACAGTGGAAAGAGAAAAGTAAGAGGTAGTGCATCTTACTTTGAATGGAAAACTATAGTGAATGTGTGATGGCTAAGTAATCAATAAATGGAAAGTGAAAAAAAAAAAAAAAAGTGGAAATGGGACATGAAAAAAAAATAAAAAAAACACTGAAAATAAAAAGAGCAAGATAATTTAGTGACAAGAGATTGTAAAATGTAAATAAACTGTAGTGATTGTCTACTGAATAAGTGACCAGGGTCAAAATGCAGTAGACAATCAAATTTGTAAAACTCTTAGCACAATAAAAAATACTATACTTCTAAGTATTATAGTTTATCTCTAAAATTTGACTTATCCAAAATCAATTGTACAAATTGATAAACTGATCAATTATTATTATTATTATTATTATTATTATTATTATTATTATTATTATTTACTGTCTAGGATCTAATTTTAAGGTATATATGTTATATATCCTAAAATTGTGTTTATTATCTCTTTGTTTCTCCAATTGGAGAGAAGCAGAATTTCAGAATATAAGGAAATTAACCTTTGTGTGTAATAATCTCCAAGAGATCCATTGAACTCGTGTGTTTCAAATGTACTAGCATTTCGAATCTCCAACACAAGGTCCAACATCATGTTACTAAATTCAGGATCGGACACCTGTCCTGATGGAAGTAGAAAGCATCCCTTAAAATATTGCTCACTCATTTTGCTTGCCTCAACCATATTCAGTTTTTCTGCCATTTTGAAAACAACATTTCCTTTCTCCCCGTGAACCCATTGTGCTCCCATGTCCAACACTGCATGATCTAGAAGAAACATAAATGATGACATGTATTAACTGCTGTAACTCCAAATAATAGAACATTAAATTGAAGTAGGTTATTATCCCCATGCTTATATGGTAAAGAACAAATGTTGTAAAAGCAAAAGTGATTATTTATTCTTGTGGCTGTATATATGTAGCACTTAAACATACTCATAATATGAAAGAAAAAAAAACAATAAAAACTTTTTAAATCCATTGAAACCAAAATCATGTAAGATAGTATGTAATTAATTATATAAGGGAATGTACAAAAGCAGCCACTATAAAGAAAAAATGAATAATTATGTACATTTCTGAGGCAATGATGGGGCTTCTTGCTCAAAGGAAAGATTGTCTCCATCGACACTAGAGAGCTGATTGGCTGGGTCATTCATCGCCCTCTCTGGGCAGCTCCAGTAGTGGGAGGATTCTTCCACTCATCTCTGTGGCCTGTAGCCTCCTGTGGTTCCTTCATTTCATCCCTTTCTCCTGAAGGGTGGTAGCTGAAATTATCTCCCATAGATTGCAGTGTGTGAGGTGTCCCCTCTGTTGTATACCCTATACCCTCATACTTTTTAAGCCTATAAAATGACTTAAGATCAGAAATGATTGTGATTCAGTACTCCCTCTACTGTCACTCCCAATTCTTTAAATTACAATTATTTATTTTTCTCTTTTTCACTTAAAATTGCGTAATATTCCTTAATTTTTTTATTATTTGTCGATTCTGTTTGAGTCAAGTATGTTCTAAAATGAGTTTTATGAACTTGATGGTTCAAATTAACTCATGGATGGAATCTGTTCAGCTTATGATTCCATAACAGCTTCTTCAACTAAATTGTCACTATCCAAATCATTCTCAGTATCCACCTATCAATTGGTATGTCACTTCTACATTTATTGATAATTAGGACTTCTAGTTCACTTTTTAAACATTCATCTTTAATAAATTGTACTACTGTATATCTGTTCAGTTTCTTGTTTCAAAATAAAAACAGAACAAGGCTAATTGAATTCATATTGGAAAGCTCTACAAATGAATTAACTGAAAAGGTTTAAAACGCAACACATTGAATGTGCAGCGTGTTGATATTTAAAAGAAAAATAAGTTTAAAGAACGCTGCTATGATATTTAGCACACTGATTGTGCACACAGCAAGAAACATCTGACTGATTCTAGTATGTCAACCAGAATATACTAAAGAAACAAGCAATCAAGTTGCAGGGAAGTTATAGAAGGAAAGTGCTTCAGGTGAGCTGTAAAAACAAAACAAAAAATCTACCCAATTCATCCGTATCACATTTTTATACACCAGCTATTAGCTTATACAGGATGATTTAGGACCTCTGCAACAAACTTCTGGAATGATAGGTCTCACAAAGAGGATCATTTTATCCACACAACTGATGTTTGCTATAATTAAAGGATTTTATATTTTTATATGCTATTATCAATTTTATGTTCAAATAAGGGTGTTCTGTGACAAAAGCCGTGAAAGTAGGGTGTGCACGCATAAAAAGACAATACAAAGCCACTCTAGTTGTACAGTTGTACATTCTTCAATTTTGTAATTTTAACAGGTTTTCGTGGATTTGTATGTGAAGGATTGATTACTTCATGAACTATTATTTCCAAGATGAAGATTAGTAAAGCATGTTTGTGAAAACTTTTCAAACCATATGTGTTTCAAACCAACTGGTCAATTATATGTACCTCATTTGAAAGAGTAGTTTCACAGTTAAAGCAGACTTTTACGCACGCACACACAGCTATATATATATATTTCCAGTTTTACAATGTACAAACACTTTTCCAGGACCCAAAACTACAGCTTTTAACGTCTTCTTATCACTTTTCTCCATTCTTGCCTGTTGAAGCATACATCTTCCTCAATTTCCCAATCCATCATTGCCCCTCTAATTCCTTGAATCCACGTGCTATGCGGTCTTCCTTTTCTCCTCCTTCCTGGTGGCATCCACTCCATTATTTTTTGGGGTAATCTTTCATCTTCCACTCTTTTAGCCTGCCCATACCATTCTAATTGTTTCTGTTGAATAAAATCTAAAATTGAATTTGAACATTTATATTTCCTTTTGTAATCTTATTTCTAACTTTTTCTCTTAACAACATCCAAATTCCAGGACTTCTTTTTGCAGATGATCTAGTGGTAGGATTTATTACAGTAAGTGGTTTAAAACAATCATTACAAGCAATTGATGTATATTGTAAGGAATGGAGGTTAAAAGTAAATCAAGAGAAAACACATTGTTGTATTCAAAAAGAGGGGGAAATTAAGCAGATATGAAAAGTGGAAGGGAGAGAATAAAGATTACAGGGTGGTGCATGACTGTATTTATTTAGGAGTAAAAATAGATGGTGGTAATAAATGGGAGAAACAAAAGAAGTTTGCATTGGCAAAAGGTATGGGGGCGATGGCAGCAATCAGAAACTGCAAATATGGAGTACCAAATATAAATGTTAAATGGCTGGAAAAAGTTTATGAGATGGTTGTGGAGACAAAATGATGTATGGTATAGAAATATGGGGATTAGATAGAGGATGGGAAAGTATAGATGAGGTGTACAGGATGTTTCATAGAGAAATACTAGGGTTACCGAAGGCAATTGTAAGACAGGTAGCACAATTATAGATGGGCAGGATAGCAACTAAGGGGAAGATAATGGAAAGAGCTTTGAAATTTTGGTTCAGAACTTTAAATCTAGGAAAAAGTAATGTGTTAAGACAATGTATAGAATACCAAGAGAATAGTTTAATGAATGATGGATGGGTAAGTAATTTACAGAACATTTTGGAGAAAAATGGGTTAGGAGACATGTGGAGAAGGAGAGAAAATAACGTGAAAAATTTTTGGAAAAAGACAAGGTAAAGATTGGAAGATATAGAAATACAAAACATGTTCAGTGAGATTGCCGAAAAGAGCTCATTGGTTTGTTATAGGCCAATGAAAAATACTTGGGGTAGGGAAAAATATATAGACCTAGTAAATAAAGAAGAGAGAGAATCTATTGCATGGGTAAAAATCAGAGCATGGAGGCTAAGAGGGTTAAACGGGTATTCCTCAAAACCAATGTCCAATATGTGGTGGTAATGAAGACATTGAACACATAGTATTTAAGTGCCAAGGAACGGAAAATTGGAGAAGAGAATTTATTAAAAAGAAGTTGTTGAAGCGGGACAGAAATACACTTATAATCAAAATGGTGTGCAAGGATGCTAGGAGCATTGGACAGTTTTTGTGTAAAGTAAAATATAAATGGCTTTGGACAGTGGATAAGAGATAAGTAAGAGGTAGTGTATCTTACCTTGAATGGAAAACTATAGTGAATGTGTCATGGTAAAGTAATCAATAAGTGACAAGTGAAAAACAAGTAGAAATGGGACATGAAAAAGTGAAGCAAGATAGTTTATTGACGGGAAAATGTAAAATGTAGCAAAAAATGTAGCGATTGTCTGCAGAATTAGTGGCCAGGGTCAAAGTTCAGTAGACAATCAAACTGTAAATCTCTTAGCACAATAAAACAATATTCATATTCATATACCCTAGCAGATTTCCAATAATCCATTTTTGTTATCAATAATTCTCTTTTCAACTGATAGTTCAGAGTCCACATGCGGTGCTATAGGTTATAATATCTGTAACTATTGTTTTAAAAATTGTAGTTTTAGTTTCTTTTGAGATCTGTTTATCCCATAATATACGAGGCTTTTATTTCAGTTCATTGTGACAGCCATTTTGAAATACATATCTTGAATGGATGTGATTTGTTGGAACATTTCACCTTCCTGTAGTGCATCTTGTTTTACTGTACCTATGCAATGTATCTGTGAAATTTGATAAAAATTGTGAACATTTTCTATTCTTTGTTTTTTGCATTTTTATTTTACTTATAATTTGCACTTTCATGCTACACAAATTGGTTTTTAATATCAACAATTTAAAAACCAGAACCAGCCCTATATCATTTACATAAAGCACTGTGTTGAACTTTAAACTCCAATTGAGTTCCTGTAAAAAGAACTCAATTCCTTTTTTTCAGCATTATCACTATTCAAAATGCTCCTTGGATCGCAGCTTATAATATTAACTTGAAATTTTCAGGGGAGCTCCAAGAATTGTGGATTTATAAACTGTGTTCACTATTAAAAAATATTAAATAATTCAGATTAAATTAAATATTTTGTATAACTCACACTGAAAAATTTGAAAAATTCAATAACAGTATACAAATATATTTTTCTCTTAAACTATTTAAAACTAAGAAATGCCTGTACATCAATTTCTTTAAGTTTGTATACTAAACTCAGATTAAACATTTGGGAACGATCTGATAAATCTTAGGATCCAAGGAGCATTTCATATTACTATATCAAAAGTGATAAATTATGAATTAAAAAATTAATATGTTAACAATGATTTGACATTACATGTTGAACTGCTGTGTGCAATATACGTTTTATGTTCTGAGTATATGTTAAAAAATCTGATGCGCTACACTCACATGACTTTCTCTACTCTTGTACAAACTATTTTTACAAATGTTTATTCTCCATAAGCTTCATGTTAATCGAGATATCAATCTTATTGCTAATTTTCTTGTAGATGCAAGGGGAATATGGTAGGTTATAAGCGATAGTCAAATCTTTTAAGCGTTGGTTGTTATGCGGCACATTCCAATCTCTTTGCATGTCCAGGACATAAAAAAAATGAATAACGAATTTGAGAAAAAGTATAAGTATTGGAAAATTTAAGGGAATAACAAGCAATATCTCGAAAATGGTTCACTCAACAAAAAAATGTATATGACATAAATTGTGTATTTTAATGCGATCTACATTTTTTGTGCAGTAAAATTTTGTCTATCTCTTATGGTTTACCAGTTATGCAAAAGTCGTTCACAATGAAGAACACTTTTGGAGACATTCCCAGAAAATTCAAGATATACATTTCATTTGTCATGAGAATATCTTAAACATATGATATTTTAATCAGAATCGTTAGAGCCATTTTTGAGAAAATTAAAATTTTTGTAAATGTTCCATGTAAAGGGTAGTCTGGGATGGGGGATTTTCTTGAAAACCTTTGTGTCGCATCTCTGGAAGATACTGAACCTAAATACTAAGTTTGGTATTTATCCGACTGTTCGTTTCTGAGTTATGCTGTTCACAGACAGACACACACATGGACATGTTTCCAAAAATGCTTTTTTTGGATTCAGGGGGTCTCAAAACATGTATTTCCGGTGAAATCTCGGTATCGAATTTTTGGATGGAAATCAAAAAGTCAAAGCAATCAGAAAAAAACTAGATTTTTGGATTTTCAGCTTTCATGTAATGTAAAACGGAGCTCAGCTAGTTATTCATAACACTATTCATTTGAAAACTGAGGTGAAAGGATTATGACAAAAAAGTTACCTGCAAGGAATATATAAACTAAATAATTAACGTGAAAGAAAACCAACCAAATGGAAGAGAATAAACCCTTCCTCCTAGTCGGTTCTCAGCTTCCAAAATTGTTATATTTGTCACACCATTTTCCATCAACCGTGTAGCAGCTGCAATTCCTGATGCACCTGCACCAATAATCAACACCTCATAACTCTCTGTCCTGTAAAACAGATTGAAAAGGTTATGTGAATTACATGTTATTCCTATGTAAGGTGTAAAGAAATTACAGCTTTAAAAGAAAAACAATGTTGCTTAAATTTAAGTCAGCAAAAGAAAGGACTGCGAATGTAAATGTTTTAGTATTTTACACTTTAATAATATTTCAACTTTAGACTTAGAACTTGTGTCTCCACTCATGTTGTTTTGTTATATATAGGGATTCCACTTTCTCTCTCTCTTCCCCTCCTCTTTCTTTGTGTAACATATAGGATTGGCATGTAATGTTTTGAAAATGTGTAATGTGCTATGATAATAAAAATAAAAACAAGAGGTTTAGCACACATAAACATTTTTGTTATTATTTCACATCCTATTCTGGGTAGATCATATCGGATGATGACTGTACTTTGTCATCTGGCAACTGCAGTTGATACTCACTGAATATTGTAGTTGTCAAAGACATACATTTTACTCATTCATTTATGTAGCACATAATCAGACTTGCTCACTTCTTTGAGTACAACTGGTTCGAAAAGCAACAATGAATACATCAAACTATGGTTGAGCTGCTTCATGTGCACTTTCGTGGGGATTGGGCTTTTATTCATTCAAGTATTTACTTGTTTGAGAGTTTAAATCCTAGCATTGTTGTCAGGCGTATTGCTTCAGTGCAGTACCACATCATATGCAATATTACTGCATTTTCGACTTTGTTTCTACCAACTGTTATGGTCAGAACTTCTTTTACTACATTATTGTACACAAATTACATTTTGCTATGCTTTTTTATATAATTACCTCTAAGCAATACATATTAAAATAAATATCATACAAGTAAATAAATAAATAATAATCGTACAAGTTTAATATAGTTTCAGAGTTTCTGTGAAAGGAAAAACATCTCAGAGTCATGTGTGTGTAAACATGTAGTTAAGCAAACATTATAAATTATATATAATACAGTAATTAAAAAGATTATACATTAAACTCAAGAAATTACACAACTGTCATTAAAATAAATCGTTTTATCTTCAATCTTTAACACAAATTAAAATGAATTAACTCAAAAGCTACTATAGACCTGCGATGAGAAAACGTTTGTGGGGTGTTCTGCTCTTCAGAAGGGTGAGGAGGGGGGACAGTACCATGTAGCAGCTCATGATGTCATAAATAGATCTACAATCTACATTAAAAACATTGTGCAACGTTAGGATTCCAGCATGTTTCTCTTGGAGCAGTGTATAAGTGTTTTGTAGTGATTTATAGTCATTTACAATACCCAGTAAGAAAGAAATAATTTTACACAGTCGAGCCCAAGAAATAGTTGCTAACATTGTTAAAATCTGTGATGAGGGAGCAAACAAAAACAAGTGGTCATTCAGCATTACTAGCAGAAGAGCGTATGTTTTCTAAGAGGCCGTAAGTCTTGTTGATATGTTGAAAGTAGAGCTGTAATCTTTCTCAGATAGTGATAGAATTGTTGATGTTAACACATTCCTTACAGGCACATTCTCGTGAGAGGAACACAATTAAGTCCACTACTGAAGAAAAAAAAAAATTGTTGTATTTAAAATTGTATTTTGTTTTAAGGGGATACAAATTAACAACCCTGAGAAACCGGATAATTATAAAAATGTCTAATGGAAAACTAACAATAGGTACTTGAGAGCATTAACGTTTTAGAATACAAAATCTCAAATAAGTATTATAAACATAAAACCAAAGAGAGCCTTCTTATAAGTAAATCTAATAACACTTTAACACTTCTTGTTATTAAGATATTATTATTATTATTATTATTATTATTATTATTATTATTATTATTATTATTATTATTATTATTATTATTATTGGTAGTAGTATTTTGTTGTTTTCTCGAATAATCTCGACGTTTTTTAGTTTTTTTATTTATGGAGCTCTTTAACTACTAGGTCCTTAGCGTCCCACTCTATATTGGGCAAGAAAGAGCAGAAAGTTTGCTTAGAGGCCTCAAACTTGATTTTCTTTTACGTGCCGTAAATCTACGACACGGGACCACAGGCTTTACTTCCCTTCAGAAGGAAGCCATGCTAAGGATTTTTACTCCCGAACACATCCATCGCCCTCCGCCGGGTTTGAACCCGCGACCTCGGGAACTAGGGGCTAGCATAGTACCACTAGTCCACGGAGGACGACGAATCTCGAAGTCCTTCCGTGCATTCGGTTTTAGTTCTAACAGATCAAATTTTTCATTTAATTTTAAGAAAACTATTTCACTTGTATCACTCGGCTGCACACCGGAATATCACGCGAACTTAGTGTGCGCATAAGACAGTGCGGCAAAACGCAACCTGGGAGTCCCGGGAGTAGAGAAACAGTTCCCAGGAAGGAAGGGACCCCCAGCAGTTCCGCTAAGCTCTAGGCAGAAATCTTTCCAGAGCGCAAATTCCATCTTGCCGCAACACACCAGCCGCCGTCACCTGGTTCTACAACTCTGAAAGAGATAAGGTGAAACAGGTGATAGGAAATTCATGGTAGAAGGGGAATCACCCCAGAATTCGCCTGAGGGAAGGAAAAAAAATGGTCAGAATGCCCGGCCCAGCGGGAATCGAAACCGGGACCTCCCGATTACGAGCCTCGCACATGACTGCGGAGCCATCTCGCTAGGTAGAAACAGCAGTACTGTCATGTAAATTTTTGGAAGCACTTAATTAAACAGTGTATATCGTTAATGTATAGTAGTACCTATCTTAAACTGAAGCGACTGATTCAAAAGTCACGTAGCATTTTTGGAAGCTTTATATTGTTAATAAACTACGAAGAAAAACTTGGGAGATGATTGGTGGTATGACAAAGAGAAAAAAAAGATCAAATGAACATTTGTCCTCTTCATTTCATTGCAGCTCAGTTTCGCGTCATAATGGTGCTTGCGTACCACGAATGACAGCTATTCACGGCAGTAGTTTGTTAATTAGAACGTAATAATGTCGTCAGATAACACAGAGCGCTGGACACAACTGATTTGGAATTAAATATGATGTAAGTAGTGAGAAATTAATCGTATTCTCTCTGCTTTCCGAGATGGAAACACTATGCCTTAAAACGTTTAAGGTACAGACGTCTATAGATTCGAACTGGAAAGGAAAAAGGTTGTTACTTTGAAATCATACAGAACCGTTGTATAAATAACAGTAGATATGTACATTTTAGTAAACATTTTCAAGACTTCAGGTATATTAATCGTGAAGGAGTAGAATTTATAAACCGGTATAGAGGAGTTAGCGATTAGGTACGTCTCCATCTGGTGGGATTACGGGGCGTTTTTTATAATTAGTATTATTGTTGTTATTAGCCTCATCATCATTATTATTGCAGCTATTACCTACCTTGTTAATTGGGCATCACAGTTGCCGATAATTATTGTCAATGCAACACCTAAAATTGTTCTGAAGTATACAGAGCTCTGGAAATTCAGATAGGCCATTTCGTTACACCTTTTCTTCACACAATGAACACCAATACACTTGGCTTATTCGGATGTCACTCAAAATGTTTTCTAGCAAACAGCTGCTTTTCAAGGATAACATTACGTAAAACGTGTGGACTTAATCGGCATGGGTGAATGGGAAGATAACCTTAAAAATTCGGCAAAAACACACCCATGGCATTAAGAACACAAATTTCTTACTTTAATACCGATAATCTGTTATTGTGTAACATGTTTCAGTGGAGCGTTACAATTACATGCAAAATTAAAGACTAATTAATGCTAATATTTTGTGCTGTCGTAGACTGAAAGAAATATGCATCATTCAAGTCACTAATTTTATTTCTAATGCCAGTGTTTCGTGGAAGGATCACCTTCCATGCTCAGGTGATCATAAAATCGAATGAAATGTGCACAGAGGCAACGTCAACGGTGGCTCGTTGCAAACAAACGCAATGTCTCGGTTTGCTGCAGAGGGCGGGGTTAATTGTAACTGTTATTCACTTCCTGGTTAAGTAAAGAGCGAGATGGCTACGCGGTAACGTGCAAGGTTCGCATTCCCGGCATCGATTCCCCTCGGGCCTGCCGTTCTGAATATGGGTTTTTTTCGTTGTTTCCGCTGGTCGATAGACGAATTTCTTATCCATTACTGCTTTTCATCTGTTGGTGTGTTGTGGCAGGGCGGTAGTATATGTGCTCTACGAAAATTTCTTCCTGGCGTTTGGTGGGACTGCTGAGGAAGCGGAAGTCGTCTCGATTGCCACGGGATCCCCGGGTTACGCTGGGCTTAGGCAGAGCTAGCTGGCGTAAGGATTGGCACCATGTTGGAATCATTAGGGAACCCGTTCTTGCTAGCGCACATCGTCGTCCGAATCTGATCGCCCTTCGGGTCTCCCCTTCTTCCTGAGAGTCATGTTGGAAGCGCAGAGGGCCCACCATGGCCTACGTGCTGTGCAGTGTTCAGTCTGCCTACTACTATACTCCTCATTGAGTGTGGGACAGATTCATTTCTTAGATATCTGAATGAGCTGATAGGCGAGATGGGGCCTAGGCAGTCCAATGAAGCAGTATTATTGGAAGTCCCTTAATTACTCAAAAATATAATACATTTTTACACAAAGTAATCTACAGTAATGAGAGAGAGAGAGAGAGAGAGAGAGAGAGAGATATTTCGATAATTCTTTCACCAATGTTCTTCCAGACGACTATAAACTGTGTAGCTATGCATGAGTCGATCAGAAACGGTTTTTTTAATAAATCTAGTGCTGGAGCAAACCTGTACATGCCGAATTGTCCTTCATAAACAATATAAATCCCCTTTGATTGTGCAGTAAAAGCTCGCTTCTGCTGCACAATTTGAATTTATAATGCTGTATAATGAATTGATGCCTCCATTTCTTTTTACTATTTTATTTTATGAATTACTATAAATTTTCTTTTTATATTGACTTTCTCTACTACTTATCTGTAATAAAAGTATTGCATTGCACCCAAAAATTTTATATAGACCTTTCACTGGAAACACGTTTTGATGACCCCCGAATAAATAATATATTTTTGGAAAAAGGTCCGCGCCCGCTTATGTGTGTGTGGGTGAGAGAGAGAGGGAGAGAGAGAGAGAGAGAGAGAGAGAGAGAGAGAGAAAGGTATAATTCAAAAACTTTGTATTTAAGTTCAACATCTTCCAAGGATGCGACATGACCGACATGGGTAACCGAGGTATTAACATAGAGGTTCGTGAACGGGAGGTCTGCAGTTCTCCCTGACTAAGGTTTTTCCAGGTTTTCCTTAGTCCTCATAAATAGAAATGCCGACGAGGTACCCTAAACTTAGGGCTAGAACGTTTCCTTTCCTAATGGTTCATCAGTCATAGCAAGGCTCGGATTCACGGACCTTATGTTAGTGTTCGTAGCTAAGTGATCGGGGTTCTGTGTCAACAAGCACCCGTTTCCACAGCATTGAGATGCTCTCAGGTCTGCTAGAAAAGTGGTCACTGGTGAGAACATTACATGAATAGTATCTACAACAGGTAGATCGAAATAAAGTATAAGATACAATCCTTACATAAAATATACACATACTTTTGCCTTATAGCACATACACAATAAAACAATTAATACCAGCAGTAAAACCAAATTTAATGTTTGTTGAGTATGTTTGTTGAGTATGATTATGTTCGAATACGTTTGAATCCATAACTTCTTTGGTTATTAGTTAAACAAGATTTGAGCCTGGAAAAACTTATTTCTCGTCACATTGAAGTGTCACGGGCAAATTTAAGATGCTAAATATTTTCATTGTTACTGTTTGGCGTTCCAATTGCTAGCTGTATCATAGTATCGTAGTGTAGCAATGTCCTGAATTGTTCTCGAGAATAGTTTTCAATTTTTGTTTCACAGTAGGATAGCACTCTAGGACTTTCTATTGGCTATGAACAAATCTTCCATCATTAAGGGACTTAGATTTCCATGGTACTTGTTTGCAACAGCGTGATACTTTTTGTCAACTCTTTGAAGTTGGGTTCAATGTACAGTAATTGGTCTAGTATTTGTTCTGACACTAAATCTTTGTTACTGCAACTGATGAACTTTTTTCACTGTCCAGCACTATTAATACATTTAGTATTTGTTCGAAATATTTTGATAGTAGTTTGCAGTATCCCAACGTGTTATAACTTGCTTCAGAGGTAAGAAAATTGCTGGCGCTGTTTCTTTGAAAGACCGATATTCCTTGTAAGTACTTTTCAAAAATATATTTTTATATTTGCAATGAAACGGTCAACATCTGGAAACAAATTTTTACAGGTTATTCTGTGAAGACAATGAGCAAGACACGTTGTATAACAGATGTTAGGATAGCGAACTTTTTATTTGTTTTAATCATATAAGGAGCACCATCAGTGATTAACAGAAGGATATTGTCACGTTTAATTCCATTTAGCCATGAAAAACTTTAAAATACTGCACTGTTTGAGATGGCTCCGCGGTAAGTGTGAGGCTCGCATTCGAGAGGTCCCCGGTTCGATTCCCGGGACCGACCACACTGACCATGGTTTTTCGTGGTTTCCCCACGTCGGTAGGCGAATGCGTGGGTAGTTCCTCTTCTACTACGGCTCTCCTGTCCATTTCCCTCACCATCTGTTTTAGGGTTGAAGGACCAGGCGCCGGGTTCGATTCTCGAAACCGCCCACAGTGACCATAGGTTGTTCATGGTTTCCCCGTTGGTAGGCGAATGTTGGGGTGGTTCCTCTTCTATCACGGCTATCCTGTCCATCATTTCCCTGCTCATCATCTGTTTCAGGGTTGAAGGAACAGGCGACGGTGTTCGGCTTTGCGGCTGGGCGGTGGTGGTGCGCTTTGTGAAGATTTCTCGCTGGCGTCGGCCGGACTGCCTTCTGTGAGCGGCTTCCCTTAAGGGACCTCCGGGAGGACTCGAGACTTATGGTCAGACTTGAACGGCGTTAGATGCGTTCATTCTGGTCATTAGGGACCCCATCCCGCTTGCGCGTCGTCTCCCAGATCTGTTCGCCCTTCAGGCTATCCTTCATTCCTTCATCCCAAGTGTCGCGTTCGAATGACCTACGTGTGGAGCTCTGCCCCTGTTTCGGGGATCCCTATGTGATTATGTACCTCTTCCTTTCAAATAGTGTTACAATGGTTGCATGATTACTTTTTCAAGTACTACCTCTGTGGTTAACAAACCTTTTCTCTCGGTCCATCAGGAAGCAATAATCCCACAATAACGTTTGCAAAAAATCCCTGTTTCGTCTGTAGTTTCGTCCAAGGAAACACAAATCTTATTGTTTGCTACTGTTTTCCTTATATAATTTAAACCCTCAGTATAACAGTCTGGTAGGTAACGTTTTCTAAGTGATGATTTGGAAGGAACTATCTTTGTGTATACTTTTGTTATGAACCGTTTAAAGTAAGAATTCTCTATTTTATGTAATGGAATATGAAGGTGGTTTACTTGTTATATGTTTGTGTTTGTTAGCCCCACATTTGGGAGCCAATTTGCGTGTGTATACTTGATGTTATATTTAACATTATTTTTTTTGTTAGCCCCACGTTTGGGAGCCAATTTGAAGTAGTTTACTTGTTATATGTTTGTGTATTTGTTTTTACTTCACGCGTTGAAGCCATCTTGTGACGTGATTCATTTGTTAGGCTTGTTAGTTCCATCTGGTGTTAGCAATTTGCGGCAATATTAATGTTCGTTTGAAAGAATGCTACTGTTATTTTATTTAAATTTGGTTCTCTGTCCTCCGGCTAGCTATTATCTTTTTCTTGGGTCGAGCACTTCTCTTTATACAGGTTGTGTAAACGGAAAGGAATCTTTTATCCAAAGATAACACTGATGAAAGAAATTTATTATACACTTTTATTGTCGAAACACAGTCACTATCACATTTACATATTGATCTTGACACTCGCCAAACTGAAACTGTTATAATAACTTCATTACTGATAATTCTTAATTCGCGTACTTCAACTTTTTGTAAAATTAACTTTATAACACTTGAGATTTCATAACTCTGTTACGCGTAACCTGCAAATTGATATCCGAAGTGTGCCGTACAAATACTTTCGACGAACTGACTGACTGAAGGCGACGTGTACTTTACAAATATTTTCGATGAACTGAGCGCGATCTACCTCTGACTTACTCTTTTTATACTCCTACACCCAGATATGCCTAAAGATTATAACTGAGCTGCAATTGGCTAATAAAACGCGCCAACATTAGCGTCTATTTTTATATCCAATGAAAATTATGAATACATATGCTCTAGGGAAACGTTCCAGAAGATTCTCAAGGAAAAACGCGCCAACATTACGTAACTTCCTCGTTTCCAATAATGATAAACAGCTCACCCCCTCGCTGCATTATTGCACGCTATTATTGTCAGTTTCAGTAAGGCAGTATAAACTTACTTCTCAACAATAATTACAATCAATAAACATCTCAAATCAATGTCACATAAAAATGCATATTCATATTACAATCATTATTTACATTTAAGTAATTTGTGATACAAATTACTGCATCATATGCCCCACTAGAAACATAATTATGAATATTTAAAACTTGTTTGGAAATTTTATAATTGGGTTTTTAGTCTCCTAAATCTTGAAACACACGCTATCACTTTCACTTAACACTTCACACGTATTTAACACACGACATATGTTGTTGTTGTTTTTTTTTATCTCGCCACTACTTACTGGCTCTGGTTTAATGTGTTTAGACATTAATCTGACATTTACAATTTTTATAGCAAATACTGTACCCTGAATTATTTAGTTACTATTACAAAATTGTTTACTTTCTTATATTGTTGATAATAATTTGTGCATTTAAGAATTTTTGTAATTACTACACATATTTACCAAAATATTCACCCTCTACACAAATATATTTACACCTCTTAAATCTAGACACTGTTTCACATGTTCTGTTTGCTACATAAGTATTTTTTTTAAATTATTTTTACCCCATTTTTTTGTTCTGAATTTATTTATTTATATTTTTTTTATTGTTTTGTTCTGAATTTATTTCTGTTTTCTCACGACATATATAGTTAACCCTCTTACATTACAATACATTTCTCTGCAAGTCATCTTTAACTATCCAGCATTTACTTTACATCTCATTGCTATTTACCCTCCTGGATCAAATTGTGTGTGGCTAAACATTACTCGTAGCCGTATCCTAACCTTCAAAAATTTGTTCATGAATAACCTTTTGTATTCATATGAAATTTCGTCCCATGATAACATTTGAAAACAATCTAAAGTTTCCTGAACAACACATCTTTTAACAACTGTCATTTTCAATTCTTCTACTATCTCTTTAATCTGAGAATACTCTGACAAATCTGTAATAAACTGTACTGGATTGGAGTTTTCAATTTGAACATCTTGGTACTTGTTAACTTCAGAATTTAGCTTTTGATTATTTACAGGCAAAACTTTAACTTCTTCGTACAATTTATTTCTCTGCATTACTAACTCCTTCTGTATTTCTGATATCTCCCCTCTGAAATTAACCTGCGCCTGATTCACATCTACATTCATAACCTCTTTTATCTCTCTTAGCTCACTTGAAATGATACTCATTCTACTATCTAGCTCTGTACATTCTACATCAACATGTTCACTTTTATTATTAACCTCACTTTTTTTGTTACATATTTCCCTGCTCATATCTGACATTTTCTTTGAAACTTTTCCTATCTCATTTGCTATCATTTCCTGATTTTCATTTCTCATTCTCATCATACTACTATCTAGCTCCATGAATTTCTTTTCAATTTCTTCCCTGTTTTGATCTAATTTATGCTCTAATTTCTCATTACTCTTACCAATTTCTTCTCTTAATTGATCTGTAATACTCTTACCAATATCTTCCCTCAATTTCTCATTATTCTGAGTTAGTTTTTGTTTTAAACTCCTATCAATATCTTCCCTCAATTTCTCATTATTCTGAGTTAGTTTTTGTTCTAAACTCCCATCAATATCTTCCCTCAATTTCTCATTATTCTTTTCCATATCTTCCCTCAATTCCCTACTCATATTTCTCAACATTTCCATCATCATACTAGCATCAAGATTAACATTTCCTGCTGTTCTATTCTCACTTTCTGCACTAACATTTCCTCCCTCAAATACTACATTGTTTGCGCTATTTTCTGTAACCTGTATTGAATTACAGCTAACTGTTACATTATCTCCCTCCATAATTATTTCTTCTGTATTATTAGTAGCCATTGTTTTCTTTATCCTACCGCTCCTAAGGTACATTTAAATTTTTACACCTTTTTTTTAGAATACAAATCACACGTTTCTAACCTTTCTGATGGTATCTGCTGATGTTGCTTTGATGTCCAGCTTTCTGCCCCTCTCTCCTAGATGTATATGTCGCCTCTGCGTTGTATTATGATGAATCTGCGTTGTCTCGATGTTTTTGTGTCCACTCATCCGCATCGTCTGTCGTTCCTCTAGTTGTTTCTGGAATCTGCGTCTTGTAGTTCAGTTTACTACTCCATTCGCTTCACGTCCTGGTTCCTTCGCCCCTTCCTGGTTATTTCACTCCTTTCCTGGTCACTCTGCCCCACGTTCTGGGTGCCAATTTGAAGGTGGTTTACTTGTTATATGTTTGTGTTTGTTAGCCCCACATTTGGGAGCCAGTTTGCGAGTGTATACTTGATGTTATATTTAACCTTATTTTTTTTGTTAGCCCCACGTTTGGGAGCCAATTTGAAGTAGTTTACTTGTTATATGTTTGTGTATTTGTTTTTACTTCACGCGTTGAAGCCATCTTGTGACGTGATTCATTTGTTAGGCTTGTTAGTTCCATCTGGTGTTAGCAATTTGCGGCAATATTAATGTTCGTTTGAAAGAATGCTACTGTTATTTTATTTACATTTGGTTCTCTGTCCTCCGGCTAGCTATTATCTTTTTCTTGGGTCGAGCACTTCTCTTTATACAGGTTGTGTAAACGGAAAGGAATCTTTTATCCAAAGATAACACTGATGAAAGAAATTTATTATACACTTTTATTGTCGAAACACAGTCACTATCACATTTACATATTGATCTTGACACTCGCCAAACTGAAACTGTTATAATAACTTCATTGCTGATAATTCTTAATTCGCTTACTTCAACGTTTTGTAAAATTAACTTTATAACACTTGAGATTTCATAACTCTGTTACGCGTAACCTGCAAATTGATATCCGAAGTGTGCCGTACAAATACTTTCGACGAACTGACTGACTGAAGGCGACGTGTACTTTACAAATATTTTCGATGATCTGAGCGCGATCTACCTCTGACTTACTCTTTTTATACTCCTACACCCAGATATACCTAAAGATTATAACTGAGCTGCAATTGGCTAATAAAACGCGCCAACATTAGCGTCTATTTTTATATCCAATGAAAATTATGAATACATATGCTCTAGGGAAACGTTCCAGAAGATTCTCAAGGAAAAACGCGCCAACATTACGTAACTTCCTCGTTTCCAATAATGATAAACAGCTCACCCCCTCGCTGCATTATTGCACGCTATTATTGTCAGTTTCAGTAAGGCAGTATAAACTTACTTCTCAACAATAATTACAATCAATAAACATCTCAAATCAATGTCACATAAAAATGCATATTCATATTACAATCATTATTTACATTTAAGTAATTTGTGATACAAATTACTGCATCAAATATTGGTCTCCGCCTTCATGTTACAAACATCACGGGGAAAAAGTGGACTTTCCACTTGAATCTGACTTTCGTGTTTCTTCTCCCCTTTCCCAATGAGTCATGAACTCAAGCGGGATCACTTCTTTAAGTCCCCCCCCAAAAAAAGCTGGATAAAGGAAGGGAGCGGTCATATGACAGTACAAGGGTGGCCAGTCTTGAGCTTGGGCCAGTAAATTTTTTAATTTGGACTAAATTATTGTTAAAGTATTCAGGTAAGTGTAGCTGTAGGCCAATATTTAAAACACAATGTGATAAAAGTCACTGAGTTATTCTTGTTATTCATTTTTATATTGAAAGAACATTGTATACTTCTAATTTTTTTTAATTATAAAATGGACATTGAGTTACAATGGAAATACTCATTAATTATTAAATGAGAAGATTCCAATGAATTTTGAAGACCTGCAAGGTTAATGTTAGTTTTTAATTTGCCTTTCATTTACAAATTTCTCAACTTAAGGTGTAATTTTTTATGCGCAATGAAAAGTACCTATACATCAGTAATATGTGCATCTGCAATAGCTGAACATAAGTTATTCCTAATAACATTCATGGCAGAAAAAGTTTGCCCATAAAGTATGTGGAGCAAAATCTACGCGTGAGCCTTAAGCAAGATCACCAATTTCAGGGAACCATGTCGCAGTTCTCAATCTTATTGTTATATATCTTATATGTTATCTTATTTGTTGGGCGCTTATTTTTTAATTTTTTTTTTTTTTTTTTTTTTGTAAATTTGGGTTCTTTGTGCTCCGGCTAGCTATTATAACTCAGTCGAGCAAGTATCTCTAAGCATGGCGTGTAAACGGAAAGGAGTTGTTACTAAAAGATAACACTGATAAAAAAATCTGAATCTAGACATTTATTGCCGTCACACTTAATTAATAATTGACATATTTAATCTTTATACACACCTGACTGAAACTGTGATATTTCCGAGTGTAACTACAGTCGTTTTAGTTGCCGCGCACCAATTATTTCGCGTACTTTACATTTTTGTAACTAACTCTGCGACGTGCACCTCGTGAGAGATTATTCAGAACTGTGTGACGTGTACCTCGTGAGAGATTCTTCAGAACTGTGATATTTCCGAATGTAACTACAGTCGTTTTAGTTGCCGCGCACCAATTACTTCGCTTGCTTTACATTTTTGTAACTATGCGACGTGCACCTCGTGAGAGACTCTTCAAAACTGCGATACACTTCCTTATGACTCGAGAATATATACTCCTTCACCTCGAATTGCCTAAACATTATAATATAGCTCCTATTGGTTACCAAATTGCGCCCACTTTAGCGTCTGTTTTGGTCATCCAATCACTACTACTAACATATATGCTCTAGGGAAGATATTCCCTCCATTTCTAAAAAAGGCCGCTACCCTGACGTCATTTGTTTATCTCTTCTTAGTGATAAACAACTCACCCCCTCTGTTTATTGTTAACCACTTCTATTGTCAGTTTCAGTTAGGCCGTGCAACCTTATTTCCTAACAGTACTTATAGCTAACAAACATCTAAAATCATGTACATACAATAATATTAATTTACACTGCAATCACTCTGGCATTCACAGCATGTTATGATATAAAATATTCCCTCAATCGGTCTGAAGGGACATACGATATTTCTAAAACTCAATCAAATTGGGATAAATGAGTGATTCACAATGCTCTTCAAATTTAGCAAAACGTCCTGAGTGGTTTTGGGTTTCTATTATTTCCATCGCAGAGGATGGGGAGTATTTATGAATCTCAGAATTTGAAATTCAAAGTGGATTTTAGATTCGAAAGCGGAATTTTGGTAAAAATAAATAGGTTCACATCGAATATTGAGCTATCGGTTCATTGGATATATCATCATTCATTCACTATCATCAGCTACTGAGCATAAGTTCCCCAGCTCTCCTTGACATCTGAGTAAACACAATGGGAAACTTGTTTTTTGACTTCCTTTATATAATGACTTAGAAGAATTCTCTAAGTGGAATCCTTCCTATTACCGCGAGAAAGAGTTAGTACTCATTATATTTGTAATAACGTACATAAAACTTCTGCAACATAAATAATGGAAATAAACTGAATCTCGTATTTATAATTTCCTAATTCCCTACAATCTTACATGTTTTGGAAATGCATTATTGCCTGTACATTGGAGGAGGAATTATAAATATAATTGAGTAATTTTAAATAAGTGTAATGGTTGAAAATTTAAGATGCTGTTTTTCCCCTTGCTCCGTAAATTTAAAACAATAAAAACCCAAATACTTTCAGGTTACCGAGGGAAAGAACACCTGGCATCGATATTCAATGAAATGAAGTGAAATTGGCGATTTGAAAAAGTCTATAAACCACACTCATCAAGGTTGTGGATATACCACATAGACGTGACCAACCTTGAACACCAAGAAGAAAAAGTGTTATCAACTTTGACATTTCCGTAGTGACCTATGATCTAGATCAAGAGGACTAGTCTTCCTGATTTAGACATGACAGTCAGTCTTTGAGCAAAACCGCATAATAAATTCATATTTCTGAATTTCCAGGAAACATTGTAGTTAACACAATTTCAAGAAGGTAACTTAACGTTTAAGCTGTGACAATTTGAAGAGTTTTATTTCATCTTTTTTATCCCTTATGTGATCTCAAACGTAACGCGTTTTGGTAAATTCAGAGAGTCCACAACGCTTATTGCTACAGCAGTGATGCAGTTTGATTCAACTATCTGCCTGAAAATAATTAATCCAATTAGGCAACAAGATACATTTATTAATGCTAATGTAATGAGCTGTATGCTATTTCAATCATTAAACAACAGCTTTCAAATATCGTCGTATCTAATGCTCCCTATATGGTCTAGACCTTCGAGGGATACCTCATTCCACCAAGCGATGACTGGATCCGCTTCTGAGGTGGATGTACCCAATGGGTGGAATCTGTTGCCTCCGATGGTAGAGTGATAATTAGGATGTGCTGGAATGAGAGGACCTACAGCGTTTACCGTGTACTCCGAACCACTTCAACCTTAGTGATACTTAACTTGAGCAAGTCAGAGATGAAGGCGTGGATAGGGCTAACTTAAAATCGACACCCCAAAACCGCGAATCGAACTCCGTACCTACAATACGATAGTCGGAAACAAAACCACTAGTTTTCACATATAACAATAATAATAGTAATAATAATAATCGAAATGAATTTATTTTAATTTTGATAGAAACAAGCTTAAAATCATATTTATTAAAATTAATGTAAATGTATTTGCTACTAATTGATTTGTTGTGTGTTATTAACTCTCACCTGCATTTCTTACATCAATATTGTGTACATACTAGCTGACTTCCTAGTGTTGCACAATTACATTTTTATATATAGAATAATGCTTATGTTACTTTCATTATTGTCCCCCACTCTTTAGTCATCGCATTCCCTAAAAATACCACGACGTATCCGAACAGCTCTCTTTAATGACCGTTTCAACTAAAATCTCTATTAGCTTTCATAAACAAAGTTTGTTCAAATTTCAAAATATTCCCTGATGGATAACTCGTATAGCTCAGCTCTAATTAATATGGTGGGTAAGAGTTCTACCTCAAGTTGAGGATGAATTCTTTATTCTCAAGTTTCGGTACAATTACTTTTATTAAATTAGGGCAGTTTTAAAATAAAGTCAGTTTTGTCAGTTTTAAAATAAACGCACAACATCTTTTAGTTTTTTTCAGACTGTCGACCGCGCAAACTTCGTCACCTTAAACTGTGTGTAGCAGAGAGACAAACTAAACTTGAAAATGAAAAGTCGTATAACTACCTCGTTTGTATTAAAGTTGGGCATCTTTTAAGAAAGCAAGACAAAGTAAACATCCCTTTACAAGGAATAACATTTTTGTCTCTTTTCTCAAAAATGCCCTTAATTACTTTGATTAAAATATCAAACGTTTAAAATATGGTCATGCCAAATACTGTGCAATCTTGAATTGTGTACGAACAATGCAGTGTTCATTCTCTCTTAATTCTACACAGCTATTCTGGACTTACTTATTAATTATAAATTAGAATAATAATAAATAAACTGAAATGTAGTGTTTCCCATAGTTATGGAAAACATTGCTTGTTGCTTAACCCGCTCTTTATTCTTGGAAATGACTACTGTACAACACAGGCAAATTAATACGATCAGTTTCTGTAACGATTAGTTTCTTTATCCCAAATGAACAAAATTATCGAAGCGGCTAGCAACTTGTTCCTCCTTTGAGTAATAACAATATTATCTATAAATTAAGTTCCAGTCTTCCTGCTACTTAGGATATTGCCGTGGACCTAGCTAAGTACCTTTCTTATAGGCTATTTCTCCCATCCACACGCGCAAATTGCGGCAACCTGCCTCCAGTTAACTACTGAAGAACTTACATGAGATAGTTGCAATCTGGGGCGAAACTCCTTTTTATACAGTGTTTCTGTGGCGATATTGTTCGTGCCCTTTTACCTAATCTCTACTTTGATTGGTCACTTCTTAGCTTTCTATGAGTAAGAAATCGTCCATTTTTGTAACCCAGGCTTCTGCCTGACTTCTTTGGGGAAACCCATATATCCCTATCTCCATCACAACTCTTGCTTCTCTTTCTATTTCTTGACTGTTTATCCAATTCCCCATGGTGCTGTGACTCCTGCTGGAATTTCCCTCTATCACTATGCTTGTCTCTCATCGGACCTCTTTCTCTCTGTTCACCACGGCTTTGGTGATTTCTATGCCCACTAATGTGCTTCATTGGTAGACTTTTGCCCTGCTACTAACTCGGCTCTTAACTAATTACAATGTTCCTTATATATGTCTAACATTTTATAATACATGTTATTTTACAGTATTTCTTTTCTCGGATGTATGTTTCCCTACAATATTTTTTCGTGGGATAGAATTATGATACTTTCTTTACGAATATATTCATGGTTATAAGGCAGTTTGTATGACATTTTGGGATTTTAAGGCAACTTATAAATAGCGATAGTGACTTGATACAGCTAAAACAAAACACCGGCTTATCCTTCTCAACGCTGGATCTCGAAGGGTAAACAGAAGGGTTGAGGTTACTTATTATAATCCTTCAAGCACAGTGGTGCACTAATATTTTAGAAGCGTAGGTTTCGGAGACAAGTTTATCGTTAAAAGCAGGATAATATAATTAGTTTCAACAATGTAAAATAAACTACAAATCTACTCCTTTTATGAGCTTTTGGGGGGACATTATGTATATTAAAATATAAAGCGTAATGGTTTAGGAACCATAAGCAGTCAATAGAAAATCAATTACTAGTATCTACCTGTATAGATTTCCTGTTCAGCAAGGGAGGAAAATAGCTATAATTTGGATATCGTCACATCAGGAATTTCAGGCAGGTAATGAACAAGCAGATTCCGCATCAAATGAGGCCACAAGACTCCCAATACCCCTATCTCAAAAGATGCCGCAAACATGAACCCAGAAGATTAATCTCTGGAATACAATATGGGCACAATCAGCTTCTAGAAACTACACGAACTTAAATAGAACTCCACAACATCATATCTACTGCAGAAATTGAGAAGTAAAGACAAGCTTTACTAGACTACGGATAGGATATGTAACTTGACACATTCCCATCTAGGGAATAAAATAGCCCATCTTGAATGCATCATCTGCCACAGTGCCATTTCTAAACGCCACTCACCTTCCGAATGCCCACAGTATCAACACCAGCAAGCGCAATGTAATCTACGAAACCTCCAAGAAGCCATCAACAACCCATTGCACAGTGAAATACTATTTAAATTCTTAAAAGCAATACATTTTTGTAATGAAATATGATGTAGCACATCCTGTCATTAAAATCTTGAAATTATATCAAGTTTTTCATTTACTTGTAACAACAAGTTAGCAATACGCCTACTGTCGCGAAACGATTACCGTTTGCATGACATAAAGGGGAAGAGGTGGTAATATGGATCACTTTTTATTTTTGCCAAAATTTTGAATTCGAAATGCATCTATTATCTTAGAAATCGTCAGTAGCATTAGTATTTGACTATATTATACTAATACATTTTAAATCATATATTTAAGACTTTTGAAATTTCATATTTTTTGAAAGCATGCAACGAAGTGTGGATGTTGGGTACTGAGGTTATAATATGAAACGCGTATTTAAATGAAAGCACTTTATGTTTGTTAATGCTATAATCACACACGAGTTATTTTTAATGTCTTTTTGCATTTTTTCATATGTTTAGACACTTGGAACTACATTGAAAAAGGTCAAAATAGATTTACTACTACATATCTGAAAGAGAAAAAAGCTCAATTAAAATCGTTCCCGAATCCTTCATAAGCAAAAATCACAAACGAAATTATCAGTTTCGCATCCACTGCACAAAAAATGTGCCATTCTCTACACACCATACACTGGATCCATAGCTCCCCTGACTTCGATCTCTTGTACGCCTCACCACAAAACATGCCATTTGCATCATCGTCCTGAGGGACTTCCTATCCGACCGATTCTGCTAGATTTGAGATGCCAGGAGAGATGCTTGATGTTGTATATGCTTCATCGCTGTAACTTAGATGGTCAGGTTTTTTCTTCTTGCCGAACAGGCTTCACCCTTCATTGCCTGTTGATTTTTTCTTCATGGCAGATTTGTTGGTCCCTCTGCTGGTACCTAGTTCTTCTTTCAATTGATTATTCTTTGACGATGCTTTTGGAGACTGAAGGGTTATTTTCTTTAATGCCATAGTTTTCTGTACTAAAGAAGCTTTTTAATGCAATCTTGTATGGAGAGCGGTTAGCACAGTAGCTCTAAAACTTTTACGGCCTTGGCGATAATTGCTGTGGAGTTATGTAGCCTGTTGACATCGAAGAACCTTCACAATTTTGTGGAACAACACAAGAATCCAAATCAGAAGTCTGGATAGCATCGCCATCATCAGGAGGCTCTTGAATATCATGTTGAACTGCAATGAAGTCGGCCTCTGCGAAAACGTTTCTCTTTAGAGGATAAATCCCAATACATTTAAAACCATTTACTTCTATTTCTTCTGTTTGAACTTTAGGTAGGCATTTGCAAACTTCTCAGCAACATCATGTGTCCATGCCAGCACTTCTCAATGCCTGCCTGATCGCCTCACTGTAAAAGGTCTTTCGGGGTCCCATATATGATCTATCCAGTGCTTGAAGTTTATGGGTTGTGTGAGGTAGCGAGCACAAGAGGATCACATAATTCTCCTTAGCTTTGATGACATCAAGATTTCGGGTATGAGAGGAGTGTTCATCTAATATCAGTATGGCGATTAAGGTATGGATTTTGTGTGGTTCAGAGAATGGGAAAACCATTTAGTGAATAAGTGAGACTGTACCCAGCCTGAGTGATGACATCTTCCTATAGCTCCTAGAAGTGTCCACTTTATAAATCTTTCGGGCCAATTGGTGCGTGGGAAAATTAACACGGGAGGCACAAAATTCCCTCCATTCGTACATGCTATGATAGTCACTAGACTCCCTCTTTCTGCTGCAGTGAGGACCCCTATTTGCCTTTTCCCTTTCATACCAATAACGTTTGGGAATTTTGTCTACACTACGCTCAGACCCGCGTCGGTATTGAAAATACGGTCCGGAGCGAAGGTATGCTTTTCAAATTCAGCTTCAGGCAGTTTGAAAAAGTTGGATACATTCTCCTTGTTGAAGCCCAAGGCTCAAGCAAGAGACAATGCTTCCAGTTTCCTGATTGCAAGTCGGTCCTTATGTCTAAAATTGTCAAACCACGCCCTCCCGACCATGCCTGTGATGTTCAATATTCAACAAATAAATATACCTACAGATCCATTAAAACAACTAGTCCATTCTGACAGCTAGGTGCAGACGAGCACATGAAAGATTTGCCATGGAAACGAAAGCTTCCGCCAAACAGCAGTCCGCTGTTACACTGCACCCCTCACATTCCCTCATCGTATAAATATTCTGAAGCCTTAGTTACCATACTCATAGTTCTTCAATTACGAGAAAATGTATGGTTATTAGTTATGTATTGGAAAACGACACGATTTTACGTTCTGCGACATTTAGAATATATATATATATATATATATATATATATATATATATATATATATATATATATATATATATTTTGCAATGCGCTTTGTAAAGTATTTGAAGCTGTCCTCTATTTGCGCGGCACACAGCTCGGCTAACAGTGGAGCTAGCAACCCAACGCACGTACGTTGCAGCCAGGCGGTAGTTGTCAGAATGGTCTTGTTTTAATGGAACTGCAAATAAAAATTAATAAACCAGTAAATAATGAATAAATACATCGGTAAATTGGTTAGATGTATCGTATCTTGTCGCAAGTTGGTAAGCCATTCTCCTTATGTCGTTGCGGGTGAGTCCATAGAATTACTTTCCAATGGTAAAGAAGTAGGCCAGAAGCAACCAATCACAAAGACGTCATCATAGACCTGGCAACGCACGGATTTCACACAAAATGTGCAAAAATAAGAAATATCACCAACCGAGCGACTTGTGGATTGCAAGATGTGTGACCAAAAGTGTGAGCGATACCATTACAAACAATGCAGAAGGTGGACAGAATCGTTAAACGAACTGATAAAAGACAAATCATAATATGGAAACTAATGCTCTTTCGAGCGCAACTTACTTATTATTATAATGGTAAATAGTACTCTAATAGTTATTTTTCCAGTTCTGCAGGAAGAGTAGGCTTTCTTGCCAAAGTTTCAATCACCAAAATGTTGGGATCTATATCTTCCTTAATCTTTCTGCAAGGAGTGCTTTTAGGCAGTACACTGAAACACCGTGCTGGTTCATTCAATATTTTTGTTTTTTTTCCGAAGAGCATTTATTACATTAATAATATCTTCTTACCGCCATTTTTGCCACAGGCCCTTCTTTTCAGGCCCTAATTGACTTCTTGGCATCACGACCCTAAAATACAGGAATGATTTGTATTATGGAATATCTTGTTTCTATTACGACCAATCGCCATTTTCCAAACAAGTGATCTATTTACGCCATAAAAATATTAATTTCATATTAATTAATACACCATTTTGCAGTTCAGTTAATAAACAATGATTTAGAATAGAGAAGCTCTCCACTCATATTAATATAAGCAGTAGAAACAATGGCGAATCTTACTTGCTAAACGTTTCAAGCTGCGTCAAACCCATTATTTGCACACACAACCTATACAATAGAAATTAGAATGGTTTCTGCAAGACGGCAGCAGCTTATCCCTGTATTTTTAAAAGCTAATTATTAGCTCGTTTATCTGAGTAAATGATTGGTTATCAGGCAGTACCACTTCTACAGCTTAATGATGCAGCAAATCGTATGGAAATGCATTAACTCTACATTTTGTAATTAGAATGGGGGTTTATTTCATCTGTTAGCAAACGATAGATGTCCATTTTTGTTATTAGTAGTGAAAGGATTTTAAGGTGCAAATTATGGCCAGAGAAGGGGGGACGAAAGGTTCTGAAAATACACACAAAAAGGTGCTGATGAAATTACTTTATTTAGGTTTAAACCAGCTACATTAACGTTCTTTGTCCCATTTACTTGGTTCTAATATTTCATATACTTGTTATACTGGATTACACACAGCATTTCAATGTTTTTGACACTGAGTCGCTGGCACTTTGAGCTCAATAGCTCCTTATATATGGAGAAACTCCGCTCGACATCTACAGAAACCAATGGAGCATATCTTGTCAGTAGTGTAAAGGAAGTTCAGTCAAAGTTGCAAAGATTTCTACATCTGGCTTGTTCTTAAAATTTAATTCAAATTTGTCTTTAGCAAATCCATCAAGATTGTCCCTAACACTCATCAGCTACTTCCACTGTTCCTCCTTCTCCAAAGCTTCTTCTTCCAAACTCTGAATCACATCAGGCTATACTTGTACGCATGCACTGCAAAAAGTTCCAACTCTAGGTCTTTATTGTTGACTAGTTGTTGGGCCTGCTTGATGGCTACTGCGTCCATTGAGTGTAGAGCACAAATGAAGTGTTTGATTTTATCAAAGTTTTCGCACAAGAAAACTGCACATCTTATCCAAGTACCCCACCTTGCGATGACAGGAAACTGTGGAATGTGGAGCCCAGCCTGTCGTCCTCCGTGGACTAGTGGTACCGTGCTAGCCTCTAGTTCACAAGGTCGCGGGTTCAAACCCGGAGGGCGATGGATTTTTTCGGGCGTAAAAATCGTTAGCAAGGCTTCCTTCGGAAGGGAAGTAAAGCCGGTGGTCCCGTGTCGTAGATTTACGGCACGTAAAAGAACCTCAAGCCTGATAAAGAGGCCACTGAGCAAAATTACCGGTGTTTCACGCCCAATATAGAATGGGACGCTAAGAACCATAGTAGTTAAAGAGCGTCCATAAATAAAACTCAATTTAATTTGGAGCCCAGCCATTTCTTGATATAAAACTTGACGACTGGGAACCTTTACCAGAGCCTTCTTCATAGCAGCAAGGAAGTAATTTAACCTGCAGCAATTTTCTCTGATACTTTCGCACACACGATGTAAACCATGAACAATACATGTCACATGATTGAGGTTGGGATACATGCCCTTCAATCGTTGGAAAGCCGAAAGCATGTAGCGTGCTTGATCAGGCACCACAAATCTGACTTTTTCGTATTGTATGTCCCTGGCCACAGGTTCATACATGAATCGTTGAATGACTGCACTATGTGCAGGCATTTGTCTTGTCGAGTTGGTACATTTTTAAAAGCATAGGTTTTACCCATTCATCACATAATGGAAAAAACCAACACATTAAAAATATATATTTACAATCATCAGTAGTTTCATCTAAAATGAATCCTACTTCATGTTTGCCAACCGTCTCTTTTATTTTCTCCAAGACGTTCTCATAAATTGGCTATATGTAACCTTTTCTAAGAGTACTCTCATCCGATATTGACCTCTGTGTGTACTTCTCAAGGAACGGTTTAAATGCAGGAATGTTTACCTTGTGGATTGGAATTCCTGACTGGATCAAAGCCATGGCAAGATCCGTACTAAACTCATTCAATGACCGCTGCTTTTCAGATCCTGAAGCGAAGGCATGTATCAGAGTAGTTTGCTTAGGTTTTGACTTGCAAAGTTCAATGTTCTTTAAATGTTTGTTGTTCTGGATGTGCTGGTTTATTCTGTTTCTTTGATGCTTGTCATCAATGACAATATTTACTTCGCAGATGGCACATCGCAGAATGATTCCATCAGTTTTGAAGTCTCCTGAAAGTGCAGACAACTTCTCCTTCTTAATCCTTCGGCATGATTTTGTTGTGAAAAATCTGTTCTGGTAAATCCAACAGGCTAAGAAGATAGTACACAGCCGATAGATAGGAGCGGTTAAATTCATGCCAGTGCTAACTGAATTTAGGTTTCAACAGTTGCAGCACTATTATTTAAATTTTATTTGATTTCACAGTTGCCGGTTGTCCGTTTGCTGATGTTGACTATTGTTGCTGCGGTTGGCCATTGTTGCTGGGGTTATGAATATTTACTGGTGCTTTCCATTAATTACATTTTAATATTTGTTCTCCATTGTTTACATCTGATTAAACAAAATCTTAAAATCCCGTTCAAGAAGAGAAAAAAATTGTCTAATCCATTAAAAATGCCGATAAAAGTGGGGGAAAGGTGCTGAAGGGTGCAACAAACTGTGATTGTTTTGTTTCATTTCATGTCCACAAATGCATATATTGACTTGTCTGAATGAAAATATCTGTATTTTTGGAAAGGTGCTGCACCTTAAAATCTTTTCTTTAGTTATTAGATTCAAGTTATCTTTTGTGTTTTATTATAACCACTTATTATTCTCATTTATATTATTGAAGACAGTACTAGCTGGGATTTATGGAAATTCTTGTGCGTGACTAATCTTTCTTAGCATAAAAAGGTACACCGATACAAATGTTAATAAAAGTATCTGTGCCATATTTAAAAGGTGTTTTCGAATATGGATCACACGCAAGTGAACATCACCGATATTTATTAGTATCTTAAAATTAAACAAATTATAAGCCAGTTAAGAATTATATTGTCTAAGAAAGTAGAGCGTATTCATATGTGGATTAAATATTAATAGACTAATGCTCTTTATACTGCGTCTTCTACATGATAAATTGTGTTACAAAAGTACAGTTTCTTTATTTCCTTTCTTCTTTCTTTAAGTTGGAGCTGTTGCTCTGCATTTGACTGGTGGAATATTACTCCTCAACCTAATGGTATCCAAACTTCCAGGAAATTTATATAATTAATCATGTTCTGCTAACCCCATAGCAAGG
Source organism: Deroplatys truncata (assembly GCA_030765065.1). Classification (NCBI taxonomy): domain Eukaryota; kingdom Metazoa; phylum Arthropoda; class Insecta; order Mantodea; family Mantidae; genus Deroplatys; species Deroplatys truncata. The sequence goes on from CM060984.1 coordinate 187,148,669, forward strand.
TCATAAATAATAAATTAGTATATTCTCAGTATGGCTTCGGTGTGACTATAGTAACCCAATCAGTGTTGCCAACACTTCATTTCTTTTCCCGTCAAACAAACACCAAAAAATCTGCTAAAATTCTAAAAATAAAACAAACTGTATTTTCATGTAAAAATGAAGTTTGCTTTAAATATACCACTCGTTATTTGTTTATCCGTCGAAACAACACCCAAACAATGCGCTCAAATTAGTCAAAATAGAAAAATAAAAATTTGCGCGTATTTTCAAGTAAAACTTTTTTAAAATTAAAAAAGCTAAGAAAAATCAGTCAAAAGAAGGAACAATTCGTAATAATTTCCGCCGAAAAATCCGTCATCCGTCAAAGCCAATTTTTATCCGTCATACAACTTAAAATTCCGTCAATTTTGACGGAAAGTCCGCCATATTGGCAACCCTGACTGCCCAATCAGAAAAATATTTTTTCAATGTTGGCTTTCCCTGGTGAGGTAAAGTTGGTGACTGTAATGAGATAGTATTATTGAAGTATCATAGTTGATACAAGGTGTAGCAAAAATATTCGCAATGACACACACAAATCTTGAGGTAATCAATATAAGTATAAAATACACATAATCGCTCATGTTCGTTAGCTAGCCATTTGAATTTTACGTTTTATGGCTATTCTATATGGTAAAACCGCAGTTGTCATATGTCAACATAACCCCTAAAATAGAAACATTTTGCAAAATGTTTAAAATACATAGGGAAAATACTTTGTTGCATAAGATTAATTGGACATCATTCTGTATGCGGGTAGGGGGTATGAAACTTACGGAATCGGGGTTTCAACATTGTAACATCGAGGGCCCTAAGCCGCAAGGCGTAGCCGAGGGATCTGCGCGCCTAAATTCGAATGATAATCTAGAATACTACACAATCAACTCTACGTATTAAAAAACCCTGATTACATAAATTTATTAAGATTTCATACCTCCTACCCGCATACGGAATAATGTCCGATTAATTATTAAACTAATAGTTCTGTATTTCCAAGGAGCTGCAGGAAGTACTCATGTTGAATGCTAATATAAATTTACATTAATCCACTGAGACTATTTTTATTGATATTTTAGATATTACCTGAAATATTTATTCTTAAAAATCATTACATTGAAAATACAATCAGGAACAGGTTTTACCCTTTTGATGAAAATATCGCATTTAAAGCTTTTATTCTGTGGTTTCCTTAAATCTGAAAGTATTATGAAGTAGGCATATAACAAAATGCAAATATGAATTTTTTTCAAACATGTTCATTTCACTGCTTTTGCAAATGGAAATTGAAAATACTAACTCTCTGGAAGTAAAATATATACATTAAATGATGTGTACAGAAAAGTGTCATATGAATCAGTCCATCATTATAACCCTTGGAATACTAAAAAAACACTATGTTTCTAGATGGAAGTTGATGAAAAGCCCATGAAGGGTGAAGGTTTTAGACCATACTACATAACAAAAATTGAAGAGTTGCAACTGATAGTAGCAGAGAAAAGTCAGAATTTGCGCCGTCTTCAAGCACAGCGCAATGAACTTAATGCAAAAGGTAAACAGCTAGTATATCTAATTAAACTATTAAAAGCTTACACTTGTATTGTATTGTATTATATTTTGTAAAGGAAGGAATTAACCACTTCATTAATCCATTAAAGAAGGCTAGATTTCAAACAATTGGTTGGCGTTTTTATTTTATGTCTGCAAATCATAGGCAGCATATTTTTGATACGTTACAGTGCGAATGCTACGAGAAGAGTTGCAGCTGTTACAAGAACAAGGTTCCTATGTTGGAGAAGTTGTTAAACCAATGGACAAAAAGAAAGTTCTGGTGAAGGTGCACCCTGAGGGAAAGTTTGTTGTTGATCTAGATAAAAATATTGATATAAATGATGTTACTCCAAATTCCCGTGTAGCACTTCGCAATGAAAGCTATACCCTTCATAAGATTCTTCCAAACAAAGTAAGTAAACTTTTCTTTTTATGCATTATTGCCTTCAATTACAGATTGCATGTACTTTAGTTGGTTATGCGCTACCAAAATTTGTCGAGGTGATTTCATTGGAAATATGAGGAGAATCCAGGAAGTAACAACCATTTGACTTCAATAAATTAAAAAAAGATGTTTTATTAAAGCAAAGCGTGTTGCTTACAAAACTAAAGTTCATATTATTGCTGTACATAATCACCTCTATAATTTAAGCGTATGTCATACCTGTCCATGGGCTTTTAAAATTCTTATGTTGTAGTCAGCTGTCACCAGTCCATTTAGCCAATCTTTGGGCACAATTTCACCAAGCAAAGAATAAAAAATGTTGGGGAAAAAAATCTGTAACTTATCTAGGGTTACATCCAGGTCAACTTTTGTTATACACATTTATTCATCCATTGTTGAACATTCCACATTGCTTTATCATTTTTTTCTCTTTCTTTCTTTCTTTTCTTCCTTCTTTCCTTCTTTCTTTTTTGGAGAGGGGTTAATCATTACTGTGTCACCATATTTTCCTGTTAGTTATGGTAAATGTTTGCAGATTTTAACTCTCAAGCATTCTAAAATCAAATAACACTTCACAGCCACACAGTTTGTATCACACAGTTCAGTTTTATCAATACAGAATGCACAATAACAACTTGTTTTGACTAACAGTCACACAACATTTAGAGAAGCAGCAGGAATGCACAGACAATCGTTACTTGCTGTATTACCCTCTAATTTTGAGTATGAAAGTATTTTAGGGAGAGTTTTAGTGCTGGATTAGTTAAGGTAAGCAAATATCTTGAAGATATTATATAATAGTTATTTTTTCTCATAATCTTAGTTGGCTTTACAAGAACGCCAAGTAAATGCAAAGGGTAGGAGTTGCTTACCAAGCTGGATAAAAGGTGCAGATGCAGTATGGTATATCAGCTTCATTCACAACTGGGATAATGCTGAAGATTACATCTGTATCCTCCCCATCCTCATATTTTCTGTGCTTTCATTTAATATAGGAGCTGATCCAGTGGCTATATTGATTTGTCCATTGGATCTACAGTCAAGACGGGGGCCAAGAACATCAAACCCAGCTGTAGGCTTTTTATTTGATGTTCTTTGGGACGGGAGAGGGAACAGAATTCCCATTCAGTCAATAATGTACTTTTGAAAAAAGCAAACATCATGTATACTTGGTCAATTTAAAACTGGCCGGCATCTGAGAGATTTGATCATTTTTCACCTACTTCAGAGCTCATGGTTTTAGTGCCATGTAATTAAATGAAGATTCATAAGTTAATAAGTCAATTTAAGAGAGGTTTTACACTGTTTAAAATTAAAGTTATACGGCTCTCTTATTTAAAACTTTCCCAATGTTCTGTAGCAAAAGCTGCATAGTAATTTGTTTGATGAAATTTTATTTAACCTGATGCAGTGTTTGGAAAACGTTAAAGCCTTCTAGCTAAATAACAAGATGTTTACGAGCATACATTCCCTGAAAGAAAATACTCAAATAGAACCCCTGAATCATGCCTTAAAGTTATTCAGTTATTCTGACTCACCCTATACATGAATATTTTATTTTTAAGATATTTTGACTAATCATATCAAAACATGAATTGCAAGATGTGTATTTAATTCCTCTTCTGAATGCCTCTTCCCCAGTGGAATTTAAGAGGATAGTTTTCGACATATCTTGCTCTAATGGGGTCCAAGAAAATTGTTTTATGTATGAAAAATTTTCTATCTGGAATGGCAATAAATAAACTGTTCATATCATAAAGGTTGTTTTGTGTATTCAATATATATATATATATATAGAAAAATAATTTATAAGAGTTATGATAAAAATAAGATGGTCACAAAACAATTAACATTTTCAGTAACAAATGAAACACACAAAACGTCACTTCACCGTCCTATATCCCCCTTTTATAACTGGCACAAAACTTCTGGAATCGTGACCTTGATTGCCACCCCAGCTGCTGTGCCTAGGAATGGTTTATGTTTAGCTTAATCAACGAAAGCGATATAATACCTTTGCTTACTCACAGTGCGTAACACATACAGTCTGCATAGAAAGTGTCCGCATCTTGTAATTTCAAAGAGAGCAGTACGTAAATAGTGCATGTTTTATATTTGTTATATTCATAACCATGGCTCCTACGTTTTCAAAGTTAAATGGTAAGGTATTACGTATTCAAAGCAGGGAAATAATTGCAAATGTCCTCGACTTCATGAAGCAAGAAACAGAGATGAAGGAAGAAAATATATGTTTACCCGAGTTCCACAAAAGCCTTAAGACAGTGAAAGAAAGAGTAGCCAAAGCAACTGGTGTTTCACTGAGTTCCATTTCCAGAGTTCTCAAAGATAAGAAAAACCATATGGATGAAAGAGTACCATTTGACACACCTGTGAAGAAACATAAGGTCCCTAAACGTATTACAGAAATAGACAATTTCGACAAATGCGTCATTCGGCGCACGATTCACAATTTCTATATGGAAGAAAAACTGTGCCAACAATAAACAGATTGCTCATCAATCTGAAAGATGTCATAAATGTTTAAGGTGGTGCTACAAGTCTCAAATCCTGGCTATGGCACTGAATTTTGCAGTCTGATTCTAACTTTTCAAATGACTATAATTTTATATGTAGTTATATCAGCATAATTTTTCAAGATGCTGCTACAAATCTCAGAAAAATTATAAAAGATTTAGGGTTCAAGTGGAAGAAAACGAAACCAATTAGCAGAGTTCTAATAGAAAAGCACGACATACGATCTCAGCTGGAAGAGTAACTTACTCAGAGGTACAAATTAGAGGGTCAAACTATAGTGTATGAAGATGAGTTGTACATACACAGCATCTTACAACATCTAAAAATTGAAGTGACGATAGCGAATTAGGTTTTCAGGCACCTGTTGCCAAAGGTCAAACACTTATTATCGTTCATGCTGTTCGTTCCAAATGCCCTTCTTTTACAAGTCGCAACAAAACACAGGAGGTTTTCATCAACAAATGAATACAGAAAATTACATGAAGTGAATCAACACCATGTTGATACCTAATATGCCTGCTGGGTCTATTCTGGATATCGACAATGCTTCACAATGTGGCAACACTCAAATTGACAAACAACCTACCTCAAATTCCTTGAAAGAAGAAATGAAAACCGGGTTGCTTAGGCATAATATAGTTTTTGATGAAAGCACGAGTAAAACAAATATAACTTAGTTAAAGCCAACAAATCCCTTCAGAAGTCATAACTCATAATACTTGGCCAGATATTAATACAACATCGCCATAATGTACTTAGACTGCCACTGTATCACCCAGATCTAAACCCAATCGAATTAATCTGGGCTGATGTCAAAAACTGGATGGCCTGCAGAAATATCACTTTTAAACTAAAAGATGTGGAGCAGTTATGTCGCCAGCAATGATTTGCAGACATTGGAAGGCCAGAATGGGAAAATGTATGTCGACATGTTGAATAAATTGAGAATCATTATTTAAAAAAATACGGAATTGCAGAAAATCAATTAGAAAAAATTCTCATCCACGATAATGGTGCAGAAAGTAGCAACACTGCTGATGGCGGCAATGATGTGAGTGATTCCGCAGAAGAGGAAGGGCTGTCAGGTGTGGAAGAACTGGAGGCAGATGGTTGACAGTGTTTTTATATTAAGGGCATTTTACAGCGGTGGATTTAAATATACTGTATATAACTATAAGTTTATCGTGTAGTGCAGTGCATAACCGGTGTATGGATATTTGACAATGACTGTCCCACACACTCCTGCAGCATGCAGACGACCGGTCACCACCTGATCTGGTATGTAACTCGCTTCATAGCTGTCATTAAGATTTTCACATGTCTAGAACTGTTGCGCCAGTTATACCTCCAAGTAAATGTCCAATGAAACCATTTCAGCAAATGTTTAACATGAAGTGGATAACAAAAATCATGTGAAATAATTTTTATGTGTAAAGGAAAAAGAAAGAATCAGTCATTGTATCTGCCTCATATGCCAGCAGTGAAAGCCATGAGGTGGTAATGAAATTGGGCAAGTGATCATAAATTGTATGGTTGGTCACAAAATTTCTTTTTGTCATGAACACATGGATGAAAAAGCTAAATTACCAAACAGTATATTTAGACATGCCAAGTTAGTCTAGATTCTTGTTGAAGGAGTTTCAGGGTTTGCAAGACTAAGGAATAATCTAATACCTCAAGCTAATACTAGATTTTGAGTTTGGAATGGCTTTGTTTATGTCACACCCTGGCATTTTTACTTTTTCTGCTGCATACTTGTAGTAAGTAAGTATTACATTCCACCCAAAATACACTTTTGGAGCTTTAAATCCAAAAAAAAGAAACATTCTTAGAAAAAAATCTGATGTGTTACACTCACATGACTTTTTCTACTCTTGTACAAATTACATGGAATCTCAAAGCCATCACATAGCGATCTGCCTTTTAAAAATCTGACTATTGCTTGATTCTACTATATGCCCTGCAAAGAGTTTATTTCTATTAACAAGAAGTAGATAGAAGAATAATCTTTTGTTAGAGTAGTTTGCAGAAGAGGGAGTAGAGAAAGTCATGTGAATGCTACACATCAGATTTTTCTTCTTGCTGGGTGTCCTTTGATTCAGAGCATTTTATACTCGTATCATTATGCAAGTGTTGTTTTTTAGGTTGATCCACTGGTTTCCTTGATGATGGTTGAAAAAGTCCCTGACAGCACGTATGAAATGGTTGGTGGACTCGATAAACAAATTAAGGAAATAAAAGAGGTGATAGAGCTTCCTGTGAAGCATCCAGAGCTGTTTGATGCACTGGGCATTGCACAACCTAAGGGTGTTCTTTTGTATGGCCCACCAGGAACAGGTTGGTCAAAAGTGATCAGAATGCACATTTCAGTGGAATTTTAATCATTGAGGAAATGTTCTAAGTTGTGGTTCCCATTTCTCAATTTCTTCTGTTTTTTTTAGGTAAAACTCTGCTTGCTCGAGCTGTGGCTCACCATACTGAATGCACATTTATCAGAGTATCTGGATCTGAGCTGGTGCAGAAATTCATTGGAGAGGGTTCGAGGATGGTACGAGAGCTGTTTGTTATGGCCCGGTATGTCATATTTTTGTATTTTATGTGGTTTCCTGTTGGTGGGGTTCTTTTTTATTATTATTATTCTTTCGGTGGGTGCAGAAAACAGACTAACAAGCTTGCAATTATTTTCAGAGAGCATGCACCATCAATAATCTTTATGGATGAAATAGATTCCATTGGTTCATCAAGAATAGAATCTGGAAGTGGAGGAGATTCTGAAGTACAAAGAACCATGTTAGAACTGCTTAACCAGCTAGATGGTTTTGAAGCCACAAAAAATATCAAGGTAGATAACTTTTCATTGTGTTGACCCTTTCCATACTAAAAAAATATGCGTTCACACAAATATAATGTGCAGCAATCAATGGGCCATATGCATAAAGTAAAGTCTTAGTTTTATTGGGAAATTTTATAAGTGTAATCTTGTCTCCATATGTATAAAAAATCTAATGTGTTACACTCACATGACTTTGTCTACTCTTGTACAAATTATTTTTACAAACACTTTTTCTCCATCTACTTCTTGTTAATTGAGATAAACATTTGCAGAAGCTATCTTATTGCTAATTTTCTTCTAGGTGCAAGGGGAATATAGTAGGCTTTAAGTGATAGTCAAATCTTTTAAGAGTTGGTTGTTATGTGGAGCATCTCTTTCTGTGTCCAGCACATAAAAAATTGAATAACAAATTCCCATTTCAGAAAAAGTATAAGTATTGCAAAATTCAAACAAATAACAGGAATATCTCGGAAATGGTTCACTCCAAAAAAAAATTTTTTGATGTGTTACACTCACATGACTTTCTCTACTCTTGTACAAACTATTTTTACAAATGCTTATTCTCCATCTACTTCATGTTAATCGAGATAAACATTTGCAGACTCTATCCTATTGCTAATTTTCTTGTAGATGTAAGGGGAATATATATTTACAAGGGCAATATAGAAATACAGTAGCCTTTAAGCATAAACATATCTCTTAATAGCTGGTTGCTAGGTGCAGCGCCATTCCCTTTGCCACAGATTAATACTCTTTGCATATCCAAGACAAAAAAATGAATAACGAATTCCCATTTGAGAAAATAAGTATTGAAAAATTTAAGGGAATAACAAGCAATATCTCGAAAACGGTTCACTCAACAAAAAAAACGTATATGACATAAATTGTGTATTTTAACGCGGTCTACATTTTTTGTGTAGTAAAATTTTCTCATCTCTTATGGTTTACCAGTTATGCAAAAGTCGTTCACAATGAAGAATACTTTTGGAGACATTCCCAGGAAATTCGAGATATACATTTCATTTCTCATGACAATATCTTAAACATATGATATTTTAATCAAAATCGTTAGAGCCATTTTTGAGAAAATTAAATTTTTCGAAAAATGTTCCATGTAAAGGGTAGTCTGGTGTGGGGGGATTTTCTTGAAAACCTTCGTGTCGCATCTCTGGAAGATACTGAACCTAAATACCAAGTTTGGTGTTTATCCGACTTCGTTTCTGAGTTATGCTATTCACAGACACACACACGGACATGTTTCCAAAAATGTTATTTTTGGATTCAGGTTGTCTCAAAACATGTATTTCCGGTGAAATCTCGGTATCGAATTTTTGGGTGGAATACAATACTTCCCCTACTTACTATATGTAGTAGAGAAAGTAAAAAAAAAGTATGACATAAATTGTATTTTAAAAGCTCTACATATTATGTGTAGAAAACCCGCACCTTAAGATACATGACACTGTCGTTGGTCCAATTCACATTGCTGACACACTGGGTAATACTTTAGCCACTATTTCTAGCTCATTAAATCAAAATTAAGGAATATGCTTTGCTATTCACCTCAACTTCTAGGGGTAAATGGTGGCTCCTTGTCAACTTCATGAACGTTCATCTACACACCACTTATTTCATTTTAGATATTCACTGATACTTAAAAGCAAAAAATGCACTGACTTTATCCAGAATTCACATGGCAGCTTTAGAGGTTGGCAAGCATCCATGTGCGGGACACCTCTAAATCCATTTAATTATCCCTACCCAATCTGCCCCTTTAAAACAAAAAGGCATAGGGTATGTCCAAACACAATCCTGTTAGTTCTAGAAATATTTGCAATATTGTACTCCTGATAAGATGTTCATTGTCCTTTAAATCATGGAATGCCAATTAGCAGTTTCACTCCAATTCAAATTCTTTCGCAAGAAAGGCTAAGTGCATTTGATCACTTTGTGTACCTGATGTTTATTTGATAGTCTCAATTTAAGCATATACACCTTAGTGGCATGAGCATCTTGAAATAAAATACCAGGGACATTATCCATGGACATGGAATCCTCCTCAGATGTTTTAGTAAACCTAATAAGTTGGGTAACAGGATTCTCCTTCTTGCTTATCAGCCTTAAACAATTTCAAGTCTAGAGCTAAACCTATCATCATGGAAGCTAAAAATTACATAGGATTTTAAAAAATATAATATATATATATTTGTGTATTGATGATGCTTGTACTGTTAATTCCTACAGGTTATAATGGCTACAAATCGTATTGACATTTTGGATCCTGCATTGCTGAGACCAGGACGCATTGACAGAAAAATTGAGTTCCCACCTCCAAATGAGGAAGCTCGCTTGGACATTCTTAAGATTCATTCTCGGAAAATGAATCTGACAAGAGGTATCAATCTTCGCAAGATTGCAGAATCAATGCCAGGAGCTTCTGGTGCCGAAGTCAAGGTAATTACAGAAACTTTTGGTTTTATCCACTCCATCCACCCATTCTTGCTAACCTACCAGATGTTGTTGATTTCAGTAAGTATTCCTCTAAGCTATTCCTTTGAGATTTGTTTGTGAATTATCACTTTTTATGTATTCTTAATTCAACTGCCGTAATGTAATGTATTCTTAGTTATCCTTTTTTTACAAGAGAACATAGGTTATTAAGTAGGGACCCCCTGATTTTTGTTAAATAAAAAAGTGTAACATCAAAGTGGAAATATTGTGATGCTTAGACTGGTAAATAAAACTGCTTAGTGATGTTGTTTCTTGGAAAAAAAGAAAATTAATAATATGGCTGTTAAGCAAGTCACGTATAAAGATTTTCAAAAAGTTTCCAGAGATGGTTCTCAGGAGTAGAGTAGCATTGCTATGACACTATCTGTGAGTGCTATTATGTAATTTCTACTATAACTATGTAAAATAGTCCTGGTCCTGTGCAGAAATGAATTGCGATTTTCAAAATGTTAAATTGGTCTTTTTATTGTATTGCAGCTTGGTAATACTATTTGCACACATTAAAAGGGTGTACATCAAACTAAAGTTCAACAAAGATTAAGGAATACATTTTACTATACACTTCAACTTCTAGGGATAAACGTCAACTCCTTGTCAACTTTATGAACACTCATTTATACATGCCACTTATTTCATTTGAATATTTTATATACAGTAAAATCTCGTTAGTACGTTTTTGCGGGGACCCAAGGATTTGGACGTCATAGACGGGAAAACGTGTTAACGAAAATACATAATCTGCAACTTAAGAACATATTTATGTAATAAAATCTAATAATACATCTTACCTCAAAAACGGATGTGAAATATAGACACTATTTACATTGGTTTGAAATACATATCGATAGTTGATTGCTTTGTTGGTTTTAATGCCAAAATTTTACTGTCCATCTTGTTTAGTAAAGTCATTACATCATCATCAACTTCGAAACTGCACACATATCGCTTCACTATGTCCATTGCCTGCATGGCTTCTGACACTGTAGGTACTGGCTCAGGATCTGGTTCATCGTCACTTTCGTCTCCCACTAATGCTTCATCTTTCACTTGTTCAAGTATTTCATCTATCGTCGCTGTTTCACACACTGGAATTTCATTGTCAATGTTTACATAGTTTTCGAAAGACACGCTGGCATCGTCTGCTATTTGGCGCCATTCTTCACTCTCGGAAAACTCGTCTTCCTGCGTAATTTCATCACCAAGAACTCGGCAAAAACCGGCTTTATTAAAGCAGTTCCTAATGGTATCTTGCGTCACACAATCCCAAGCAGTTCTAATAAAATGCATGGCATCTAAGACGGTGACTTTTCTTGTCGTCGATTTCAGTGCAGCCAACCTTCTCTGTACCAGCCTCTTACGATACGCATGTTTCATGCACCGAATTATGCCACAGTACCGTCTATTGGCACATTTGAAGCTCTAGCTTGTGTAAACCACTTTAGCAGAACATCTTCTAATTCTGGAAACTGGCCAGGGCGATTACGTTTTCTTTTAGCATTTTTTCCTTCTTCAAAAGCAGTTTCAATTAGTTTACGTTTGCTAACAATTGTGTTTAAGGTTGACGGAGGAATGTTTAACTTCCGCGCTATATCCACACGTTTCATATTTGGATTGCGATCTACTTCCTCAAGGATTTTCAGTTTTTCACTGTTGGTTATTTGCCGCACTTTCTTTTTCTCCATTGCGAACAAAAAGTTAAAATACTTTTACGTTTCGTCAACACTCAACAGCATAAACTAACCACACCAAGCCACTGTTAAACTAAAGCATCACCGCAGAACACCAAAGAGCGTCACTAAAGCATCCCCCCCCCCACACACACACACAAAACGCGTCCCACAAATACGTACATGCATGGTATTGGCTGCCGGTTCCACCCCGCCTGGTTTGACCAAAGTAGCGAATGAGAACGTCTAACTTTGAATGTAGTAAATCTACTCCCGCTGGGCCGTTACTTTTATAGCGAATGAGGGCATCAAACTTCGAACGTAGTAAGCGGGAGCGAGAAAACGTACTAAACGAACGTTATTAATGCATTTGATGCATTTTGTGCCGGGACTTTTATAATTCAACGCAATACACGGGAAAACGTGTTAATGAGGAACGTGCTAACGAGATTCCACTGTATTCACTCATATTTATACCAGGTATAAATGAATAACACTGTACGAGTTTTACTGATAATAGACACTTCATAGACAATCAGTTTGAGATAGGAAATCTGTGGTCTACAAAGACAAATTTGTTATGCCTTAAAAATGCTAGGGAGTTTGCACACCACTGATTACTTCCACTGTAAGATATGATAAGAAAACAAGTGAAGAAAATCAAAGGTTAGCAGCTATTTAAATTTTGGCTTTGAATCCTAATGGTCATTTTTTTTTTCTCCTACCTTTCTTTCCGAGTACATAGTTTAATTTGTTTACAGTAATGATGATGAGGATATGGGGGTTAAGGGCGCTAAACATCTAAGGTCATCAGTGCCCTTACAAAGTATAAAATTTAAAATCCAAAAACTAAAATACGGGACAAACCCACTTAGTCTAAAACAATAAAAAACAACATATCAAAGTCTAAAAACCACCACACTAAAAACATGGTAAATAAAACAAAAGATTTAACTACGTGTCAGGAACTGTAGAAGTCAAGGTACTGGAGCGCCATATGTCCCCAGGGGAGAAGAGCCCCGCATTAAAACAGACAATATAAAATCACAAAACTAAAAAATGCTCAGCGCATTCAAATGCGCCGACTAAAACCAGTCACTGATAAAGCATACAGGAAACATTTGTGTTGTGTGCATATAATTTTCAAATTAACCAATGCTGTAGCTTTTAATTTCAAATTCTTTTAATTGCCATTTACACTCTCATGACCTAAATAATAAAATAAAAACTAAATAAGTACAGCAATGTTAAGTGAACTGGTACAAGTCTACACAAGTAATGACTAACAAAGATTTTAATTTATAAGTACTTGAAAGATTTAAGTGTGACTAAATTGTTATGAAAATAAGTTGTCTCTCTATTAACGTTACAATACAATAAACAGGTATAATAAAATAAAGGTAAGCAAACAAATGAAGAAAATGCATTTGATTCCAAAGGAATGGCTCAAAATAACCTCTAACAATGTATAGGTGACATCTATGCAGAAATGATTCCTGGAACTGTTGAGCATTCCAGGTGTGTTAAATATATCATCACTGGCTGCAATAATGTGGACAACCAGTGTCTTCAGAATCAATTGATGATGATTACATATAGTTGGAAGATGACACTGGAGAACGAGATGACCTCTTCCGATCCAGCGATTGGGGAAGACTTGATTTAGATGCTCCTGTGCAGTCATAGCATAATGCGCAAGAGCTCCAACATGTTGGAAATACAGTTGAGCCCAAACAGCAGCACTTTTTCAAAATGGCTGGCAAAAAACACCCCAGAAATGTTTTATATCACCATGCAGTCGAGGAGAAGGTATAGTCCAATGTTGTGGTCAGAAAAAGTAATAACCATATATTCACCATAAACTGTTGTTGGTGGCTCTTTTGCACGGTAGAATGGGGAGTTTTGTATGCCCATATGCGACTTCTTGGAGTTTAGAATCAGCTCATCCCTAGTAAACTGGCCTCATTTGTGGACAGCACTAATGAAAATAATTCTGGTGGCTGTCTTAAGGTCCATTACACAGGCATAAATTTGGAAGGGGCAGAGTGCTCCTTGTGCAAGACTTGCCACACCTGCATATGCAATAGCACAGGTGCTGGTTGACAGTTCCTCTTCCAGTGTATGCAGTATGTTTTCTTCAAACTTCGAAGTGTGACGAGTCCATCTTGCACTGCAATCTGCTTTATTTGGCACTAGAGAACAATTTTCTTGCAAATGCCAATCTATGACTCTAAAGCAGTCCAATGGGAATGCCATCAATTGGGTACCTTTCACTGTAAACCCTTGCAGCTATTGAAGCATGATCCCTTGCTTTGCCATATCAAGGTGCATATCAGTGAGTTCAGAAAGTGTAATTTTGCTCCCCTTGTTGGATGCTTTAACGTAGTATTGTGTGCTGAAGGCAAATAGGAAATGAGATGTGCATTGGAGAATACAGCAGTTACGTATCACTTGAGTAAAAAGAATCATACCAAATGTACTACAGTGATGATGATGTTTGTCCTTGAGCGCTACCAGGTCGGCAACCAATCAGAGTTCTGCTGTATTGACACATTGCATTCCCTAAGTGGGGCATGGTGCACCAATTGAATTTGTCTCTAATAAATACTGTTTGCGCTAAGACAAAATATTCAAATTTTGCAAAAAAATAATCCATGAGCAAGGTAGGGAGTAATGTTTGTAACACAACTGTAAAAACCACATATCTTTAGCTCAAATAGTTTTAATACAAATGAATACATACCCATATATTATATCATAACTATGTAAGCACTGTAAGAGTCATTATTATTTGTATGTATGTATGTATGTATGCACATATATTTGTAATTACACAGAACTGGAATTTAAACTATTGACATGATGGTGCTAAAAGAATTATGTTGAACAAGTGAAGGCATTTGTTAAAGTCGAGAGAGCAAGCAGCTCACTTTCCTGCTAGCCCGTAGAATGCTGCACCTGCAGAATGTGAACCATCACATGTTTATGATTGTGTTGTTTACTAATTGGGATGGCGTTTATTTACCCTACAGAGTTCATTTTAGTATTCAGTTGTTTAGACACAATAGAGCAAGTGTAAAATAGCGCAGTGAATTTAGTGGTAAAGTCAAAGAGGAAGGTATTGCGAAGTCAGGCTTGAAGTATTTTTAGGTTCTACGCGTTTTTTAAAAGATGCAACAATGAGGGAGACAGAAATCAAACTCAATTTCAAAAATGCTCAACATCTTACTGCTAAAGTGTGTGGTGTAGGTAAAGCAAGTGTCTCTCGCATTTGTGATGAAGAAAATCTGATCTCAGTGGTGCTGCATGTTGTAGAAAACACATTGGACCTGTGAAGAGGGTTACAAATTTAAGTGAATTTGATAGGACGTTGTAGGCAGAACTGTGATCAACTTTTATGACCAAGATGAATTTCCAACAATACAGAAAACAATTTGTGCTCTTAGAACTAAAATGTCATACACTGGTTCAAATTCATCTACTTAAAGAATTTTGATAGGATTAGGGTTCAGGTACAGAAAGACAAATGAAGAGTGTCAATTTTTAATGGAGAGGAGTGACATTGTTGTGGCAGGGATAAAATTCTTACGCAAAATACACGAAATTTTAAATTCTGGTGATACAAGAACTGTATTTTACAAGACTCCTCAAAAAAAAGGTGGCCTAAAGGTACCTGTTGGAAAAGGCAGTCAGCTCATCATTTGTCATGTAGGATTCCTACCTGAAAGCAAATGGACTTTTCTGTCCAAAACCACCTCAGGCTATCATGAAGAGATGACAGCTGATACATTTAAAGAATGATTTTTGAACAGATTCTTAAATTATTTAGAGGAGGGAAGCATAATTATAATGGATAATGCACCATATCATTTGGTTTTTGAAAACAAAATATGGCCAGCAGAAAGAACCGAATTGTTGAATGGTTGCAAAAAAAAAAGGGGGGGTTGAATTTTCGGCAACAAAAACTAAAACTGAGTTATTGCAACAAGTACTTACATTTAAAACCCAGGAAAAACTATCAGTTGGATCAACTTGCAATTGAAATGGGATGCAAGGTAATCCGCCTCCCCTTAGCACTGCCAGTATAATCCAATTGAATTAGTGTGGGCTCAGATAAAACGGGGGTTGCAAACAGAAATAATACTTTTAAACTGACTGATGTTGAATGATTTATTCACAAAGAAATTGACAAGATAACAACAAGATTAGGAATCCTGCATGCAACATACAGAAAAACTACAAGACAATGACTTTTGGAAAGAAATAGGCCGTGACAAGATTTTGGAACCTTCATCATAAATTTGCAAGACTCAGATGAAGACAGTGACAATGACAAATTCTCTCTTGACATAACTGACGACAGCTATACGGAGGAGCCATTGGATTAAAGGAATAGGTAATTCATAAACTATAATTGTATAACATTCAAGATGGTATATAATATGCGAGTAAGTATGTTCAAATTTTGAATTTAACAATTGCAAAATTACAGAGGTTTGGAAAATTCAGTTTAGGTTCCCTTACCTCGACCATTCTAGTGCCAGGCAGCTTTGCATGCTCTAGGATAGTGTATGAGTAAGAGGGAAATATGAAAAGAGTGGGGGTTGCTGAGCACACAAATGCCTCTGAGTCGCTGCAGAGCAGAACTCTTCCCATTTCAAAAACATAATAGGTGCATCATACTACCACTATCTCAGCGCCTCTTTTGGGGAGTCATAGTACTTTGTGCTATTGCTTGGTTCAAAGTTGAGTGGATTTGTTCCACTGATTCAAATTTTCCTTATTGATCTCACTAATAACTTCAATCTTTGCAAAGATTGCCAACTAAAAACTTAAAACTAGTTTTGGTGTCCAACCCTCCAGCCTTAGATGTGAGAAGATGGAGCAGTAAATGATACCTTGTACATTGCACATGATGATGGCAGTTTGCCTGTTTAAGGGATGAGCATAACATTGTTCTCATGGAGGGAAAAGAGAAAAAAATCTAATGTGATGCATTCACATGACTTTCCCTACTCTCGTTTATTAGTGGATATACAAATTATTCTTACTATATCATTTTTTTCTATCTACTACATTTTAATCCAAATAAACCTTTGCAAAAATAACTCATTACACATTTTGTTATAAATACAAAGAGAACAGCAATAATCAAATGTTTAAGATCTGAGTGCTATATGCTGGCCTTAAGATTCCATACTGTTTCCATGCAATTGTGAGAAACAACTCAATGTTGACAGAACTTTAAGAGAACGATCAAGAAATGAACAATTCGAACCTTTAATATTGGATCTCAGAAATAGCTTATGCCATAAAAAAATTATTTAAAGTAAATTGTCTGTTTTAAAGAGATCTATATTTTTTGTGTATTACGTTTTCGTCTATCACTTAACATTTACTAGTTACAAGATTATACAAAATTTCTTCTGAATGAAGAAAACTTCATAGGCTATTTCCAGAAAATTCAAGATATGCCTACATTTTGTCATGTAAATATCTTTAATATATGATATCATAATCAAAATCAATAAGAGCCATTTTTAAGAAAATAAAAAATTTCAAAAAATTTTCCATATAAAGGGTAGTTTGGGATGAAGGTATTCTCTAGAAAATCTTCGTTTTACATCTTTGGAAGGTACTGAACTCAAATACCAAGTTTGGTCTTCTTTATAACTTTACATTTTTGAGTTATGTGTTCAAAGACACATAATGGACTTTTTTCTAAAAAATTTTATTGATGGGACCTCAAAACATGTATTTCTGTTGAACTCTTGGTAACCAAATTTTGGGGTGGAATGCAATTCTCTACCTACTATATACATGGTAGAGAAAGTAAAAAGGTTTACCTATTTGAGATTCAACTTCATTTCGCATACTTATTCTAGTTGACAGCCCATTCTCTAACCGTTCAGCCACATTATAGTTATCAGAATCATGTTTGTTTAGCCAATACCCATAACATGTTATCCATTGCAGTGGCATGCAACCATATGTTAAGTCCACACTTTCAGCAATTTTGCTAATGGCATAATTTAGAAATATTTATTCAGAATTAAAATACAGGTTTAACCAAGTCCCTAATGAGCTGTACTTCTTTTCAAATGCACACTGTTTACACATTTTGGTTCTGATTTATTGATCCCAGTCCCTAATTGCTTTGAATACACTGAATTCAGTAACTTTACTTCATAGACCATTGGTTTTTATCTCAAATTAATTGACTAGGAAGCATCTACTGCCAATAAAATCTATGCTGTTATTTATCTTGCTTTTGTTACACAGTAAACATTTTTCTTTTCCTTGCTTGAAGATTAACATCCTATAACCTGGTAGGTCATATCGGGCGATGAATGAATGAAAATGGTTGAAATTATGCTCCAACTAGCCCAGGGTCCCTAGAGCTTAAGAGTTACTTGGCATTCGTCTTTTCAGGAAATCCCAGAAAAAACCTTGTCTGGACAACTCACCCTCGCCAAGATTCAAACTTGCGATCTCTAGAATTCTAGAATCTCTAGTAAATGTTCATATGTAAATTAAATAGTGTCCATAATGAGTTTTACAGTTTCCTCTGTTTGTTTCACTCACTTTTGCTAGCAGCACTCTTCTCCTTTCCCTAACCATACTTCTTCACAAAGCATGTGCCTAACAAATCATGTATGTACAGTATTTAAAGAAATTCTAGGTGATCAAAGGTATTCAGAAAATTTAAATGTATGATGTTATTAACTAATGTCTTGTGTTTGCCATTAACTACCGTGCTATCCAATATTTTTCACATATAGTAGATTTTGAAGGAGCTGTGCACCGCTGAAGTTGATATAGGTCTAACTCTTTAAGACTGCACAATGGACAAGTTGAAGTAAAAATTCCAATCGAGTACAGATGTTTTGCTAAACAATCATGGCCTGTGAAAAGTGGAAAAGATGGCAGTGCACTCTTCAATTGCTAATCGGAAATTAATTGCTGTTCATTGAAGCACTTCTAACTTTTTTTTGAAATTTCTTGAAAATAATTCAGAGTTGTGTGTTGAAATTTAGATTTGATTAATCTTCTGTGAAAGATGACAACTCTCTTGGGGGGAAGTTCAAGCTTCTTAGCAAGCTGATCAGCAGCTTCAAAGTTTAGACAAATGATGTTATTTTGAAGGTTTTAGGTGACAGGTTATTTGTTATAGAGCAATAGCTGCTTTGGAATCAATGTAATTGCTTGTTAAAATTGGAAGAATATAACTGTTGGTCAAAGCAGAACTCTTTCAGATAACAGAAAGAATATATTAAAGAGTATAGTGTAATTGTGCAACCTAGTTATTACCAAAAGGGCTAAATCTAGGAGACTGAACATCTTTTAGAGTAAAGTATTTTGTAAGATCAGGTGGAACTGTTCCAATTCATTTTGCCACCAAAATAGCTTACACTCTGTTCTGCAGTGTATTAAGTACTGTTTTACCAGTAGTCTCTTTCAAATTGGGAGAATAATCCATTGTGCTCATCATTAGTGTTGACCAGTGCCTGAATGATTTTCTCTTAGTTCCCACAAAATCATTAAATTTTCAGGGGGGGGGATGCTTAGAAAGAATGTTAACAGTCAGTTGGAATTGTAGTATTTTAACGTAGTACGAAATTTATATATTTTTACTTTCTCTACTACGTATAGTAAGTAGGGGAAGTATTGCATTCCACCCAAAAATTCGATACCGAGATTTCGCCGGAAATACATGTTTTGAGACCTCCTGAAACCAAAAAAAGCATTTTTGGAAACATGTCTGTGTGTGTGTGTCTGTGAACAGTATAACTCAAAAACGAACAGTCGGATAAGCACCAAACTTGGTATTTAGGTTCAGTATCTTCCAGAGATGCGACACAAAGGTTTTAAAGAAAATCCCCCCATCCCAGACTACCCTTTACATGGAAGATTTTTCGAAAATTTTAATTTTCTCAAAAATGGCTCTAACGATTTTGATGAAAATATCATATGTTTAACATAATGTCATGAGAAATGAAATGTATATCTCGAATTTTCTGGGAATGTCTCCAAAAGTATTCTTCATTGTGAACGACTTTTGCATAACTGGTAAACCATAAGAGATAGACAAAATTTTACTACACAAATAATGTAGATCGCGTTAAAATACACAAATTATGTCATATACATTTCTTTTGTTGAGTGAACCGTTTTCGAGATATTGCTTGTTATTTCCTTAAATTTTCCAATACTTATACTTTTTCTCAAATGCGTTATTCATTTTTTTATGTCCTGGACATGCAAAGAGAATGGAATGCGCCACATAGCAACCAGCGTTAAAATATTTGACTATCGCTTAAAAGCTACCATATTTCCGTTGCATGTACAAGAAAATTACCAATAAAATTGACATCTCGATTAACATGAAGCATATGGAGAATAGGCGTTTGTAAAATTAGATTGTACAAGAGTAGAGAAAGTCATGTGAGTGTAACACATCAGATTTTTATTTAATGCCTGCTCTTTTTTCTGCAACTGGCTCAGTTACAGAATGAGACCAATTGCTATAAACTAAAAGATGTTTAGGTAAACAGAGTATGGGAAATTACAACAGAATAGCCACAAATATCCTTAGTTCATTACTATAGTTTATGAGTTATTGTACAGCTTATGTAATATAGCAGTGAAGAAAATACTAAAATTGTATCGATATAAAATAACATGGCTTCACTAGTTGTAAGAAAGTGAACTGACAGCACATACTAATTTCTGCACACTACAAGGTTCAGAATGTTGGCTCTCAGTCTCTGTGGTGCCCTGTCAGTTCTTGGAATTGTGTGGATTAACTATACCAAGTTACACACATTCTCTTTTGCACAATGGTGTCATTTAAATTTTTAATTCCAAAAGTGGGTTATAGAGTTTACATAAATACAAAAACAGACAAGATTATGCAGTATTAACTTTTCTGTCTCTCTCATTACAGGGTGTATGTACTGAAGCTGGAATGTATGCCCTAAGGGAACGAAGAGTGCATGTTACTCAAGAAGATTTTGAGATGGCTGTTGCTAAAGTGATGCAGAAAGATTCAGAAAAGAACATGTCTATTAAGAAACTATGGAAATAATGTCCCCTGTAACATATTTTGTTTTGATATTTGCTAATGATAGGATACATAAGTATGTTTTGACAAATAAAATTTACTGTACATTATATTAACTTTTTTTTAGTTTTTCTTTGAAAATAAAGCTACTTCTGTATCAAGAATATAATAAGAACTGATAAGATTTAAAAAAATTGGAAAGATACCTTTTATCTCATTTCAGCCATATATTTTGCGCAGTAATATCTGTTAATTTAAAGGTCAGTGTAAATGCATTGGAACATTGATACAAATAAATGAAAGCTTGAAAGTGTTTCAGTGAGCTGACTCAGGTTCTTCCTTTTAATATGTACCAGAAGTATACATTGATGATGCTGAAACAGTAAGGCTATTTAGTTATTGACGTCTTTAAATCGGGCTTATTTTAAGGATGGAATACAAAGATTTCCTCAAAATTCCCTCCACCCCAAATTATCCTTTACAAGTAAAATATTATTATTTTTTCTAATTTCTCAATAAGGACTCTAACAAATTTGATCAAAATTATGTATGCTTAATACCAGCAAAACCCAACCTTTTCTCTTACAAGTTAATGACATCACATTGTCGCTTTACCCCATCTCTTTTGTTTTGTGTTTGTAGTCATTCATGATAGTGCACAAAGCATTTCTTCACTCACTCCGTAACAGGTGATTGCATATATTCCAGAAAGAACAGCAGCAGTATATTTTTGTGTTGAAAAGGAAAATACAGAATAATGTCTTATTTCAGAAGGAACTGTATGCACTTTCAAGTCCAAATTTTGAGACTTGAGAACAATGCTGGAGAAAATCTCTCTTAACCATTTATTTTTGCTAGCAAAGATGCTGCTCACAATCTGCAAATGGAACATTGCTTTCAAGAATTTAATAGCCAAATATTCTCAGGAAAAATGTTGCGAGTTATTTACATGATCATTTGGTCTCCTTTTAAGGCACTGTTGGTCATCTTTAACAGAACACATTGATGAACTGGTTAAAAGTAAACAGTGCCAACAAAGTCACTAACAAGAAAGTTTTTTATATTTTCTTTCCATTAGAAATGACAGTACAATTAACCGAAGCCGCCATCACTGTTACAAAGCAACATTATAGGTATATGTGACTGCCATGAATATATACCCACTCTTCTTTTGCTTAAGGTTGGGCATCACTGTTTAAGACATTGACATAGAAAATAAAATGTTTATTAAAAGGCCACTGATTTTCTTCAGTAAATTAAATTGAGTTTTTATTCATGATGTTCTTTATCTGTTGTGGTTCTTAGCATTGTATTCTACATTGGGCATGAAAGATCAGAAATTTTGCTCAGAGGCCTCTATCAGGTTTGAGGTTCTTTTACATGCCATAAATCTATGACAGAACCACCAGCTTTATTTCCCTTCCGAAGAAAGCCATGCTAAGGGATTTTTACACCCGAAAAAATCCATCATCTTCCAGGTTTGAATCTGCAACCTCAGGAACTAGAGGTTATGTGGGGCATGTAGATTTCTATACTAGCTTTAGTCACAAGTAAGGCAAGAAAAAGACAAAAGCATTTATATGAAACTTAGTATTTCATCTGGTTTCCTTTTCATTCAGTTGGTGAAGAAACGTTTCAAAACGTCCAAAATCTGATATCATGAGGGCAGTTATCTCCATTATAACTGGCTTCTTCAAATCTATTACTTCCTTTGTCTCATCTTTGTTTTCTGAGGCTTATTACAGCAAAAAACCTTTACAAAAGTGCAAAATATTTATTCACACAGTGACTGCAATGTACAAAATTTGAAAGTATACAAAAATATATGTTAAATATACAACAATGATTTATTTAATTCACTTTTATTAAATGAAGGTCACTTTAACGATCATACTAATGCTGTAGTAGCACGCTTTTCCTTTGTCAAAACTGCATTCACCTCTGCATATTCTTTTTGGGTGATTCTAAGACAGTTTCCTGAGTACTTAAAAAGTTCACATCCCAGTAACCTAAAACAACAATTACAGTTTCACATATTATATGAATTATAAAAAGCAACTTCATACTAAGCAGAAATAGCAATAAACCAACAGAAAATTGGTCTTCCTCTTTGTTGCTCAAGTATTTGCATCAATTTAGCAAATAGGCAGCTTGAAACACTTACACCTCTGCAGAGAGAATGTTATCAAGGAAAGTATAGCAAGAAAAAGGATGTGATTTTAAAGAGTTGATTTGACATGTGTGATTCCTCTAATTTGGGAAGCCAATTTATTTTGTTGAAATTCATTTAAATTCTTTAGTCTATGATCTATTTCAGCTAATCCAAGAATTCACAAACATAATGAAATGTGCCCACAACCATCATGCAGCTTTCCATGGCCAAGATCAAAATTGATACGCTCTATGGAAGGAAAAGGAAGATTTTACATATATACCATTTGTACAGGATTTTCATTTCAAAACTTTCGAATCTACATAAATATACATTTAAATGTAGTGTAAGCAAAAGGCAGCGCCATGGTGAAGTGGTTAGACCACCTGCCTCTCACCAAGACAGACTGGGTTCATGTGGGATTTATGATGGACAAAGTCATCTGGGTTCCCATGCCATTCATTCCATCAATTGCTCCTTATGACCTTTTCTTTCATTCAACACACCATCATTTCATATCATCTCCTTCCTCACTCTCATACCAGACTTCGGGCTGATCACCCATCCTGGCTGTTCTCTATAATCCACAGTCTGTGCTCCCCGACAAGAATCACGCCCCCAGGCACCTGCTTGTAAGTCCTAGGGGGTCTAAGCCCTAACAATGGTGAGGGTAAGAGAAAGAAGAAGTCGTGTAAACAAAAATACAGCATTTAAGATAGTGATGAGCAAGCTTATGAAAGTACTCCTCAGGAATGATCGTGATCACAAATCATATTCCGTGAAACTTGACAAGTCATATACTTGTTAAAACTGTCATTCATTTCAATTTACACTGGGAATGATTTCTCTGATCATATTTTCAGAAATGATGTATTTTTGCTTGCACTACTTTGATTTCGAGGAGGTTACTAAATGAAATTTGTGCAAGGAACTTGAAAGGTGGTAAAATATGTCGTTATATATAAGTATTTTCCCCACAAATTTCTTAAAATACACAAATAATTTGTTATTTTATTATATTTAGGTACTCTGAAACACTAAGATAAACAAATATATTTAATCTGGGACAATTTTGAGTTGATTAGTGACCTTTATATACCACTTATACTAACAACTAGGAACTTCTTCGATCCATCTTTTTCAAAGGTGAAAAATTGCAGAGCACATCAAAACATGTATAACCTTTTTGACTGTCAACAATGAACTAAACATTCAAAATAGCTGCAAATGTCAACATACATCAGAAACATGTGTACCAATAAGATAAAGAAGCTTGGAAAATCGGTTTTATGAAGCCTGGGAAATTAAAAAGTTCCCCCCCTTTTTTTTTATCACATCTTGTATATGGACAGTCTGTTATCTCTATTTCTGACCTCTTAATGTACATAGATATGTAGATAACATTTTGGCAACAGTGAGCAAAAAACAGATACAGGATGCCTTGAAGTTGCTAAATTTACAAGAACCGAGACTGCCGTTTACAATAGAAAAGGAGGAAGACAACTGTCTTCCATTTTTAGATTTAAAATTGATTAGAAGTGGTAAAGAACTCAAATCAACTTACACAGAAAGGAAACACCATGGAGAACTACATTAAAGCACATGGATAATTACACCATAAATTTGATTGTGCACCATTTTAAATAACTTGATACCCAAACTGAATTATTATATTAAATACCCAATAGTATTTGCAGTTTTATTCCTTTCAGCTCTAATAAAAAATAGCAATTGCTATTATCAGGCTATGATGCAAATGAGGTGAGAAAAAGAACCATATAACAGCTGAATATTCATCTAAATTTAAAGTTTCAAAAATGATTTTCCTTGTAAACTTAAGTGTTAGAAGTATTGAACTTTCAAGGTAGAGTGGCTGGGAGTAAGAGCCTAACACCAGTTTTCAACTTCCCCTTCAATATTTAAACTAACAATATTTTCTTTAAGTAAAATGTAAATAAATAGTTACACCATGAAATTTTGAAATGAATGACCTGTACATCTGCAAATGACGCTCTGCTTCCTAATTCTATTTACTGACATCTCAAATACTTACCAGGGGGTGTATTAAACTGAAACTGGTACTTATCACGATGTCTAGAACAACGGTTCATTCGATCCTTTAAATGGTTATCATTTCTGTTGTCATCCAGAGCATCATAATACTGAAAGCATATTTTATTTACATATGTTAGGTATTTGCAGTAAAAAAACTTGGTAGTGTAAATAAAACATTTCTGTGCACAAATTGATATTTTTTATTATTCTAGCTTCACTTTTACACGAGAACTTACTGGGCCACATTTCAGAGACCACTGTCTCCATCATCAGCCTGGATTCACTGCCATGCTTTTTCTTGACTTGTAAGATGGCATTATCTGACTGTACTGTGTAATGAGATGCTTTTCACATTGGACATCAAAGTTTAATATATTGTGCTTCTTATTTATAAATAATTTTTCGCAAATGGACAGTTCCGCTGCTTTTCTAAGGGCCTTTAAGAGCTTTAAAAATTGGAAAAATTAGCAGTTGCAGAGCATCAGCTAGAAGAGAAACCGAAGCTCTTAAAGGCCCTTAGAAAAGTACCAGAACTCTCCATTTGGAAAAAATTATTCATACATATGCACAATCATTAAACTTTGATGTCCCATGTGTAAAGGATCTCATTACACAGTATGTCCAGCCAGATAATGCTGTCTACAAGTCACAAGAGAAAGCACGGCAGTGAATCCAGGCTGATGATGGAGACAACAGTCTCCGAAATATGTCCCAGTGAGTTCTAGTGTAGAAGTGAAGCTAAAATTATAAAATTCTCAATTTGTGCATACAAATGTTATAAAAACTTTTAGGTTTCCCAAAACTATTTTTAAAAACACTTGTTTAAATATAAATTATAAACCTTTTAGAATTACTACAGTCTCAGAACACAAGAAATATGTATTTAAAAATTAAGTGTTATTAATAGCAATAAATACAAGGGTCATCCCGTAACTCATTTCCCTATTTTTTTTTCTCTCTGAAAAACAAATCACAAAAATGAAGTACTTTTAGACAGGAAATTTCACCACATATGTTGGCAACCTGAATTACCTGCATTAAATGATATTAATTTGGCAGTAGCTGTCCTAAGTGCCATTATAAAGCATGATTGCTGTAGGATGTTACTAAATCATTTTAAAATAAAATATAGTTTAATATTCTACTTGCAGCAGGATGACCCTCATAACAACAACAAAATAATAATAATAATAGAACCAAATTCTTTCTCCTTCAGGACAGCTAAATTTTGGGGTTTACCTATCTAAAGCAATATCTCTTCTGCTTCTTATAATATTTATGTCGGACAGAACAGAATTTAAGAACTGGTTCATATAAGAAAGAATGAATAATTTTAATAATTCTTTTACTTTTAAAAACGTATCTGCCCAGTGGTTACAAATTACATGCAGATTTGCCAAATTCCTTAATTGAAGCCCATAAAACTTTCCCTTGTCCAGCAAAACATCATAAGTTTGCTATGACATGGAATTTCAAATGCATAAAATATTCAGTGCAATAAATGTACAAAAATTACATGTAAAATAAATGGGAATTCCATTTTATAAGAATGCTTTAAGACTTGGTAGTATGCTTCTTTCTGTCATACAGGATGAAATTCTTCCTGATACCACAATAAACATATATTAAAGAAAAGACCACCACTTCTTAGGCTATACACAGATTTCGGGTCGATATTTTACGGTTCATAACATTAACTATAAACAAAAACTGTCACAAAACAGAATTATATTCTTCACACATACAATACGAATAAGATAAACAGTTTATGTAAGAGAGCTTACTTTACAATTCACTGTCCATTACTGAATGTTCGTGC
The DNA here is from genome assembly GCA_030765065.1 of Deroplatys truncata. Lineage (NCBI taxonomy): Eukaryota > Metazoa > Arthropoda > Insecta > Mantodea > Mantidae > Deroplatys > Deroplatys truncata. The sequence continues at coordinate 187,175,337 of CM060984.1, forward strand.
CCAATCTACTGCTGGATGTTAGAGGTCACTAGTGGTGCAATCAAATTTTAAATCTGTATGCTATAGATTTTGTTGCAGTTCAGTGAAGAGGGGGTCTACAATCATGATGGATAGAACACAGATAAGCTCTGGCCTATCATAGCACTATACACCAATTATTGTAGTACATTTTAAGTTACAATATAATGCAACAGAATTTAATGCTGGTGATTAAAATCTGAAACACTTTGAATCTGCTCACAAAACCATAAAAATTCCTCCTTTGCTGCAAAAAGGCCTCTACTCCCAGCATTTTATGGGCAAACCATAAAAGGTGCTAAGTATTTATATGGCATTTCCAAAATGGTACCAGATGCCTATGGGGATATCCATTCCATACTCTGGGTTATTAATTTCAAGGAATATTTATAAAAGAATCTTCTTTTGTTCTGAGTTATTACTATTGTGAGGATCTAAGAAAATTCAAAGCTAAATGCAAATATAAAAAAATGAAACAAGAACATAACTCACGTTTTTGCACTGTGCACAATCCCAGCCTTCCAGTTTCTGTCGTAAGTCTCGTTTGCGTACAGCTTGCCGGCGATACTTAAAATTTGGGCTTGTGCTTGGCTTCTGAGGTATCCTGAGAAAACAACGAAAATGGTTTTGATACTGTGTTATTTTAAATATCTATTATTGATAACAAAATATTAAATCAACGTAAAAGTCTAGATTTTCAAAACTATGCAAGTATCCAGGTAGCCACTAGAAAACAAATGTTAGCAGTGCATTAGTTTATTGCACAGTCCAGTGTACGGAAATGTGCCGATATGCAAAACAGCTGTTTAGGTTGTTAGGTGAATGGCACCAGTACTCTGCCACGCCCCCAGTTCAAACCCCTGTCAGCTATAGCAAGGTATGATTGGTAACATGCACTTGCCCTTTGCTCCGTGATGGCAGAGACGAACCAGAGAATTTTAGATGCATTGAAACATGTAATTCAGAATATGTCTTACCTTAATTTGATTATATTATCAGTGGTTGTTGAGGAAAGGAGCAAAGCCAGATTGCCAATCCTTTTTGAATGAAAAATGCTTATTTTTGCATATTTTTCGGAGGAAGGGGATGAAGGATGAAGCAAATTTATCTGTTTTATTATATGTGTAATAACATAAACTCCACATTACACATATTTATTTAGAATCATGCCATTTCATTACAAAATAAGTCACTGTAAATTAAAGCTCAAAAACACAAAATATACCGAGCATACAAAAGCATTCCTAAAGCATGTTTTCGTTAAGTAGACAAACATAAGGGGGAAAACACAAAGACAATCATGGAACTAAAGTAAGCTAATGTACTAGTAATTAATCCACGACCGCCTGCTTCCTTAAAGCAGCATCCATTCTGCGTGGTACTGAATTAATTAAGTTTCTTCATGTATTCCTGTGAATTTATACATTTGTCCCAGGCAGTTTCCACCATCTCCCATAGCTGATCACTTGTGTGAGGTCTGTTGTGATCAATAGCTCTGTTCATCTGTTTCTACATTTCCCCCCATATATTTTCTATGGGATTTAAATCTGGGCTCTTAGGCACCCAGAGAGCAAGCTGAACGTCATGTTCATGATTTGCAAACCATTGTTGCACACGGCGTAATGTGTGGATGCCAGAATAATCCTGTTGAAACTGAATAGGACCAGTTTCAAACAAAATGTGCACATTTGGTAACATTTGTTTTCTAATATAGAAATATATTGCTGGGCATTTAAATTTCCCATTATTCTCCATAGCACACCTCCTCCTCTACCAGAAATCCTCCCCATACTGGACCAGATGCGTGGCCACTATGTTGTCTTTGTGCAACTTATTGAGGGTTAAACCTAGATGCAAGTTTTGGCCGATATACGTGCACAGGACCCAAAATGGTATTTGAGAATATCTTTTCATCTGAAAAGATTGTGTTCTGCCATGAATAATCAGCATATTCATGGCAAAAAGCAACAAGGTCCACCTTCTGTGCATCAATTAGTATTTGTCTTATTGGTCCCTTTCTGCTCAATAAATCATTTGCTTAAAGTCACCAGCAGGCAGTCCAAGTGGATCCAGAGGAACGTGCATCTGTTGATCATTCTTGAAGTATTAAAAGGTGATTGTCTTGCAGCCTTAATGCCTCATCCTGCTCTGGTATGGATACCCGGTGCCCTCCGCTACCTGTAAAATGGGGCACTATTATAATATTTGTTGAATTTATTGTTGTAAGCATTGTATCAATCGAATGCATTACATATCTGTAATAAACTGCCCAACCTGGTTTGCATGTCCAGTATCCCCGTTCTTGGTATTTCTTCCACCAGTTAAAAGCTGTTCGTGGAGATACTTCATATAGTTCTGCAGCCCTTGCAGTGCTATATCCTTGTTCAATTTTTCGGCTTGTTATCCACGTCGTTTGTTCACTTCAAATGGCATGCATAGTATAGAGGATAATATTAACAAAGCTGTTTTGTTAATGTTTGTTACCCACCCCTTGTCCTTCTCTCCGGTCCCCAAAACCAAATCCCAGAGTTGTGACATCAAACCAATTAGAGACAGACACAGCCAGGAGGTGGTGTTGACAATCGTTCCACTCGGATTAAATTGTTTCCTTACCCCTCCCCTTACACTACACACCTTGGACACGCCCTTTATTCATTGGTCATTGCTTGTGTGTTGGACTTGAATATAAACCAACTGGTGTGGAACACAAATGGTGAAAAGGTTCTGCCAACATTAAATAAAGAAACACACCGAAAGACACTAACAGCATTAGCACATTTCCGTGCACCGGACTGTACTTTAAATATTAAAAGTATGCATTACATTCACATGACCTTCTCCACACATTCTTCTGCAAACTATTCTTACAAAAACTTATTCTTCTATCTGCTTCATGTTAATCGACATAAACATTTGTAGAAATGGTTTTATTACACATTTCGTTGCAGGTTCAAGGGGAATACAATAGGCTTAAGCAATAGTCAACTTCATTGTCATGTGATGGCTTTGAAATTCTGTTCTCTTAGCATGACCACAAGAAAAAAGCAAATAGTCACTTAACTTAAAGAATATCTTGAAAATGGTTAATGCAAAAGATATATATATATATATATGATATAAATTGTGCAAAGATCTAAACTTTTTGTGTAGCAAGTTTTTGTCTATCTCTTATGGTTCACAAGTTACACAAAATTCATTCAGAATGAAGGCTTCATAGGCTATTCCCAGAAAATTCAAGATATACATTTTATTTGTCCTTTCACATATGGAAGTTTAATCAAAATCATTGAAGCCATTTCAGAGAACATAAAAAAAAATCTGATGTGCTACACTCACATGACTTTCTCTACTCTTGTACAACCTAATTTTACAAACGCCTATTCTCCATATGCTTCATGTTAATCGAGATATCGAGATGTCAATCTTATTGATAATTTTCTTGTAGATGCAAGGGGAATATGGTAGGTTTTAAGCGATAGTCAAATATTTTAACGCTGGTTGCTATGTGGCGCATTCCATTCTCTTTGCATGTCCAGGACATAAAAAAATGAATAACGAATTTGAGAAAAAGTATAAGTATTGGAAAATTTAAGGGAATAACAAGCAATATCTCGAAAACGGTTCACTCAACAAAAGAAATGTATATGACATAAGTTGTGTATTTTAATGCGATCTACATTTTTTGTGTAGTAAAATTTTGTCTATCTCTTATGGTTTACCAGTTATGCAAAAGTCGTTCACAATGAAGAATACCTTTGGAGACATTTCCAGAAAATTCGAGAAATACATTTCATTTCTCATGACATTATCTTAAACATATGATATTTTCATCAAAATCGTTAGAGCCATTTTTGAGAAAATTAAAATTTTCGAAAAATGTTCCATGTAAAGGATAGTCTGGGGTGGGGGGATTTTCTTGAAAACCTTCGTGTCGCATCTCTGAAAGATGCTGAACCTAAATACCAAGTTTGGTGTTTATCCGACTGTTCGTTTGTGAGTTATGCTGTTCACAGACACACAGACAGACACACACACACGGACATGTTTCCAAAAATGCTTTTTTTGGATTCAGGGTGTCTCAAAACATGCATTTCCGGTGAAATCTCGGTATCGAATTTTTGGGTGGAATACAATACTTCCCCTACTTACTATACGTAGTAGAGAAAGTAAAAATCACTTGAGGGCTATCGACAGGTAGCAAGCAAAGGGGATAAGTACAATGACTTATTTCTGACTCCTGGCCGGCTGCTTTGCGGCCCGCTGCTGCCGCAGGACCGCACGCTGCTGCCGGCCGAGTCGAATATTGACAAACCCTGAAACTCAAGCTCATACGTACCTTTATCACAGAAGTTGTTGGAAATTATGTTCTTGTGCTGCCACGCATCTCTCACAAGAGAATTTCCATTAACACGCGTTAATTCTTCTTCTGAAATTGCGGTAATTTCTCTTCTGATATTCTCTTACAGTTCTTCCTAGGTGTGCGGGTTGTTCCGATGCACTTTATTTTTTAAGTTCTCCCATAAATAAAAGTCGCATACCGTAAGGTCTGGTGAGCGCGGTGGCCATAGTTCGTTACTGATGACCCTATCTTAAAAAATTTCCGCAATTAATTTCAACGAGAGATCAGCTGTATGTGCTGTAGCAGAGTCTTGTTGAAAATATGCCTGTGTGCATTCAATGTCACACAAATATTCTAGGAATGGTTTGATTATTGTATTCCTGTACCTCTGTCCATTAACGTATCCTCAAAGAATATATGCCCTATAATTCAGTACTGAGAAACTAGTTGGTGCTTCACGTATGGTACAAAGTTTCCGGTAGCCTTCGCCCCAAGTTTAAAAATGTTAACCTTGTAATTTGACTGTTTCTTTAAGTGTTATAATATATATTTATGTTTGCCTCGGCTGCGTCAGTATTAATTTGTAGAGACATGTTTCTCTTTGCAGGGAGTGGTGCGACTAAGAATGTAGACTTACACAGATTATAATTTTTACTTCACTCCTTTTATTAATTCTTGACACGATTTAATTAACACTTCAGTGATATAGAGAGCTGTGAGATTATTTAATAATTACTTGCACTTTTCAAACACGTAAACTATTTTCGTCTCACACTGAATACGTATTAAACTTCTGGAGGACGCGTCTCGCGTCCGGTTAGGAACGCTGTCTTTTAGCAACTGACTTCTGAATTTGTACAATTTTCTCTATTTCAGTTTCTGATTGACTAATCCTACTCCAATAGAATACTTTTATTTAACTTAAGATTTTTTCTGGTTGTTGATTGGCTATTTATAAATTGTCTCAGAAATTACATTGCTGTTGCCCCAAGAATTACTAGTAGCATTATTAAACTTTCTAATTCATTATTGCCTCAAGGTTACCGTATCGTTAGCAACTTTTAACCTATTATTCTCACAGCTCTTACATTATTAAATTACGTAATACATTCACATAACATTATTGAGCATATACATAATATAAACAATACAGTACTGTTACATGCATTTTATATATTATATTATACATATTGTTTCGAGGCGGGCTGTTATTGAATTTATATAATTAGACTGAAATCGTTTAAGTGTTAAAAATACTGCCTCAGTACGCATTCACAGCACAACAAACACCAATTTTCTGGTCATGAAGTGGAATTTTGTGTACAATATCGGGTTTTTCTGCACTCCAGTATCTGTTGTTTTGTGTCGATATATGGCCATTTAAAGAAAGCCATGCTTCGTCCGTGACAAAACTTAACTTCGGGTCCATAGAGCCATCATTAACTTTACCCGACACCCAATGGCAGAAATTTATTCTGCTCACACTATCACGTGGTTTACGTTCCTGAACTAGGGTTATCTTATAAGGTTTTAATTTTAAATGCTTAGTGGCTTTCCAAGCTGAGAATTGTGAAACTCCTGTTTCCTTTTCACTACTCAGATGTTTTTTCATGTTCGAACCTTTGTCCTACCTTATCGAGTTTTTCCTCTGTAAGAACACGGCGAATTACTTTGGGTTTCTTATGAACAACCTTTTCTCTAAATCGGTTTACAAGACTATGAACTGTCTCTGTCTGAGACGCACGGATTCCGGAGAATCTGTTCATAAATAGCCGTGTCACTTGTCTACAAGACTCTGGTCGCACGTAGGAATAATACATGAATATGTGGTGTTCTAAAATAAACGCACTTCTTGCCATTATAACTGGAGTATCACGCTTTAACCACAAAACACGAACTCGCGCTAGCAACGGTCGCACATGCACTGACGCGCTGAATGGAGGGAGAACAGCGGGAGCCAGAACCGGTTAGAAGCTCTGTGCGCACGCAGCTACATCCGCTAAGCTGCTGGCCAGGAGTATATACGTGAACTTTCACGGCCGGTGTCTATAGCTTTGTGTTCTAAAATTTTCGGACTGTTTTGCCTGGTCTGCAGATTAATACACTTTGGCCTGGCGTTTCGTCCCTGGGACATCTTCAGAGATATCGTCATAGTCGCTTCTTTCTCCAGGCTAAAGATGTCCCTAACGGACAAGAACGAAACGTCAGGCCAAGTATTTTAACCTGCAGACCACTGCAAAACAGCCCGGAAATTTTAGAACACAAAGCTAAAGCGGATAAATCTATCGAAATCGTTCACCAGATGGCAGCTTTATACTGAGTAAGATCTAACGCAAACAGTAGAAACCTAATGTTACATTGTATATGGATTAGAAACAGAGGACGATTTCAGCACTGCGGCCAAAGCTAGGCCTATTGTGGCTAATAAATCGCAAGAAGGTGTTGAGGCGAGAGTTTATGAAGTTTATGCCAGATCGGATGACGGTATGGGCAGTTTGGTGTCGTCCTCCGTGGACTAGTGGTACCGTGCTAGCCTCCAGTTCCCAAGGTCGCGTAAAAATCCTTAGGATGGCTTCCTTCGGAAGGGAGGTAAAGCCGGTGGTCCCGTGTCGTAGATTTACCACACGTAAAAGAACCTCAAGCCTGATAAAGAGGCCTCTGAGCAAAATTACCGATCTTACATGCTCAATATAGAATGGGACGCTAAGGACCATAGTAGTTAAAGAGCGTCCATAAATAAGACTCAATTTAATTTAATGGGCAGCTTGGTCCCTAGGATAGGATAGGATAGGACTAGGAGCGGAGGGGGATTTAGCACCACGACTTATGCAGATCTTTTGTACCTAGGCTCTGACGGGGCGCCCCCCCCCCCCCCCCCCCCCGGGGGGGAAGATAGGTAAGAGGAGACAGAGGTTGGCCGGACCGGGAGACACGACAGGCAGAGGGCAGGTACCTACCCGTTACAGATTTAAACTCCGCGGATGGTAGCTGCCACAGCCGTCTCCCCTCCCCCATGTGGGCTTACACATCCCCTGGGAGGCCGCGACCCAGAGACCGCTCCCATTCCGGGGAACGAAGGTTTATTGAGAATATCATTTTCCTCCGCCATGCACACGTCCTGCCGACACTTGCAAACCTGAAAGAGACCAAGCAGATGAAAGATGAAGTGTAATGAGAATGGAAGTGAAATGGAGGGACAGGAAATTCGGGGATGTAATGATCCTCCCCAGTATTCGTCTAGCGACCCGGGGAAACCCGAGAAAAATCCCATGAGTCTGGAAGGTTGGCTGGGGGAATCGAGCCCACGACCTCCCGAATGCGGATCACAGACGTTAGCGTCTGAGCCATCCCGCTCTGTAGCTTGGTTACTTAACGTTTCCAGATTAAGTATCCACGGCTGCCCCTTCCATGTCCTCCCTATCCTAGCGCAAAGGTTCGAACAAACAATTCCATGCTGGGGAAAAATAGTTCCTTCCTCAAGTACATCCACCGCTTATCACCATCCGCTGCGCCTAACGCAATGAGATGTAGCAAAATTCGTGCTATTAACATAATCACCACAGCGTTTGCCTACCGACCTGGGAAAGTCACGAAAATTCTGAAGGTCAGGGTGGCCGGTCACAGGAATCGAACTGGTAACCTCATGAATGCGAGCCTCAAATGCTATACCTCCTGAGTCAAACTCTGACATAATGTTGTTCGCCTTAAAAAATTTCTAGATTAAGTAATTACAAATACACGTCAGGGTGATGACAATGCAATGAGCACTGTCATTTAAGTCTTAAAGATCATAATTCAGTGTTTTCAAAGGATATGCGACACTAAGCTTTTCAAGAAAACCCCGCCACCACATTTACTTTCCCTATTTTCTAAAGAAAAGCTCAACAAGTTTTATTAAAACGTCATTTATTTGAGATATTGACAAAGAAAAATCTGATGTGTTACACTCACGTGACTTTCTCTACTCTTGTACAATCTAATTTTACAAACGCCTATTCTCCATATGCTTCATGTTAATCGAGATATCGAGATGTCAATCTTATTGGTAATTTTCTTGTAGATGCAAGGGGAACATGGTAGGTTTTAAGCGATAGTCAAATCTTTTAAGAGCTGGTTGCTATGTGGCGCATTCCATTCTCTTTGCATGTCAGGACATAAAAAAATGAATAACGAATTTGAGAAAAAGTATAAGTATTGGAAAATTTAAGGAAATAACAAGCAATATCTCGAAAACGGTTCACTCAACAAAAAAAATCTATATGATATAAGTTGTGTATTTTAACGCGATCTACATTTTTTGTGTAGTAAAATTTTGTCTATCTCTTATGGTTTACCAGTTATGCAAAAGTCGTTCATAATGAAGAATACTTTTGGAGACATTCCCAGAAATTTCGAGATATACATTTCATTTCTCATGACATTATCTTAAACATATGACATTTTCATCAAAATCGTTAGAGCCATTTTTGAGAAAATTAAAATTTTCGAAAAATGTTCCATGTAAAGGGTAGTCTGGGGTGGGGGTACTTTCTTGAAAATCTTCGTGTCGCATCTCTGGAAGATACTGAACGTAAATACCAAGTTTGGTGTTTATCCGACTGTTAGTTTTTGAATTATGCTGTTCACAGACACACACACACACAGACACATACACACACACACACACACACACACACACACACGGACATGTTTCCAAAAATGCTTTTTTTGGATTCAGGAGGTCTCAAAACATGTATTTCCGGTGAAATCTCGGTATCGAATTTTTGGGTGGAATGCAATACTTCCCCTACTTACTATACGTAGTAGAGAAAGTAAAAATAATGGCAATTTTTCCATGTAAAGGGCAATTTGAGTTGGGGAGATTTCCTTGAAAGGTAGAATCAAAATAAAAAATTCAATGGCACAACCAGGATTGGAACCATGGATCTTCTGCTCTAACCAATTAAGCTACCATGGCAACATGTGGGTATGACATTAAATTCCCCAACTGACTAGCATTTCATCCCAATAAACCACAAGGATATCTCAAATCATATTTGAGATAACATACCCCAATGGCAGCTTACAATGTTTAATTTAAGCACTGGGTTTAATCAGAAGAACAGGGCTTCACAGGCTGTTTGCAGAAAATTTAAGATATAAATTTTATTTATCATGCAAATATTTTAAATATATTTTAATGAAAATAAAAAATAATGAGATCTCCTTGTGGTTTACCAGGATAAAATACAAGTCAGTTTGGGAATTTAATGTTGTACTGACATGTTATGGTAGCTCAGCTGGTTAGAGCAACCACACGTAGAGCAAAAGATCCATGATTGAAATCCCGGCCATGGCTTTGAATTTTTCAGTCTGATTCTAGCTCTCAATGCTTATCCTACACATGGCCTTGTGTGAAAGAACAATTAATTATCATTGATCCAGTTTGGCATTTAATTGACTTTTATTTTTGAAAGAAAGGGGGTGGTAAACAAACAGAAAAAGCACACAGGCATTTTTAAAAATGCTGTTTCTTTTCTTTCTTTTTTTTATTTATTTATTCAAAGCATTTACTTCTGGTGAAATCTCAGTATCAAATTTTTGAGTGACATGCAATACTTCTCTACTTACTAGTTTTGAAATCTGTGAAGCTGGAACACAATTTACTGCTGGTAGTCCAAACAAAAACTATAGTTTGGGTGTTTTGGCTCTTTGTCAAAATTAGGCTTTAAACAAAACATTTTTAGGCACAAAAATTTAAATTTTAGTGACAATCCACAATATTCCATCCATACAACTCAAAACAATGCAAACAAATTGAGCATCACACTGCTTGTGTCATCTGTCACAAATCTAAAATGATTTTGGCCAAAATATTGGATGGATTTTATTATAAAAGTCATCCAAGTATCTAATTTTGTGAAAATAAACATAAGCTTGTTTTTGCAAAAAGAAAGTGCTCTAATTTCATAGATATGCTTTGCAGAATGCTTGACTTTCTCTTTTTGATATAAAAAATACATTAAATAGTCTCAAAAATGTATTGCAAACAGTTTTAACTTCTGAGTGTCCTGAATACTTCCATTAGAGCCAATATAGTAATGAATTCTGCCACTTTTAGTGTTACCCATAGTAAAATTGCACTCATTCACTACTGAGTTATAGTTGGGCATCAGTTATTTGAAATCATTCATCCAGAAAGTCTGAATTATAAATAAATTGATAAATAATGAGCTGTTGAAATGATGGACAGAATGTTAAGGTGTTCCCAGTTCTTAAAGTTCCACAATTAAAAACATTAGCTGTTAGAAAATGATTGGTAACTAAAATCCAAAAGAATATAACATTTTTTGCATCATAATGCTGCATGTATGTTCCATTCAATGTACACTTTATTACTGACTGTTCTCGTTTACAATAAATGTTTCAGATATACCTATTTGTGAAATCCATAACACCAACAGCAAATGTACAATGGTTCAAATTGACCATGTATTCTAAGTATTAGTTTTCTGGACATTACTCTTCCCCAAATCATAAGAATAAATGATAATCTACTGTATTTTGAGCATAAGAATGGAACAAATAAAATTAAGTTACCAAGAAATGTGCTTGTATAACATTCTGCATCCCAATTTATAAAGTAATTTTACAGAATATTTTACTTTGGTTAAAAGTTTTATTATTCTCAGAGCTTTGCATTTATACTCTTACCATATGTATACACAATTTATTTTCAAAAAGATGTTTTGTTAGGCAAAGAGGTTTTAATTAGTATGCCTTGATTTATACCTGTCAAAACTTGTTTCAAATTTCCCCTTGGGATACTGCAACACATTTCCTGCAGGTTCCTCCTTAGTCTCTTCCTTCTGCACCTTAGATGGCATTTCATGGTTCTGAGTGCTTGTTTGTGCTGGTACGAACAAAGTTTCATCCAGTTGTGAACAGTGCATTGACATCACATTGGCTTTGCTGAAATCATATCATCCTAAACTTTTATTCAATGAACCTTCTTTTATTTACTAATTATAAAACTAACAAGGTAAACAAATACTCCATAACAAAATTTACTATGAATTTCTGTGAGAAAGGTCATGAAGGAAACAAGGAAACATCTAAAAAGCTGCCAGTTTTAAGTACAAGGTCTCAAAATCAAAGCCAGAATCCTGCAATGACAAAGCAGTAGGTGCTGCAGATAACTGTGTACCACTGGGTGGTATTAATAGAAACAAGTCATGACTTACAGTCCGTAAGTTATAAGTCACATCTCACTTTTGTATTAATGAAACCTGCAGTCTAAAGCTTAGCATGACTTTGAACTTATCAACAACTCAACCCTCCTCCTCTAGTTGTATAAATACAACGGAGCTCTGATTTTATTGTAAGATGCACGACTTCACATATTTTACATCCCCTTAGTAGTTATATCAAACAAAGGAGGGCTCAAATACAGGTGAAAGTTCATCAAAAGAGAGCAAAGCATTATAAAATGCCCAGGATTCTGATATTACAAAGCATGTTATAGAGTTGAAAAGGGAAATTTGGAGTCACTTTTCCTAACACTTTTCTTCCTGAAAACACAGAGACAAGAGGAAAAGCTCTTACAAAAAGAGAAAAAATGCAATTTTTTGTACTGCGTTGGAGATCCTGGGTTCCAGCTTAGTGTGGCAGAAGATGCTGGTGTTTCACAAGGTACCGTTTCAAAGGCATTTTGAGAAGTTGCAAAGTGTATAAAGTTGAAGTCTAGAAACAGATTAAATTTCCAAAATCCAAAAACTACTGCAGCAGTGAAAGCTACCAAGCTTCAGTAGCAAGAATGACACAGATTTCCATACATCATTGGAGCAGTAGACTGTACCAATATGCTAATCAAGAAGCCTCAAAATCATGGTGACAAATATATTAATGGAAAAGGGGTTGCAAGCAATTCATGCCAAGTGTAATACAAATGAAAACTTTACTAGTGTGAACGTAAGCTGGTCTGGATTGGTTCATGATCCACGCATATGAAGAAATTCTCATGTCTGTCATGTGATGACAGGAAATGGTGCAAATGGAGTGCTGCTTGGAAGATCTAGATTATGGTACTGCACCATGGCTCATGAACCCTACCAGAATCCCACGACTTCTGAAGAAACATTGTGTATTACCAGGTACATAACCAATGAGTGCATTAGTATTTTAATGGTGCTTTGGTCAACTAAAGATAAGATTTCCCTTCTCTTATCCTTTGCTGTGACTCAATACAATACAGGTAAGTATCTACAGAATACAGAATGTGAGCCCCTAGACATTAGGAGAATGGCGGTGAGAAAGAACTACCAGCTGGTGATGAATGTGTTGGAGAGAGGGGACAATGGAGAAATATAATAGCAAGAATAATAAACAATCGCATATGCTGAGTGAATATTTCCATTATTTCATTTTATGTTTTGCTTTATTGTAATCAGTAACTAGCATTACAAATATGTACAGCAGCCCATACCAATGATGATTATTGTTGCAACAAAATAGCAATACGCCTTCTTTGTAATCTTACTGCTAACTTGAATAGAGGGAAAAACTGCACATAATGCTGCCAAAAGTTATAAATCTGAGTTTTTTAACAATCAACCTTGCAATAATTGAAAAAAATTTAATTATTAGAATCCCATTTAGCACAAATAGTGCCTTAAAATAACCATAATGTTGTAAACACGCACAGAAAAAATATTAAAGCAGTAAGTATGTGGTTTCATCTTGTCCATTTTATCACTCTTCCCTCCCCTCCCTTTCTTTTTCAAGTAACAGTTTTTTCTCTCTCTAAATATGCTACTTCTGGTCTGATCTTACTTTCTACCGCTTGAGCTTTTAAAATTTCTTTGTGGATGGCTAAGAGATCTACAGAGCAGGACTAAAATTGTGAATTTTCTTGGTAACTTCTAAGACCTGTGGGATTGTTTCAGCTAGCCCAGAAGTGTGTAGACTGTCTAGGCTTATACAACTCTTTACAAGGAAAAATAATTAATACAGAAACAAGAGTCAGAGACTTGAAGTTTTAGAGCCAAAGCTCAGTACATGAGAAAATTCTTATTATACCAAAACAGCAAATACCAGCTACTCATTAGATGCAGCTCACTTTTATTAATACCTCCCACAGTTGGGCTGTTGCAGAATCCACTATTCTTTCCTGCTTACAATGAAAGCTTGGAGGGCTGTGCATTCCAGTCAATTAATACAAATGTAGCCTTCCTACAGTTTAAAGGTGATGCTGATATGGTGCTCAATTTCAGAGCTTGCAATTAAAACTGACAACTAATGATTGGATCTAGTCTTTTTGTGACACATCACTTCTCTAACCCACATTTCAAGGAAGCTTTGGCATGAAGACACCTCCCTTGTAAGGATAATTTGATGCTGACAACATAGTGTAAATATTATACTAAAATTAACAAAGCTATTAGCATTCATTTATCTACATGAAAAGCTATGAGTTCATCCAAAATTAAGCTGGTCTTTAACATCAGCAATTTATCTGAAGAAAACTTTACTCACTTAGCACATTGAAAGATGCTTAAAAGTAAAACTTTCTAATAGGTATACCCTGAACCACCATTGTGTAAGGAAAATATTCTTGCCTTATGCTGTGGGCCCTAATTTGAATCCAGATTGGGTCAAACCATTTGGCTGAATATATTATTTCAGTCCTTAGTATATCAAATAAATTTAGTACTTCATTCCCAACTCCGTTGCACATTCATTTCAGACATTCACATTGATGGTATAGATCAATATCATAAGTAATATTTCTTAAATTTTACAATATGAAAAATTAAGAACTATAATAATAAATCACAGACTTAAGAGTACTCAGCAACTGGTTTATGAGGTTCCATTTTAGCTGTTACTGCCAATACTCGGTCATTGTTCAGATATTATAACCCTTCTTGGCCTCTCTCCTTGTGCTTTTCCAACATCCAAGATACTAATGACAAGGGCTCAAATAAGAATTATCACATCTGCTGCTGGTTTTGCTGGGTTAAGCTTCCACCAGCCAGATGCTGTTGCTCAATTTAACATAGTGCATCATTTTCCTATAGAAAAACTGTTACCCTGGAACCACACTGTGGGGTTATGAACGACCCAGTTTGATGCTCATCTCTCTTGCGCATGCAAGTTTTATTGCAGAGTTATCACTCTGTGTACCTTCAGTGTTGTGAGAATTGTTATGTTGACAAGATATTAATCGCATTTGTACGCATTCTTTGCAAGTATTTTTAGCTCTGGGTCAGGCGCGACCCCACAATGTAGTTAACGTTACACCTTTTTATTGGGATTAAGTATGTCAGAAAAAGATCTTGAAAGAGTTCTACTTAAAGAATTAGCAGCAAGTGATAATATTCCTCTGATATGGGGTTCAGTGAACTGGAAGTGATGAGGAAGATAATGTTCTTAGTGATCAGAAAGATGATTTTGATGCAGATTCAGCAGATGAAGATGAGTTGCCTCACAGAAAAATTACCTCTGGAAAAAATGGAAAGTGATATACTACTCCTTTTCACTCAAAGAATACACAAACTGTAAGTAAGAACATTGTTCTACATTTACCAGGCACTATGCACCAAGCAAAGAATCTTGCTGAAGTGAAAATATATATATGATCTCTCTTAATGTCAATGAAATTATTACAAAAATAGTAAGTCACACAAATGAAGAAACTGGCAGACAGAAATCTCGATTCTTCCAGGGTGTGTGGGTTTGTCTTGTACACTTTATGTTTTAAGTTACCCCAGAGATAGAAATTGCAGGGGGCTAGGTCGGGGGACTGAGGGGATCACAAATATCTACTAATAATTCTGTTCTCAAACACACTTTCAATTGTTCTCATCGAAATATTGGCCATATAAGCTGTTGCAGAGTCTTGTTGAAAAAAGGCAAAAATCATGCCACACACCCTGGAAGAATTAAAATAAAATATCCACCAGGAAATTACCAGCATATTTCAACGTGAACTACGGCGAGTGATGGATAGTTTCCTAAAGAGGTGCCAAAAATGTATGGACAATGATGGTGGTCAGTTTCAGCATCTCCTTTCATAATGTTGGTAAGTAGAGCCTTTAAAAGTAGTTTTAAAAATGTTGTATGGTTTCATCCGCACCTTTCTATGATAGTGGCAGATGGCAACGAGCCCCGAGGACAAGAAAAACACTGTGCAGCTGGTTCGTAGTTTTTATGGCTCTTGCTGCATAAGGTGAAGTTGATAAAGATTCCAAAACCAGAGATAATTCTATTCTACAAAACTACAAAGGGAGGAGCTGATACTTTCGATCAACTCAGCCACTGCACAAGCATAGGAAGAAACACCCACAGATGGCCCCTAAGATATTTTATGGCATGCTGGATTCAGCGGGCATTAACTCTTTCATTATCTCCCAGTTCAACTCTCCAAGAACATACAAAAGGCAGTCAGCTTTTCTGAAAGATTTAGTATTTTCACTTCTTGAAGCTCATCTGAAGGAAAGGGTTGCATGCACTCGAATACCAAGAGAAATTTCGAGGTCAGCATTCACGATATTTTGGGGATTGAAAATGAACCTTAAGTTGCAAAACCGGAAATTTGGCCTGGACATTGTGTTTTCTGCCCCAGGAATAAGGATAGAAAAGGACAAGCCAAATGAGTAATTTCTTCTAAGAGCATTTGCACTGAACACCAGCTGGGAATATGTCCTGACTGTGAGGAGGATACAGTGTAAATTTATTCAAAAGTGCAAGTCTTTGGACAGGAACAGCCAAACATTTTAATCATTATTCTATGTCAATCTATAATTAAAACAATTTGTTCAGTTTTTTGAAGCAATATCTTTATTGTGGCTATGAATAAAATCCCCTAAGTTACTCATACATTTATAACTATAAGATGATAAATGTTCACTTTCACAATCAGTTGTTTGAAAACATTATGTAAAGAATAAATAAGGCAGTTTACTTTTCGGGTCGTGGGCAACGCCAAGGTAGGGAATAAGTTCCAAAAAATTCTCAGTGTCGTTCCAGGGTTAATAAAACACATAACTGCTGGTTTCTCTCTTGCACAGATGCACGCGTATGCGCGTGCGCACACACATACAAAACTTCTCTAAGAAAAGCTACATGTCTGTTAAAGTTAAACCCTATTGCTATACACATGCCTTTGAACAACAGTATCCTAGTAAGAAAAAGAATTACTCAAACTGATTTTTTCCAGTTTATATAAGAAGCAATTTGTATATGGTTCTTTCAAAAGTGTATCCTTGTAATCCGCATAAATAACCTTAAAGGCAACATCAAGCAAGAAATTACAAGAACCCCTACAGAGGCAGGCAAGAAAATGTTTACAAGATGCTGCTTTCTCAAGAACAAAAAACCAATAACTCCTGCATATAATATAAGTTCAGCATTTCAGCATGATTCTATTAGTATTATTTACAACCGAATATAGGTTCTCTTGCACAAAGTGAAAATATTGCAATGTGGTTACTAAATTACGGAACCTATTTGGAGTTGCCATTTTTGGAATATACTGAAGTTTTTAATTTTTTTTGTGTACAATTTAAGGAATAACAGCTACAACTGTATTGATCTGAACATCTGATTATTATATATTAGTCTGACATCTAAAACCAATCAGGTTCACTCAAAATCAAGGAATATCTTTTTATATTTTATTTATATACTGTATTTTTGACAATGTCAGTAACTTGTACAAGTACATTGACAGCCAATAAAAAAATAAATTAAAAAAAGAGTTGTTACATAAGTATTTTGTGGACTTGATGAGTTTTGGAAATAGGTATCTCAAGTATATGCTCATTTATAAAAAAAAAACTTACCTGTTTATCCGGTTATTTGATCTGTTTCTGATGGCAGAACTTGATTTAAGAAAGGTTTTTGAGGGTTCTGCAGTAGGACTTGGATTTACAATATCTTCCTGTTCCTCTGTTTCACTATTATTTTCTGTTTTAATTTCCTTTAAGGATTTCTGAAGAGCTGTTGCAAGAGCAGTTTCTTCATCATAATTCCCATTAGTCTCATTCATCAAAGAATTGCTTTCATTTGAAACTCTGGCACCACCAAAAAATGTTGGTGTTTTAGACAGATCGACTGTCTTTGTAGCTTTTGAAACAAAGAGGGTTGTCTGCTTTAATTTTGTTAAGCCAGCCTTTGGTTTCAGCTCCCAAACCTCAGTTTTTGGCTTTTTTTCTATGGTGTCATTTAGCTGCTGCTGTTTTTCCCCACGAGACATTTTCATATTAGACATATCTTGTCTTTTATCATCCATCATTGCTATCTCAGATACATGGTTTTTATCAGCATATTTATTTAATCCCATTACAGTATTTTCTGAGGAAAGTGCATCTAAATTTAGAAGTGATGGGCTTGTCTCTTGTGAACAATTTCTTACTATATCTGATACTCTATTGTAATTAGGAGTACCTTTCTGTGAGAGTTCAAAATGTGATGTCTTATGCTTTTTGTTACTTGAGCAAAGAACTGGGCTATTCTGCAATGTAGCATCAGCAGAACCCATACCCTTCTTTGGTGTCACATCTTTTTCATTATCTATATTTTTCTTTACTGGGCTCTCCTGCAAAGTATTCATAGCACTTAAGACACCATTGTTTCCAAGGAAATCTGGAGGGATATTTTCATCATTGGGATAGCTCTCTGCGGCTAAAGTAGCTCCCCATACTTTATCATCATTGTTTCTTGAATCAATCGCTCCAAAGAGATTTCTCCTGGATAATAATTTTTCACCCATTGCATTTCGTTTGATACTTCTGTGATTCTTCTCAATTATTTCAATTCCACTGTGTTGCAAAACTTCTTCTCCTAGTAAAATACTGTGGATAACATCACAGATGAGTTGTACTCTTTTCTGGGGAGTTAAAGCTTCTTTCTTTAACTGTAAGCCATTATCACAGTTTAAAATAGGCACTGAAAGAAAGAAAAACAGACATCAGTGCTTTGTTCACTTATTTGAATGAGTGAATATTTATTACTCAACACTCACAATTACATAATTAAATTACATACATTTTAAGACTATAATAACATTTGAAAATATAAGCCTATTTACGCTATAAACTCTCTTCTTGGTTGCTTGCCTATACTAATTTACAGATTCAATACACACAACTCCTGGTTTTCTGTGTATTGATGACCCACTGTGTGCTTGCTTACATTATTTTGTCTATTTGATCTGCCTTAAGCCCCATCTTCTTTGTAGACATTCTTAACTGTTTCTCTTTGACCTTACCCAAATAGTTTCTCATAGCTTTTATATTTTTATCCCCTTTTACAGACAGAATCTTTCTTATTAATACTTTCCCATCAAAGTTTTTTCATTTCTGTTGCCAAGCTTGTTCTCTCCATATCTTTGTTTGATTACAATATACTATACAGTGGAAATCCATGTTCACTTCACCGCACATTGGACATTTTCCTATATCCTCATCATGCTTTATGCCTTTCAAGTTTCTAACTCTTGTTCTTGCCCATGCAAATCCTTCTCGCCCTAATTTATTGCATATTTCTACATACTTTTCCCTCTGTCATACTGTTTTATTTTCATATATATCCTCAAGGAGCTTTTCTCTTGTACTGCAAAACTATCTTGTCTGTCAGTATCTTCTAGCCTTAATTCTACTTCTTTCCAAAGTCTCTAATGTGATATTCTGCATTTATCCATGCATCTTCCATACCTATCTGCTGTTCCATAACTTCCTGAATTTTAATAACCATGACCCTTTCCACTTACCTTTCTCTTGTATATGAAAACATTTTTTGGCAACATCACTACCTTCCAGATCGGAGATTCTATATAAATACTCTTGTGAACATTTTGATCTTGGTGGAGTACCTACAACGTTCTAACTGTGCCGCACCATTTGGTGGTGCTATTTGTAGACCTAAAATATATTTGCAAAAAGATCTATTGACTTTGTCAACCTCTCTCCATGCATCATCTTCTCCCATACCTCTGCCCATGCAACATCTTGTTTTCTATTGCGGCAATGTACATTTTTTCAAGCCATTTGACATTTCCTCTTCTTCTACTGCAAGGCTAGGCTATAAAGTCTGTTCCACCACAAAGATATCTTCCCATCTGGCCCTTGGTCCTCCAATCAAACGTCGACCTTCCGAATTGTACTGGAATACTTGTTTCATAATCCTATTGTCATCCATTCTTTCTATGTGTAGGAACCATTGCCATTTCAAGTTATTAATCTTATCCTAAAATTTATACACATTTAGTTCTTTGTGTATTTGTACATCTGGGATGTAATCCTTCCATGTAAATCCTGCTACTTGTCTGAGATATTGCATTTATGTCCTGCAACTTTTTTAAACATGATCTTATAACACTCATGGCCATTTTACCTTTGGCTATAGACATCTCTATTTGTTCACTCTAACTTCCATTCAAACTTAAATCTTACCTCCAAGTAATTAAACCTCCTTAGCACCTCTATTTCTCTTCCATTTACTGCATTTCTCATCCTTATGTATTCGATAGCTTTTTTTAAAATTCATGATCTTTACGTGATATTGTAATGAAAAGAAGCTAGAAACAATGATGTGTATTGAATTTATTTAAAGGTGAGTCGGAATTGTTACACTAACATCACTTAAGTTTACTTAACTTAAGTGATGTTAGTGTAACAATTCCGACTCACCTTTAAATAAATTCATGATCTTTGTTTTCTTTTCATTTACTTTCAGTCACCATTTTCTACAAAAATTCCTTACTGTCCTCTTCAGCCCTCCACAAGATATAGACCCAAATATTAAGTTATCGACAAACAATAGTCTTGGAATTTCTTCATTATTAATAACTGGCAAGTGGACCTTACATCTCGAGATTTCCTGTAGGATCTCATCGATATAAATGTTAAATGGCACTAGACTAATTTTACATCCCTGTCTTACTCCTACCTTACACTGTACACATTCAATTACTTTATTGTCTGGTAGTTTTATACAAGACTCATTCTCCTAATATATCTTATGTAGTATTTCTATAAATGTATGACTTACCCCTTTACTTTTTAATTTTATCCATAATGCTTCTCTGTTTATGGTATCTAATGCCTTCTAAAGTTCAATAAATACCATATATACCGTTCCCCTTTTCTTGCTTAAATATTTGTCGGCAATTGTTTCAATTATGAATATACTGTCTATGTTCTCCTCTCTGCTCTAAATCCTGCTTGGAACTCTGATAACTTCTTCTCCTTCTCTACCCAATTCTGCAACCTATTAGCTAGGATGTCTGTAAAGATCTTACCTAAAATAGAAAGTAGACTTATCCCCCATAATTAGCTGGGTTGTTTTTATCCTCCTTCCCCTTATATATTGACACTATCATACTTATTCTCCATCTCTTGAGAATCTTCCTTGTTTCCAGTAATTTATTGAACAATTTTATCAGTTTTAACATAATTAATGGGAAACACAGTGAGTAGTTAAAATTTTATTTCAATAATAAGTTTTATCAGTATTTTTCTTATAGTTTCCTCTATCAACCAAGCCTTCCAAAATTCCCTTGGTATATCATCAGTACCACTTGCTTTGTTGGCTTTTAACCTCTTAATTTGTTTGTACAGTTCGTAAGCTGCTCTACTCCCACTATGTCCTCTTGACCCAGCAATGCTTTAAAATGCATGCATCATTTATCTGGATTTATATTATCTTCTCTTGCACCCTTTCTGTATAGGCTTTTTACTTTTGACCATATTTTCTGTGACATAGCATCTTGCTAAATGCAAAGGCCTTAAAAGTGATAACTTACAGACTTTATATTGGGAAGCCAGAGGGAAAATGATGCAGATCAATTAATCCCCCAATGCCATTGGTGAACAACAACATATTTTCTGTGACGGGTTTTTGACACTTCATTTAACGTTCTTCTTATTTTTATACTCCATTCCCATTTTTTCCCCACAATAAGGCACCTCTTATGCCTAAGTTTACATCCCTGTCTTACTCCTACCTTACACTGTACACATTCAATTACTTTATTGTCTGGTAGTTTTATACAAGACTCATTCTCCTAATATATCTTATGTAGTATTTCTATAAATGTACGACTTACCCCTTTACTTTTTAATTTTATCCATAATGCTTCTCTGTTTATGGTATCTATCGCCTTCTCAAGATCAATAAATACCATATATACCCTTAAGGGCCAAAAAAATCTTCCCTCTTTTTCCCGAGTGCCACCAGTTTCTCAACTCTTGTGTTACTCTTCTTTATGCCATTTGACAATCTTTATTGAAATGTTTCAGTTTGCTATCCTTATAGGTCTCAGCTTTCATCCCTTCCTTTTCACACTGTGTGTTTCTAGAGCTTGATTTATTTTATCAGTACTTAATAAGCTTTCTACTCTTACTTGTAATATTTTCCCACTTTCTGAGTTTAGTTCTTTACAAAATATTTCATGTTTTCTTCCCTCCATTTGTATACTTCCACAACTCTTGAGACGGTAATTTGTATCACAAATTACTCAGAGGTAATTAACGATAATAATATGAATATGTATTTTTATGTAACATTGATTTCAGAGGTTTAATAATTGTAATTATTAATGGTAAATAATAATATTCGGCTCTACTGAAACTGTTAACAATAACAATACTGCAATGAAGGGTTTGAGTTGTTTATCGTTACCGGGAACCAGGAAGTTACGTAATGTTTCGCGCCTTTTCAGTAAAAAAAGCTTCCTGAATGTTCTATAAAAGTAATATGTATTAGTGGTTTTCATTGGATAATAAAACAGACGCTAATGTTGGCGCGTTTTATTAGCCAATAGCAGTTCATTTATAATCTTTAGGTGTATCTTGAGGCAAGCCTATAAATAGCCAGGTTGAGGTAACGATCCCCCAGTTCGGCAAGATTCTCAAAACATTACACATCGTCCCCAGTGTTCAACAAGATTCTCAACACATAACACGTCAGCTCCCAGTTCAACAAGATTCTCATGTCGGTCTCTAAATTCATAAAGTTACGCGCAGCAGAAGTACGAGAAATCTTATAAAGGATTATACAGTTAAATACAAAAATTGAAGTACGTGAGTTAAAAGTGAGAAGTTATTATAAACAGTTTCAGTATGGCGATCATCTAGATAAATCTGTGAAAGTGTTAGTGCACGTGTTCGACAATAAAACATTATAAAACACATTTCATCACTAGTAATTTTTTTGATAAAAGATTCCTTTTCCGCTTCACACCCTGCAAGAATTAAATGCCTACCTAAATAGCTAGCCGGAAGATAATATACATAACCTTAAAACTAATTCATATAGATTGCTACGCCAGATGGATTTAACAAGCGAGCAACGAATGACGTCACACAAGATGGCTATATACGCATGAGGTAAACAACATTACGTGAGAAATATCCACAACGTGGTGCTTTAAAACACAAATACAATTTGTAATCCTACAAATTGGCTCCCATACGTGGGGCAGTTAAAGTTATGTAAACAAACATTTATTTGCAACATACAATTTGTTATCTCCCAAATTGGCTTCCACAACGTGGGGCTAACTATAAGATCTTCAAGATATAATAATTTACGTAAAAAAAAGAATACGTAAGCTATACATCTTTCACTCTATAAGAACTTCCATACCCTTCCTTCATACCACTATATACTTCTCCTAATTTTAATCTTATTGGAAAATGAAGTCTGAAGTTATATTCATAACCTCAAAGTCCAGAATCCAGTTTCATCCATATCTAGTGAACACATCATATAATCCACCACACTTTGACCATTCTTATTTGCAAATGTGAATTGCCTGACCCTTTCAACTCATTACAGATCATAAGATTATTTCTTCACAAAAATCCATAAGTTTTCTTTCTTCATTACTGCTAACATTGTCTTTGCTGTGCCTATTCTCTATTTCAATCTCCTTGTCAAACTCTTCAATTGGGCTGATCAACTTAACCTGTTGTTCCCCTCCATGCATTAAAGTCACCAACAATTATCATTTCCTCTTTAAAATACTTGTTTCTCAGTACTTCAATGTCCCAACTCACTTTCCTAAACATGTTTGTATCAAAATACTCTGATGTAGGAGGAATAAAAAATTAAATTGAGTTTTATTTATGGACACACTTTAACGGCTATGGTTCTTAGTGTCCCATTCTATATTGGCGTAAAAGACCAGAAATTTTGCTTAGAGGCCCCTTTATCAGGCTTGAGGTTCTTTTACGTGTCATAAATCTACGACATGAGACCACCGACTTTACTTCCCTTCCAAAGGAAGCCATGCTAAGGATTTTTACACCTGAAAAAAATCTATTGTTCTCAGCTGGGTTTGAACCCACGACCTTGGTAACTAGAGGCTAGCATGGTATATCTAGACCATGGAGGACGACAATGATGCAGGAGGGAATTATACACAATAGCAATACACACAATATCACCTTTTTGGAAAACGTCACACAAGGTAAGCCATCACATTGATTTGTTCCACAACCCCTTATCTTTCCTCACAAAGCAATCTAAACTACCTGAAGCTCTACCTCTATTCTGATTCTTCATACCATTTACTCTACAAAAGTCAAATCCAGGTAATTCTATATTTGTTTTACTTTCCAACCATGTTCCCACTACCATTATAATGGCACTTTTTAACACTTGCTGAATTTCACCTCTATGCACTTTCTCTAATAGCTCCTCCTCATTCCAACTCTATGGACAACTTGAAGCCCTATACCAAACCTTTCCTCTCAAATGCAAACTTCTCTAGATTCACCTGCCTTCTTGTATGCACATGATCTTTCACTTCCAAAATATTACACGACAGTGTTGATACAACACTTAAGCCTTCTTGATTCCATACTTCCAAGCCAGCTGTTGCTCCCATGGCCTCCCTCCATGTGTCTTCAATCAGCTGTGATTTGGGTTACTCTGACCTTCTTGGTGACATCACAGATGAAATATTTTCCCCATCCCTCCGCAACTGGGCTGGCTTTGTCATTGGTGACGTATGTGCTGATTCTCTCTGGTAATCTCCTGGCTGACGAAGTTCCTGTTTCCCTCCCTCAACCCACAGATCGACTCCTTTTACTCCTTTTTTTTCTGCGTCTCTCGCTTTCTTCATTTACATTAACGCTACCGATTTTAATTCCCATTGCTTCTTTCCCAAATCCTGCTCAATAAATAATTTTGTGCCTTTCAGCTGCTTGCTGTTCAACACTTTCCATTTGAACTTCACTGTAGCCACTTTCACGATTATTGGTATCAGCCTCGGCCCTTTTCTTCCAATTCTGAAACAATCACCAATCTCCCATCCAACGATATTTAGTTTAAGATTCTCTTGAAAGAGGTCTTCTATATCCTGCCAGACTCGTCTAACCCTTCTATTGTCTATTCCAAAAATTATCAGATTTAGTTCCCATTTCCTTCCTCCAAGTCTTCCAGTTGAATTAATCTTCTTTTATACTTCTTTACTTCACCTACAAAAGTCTCCTAATGTTGTTTTGATCCTTTCAAACTTGTCACCGATTCTCTTGACAATTTTATTTTTCATGTTTTTTATTTCCTTTATATCTTTAGTGATAGTTTCTAGCATCTTGCACATCTGGTCCACTGTTGGTCTGGGATTCATTTCCACTCCACCAATTTACTAATAAATTCATATCACAAACATAAACCAGAAGCTTATTCCTATACATCCTTGTTCTTTTGGCTTTTGATTCTATTTGTGTTAGAAGCACCGATTCTGATTAGGTGCATTTGCATGTCAATACCCATCTTTTTCCATTGCATATTCTGCAACTAGCAACCAACTCCCTATTCACTTAGGCAGCACAAACACAAGCTGCCGAGGTCGTCCTCTGTAGTGTAGTGGTTACCACGTTAGTCTAGTTCCCAAGGTTGCGGGTTCAAACCCAGCGGAGGGCGATGGATTTTTTCAGGCGTAAAAATCCTTAGCATGGCTTCCTTCGGAAGGGAAGTAAAGCCGGTGGTCCCGTGTCATAGATTTACGGCACGTAAAAGAACCTCAAGCCTGATAGAGGCCTCTGAGCAAAATTACCAGTCTTTCACACCCAATATGGAATGGGACGCTAAGAACCATAGTAGTTAAAGAGCATTGATAAATAAAACTCAATTTAATTTTTTTTTCTAGTTCCCAAGGTTGCAGGTTCGACCTGGCGGAGGGCGATGGATTTTTTTCGGGTGTAAAAATCCTTAGCATGGCTTCCTTTGGAAGGGAAGTAAAGCCGGAATTCCCATGTCGTAGATTTATGGCACATAAAAGAACCTCATTTTAAAATAAAGAGAGTTGAAGTTGTTACACTACATCACTAAAATGTTCTTACTTGAACGCGTTTTGGGAGATGGTTTGCTCCCGTCAGCATGTTTTCAACTGATTTTGCCGGTTATTGTCTGGGGAATGTGTGTGGCTAGTAGTGTTCTCTGGTGCTGGGCTGATGAACCTCCAAAGGCTGCTGGGTGGCGACAGTTCGAAATTCATTAGGTGATTCCTGTGTTTGACGATATGTATTTTTTCCCAGATGTCCAATTCATTGCTGCTGTTGATCGGTTCAAGTAAGAACATTTTAGTGATGTAGTGTAACAACCTTCAGCTCTCTTTATTTTAAATTATGACACATCACTGTTACTAGCTTCTAAATCTTCAAAATTAATTAAGAACCTCTAGCCTGATAAAGAGGTCTCTGAGCAAAATTACCGGCCTTTCATGCCCAATATAGAATGGGTCGCTAAGGACCACAGCCCTAAAGAGCGTCCATAAATAAAACTCAATTCAATTCACAAGCTGTTGACACCTCTCTTGAATATAAACATGCTTGCAACAAGAAGAAAAAATGGACAGATGGTATAGGGAAAATCAGTTATGTACTTTCTCACTAAGTAAACATATCGGGTAATACCCAAATCCTATAAGCTTTCTGGCTCACATAAACAATGCACATATTATCACTCTGTGCTCGACTTCTCATAAATGCATGGAGGATCCTCCCCAGCTGATTACTTTTGGGAGCTTAAGAAACTGCCATCATTACCTCCCAATTTTATATTTACCATTAGTTTTATCTTTCACTTTACCAGCACTGAGTGTTAAAAAAATGATATTCCTATACTTGATTGGGAAACTAAATGTACCAATGAACTAACTCAAGAATAGATGAAGAAATGTTATGAAATACATTTTATTGCTGTTTACTGCACAAGGCACCTTACTTATGGTAGGGGACCCATTCTTTAAGAAAAAGCTAGCACCTTGAAGTATATGACACTTTTCATAAAGTCGTCCACTTTGCCAAAATACTGTATGTTTATTTCTTTTCTTTTTCGGGGTATTGACAGTTCTGTCTCATCTACCTCCTTCCTCGCATTCACAGACACACCAGTTGCTTCCATACTAATTCAATGTTATCTTAACAATAACACTCACATTAAAATTTGAATGTATTCAAAACTATCATTTCTTTCACTGTTAAGGACTTGCCACTTCTATGTTTAATTACACTGCTCTGACCTGCTACATACTCAGTCATGATCTCAACATAAACAATACTGCATTAGTGAACCATTTCTTTGCTCCAGTATACAATGTGGAAATACAAGCTAATTATTTAAGTTATGTTTAAATGAAACGATTATTAAGTACTATGCTTTTTACAGTCTTTATTATTTGAAGTATAAAAAGGGTGATGATACATCTAGTGCAGTAATATTCATTCATTCATTCATTATCTATTTACCCTCCTCTTATTTAGGACTTACACCCCCCAGGACTTACAAGCGGGTGCCTGGGGTCAGAGGCCCGTCGAGGAGCAGACACTCATGGATCTGATAGAGCATCCAGGATGGGTGATCAGCCCGATGCCTGGTATGGGATGAAGGAAGTAGATGAAACGAAATGTTTGGTGAAATGGATGAAAGGAAAGGTGATGATGGAGCAGTTGGTGGAATGAATGGCGGGGGAAACCGGAGAACCCGGAGAAAACCCGCCCAGACGCCGCTTCGTCCACCACAAATCCCACATGCAATCCCTGGGATTGAACCCGGGTCGCCTCGGTGGGAGGCGAGCGGTCTAACCACTCGACCACGGCGCCGCCTCTAGTGCAGTAATAAACTATTTTTATTTGCTTGAAAGGTGTGCTGCAGTGAAGGCATGCGTTTTTGTTTACATCAAGACCCTTTTTTGGGCTGAATTGAGAATAGTATGGTCTAACAAACAACTTTCAGTTTATCAACCACAGATTAGGACTTTTCATATTTATAAATAAGATGTTATGGCAGATACATAATTTAATAGTGGCTGGTAGCTGACCACTACAGAGAAGCTTGCTGTTGCCACATGTTGCATGGTGGAACGAAGTTACACGCAGTAATAAGACGAAATGAAAAAATTTATAGGGTATTACCGTAGTATTCAAACAAACAAACTTGGTGTGCATTGCTAAGTTAACAAGTAAAGTAATCTGAAAGTCATACCTTAATAGCAGTAATAAAATTCTTGCCAGACCAAGTAAAATGAAGAAAGAATACACATTGTAAATTATATTCCTACTTTGGTGATGCAACACTTCCCGTTTATGCATTATCGGTTGATTTTCATTACTCATACTTTGCTACTTAAGTGATATTTTGATTAAACATCAATAAATAGCACAACACAATCACTATAATTGAACTACAGGAACTGAAATTACCACCACAAATGCAAAAGCAAAAAATCTCTAGTGAAGCTATAACTAGGGACACCGACTTTTCGCGAGTAGTTAATTTGTGAAATTGGCCGAAAATTAACAATAAGGAAAACCTTTAATCAATTATTT
This sequence comes from Deroplatys truncata, assembly GCA_030765065.1. Taxonomy (NCBI): domain Eukaryota; kingdom Metazoa; phylum Arthropoda; class Insecta; order Mantodea; family Mantidae; genus Deroplatys; species Deroplatys truncata. The sequence continues at coordinate 187,203,516 of CM060984.1, forward strand.
TTAAATTCCACATATATATCCATTCTGAGTCACGAAATAACGTGACATTAGTTCTATATCGCGAAAACGCGAAATAACACCGTTATGAAAAAAAATGTGCAAAATAACCCGAAATTTTTCTCTCTCTCCCCTTTTTTTTGGCGTTTGTCTCTCCTTTTCACATAAACAATCAGATATTTGGCTTATCAATCATTTACGGATACGTGTATTGTCATTCGCTACAGTCATGCTGCACGGCACAGAACACCAAACTGCACTGTGATTTAACCAGAGCTTCACCTATCGCATGCAAAACAAAAGGAATGCCATGTTTCTCAGAACTCGGCAACACTGCATCAGTGAAGGATTTCTCATTTCACTCAAATTATTCTTTGGATTTAAATGACAATACTACCTGCAATTCTTCTCTAATGCCGTATTTTAACGATTCGTGCTTGCATCGCCCCATTTCATGCCGGCTGGAAAAGACTGTCGCAAAAGTATCGTTAAATAATGCATGAATTTCTAAGTCTGGTTCAAGTCAATTCTGACAGTAGACAGCCTCTTCTACCAATCAATGTCTCCGTTTCCTGTACCACTCGGACGAAAATTGTTGCTGTCTCGCGACGTTGCCATAATGTGAACGCATGTCTAGGTATATTTTGTGTCCGCTATACTGAAAGATTCATTTGAAGTCAAGTTATATTCTTTAAATTACGTTACAATTTAGTGCAAGGAGTCTGTTTACCTTCTGCTCTGAAAAAGAAAAGGAATTATGCCGATGGAGCCACGTTTCAAATTAAGCTAGCGCATGCACAATTCAGCTGACGGTGGAGTTGGCAACGTGCCATTCGTGCGCCGTACAGACAGCATGTGCAAGACGTTACCAGGTCAGTTTAGTTTTGCGGCACGCGGGAATTCAAACCGATTCCACAGTATTTCAATGCGGTCTCAAAATATAATAAACTGCCAGGCATCTTTCCTTCTTGAACACTGCAAAGACACCATTTGCCTTATTGAAGTGCTTGAGGGATCTAAATATCCATTTGTTCATAAACTATATAGCAAACTTAAGGATATATCAAATGGCTTCACAATAGTAGCTAAGGGCTCGGTTGGAGAGAAAACTTCAAGTCTGCTTCAGAGACTGCCAACCCTCAAGAAGTCTTATGTTATCAGTCAGTTCAAGCAATTGGGCATTAAGTAAGTTACCAAGCTGAATTCCTTAATGTCAGATGATCCAGCTGCTGATATTATTCATTCTGCAAGTAAATTGTTTGATGTATGAAAAATAGTATCAAATGAGGCATCTACTGATATAACTATAGAAAAAGCAAGAAGAATATTACCTTTTCTGTGAGACTTGCCAGAGAAGACATTCAAGGAGGGATATGCTGCTCTGAAGAACATAGTGTGTGAGAAATTAGATGATGCTGCTGAAGTGAACATATGGATTTACTTTCTGGACTTCAATGTGTGCTATGATTAAAAATAAGATTGTAACCCCAATTCTTCATGTATAATGAAATTTATACGATCGTAACAAGCCATAACCACCCAATTTTAATAAAACTCCAGCCAAAATCATTGAACCAGAAATTGGAGCTTCTAGTGAGAAGTATATGAAACTATTGTGTGTACCCATGTCCAATGTGGACAGTGAAAGACTTTTCTCTGCATATGGGAACAACATGACAAACTTAAGAACAAATCTTAAGCCAGAGAACACCGAACTTATGGTGGCTTTGTCTCTAACAAAGTAAATCAGTCGAAATGTATACTATGTAAATATTTTCATGCTCCTCTTTTTTAAGTTACATGTAAGGTGCCCTTTGTTCCACAGTAAAATAGTTTAAACTGTGTTTCTGTTTTTTCCCTTTTTTTTGCATGAGATAACACCGTTAAGCAGTTTTATTTACCGCCCAAAACACCGCTCACTATAATATTTTTACACCGCTATTACATTATTTTATTTACCGACAATCTGGGGTCCCTAGCTATAACATCAGCCGCTTAGAGGCCTTTCACTCTTATAACTTACCTCATGCTGATTCTTGTATCCAGTTTGAATCACATACTGACATAAAAAACAAAATAGGCATGAAGGGAATTGGATAGAGAACTTAAACTTACCTCATGCTGATTCTGGTATCCAGTTTGAATCACATACTGACATAAAAAACAAAATAGGCATGAAGGGAATTGGATAGAGAACTTAAAAGCTTTTTATCCAAATTTCTTGTTAAAAGATGAGTTTAATGCACATCTATATCTCTGCAACCAGTTAATGTAGGAAATTTTTTTTTACGCTGCAAGCTTCAAAATAAAATGCTCTTCAGGAACAGGCTATTCTCTTTTCTGGAGTGCAAGTAAATTTGTGGGTGCAAATGATATTTGTATCACCAGCTTTACAGCATGATTTTACAGCGTCTTAACTATACAATACTGTAAGGTGGGGAAGACTCTCGCTGGATTTTGTAATCACCAGCTCTTCCCGCCACCCGCATTAAATTTTGTATTTGCCATAGTTCAAATACTAAATATCTCAGTACGGTGAGGTAGTCTAAGGTAACCTAAAATGGTTTACTCAGTTTTGAATATCACTTTCAGGTAATGAATGCATGTACCAAAATTGGATATTAAATATGACGACATAGATTTAAGAGCCTTTACCCAGTCTCCAAAGAAAAAATCAACCAAATTATGGAAATCCTTTATTCTATCTTCTTATATGATTAAACAAACCAATTTCAGAGATAAATGTCGCACTTTCATATTGTGCACCTCGGTATCTCATATGCCTCAGACAAGTGTCACAAAAAGTATGCCATAGAAAAATCAAATTACGTCAATAAGACTTAATGTTTGAACCTATCCACTAGTAATAATACACTTATTCAATGATGTAATTATCTGTTTTATAAAATTATGAAGTAGATATAAGGCTTTTGTTTTCATTTGTGATCTATTAAGGTGGAACTGGACACTGTGCATATGATCACTTTGATTGGAAGTGGGTAGGAATGTTTTATATTTAGAGTAACAAATAGTTGCATTCATAAAATTGCACGTTGTTATTATCACTGCTTCATAGTACTGTGCAACAGAATGAGCAACTGCCATATCTTCACCACCATCATTGGCATGCCAGAAATTTGTCCCATTGGAATTCTTCTAACATGTCAATAAGTCTATTGATATGAGACTGTCACATATGAGCATACTACAAAAGCTATCATACTGGTCCAGGATTGCTCACAGAACCACATAGTGAGAGAGAAAGGAAAATAAGATAATAATTACAGAACCCCCCCTAAAAACTTCATGACCTTGAAGCTTTTGGAGGGGGCCTTCCATGTATCCATGTATCCATGAACCTGTGGACTGAATTGGGTATGGTAATCACCAAGTCACTTATGTCAGATAGGCCACAAGAGAGATACCAGACAAAGAAACAGCTTTACCATCTTAAAATCTAACCCTAGATCCCCCGGAGAACCCTGGTAGGGTATCCTAGAACCAGAGCCGAGCTCAGGCCATTCTTCAAAGCCTGGAAAGCCATCTCAGCCCAGTCAGATTACTGGAAGGCCTATCCTTCCTCAGTCACCGTGTATCAGCAGTTTGGCAATGTTTGCATGCCCCTCAACAAATAACCAGTAGTACACCTGAACAAAAAGGTAGAAAAGGAAAAATATAAGATACCAGCACCTAGATTTATGGTAGTTTTCTGTCAAGAAACAGCAGATAGCTAGCAGTGAATGGGTGGATGAGGTGTTCAGTGCGACGTTTTTTGTTTGTGGCCTTTAAAAAAGACAAATACTTTTCCTCCACTGCTGGTCACATGTTGGTAGTTCCACATTCCACATCAGTCATGAGTGGTTGCAGATAAATGCAATCCTGCTTTTGAAACATGCTCATTTTAAGTTTAAGGAAGCGATGTAGTGTTAATAATATTGAATTACTTGTTTCTAGAGTAAACTTGTTCAAATCCTCACAACGTAGTATATGTGTGTAAAGAGAGCAGATAAACAAGATGAAAAAGTGAATTATATTCAACAATACCAGTACTATTATCTACTCAAGGATTTTCAGAGGCTTTTTGAATTTTAATCTGCTATCTTTAGTATGTAGTGCTTATGGCAGACCTAGAAACTCTGCAGCACCTTGTTTTCTAAAATGATTAAAATAATTGGAGGTGGAACTGAGGTGCACTGAAATTACCTATGGATTTAAGCTGCTCCAGTTTTTCTTGATGTGTGAACAATTCATTTTGTAGCTGTATACAGTGCTGGCACTGTGTTTCTTTAGCACTGTAAAGAAAAAAATTACAAATGTCTAATAAATGATGTTTATTTAATGGTACAATCATTAATGCCTCTACATATACCAAAGATTTAAAAAGTAATGCACAAATTGTAACTGCAAGAAATAAGGCCTTCTATTGAAAGGTAATAAGCATTCCCTAGTACATAACTTTAAGACCCACTCTTAATTACCACTTTATGCTAATAAAAATTTCTGCTACATTCACACGATTTCCTCTACCCATTCTTCTGCAAATTATTCTCACAAATGCTTATTCTTCTGTTTCTTGTTAATCCAGATAAATGTAAGAAATTATTTTATTACACCTTTTTTTGCAAGTATAAGGGGAATACAGTAGACAGTGATAGTCAATCTTTTAAAAGCAGGACGCTGTGTGAAGGCTTTGAAATCCATTCTCTTTACATGACCATGAGAAAAAATAAATGAGTAATGACTTAGCGGTTGAAAAACTATTAAGTATTTGACAATTCAAACCAATAATAAAGAATATCTTGGAAATGGTTAATGCCATAATTGTCTACATTTTTGTGTAGTAAGTTTTTTTCTCTCTTATACCAAATTCATTCAGAATGAAGAGGCTTTACAGGTTATTTGCAGAAATTTAAGATATACATTTAATTTGTCATGCAAATATCATGCAGATAAAATCTCAAATGAAAAAACTAGAGAACAGTTAATGATAATTTCTCTGGAAGAAAAAATTACAAATTATAGAAATGAACGGAGACAGCATGTTGACAGACTGTCACCAGAGAGGATCCCAATAGGCCTAAAGGAAGAAAGTATGCAGGAAGACCAAGGAAACACATTTGGAAGCTAGAACAGGCATTCTTGCATTCCTGCCTAGTACAGAAGAAGAAGAAATCAACATATGGCATTTTAATCAAACTCGTAAGAACCATTTTTAAAAAAATATTGAACTTTTTCCATGTAAAGGATAGAGTGGAGTGGGGTGTCATTGTACACCATTGTAATCTACACAGATGTGCCAATGAAGAGGAATAGTGCTTGTCATAAGAATATAAGTTTGCATATGTGTATAACAGGAAAGAATGGAGAGAGGAAGAGTTGGGACATTACGGGGGAAAAAGTGTATCAGCTTTTAACTATGTTGACTCCTGCCTCCAACTTTCTTTTAAATGTGGTAGGTACTAAACCTAAAATAACATTACAGGAATTATGCACAGGTTACAAGCATAATGAATAACATTTAATTGCAATGAACAACAAATACACATATAAACAGAATTGAGAAGAGGTATAACTAAGGTCGCTCATATTAGCCAAAATAAACATTGCTAAATACCCTTTTTAATAGATTACCCTCCTCGTTTTAGGACTTACAAGTCAATGCCTTCAGTAGTAGCCTGTCGAGGAGCAAGCAAACTCTGGATCATAGCACACGGGTGACTAGCCCATGTCTGGTATGGCAGTGAAAAAGGAAATGAAATGCAGTGATGAAAGGGATAATAGGAACCTTTGCGGATCAAATTATCCAACCCAGCATCCGCCTAGCCACCGAGGAAAACCATGAAAAACCTTCCATCAGATTGGTTGGCCTTGGGGGTTTGAACCTGGGACCTCCCAAATGAGGACAACAGACATTACTGCCTGACCCATCCTGCTTGGTCACTGCTAAATACCAATACAGTCAAAGAAATAACAAACAAAGGTAAAGGTAATGACAGAAAATAGCATTTCTTAATGTGGAACAAAACTATATAGCAAACATATTGGCAAGCAGCATTGTTGAATTATGATAAATATTCATGGCTTCTAATACAGCCTTCATGACTTAGCACTCAGTAGATGTATTTTCACCGTGTAGGCATACAATGATTACAGTCACAATAAAACTGAACTTGAGTTTCCCAGCAAATAAAACAAAGTAGGACAAAAAAAAAGATCATAAAGACAAATTACATTGAACAAGGGAGCATACAAAACACAATACAAGAAACCTATTGCCTTTATTTATGAAAAAGCTTTAGCATTTTCTGAAATGTTCATAGTTAATAATACTAATTCTTGCTTCTAGGTCATATGCATCAGAAAACATGTGCATTTTCTTACAGTTTCTGTTATTATCAGCTATTTTATAATCCTAGCATATGAAAATGCATTGTGTTTCTGTTATAACCAGCGGCAGGTTTTATTGGTGATAATTTTGTAAGTATTTGCATTTCATTTTTAAATGTCGCATTTTCGTGTTAATAATAGAACAAAATTTTGCAAAAATCCCCCCCCAAAAGTGCTGGTTTGTATAACAGACTTTGAAATTCATTTGGGTAAAAAAGATTAACTTAGAGTTTCTTGAAAAATTGGAATTTACACACAGTGAAGCATTCAAATATATTGAAGACAGAGGGAGCCGACTTAAGATACTCTTTGCTCCACTTACTACATATTACATGCAGGACATGTTTCGTGAGGCATTCCCCACATCTTCCGCTGCTAAGCGTCGACGCATAGCAGTGGAAGATGTGGGGAATGCCTCACAAAACATGTCCTGCATGTAATATGTAGTAAGTGGAGCAAAGAGTATCTTAAGTCGGCTCACTCTTTCTTCAAGATTAACTTATCTTACACAATACAAATATTGTATTATTGTAAAATTGAATTATTAATACCACCATTAGTTTATGTGAGGTGTAACATAATATATATTACTGTTTGGTAGGAAATATTAAATTAATATTATTTAGCACATTTTTTTCCATGAACAAGCTGTAACATACAAGTTACATGTTTTCTACCATTCAAGATCTCATCAGTAACTTATAAATTACAGTGCAAAGAGATTTTTCACTGTCCGCATTTAATGGTAGTCATAAGGCTTGGACAGATATCTCACAAAACCTATGAAACTGGTTACCTTTAGCTTTAAATGTCACAGAGCACATAGTACATCAGTTTCTTACTAACCACATACAAATTTTGGACATAGTTGCAGAATTCAGTATAACATCATAATATATATTATTTTCACTCTGAAATTCAGGTAGTTGCTTAAACACAATCTCTACCAAATTGAGATTGATATCAGATTTTGCAATTAATTTTGGTGGCTCAAAAAGAAAATCGAATGCTTTAATTACCTATTTACTACCAACACGTAAGTTTTGTAACTCATTTTTAAAATATGCCATTTTTTTGTGTTTATCGCACAAATGAAGACTTTCGCAAGAAAATGCAAAGTTCAAGAAAATTAACAAAAAACAAACAAACAAACAAATTAAACAAAACAAATAAATAAAAAATTTACAGGTTTAAATCATCTACTGAAACATGTAGATACTTCTAGTTAAAGTTGTAAAACATTTTTGTTTATCATAAATAATAATAATAATAATAATAATAATAATAATAATAATAATAATAATAATAATAATAATAATAATAATAATAATAATAATAAAAAGACTTTGGTTATAACCCCCTTAATTATACAGACCAGAACACCAAACACAATGGTATACTTTGATTCAGAATCAAGCAGTTATTAAAAGATCTAATGTTTAACAGTTGTACAACTTTCTTCACCACCAAGCTCTCATAGCAATTCCACGAATAATTCATATAAAATATTTTTCTATCTACTTCCAGCCTAACATCAATGCATGCATAAAAATGGTTTAATTTAGATAATAATACACATTTTACAGTTTGCAGCAGTGTGAGAGATGACAGCTGCTAACAACAGGTGATATAATGCAACCCAAATTGCAACAACAAAATGGAGATTTAAATGTATTAAAATACAGTGAAACTTGAAACCTGAACATTTTGGAAATGGCTTATACTTAAAAAAAAAAAAAAAAAAAAAAAAAAAAAAACCTTAACAAAATCCATAAGTTTTAATGAGAGTTACATTTTTTCTATGACAAGTAGTCAACTATCTTTTATGGTTTCTCCATTAAATAAAAGTATTAAGAATAAAGAGTGGTTCACTAGCTATTTCCAGAAAATTCACAATATACATCTGTTATCCCAATAACCCAAATTAATAATATTTTAATCAAAATAATTACAGCCATTTTAAAAAAACATAAAAAGGCAAGAAAATGTTTCCATGTCAAGGGGTTTGAGATGGGAGGAATTCCATGAAATTCTTTGCTTATTATTCTGATTTTAACATTAGGTTTGCATGCACCAACATTTTTGTTTTAAGTTGTGCTGTGCTCGTTTCAGGGATGTCCTAAAATGTGCACTTCTGGTAAAATCATGATACTGCATTTCCTTTAGGTGAAGGTAGAAACAATCATGGATTGTTATGGCAGAATAGTTAACTGTATAAAAAGGGTTGCTGGTAGGCATAGCTACGTCAAGCACAAGGATGATGGTAAAGATGAATATGAGAATGAGCTGCCAGGAGAAGCATTTAATGTAAAGCTTAACTGGCCATGGTTGCTATGGGAATTGTCTTAATCAAGAACAAATTCCCTAGATAGAATCAGTAAACAAAGGAAGGTTAGCTTTCCCAACATCATCAAAAAGCAGTTCTAAATGTAACAAGTATACGTACATTTTCAAATCCTTCTTTGTAGCATCTAAATTTGCTAAAGTAGCCCTCAAGCTATTTTCAAGTTTGCTGCATTCTTTCTGTGCATCTTCATATTTTTCTCTCAGACCTGAAATTGAAACAATTGTGAAGGAAATGACTTAATTTATATACTTCCATGTACAGGAAGCCTTAAGGAAAAACTATTCTTGATGTTACTCAAGATGTGAAAATATTCCTTATGTCTTAGTTTTAAAAATCAATTAAACATATTCTTTACAATGACCAAACATATGGTCTATGTAATGGTGTACTGCATTAAAGACTTGCAGATATACAGTAAGACAGAATCAAGGAAAAGTTAGAAAAAATTAGCAGAAGGAGAATCTTTTTTTATTTCCGAGGTACTATGCACTTTCACAGACACCTTTTTGCAAAAGTGCTTTGGGAGAAGGGTTCAGGGTATCTTAAAGCATGTATTTCTGATGAAATCTTGATATCAACTTTCTGGGTGGAATACAATACTATTATGACAGAATCAAGGAAAAGTTTGAAAAAATGAGCCAAAGTAGAGGGGGTTTCCCACCCTCTCCCCAAGGTACTGTTATTCACTTAACAGATGAGTGCTGCATACTGTTTTTTGGATGAGCATAATGTGCTAATCATGGCCAAGAGGAGGCATACAACCATAGACCTGCTAACAGAACTAAAAATCCTAGAGGAAGTAGATTGTGGTCAAAGAAAACAACTATTGCTGAACAGTATGGAATTGCCAAGTCTACTTTATCCACAATAATTAAGGATCATGAAAAAAATTCTTAATGCTGCTGGCTCAGGTTCCAGGAACAAATAAGCGACTCCGTAGGCTAAGTATGAAGACTTTGAAATGTTACTTCTAGAATGGTTCAACCATATGCACACTTCCAATGTACCTTTAAGTGGACCTATAATTTAGTCAAAAGCAAATGCATTCCAAAAGCTCAGACATTTAAGATTTCAGTTGTTCTGCTGGTTGGGTGTACTGGTTGTCATTAGTGATTTGTGGTGAAGCAAATAAAGTTGATGAAGAAGGAGCAAACAACTGGTTGCACGAATATGACCGAGTGAGAGAAAATTATGCATTAGGTGATGTGAGCAACATGGACGAAACTGGACGTTTTTACAATCTTTTCCCAAGCCGTACCCTCAGGATAAAAGGTGGCAAGTGTCATGGTGGAGCATGCAGTGAACAATGCCTGTTGTCCTTGTATGTGATGCAGATGGCAGTGAGAAACTCTGTCCATGGGTGATCAATAAGTCGGAGAAACCATATTGTTTTAAAAACATAAACATGAATTGTCTACCTTGCATTAACTCTCACCATAAGAAAGCTTGGATTGAGAGCTCATCATTTCATAAGTAGCTTCTTCACTTCAACAGACGAATGGTCACTGAGAATAGAAATGTTCTTGATATTGGACAAGTATATGGCCCATAACGTACTTGGTCTGAACTTTAACTAATGTTAAGGTACATTTTTTTCCCCTTTGATTCAAGGCATTGTTGCTCTTATGAAGAGATTTTATCGCATACGACTTGTAAGAGCTGCAATTCGTGTTGCTGGAAACACCACCACATACTGGGAATGTGTCTCTTCACAGCACATACAGAACTGTTTTCACAAAGCCTGGAGGTGTAGTGATGATATTGAGGTCAAGTTAGGTGGTGATGTCAGTACCACCACCTGACAAGTGGGATATTCTACAAGACATTGCAAACCCTGGAGTTAGTTTTGAGGAATTTGCTAGTACAGATGACGATATTGCTGTCTGTGCTGCAATGGACACTGATACACAAACAAATTGTGTGTGAACTGTCACAGTAATCTGTTCGTGTTATCTTATTTGCTGGGCGCCTGTTATTGTTTTATTATTTTAAGATTTGGGTTGTTTGTCCTCCGGCTAGCTATTATCACTCAGTCGAGCAAATATCTCTGAGCAGGGCGTGTAAACGGAAAGGAGTTGTTACTAAAAGATAACACTGATAAAGAATTTTTTACACTTTTATTGCCGTCACACTTAATTAATTTCACATCTTTAATCTTGATACACACCTGACTGAAACTGTTATATTTCCGAATGTCATATTAGTGCCGTGTACTTCACGTTTTGTAACTAACACTGCAACGAGAGATTCTTCCAAACTGTATGACATACACCTCACGAGATATTCTTCAAGACTGTGTGACGTGTACCTCGCAAATGACTTTTCAAGACTGCGTGATGTATACTTGTGAGAGATTCCTTAGAACTGCGCGACGTGTACCTCGTGAATGATTCTGTAGAACTGCGTGAAACTTGCTTATGGCTCGAGAATATATACTCCCTCTCCCCGAAATGCCTAAACATTATAATAGAGCTGCTATTGGTTATCAAATCGCGCCAACATTAGCGTCTGTTTTGTCAGCCAATCATAATTACAAAAACATATGCTTTAGGGAAGAATATTCCCTCCATTTCTAAAGAAAGGCACACTACCCTGATGTCATTTGTTTGTCTCTTCTTAGTGATAAACAACTCACCCCCTCGGTTCATTGTTGTTACCCACTCTATTGTCAGTTTCAGTAAGGCCGTGTAAACTTATTTCCTAACAATGCTTATGGCTAACAAACATCTAAAATCATTGTCATACAATAATGTTAATTTATACTACAATCACTCTGGCATTCACAGTGTTGTGATACAAAATACTGTCTCAGAAGTGTAAGAACCGTCATCAGAAGAAAGTGAGAAGGATTGTGTCATTCCACCCATCTGCCAGGAAATGTTTGCTGCCACAGACACTTTAGGACTTTTTGCTGCAACATCTGAATTGTCTGCCTGCTGGGTTTACTGAAGCTATGAATACAGTTGGCCATGAAGTTTCCAGGCACTTTGGTTCTTGTCAGTGATAGCGCAACTTATTTGAATTTTTTCACTAGAGAATGATCTGTGAAGTCATCTTTTTTAAAGGTAAGTACTTACCTAACCTACAATATATTTTTTCCTGTATAATCTTTTTATGATAGCATCATGTGTATTTACATAAATGCATAGTTAAAGTGAAAAAAATTAGTGCCTGGTTAGTAGGAGTTTTTTTAACACAAACTCTTCATTTTTCAGTCCCTTGGAATTTGTGTTAACGAGGTTTTACTGTATATTCAAAGAGAATTGTCAAATTAACATTTCTATAATCGTATGATTCAAATATATTACATACCAGAGTTAATGCACCTGCAATGCATGTTAATTCTTATCATGAAATAGACAGGAGGATCCTTTGCTTCAAACCTGTCCCTCAGGATAATGATAGCACATGCATCTTCATGAGTCACAGAAGAATGTTTATATTGTTTTTATTGCATGACCTTGTATTGCACAGGACATTGCCAATCAAAGCTGTACTTGTATTGAATGTGAGAGTTTAGTGATCTTTTATTGTGCATGCAACTATCTTATAATGGCAGAATCTACCACAGGTTTTTCACTAATGCGTTGAAAGAGTAAATCTTTACAAAGCAGCAAAAAAGGAATTGTGGTGCATATGTTTGATGCACTCACAGAGAAGAATCAATCTTTGCCACTGAGAGAAGTCAAGCAGCTGTGTTCTGAAATTAAAGGTGTAAGTGTACGATCCGTAGGAATATCACAATGAAAACTGGAGACAACAGGAAAACTTATCACTCCAGGCAAGAGCAGAAAGAAAGAAAAACATGTGCATAGTTGCTTTTTTAAGAAACAAGCTCCCTACCATTAAAGTAGTTTTGTTTGCTGTAAATGGGGATACAGATTTACCAAATTTCAGCACTCTACTTTGTATAAATTACTTATGCAGCTTGGGTTTGTGAATGAAAAATGAGACAAGAAAAATGTTCTAAGAGACAGAGATATTACATTGTAGCAAAGATGCTGTTTGAGGACAATCTGACAGTACAGGAATGCAAATTGCAAAATCTTGACAAGAGTTGGGTGAATGAAGGACACATGAGTAAATTATGAAGTGACACGACTGTTAACAAGAGACAAGCATTTTTGCACAGCTTGCAAGCTGGTTTAAAAAATCCCAGTGATAAGGCTGAAGACTGATTGTCATTCACATAGGAAGTGATAAAGTTTTTGTGAAAGGTGGTCTACTGCGGCTTGAATTGAAGAAAACTAGTGACTAACATGAGGACATGAACGGAGATGTGTTTCAGCAGTGATTGTATATTGTCAAAACTGGAACCAAGCAGCATAATTGTGATGGACAATGCCCTTTACCACAAACTTAAATTAAATTGTGCTTTATTTATGGATGCTCTTTAACTACTGTGGTCCTTAGCGTCCCATTCTATACTGGACATGAAAGACCAGAAATTTTGCTCAGAGGCTTCTTTATCCAGCTTGAGGTTCTTTTATGTGCCGTATATCTACGACACGGGACCACCGGCTTTACTTCTCTTTTGAAGGAAGCCATGCTAAGGATTTTTATGGCCGAAAAAAATCCATCGCCCTCCGCCGGGTTTGAACCCGCGACCTTGGGAATAAGAGCCCTTACCACAAGTATGCATGTTGGGGGTGGGGATAAAAATAAATAAACCTTAAAAGAAAAAAGGTATTATTGAGTGGCTGCATGCAAAGAATGAAGTTGTTAGTGAATCCCTTATTAAGGCAGAACTACTGGAATTTGTAGTAAAGCATGCCAGTAATAGCAATAAATATGCAATCAATGAAATGGCAAGAGCAGCTGGTCATTAAATACTTAGGCTTCCACCATATCACTGGATTTTAAATCCAATTGACTGATCTGGAGTCAAATTATAGGATTAGTGGTGAGAAACAATAACACATTTTAAGTAGATGTTAGGGTATTGCTTGCTACAACATTGTTAGAGATCAGTGATGCGAAATGGAAGACAGCAAATGATCACGTCCTCAAAGAAGAAAGAAAGAAAACATAATGTGGGAGCTGAACAGCACTGTCAACAATGTAATCAAGAGGATCGTGATACACAGGGCAGAGTGCTAACAGTGAATGCAACTTTGCAGAATCAATTCTGAGATGGAAGGGATTATTCCATTACCAAGTTCTCCATAATGTATGAGTTGAGTTCCATTATAAACTTTTATTTTTGCATGTCTTCACATCTTTATTTGGCTGCTTTTATTTATGTTCTGGTAATTATGACATTTACTGCAGGTTTTAAAGTGATGTGAAAGCCACACCAATGGCAGCAAAAGCATTAGCTAATCAAGGGAAAGGGAAAGGGGAAGGAAATGGTTCACAGAAGAATACATGTAAGCATGACAAGGTTATAAACTTTAGTGTTCTTGGGTCAAAGTGGGGGCCACCCTGTGCATGAAGATGGACTCCATGAAGGTCTTTGTTCATGCTTAGCGTATAAAGTCTATTATAGATTACTCTCAAATATTTTAGAAAATATTGTTAGAAGAGATACTGGTCTGTAGAGACACACTTCATACTTCTCTCCCTTTCGGTACAGAAGTAGCAATTGAGTTTGTAAGTATCTCAGAATATGTTATTTTTCAGACACCCATTACACAAGTAATTTAAGTTTGGGCATATAATTTGACAACATGCTTTTATGACTTAAATAAACCATATTTCATTATAGCCTGTTGAGTTCTTTGATTTAAGAGAGTGTATAATGTTTATTTAAAATGGGGAGATCATATTCAGTTTATATTCAGGAAAAAGGAAAGCTGAAGGAATCTCAATGCATCTTCTGCATTTCCAGCATTAAGATTTAAGTTACCTGTTACATTCAGAAAGAATTTGTTAAAAGCATTAAATACCAATTCAGGATTACTTCTACTTTTACTTTCACTATCACCTACATGTAATAAGTAAGAGGAAGTACTGTTTTTAACCCAAAAATTTGAAGCTAAAGTCTTCACCAGAAATACATGTTTTGAGTGAACCAAAAAAGAAACACAAAAAAATCTCTGTGTGCATGAACAGCATAGCCCAAAAAACAAGTTTGATAAATACCAAAACTGATGTTTAAGTTCAATATATTCCAAAGATGTGACAAGATTTTCAAGAAAATTCCCCTACTCAAACTACTTTTTACATGGAAAAATTTTTGATATTTTTTTATCAATCTCAAAAATGGCTCTATTACAACTTTTATTAAAATACCACATATTTAAGATATTCATGGCAAATAAAATGTAAATCTTGAATTTTCCGGGAAATTTGTATAACTTGTAAACCATAAGAGAGAGACAAAAATTTACCCCACAAAAATTATAGCTCTCATTAAAACAAACAATTTATACAAAATAAATTTTTTGTGCTATTAACCATTTCTGAGCTATTCTTTACCATTGGTTTGAATTATCAAGTACTTACGTTTTTAACTGCTAAGTTTCTTTTGTTATTGTGGTCATGCAAAGAGAATGGAATTTCAAAGCAATCACAGAGCAACCCACTTTTAAAAGATCCGACTATCGCTTTAGCCTTGTACAGACAGCAAAATATGTTATAAAATTATTTCTGCAAATGTTTATCTTGAATAACATGAAGCAGATAGAAGAAAATGCTTTTGTACGAATACTTACAGAAGACTGGGTACAGAAAATCTTACGAATGTAACAATAAGATTTTTATTACTTATCTTCAATGTTAGTAATTGCTCATTTTCGTTTATGCTATACCCAGCCTCTCTTTTAAATATATTCCATGAGGTTTTAAATTTATTTTCCAATTTGCTAATTATATTCTGATAATAAGTTTCTTCGCTACTTTAATGACTATCAGAATTTTGAATAAATTGTATAATACTCTGCGATTTGACATCATTGCTAGTTCTGCTGCACACATAAAGTTCCTTCTTTTTCTTACAAGATGTTTGAATGACTTTGTTGTGTTGGTGATTAAATTACTTAATTATTTTCATTGGGAAATGTGCATCATAATGAAAGAAACTATGAAATTATTATATTCAGTATTATCAATTGAAGAGTAATGAAGTTCCAAGATTCTTGTTCAACTATCTGAGTAAATGCTGATCTACTACATTTTAATTCAAATAAACCTTTCCAGAAATAGCTGCATTACACATTTTGTTACAGATGCAAAGAGAAAGCAATAATCAAATATTTAAGAACTGGATGCTATATGCTGGTCTTAAAATTCCAAACTGTTTCCATGCAATCATGAGAAACAACTGAATATTGACAGGACTTCAAGAGAATGACCAATAATGAACAATTTGAACCATTAATAATGGATTCTCAGAAATGGCTTATGCCACAAAAAAAAAAAATGTTTGAAATAAATTGTGTATTTTAAAATGATCTACATTTGTCATGTAAATATCTTTAATATATTGTATTTTAATCAAAATCATTTGAGCCATTTTTTATAAAATCAAAATTTTCGATAACTGTTCCATTGAAATCGAGTTCTATTTATGGATGCTCTTTAACTGCTGTGATCTTTGGTGTCCCATTCTATATTGGGTATAAAAGACTGGTAATTTTGCTCAGAAATCTCTTTATCAGGCTTGAGGTTCTTTTAGCGCCGTAAATATACGACACAGGACCACCAGCTTTACTTACTTCCCTTCTGAAGGAAGCCATCTAAGGATTTTTACGCCTGAAAAAATCCATTGTACTCCGCCAGGTTTGAACCAGTGACCTTGGGAACTAGAGGCTAGCATGATAACTACTACACCACGGAGGATGACTAAAGGATAGTTGGGGCAAGGTGATTTTCTTGAAAATCTTTGGGTTGCATCCTTATAAGATGCTGAACTTAAATATCAAATTTGATACTTATCCGAAGCTTTCATTTTTGAGCTATGCTGTTCACTGACAGATACACATGGACCTTTTTCTAAAATTTATTTTATTTCATGGGACCTGAAAACATGCATTTCCATGAAATCTCTGTATCAAATTTTTTGGTGGAATGCAACACCTTCTCTACCTACTACGTATGTGGCAGAGAAAGTAAATACATAAATAACAGAATAAACTATGCAAGAAGAGCAATAAAACAACTGAATACCATATTGTAAAATGAAATTGGGGGGGGGGGGGGAATGAAGGAACAAATAGAGCACATGGTAAAATAGTACTCTGAAGTACAGTTCAGAGCTGGAGAATGAATAATGCACAATGAAAATAGCTGGGGTTATAAAAAATTACTAACATTCAGGGTAAAAATCAAATTTTAGAAATCATTTAATTAAAGCACAGGCCATTTAATCATGTTAAGGACACTCACCTCTGAAGATACTGAATATAGTGCCTGTAAGCAGAGCTACGCTTTGTAGATCCTTATCTTCATACTGCTCCAAAAATGCATCAGCATCAAACAATGATTCCCATAAAGTCTTGAGCTTATGACTGTTCTGTGGTTGTAAACTTGTAATGCCAAGTTTACTGCTTGCTTTGTCCTTATCTGAGGTTGCTAGTTCCATAGTACATCATATGTAGAACTATAACAAGAGAGAATTTTGTCTCATTTTACGTTCTGAATTCTGTAATATTCCTTAACATCTTTGAGGTGACTGAGGTGTAAACTGTCAATCTTTAAGATCATATCTGGGAACAAAGATAAGTTCTAAATGTTTGTGCCAAAATCTTTTCATAGTAATAAAAAATAAACAAAAATAATATTTAGTGAATTCCTATTTAAATATGAATAGCCATAATGTTGAAACTTCAAAACTGTATGATAAACCTCTAAACAAGGTTTCAGAAGGTATGTTCCAATTTATCCATCAGTAGCACATTTTGTAGTAAGTCAACGCGAGATGTGCACAATGCGCTGATATAATTTATCTTTCATTGCAAGCCTGTCAAAAACAATTGCTTCATAAATCCTAACCCAAAGGATGAAGATCAGTTAAATTGGGAGAACAAGTCAATCTCTGATGCAAATATGCACAGAACTCAAACTACTCTTTATTTTTTACATGCATCATATGGACACTTTTTATGGTTTCTCAATTCCATTTGAACCAAACACCCACATAAATGCCAGACAGGAATGATGTCCCCCAAAACATGTCTTAAAAATAAAGTGGAGCATAAGTAAGTATTTTGTAATGTTAAATAATTTTTTTTTTTCTTCTTTGAATAGTATTTAATGGCTGCTCTTACTTCATATAGCACCACAGGCAGTAACACTGGTGATAAATTAAATAATTGGGAAAATAAATTTGGAAGGGAAATGTTCCAAGCCTAAGTTAAGGGTAGCTCCCTGGCATTTGCCAGTTATGAGTGAGAAAAACCTGGAAAAACCCTCAGTCGGAGAGGGCAGTCCCAGCAGGATTTAAATTGCAGGCCTCCCATTCACGAGTTAATAACTTAACTACCTTAGCTATCCATGGGGGTAAAGTTGAATAATGTTGCTGCACTGGGAACATCACTGTGTGTTAATATTCATGTTTGAAGTCAATATAAGGAACCTAGAAAAAAACACTTTCACAAGAGAACTTCCAATTTGGTTCATTTTCCACTCCCTTTTGAAGTATAGAATATATTTCTGAAGTAATAACTTAAATGCACAAGATGATAAATCTTTGACTCCGGTGAATTACCTGATAGGTCCACTTTTGACCAAAAATGCGATAACTATACCATTGGATTGTTCTACTACTATTAAGAATAACCAAATAAGTCAAACTCCTTTTCCTTGCACAGCAAAAAGCATGTAAGACATCGCAAGATGTCTCACAGATTCAAATATGACTTATTTTGTGTTCTGTAAAATTTACACTTCCAGATTCATCAAGTTATTCACTTTGGTGACAGAAATAAAAGCATACATAGTGTTGAATATCAGTAGCACTTTCTTTTTGTAATCTACTAACACTATTAATTATGCAGAATAAGGGCCCTCGAAAAAATGAAACACACTGTGGGTATTCGAAAGATCTTTAGTTCCTTATAACAATTTTAAAAAATTATCATATTTTTCATAGTCCATGATGCATAATGTTTGTATCTGTTATATAACATTTCATTCTTCCTTTACTTCATTTTGAGTTTTTGACAGTTGTCTTAATGAAATACATTATAGATCCTTTGGCAGCAACATTACCGTCCTTTTATACGAGCCACTTCTTGTTCGTTGGCGCATCTTGTAAATAATAAACAAAAGAAAAAACAAATAATTGCATCTGCGGTGTTTTACCCGGCTATGAGCCCTATTCCCGAAACTCGTAATATTATGGTTAGTTTCATACATGGGCCAGATTTCATTTACGACCTTCGCAAAGAAATAACATGTGGTTAAGTTAGGTTAGATCGTAGGAGAGCGAACAGTTTTCTGTTCTTTAATGCTAAGTGAAAGAGAGTCGAATGTCAAGAAACAATTATATAATACTGCTAAAAAATTAACGAAAACATACCTCAGATTAGACTAGGTTAACTTTCTGCTCTCCTTATATTTCGTTTCAAGACCTTACCCAGCAATTCTAGCAGGATACTAACCTTGGGTCAGCTGCTTTTTGAACGTTTTCTTGCCACTTTAAAAACTTCGAAACTGTTTTTCATAAAACTATTATTGCCCAAACACTATTTTCTTCTCTTATAGATGCACTTCACTACTTCCTACACATAACAGATGAAAATCTCTTAGAAAGCTCTAGGCTCTTCTTTATTGTTTTTTTTTCAATTCAAACAATTCCCTCCATATTTTATTACTGCGCAATGCGCCACCTCTCGGGAGAGGACAACGATGAACAAGTGTACGACACAGCGGCATATTTAAATTCAAAATGTTCGTAAGCGCCATTGAATACTATTCTATGCAGTGAAATAATAAAAAAAATTAAAAAAAAATAGTTTAACACCAACTCTTGTCTTGCTTACACCGAATTATCCTAAATGTTGTCTCTTTGTATGATATTTTCATATTATTTTAATAAACATATATCTAATCCAGAATTTTGTAACCCAAGCCCAGTAAAACAGTGAAGTAAATTAACTGTGGCATTAGCCTTCTAGGAAAAGCTTCAGGACAGTGAAAGTCAACGTTATAGAGTGCTATCACATGAGAAATAAGAAACTGTTTGGATCAGTCAGTCAATCTGCCTTAACTGGCTCCTCTCTCATACTGGAGTGCATAGCATCAAAATACTCTAAATTAAGGCACTCTTTCTTTTCTAGTGATGGAAGCTAATGCTCATGCTCATATCTTTAAAAATACGTCCAAAACATGGATGTGTTTTCAAGTTTGCAACGTTTTTTGCTGATCTCGACATTCAATTCTGAGGTGAAGAATGTTTAGGCAGTTCTCAAGAAGGGTAAATTTTATAAGCAAGCAAGGGAGATTAAAGCCCAATAAGTTATTTTAAAGATACCCTAGTTACATATTCCTTATATGTAAGTGGTTGCCTAAGAGTTATGTCCATTAAATTCAAGTTTCTTTCACCGAGTTTTCAAGATAAAGCTAACTGCAATATAAAGTATGCAAATAAATTACTGATTCATTGTTATATTGCAATACTTCATTACTTAATGGATTAATTAGCTATTAACAAAAAATTTGACAATTAAATATGTAAGCTATTTCAACATCGTAGTGTGACTATTGTTTGATTTTGAGACATGTGAACCACTGTCAAGCAAACTACTGAGAGTGCAGAATACAGATATGGTAAAGAAAATATTTAACTCCATTGAAGGCTATGGGATCATCTCTTAGTGCGGTGGTAGTGCTGCTGCTTACCAGCAGGAGAACCGGCTTTTATTCCCAGTACTGGCATGGGGATTTTCTCCAGCTGGAAGATCTGGCCTGGAGTGTATTCAGCCTCGTTAAGTCCTTAAGGGCCAATTGGGGAACTACTTCAATGAAAAGTAGCGGCTCCAGGTTAAAGATGCTGCATATACCCCAGAAGGGGACCCTGGGTGCTGACCTCCCACCTTCCAGTACTGCACCCCACTCATGACGCCTGTTGTGGACAGATGTGGGGGACACAGTGGCCAGGCAACAAGCCTTAGCCTAGCAACAGGCTGTTGCGCAGTACTGCACCCCATTCATGACGCCTGTTGTGGACAGATGTGGGGGACACAGTGGCCAGGCAACAAGCCTTAGCCTAGCAACAGGCTGTTGCGCTAGGGAGTTTAGGTTACAAGGCTATGGGATACCATATCTGTGTAGCTTGAAGGTTAAGTATACCTGTTTAAAGCTGCAAATATTGAAATGTTCTATAACCAACAAGCTTAACTTTAAACAGAGATTGTTTTTGGTTATATCAGATCAAGTCCATAATAAATCAGGTAATGACTACACTACATATAGTAATTAATTACAATTATGTATATTACATATTTTTATACAAAATCATCACATATACCCACATAGTCAACTGCGACTGCCACACATTCTTATTGATTGTTATTTTCTCTACTACGTATAGTAAGTAGGGTAAGTATTGTATTCCACCCAAAAATTCGATACCGAGATTTCACCGGAAATACATGTTTTGAGACCCCCTGAATCCAAAAAAGGCATTTTTGGAAACGTGTGTGTGTGCGTGTGTGTGTGTGTGTGTTTGAGAACAGCATAACTCAGAAATGAAGCCGGATAAACACCAAACTTGGCATTTAGGTTCAGTATCTTCCAGAGATGCGACACAAAGGTTTTCAAGAAAATCCCCCCACCTCAGATTATCCTTTACATGGAACATTTTTCGAAAATTTTAATTTTCTCAAAAATGGCTAACGATTTTGATTAAAATATCATATGTTTAAGATATTTTCATGACAAATGAAATGTATATCTAAAATTTTCTGGGAATGTCTCTAAAAGTATTCTTCATTGTGAACGACTTTTGCATAACTGGTAAACCATAAGAGATAGACAAAATTTTACTACACAAAAAATGAAGATCACGTTAAAATACACAATTTATGTCATATACATTTTTTTGGTTGCGTGAACCATTTTCGAGATATTGCTTGTTATTCCCTTAAATTTTCCAATACTTAATACTTTTTCTTAAATTCGTTAATCATTTTTTTTTTGTCCTGGTAATGCAAAGAAAATGGAATACTCCACATAGCAACCAGCTCTTAAAATATTTGACTATAGCTTAAAGCCTACCGATTCCCCTTGCATCTACAAGAAAATTAGCAATAAGATTAACATCTCGATATCTCGATTAACATGAACCATATGGAGAATAAGCATTTGTAAAAATAGTTTGTACAAGAGTAGAGAAAATCATGTGAGTGTAACACATCAGAATTTTTTTTTAATTGTTTCACTTATATAACTTTTTTGGTCACATCAGGGACTTTGACTTGAGAAACAGCTGATGGTGTTATTATTTACTGAACTGCAGGTTTTATTGTTTTAATATTAAATACAGCACATTCATATCTCCAGACTCTGTGAGGGATAGAGAATGATTCTGGTGAAAGAAAAATGCCCCACTCTAGCTGGGAATCAAACCCGGGAACACTGGGTTGAGTAGCTACTGCAGAGGCACTCATTATTAAATTGCGGCAGTGACTACTTTTCATTCAGCTGATAAAACCGCTAATACAGGAGATCTTATTAACAAAGGATCTAATGGAAAAACAAACCTACTGATATAAACTAAACACTGGTTTCTTTCATACTAGAGAGGCAATGTCCTCAAATGTTACATATCCAGAAAAACTACAGCAAAAACTATAGGTAACAGAGAGGTATGTCTAGTCAAGGGTTTTAATTTATGGAAAGCATACTCCTTTTAAGTGCAAAAAGCTTGAAGTCATATAACTTGCAACAGGATGCTTTTTGTTTACAACTAAAGCATAACTCATTTGAATACTGTCTTTGATTGATGAAAGAGAGAGAGAGAGAGAGAGACTGAGGGAGAAGGAAAGAAAGGCAGGAAGGAAAAGTAAAAAAAAGAAGGAAAAACTTGCAGAAAATGTTGTATTAGAGATTTCATCTGGATACACAGTAAGCTAAAATTGTTTAACCAGTGAAACCCTCTTGTTCAGCAGGTTTTTAAATACATTTTTATCTAAGTATGCTATGATTACCACAGTCCATTTTCTGGCCATTTCAAAATACCATTACTTCAGTCCCTCTCAGGTGTGCAATCATATGCTGTCATAATCTAATTTCTGCAGCAAATCTGTTACTAAATACATACTGCTGTAAATCAGTTTGCCAACAGAAATACACTATTTTATCGTATTTTCATTGACCACCACAGGCAGTTACTTCCAAGCTAACATTTCATTTTGAGTTATTTTAAGTACAGAGAGAGCCAGAAAACTATAAACTGGCTGCACAGTGTTTTTTTCTGTCCACATGCCCAGCACTTGCCGTTTGCTGCTATCATAAAAAGGTGTGGATGAAACCATACAACATTTTTAAAACTACTTTTAAAGGCTTTACTTACCAACTTTATAAAGGAAATGCTGAAACTGGCCATTGTCGTTGTCCATACAATTTTTGGAACTTCTTTAGGAATCTATCCATCACTCGTCATAGTTCACGTTGAGAAATGCTGGCAATTTTCTGGTGGATATTTTGTTTTAATTCTTCAGGGTGTGTGGGTTTGTCTTGTACACTTTATGTTTCAAGTTACCCCAGAGATAGAAATCACAGGGGATTAGGTCAGGGAACCGAGGGGGCGACAAGTCTGTACTAATAATTCTGTCCTAAAATACACTTTCAATTGTTCTCATCGAAATATTGGTTGTATGAGCTGTTGCAGAGTCTTGTTGAAAAAAGACAAAATCAAGCTCCCTGTCTGTTAATTCTCTAAAAGAAGGGGGGCAAAATTGTATTCATGTATGTACAGGCGTCAACTGTTGGCTCGAAAAAAATTGACCCTATAACTCTTTCTCCACTCATGGCGTACCATACACCAGCTTTTTCATCATGAAGGAGTACTTCATGAACAATATTAGGTTTGTCAGAGCGCCAATAATAATTATTTTGTGTACACACATATCCATGGAGGTGGAACCAAGCCTCGTCCGTGAAAAATATTAAATATGGGTCTATTTCACCACTGTGTACGCTATTGAGACTCCACTCACAAAATGTGGGCCTTTGTTAATAAGATCACCTGTATTAGCTGTTTTATCAGCTGAATGAAAAATAGTCACTGCAGCAATTTAATGGCTGAAGAGCATGTGCCACAGTTATTTTATATGTTTTAACTTAAGCAATTTGGAAGCTCTTTGTGCAGAGCCATAAGAAATGCCTGCCTGTTGTGAAAGAAGCCTAAGTCATTTTTGGGGGGAATTCTCCAAATGATGACCGATGTCATCTAATGTTTCTTCGGTAAGAACCGTATGCCGTCTTTTAGATTTCTTAGCCTGAACACTTTCTGTGGCCTGAGATTTATTGTACAGTTCATGGATTGTTGTACAGCCTTTGTGCAATCTTTCTGCAAATCGTACTTTCACTTGGCGAGCGGATTGAGTTTACCATATGAATCATAAATAAATATATGCTGTGCAGTAGAAAACATATACTGGGCCATAATATACTTTGTTACTACGTACAGGACAAAATAATAAATAACTTGTAATAACTGAACTACATCACATCACCGTACTGAATACTGCACTTCACACTACAGAGTAAAGCCATGTCAATTGCGTGACCTTGTTTATAGCAGCAGTGGAAAAACACCGTGCAGCTGGTTTGTAATTTTTTGGCTCTCCTGTTAGAAGCATAAAAGCAAAGGTTGATCCAAAGATTTGAGAGGCACATGATAAAGGCACAAAGGTTGATTCAAAGATTTGAGAGGCACATGATAAAGGCAAATGGACTCCCCAGTTAAGCTAGAATTTAATTTAGGATTGTATGTGCATCCATATTGTGAACTGTCTATAACAATTCAAAGTTCAATTTTAATTTCATTTAGAGAATTTCCATGACAAAGAACCAAAACATCAGTATAGACATGATTTTTGCTTAAACTAGCAAAGAATTGTACTCCAACTCAACAGATTTCTAGGCATCTAACATTTTTTGCTCTGTAAAGCAACATTTTGTTTTCTGATGTTTAAAGTACCACTAGTGACAAGAACATGAGTCATCTGTTGAATGCAAAGTTCTAATCGATACAGCATGCAGTTTACAATATATCCAGCAAAGCTGTGCAGCCACTGCAGCAGTTGTGATTTATGGCATCACTAAAGACACTGCTAGCATGTGGTTAACAGCACAGCTTCATCTCCCAGCATGGAGTGCTTTGATATTTTTTAATAAACCTTTATAGGCAATTATTATGACAAATTAGTTGCATAATATTGTTCTCAAACACAACAATCCTTAATTTTAACATTATATATAAAATTATTATAATATATCCTTCAGTATTTTGCACATGCATTCCATGTGTGTGCAGGAGTCTAACAAACACAACCACCTCAAACAGGTTTGTTTTCAATGAATCATATCAACTCTGACCATGGCGCAGTGCAGACACAAGGCAATCCTTTCTTGCATTAGGGATCTACATTCGGAGGCTTTTCTGCTCGTGAGGCTGCAAATCATATTGGAGTACCTACATCTACAGCTCAGAAATAGGCGAGATTATCCAGGGAAGAAACTGAATGCTGTCATCCTGGTTCAGGAAGAAGAAATATGTCCACTCTAGACCAGAATGCAACTTTAATTGCAGAAGCGGAAAGAAAACTCTTCCAATCTGCTTCTGACATGAAAGCAAGTTTGCAGCTCCCTGGATCTGCTCAAATGCCTCTGCAGTGGTGTATAAATTATGCAGGGCTCTTTGCATGAAAAGCAGCTAAGAAGCAATGCCTGACAATTACAAACTGTTTTACTTAGCATTTGTAGATGAAAATGTCAACCACAACTGAGATAACACAATATTCACAGATGAGGTGACATTTTCTTATGCAAATAAAGGGAAAGTGATTGTTTACCATCCAAAGGCATTCCAATATGATGCAAGATATGTGGCTAAAGAACATCATTATGGTTTTGTCTCTCTATCTTGCTGGGATTGGATATCAAAGGGTGGTTTGGGTGCACTGTGGAAGCTGGACAATACAGTAAACAGTGTACAATATGAGATCATACTTGAGCATATTTTGATTTCTTTTGTAAGGATGACATCTCCTGATGGAATTATTGAATTTGTTCAGGATAATCATCCTGTCCATGTATGTCAGTGGTTTCAAATTGGCTCTCAGAGTGGCAGGATATCAGAGTGATCAGACTGGCCTCCCTGCTCGAATTTCCTGCACATGCACAAAGGGCAAAAGATCGCTTATGTGCACAAGTTTTTAGAAACCTGGGATGTAGTAGTCTCGCACCCACACTACTGTGAAAGTCTGTTATCATATATGCCCTGAAGATTGAAGACATTTATAAATGCTAAGGGTTCATACATCTGATATTAATTTTTGTTTATTTCAATGTGTTTTCACTTTAGAAGATAAAGGTTTCTGTTCACATTTTTTTTAGTCATTTGTATAGAATACATTTGTAATTGTATTTTTTGTATGTGCATAGGTATTGCCATAAAACTCAAATGATAGGTTAAAAAATAATATGATATTAAGGGAATATGATGTTCTAGGTATACCCTTACCAAACCAATAATAAAAAAACAAACAAAAATGTTATGTAAGATTTTAAGTCAGGAGCTTCTAAACCACTCAACTACAGTAACACTATATGCCGAGCATTGTTTCAAACCCCATTATGTCCAAAAAGCAAAATTTTACAGGAAATCCAAAAAACGTAATACTGCTAAACTATAAGACCTACTGAAATGTAGAAAAAAGCGATAAATATTACTGAACGTTTTTATTTATAAGGTGTAAGAATTGAAATCACTTTTCAAATGCATTTCATGAAAATGGAGAGGTGGTTGTGGACATAACATGGTGTGAAACAATCACATGGAAAATTTAACGTCGTAGAATAGTGAATGATTTATTTTTGTATATTCTTAACATAAATACATTGAGAAAATCTTGATAAAATATGGTATGCATTTAAACAAAGAAAGTACCTCATAGGATTATGAGAATTTTGAAATTACATATGGTGTGAATTAAACATAGAAAAACACAATGAGATAATAAACATTCTGAAATTAATTGAAAGCAACAGTTATTCAATTATCGATTTTAGAAACTCATATAATACATTCGAACATCTTTTACAATCTATGCATTCCACATTCTTCTATTAAACAGCCACACAGTCCAATATTCTGGTCAGTGACATCTTCTGCAGGGATGGATGTAGAATTCAAGATGTTTTCAAAGAACTTCAAAACTTTGTCATTTCCAAATCTCTTTATTAGTAAGTTTTCTACATCATTTTTCTTTTGTTGAGTGATCCTGCATCTGGTGGTAGGTACAGCTGTAGGTTCTACAATCATCTGTGCCACCTTGCCTCGTTTCAACACTGGTTTGGAAGGGTCATCAATATGATAGGATAGTTCCATCTTATAACCAATGAGCAAGTATCTGTTGCGGGAATACCGAAACCTAGATTGAATTTCGTGCTAAAAATTTTCTTGAAAAACCATTTTTTCACTTGAAGTTTTTGTGGCACATTTGCACTATACAATTTAAACAAATTATTGATACTGAGTTATGAGGAAAGATAAAGCCGTTGGCTCTTTCTTCTATTATAGTGGCTTTCATTGGCTTAGGTTGGAAATGTAACTGATGACCTTCTCTCTTCTGGCTCTGTATTGGTCCTTTTTATGGTCGCCGCCCCTACACTCTTTGCATCCTTCTCCTGATTTAATGGATTTAGCAATTGTATTTAATCGGCACTGTCCACATCCGAAAAGTCTTCCAAAGAACTTGGAACATACTGGTTCTGATCTACCATTTACTGGAATATGTAATAATAATAATAATAATAATAATAATAATAATAATAATAATAATAATAATAATAATAATAATAATAATAATAATGCATTCATTATGAAATTACACAGTTTTCAAGAGGGCCTTATGCTACTCTATGAATAGAGCAGTGTAAATACTTTAAAAACCATTCACAAGCTTACATTTATTAGTATTACATTACACTAATCTGATACTTCACAGCCATAGAAGTTGCTGCTCTTTATTCTTCTCCCCTTGGCCTGTGCCTTTTTGGTGATACCATCTGAATCATTAAGGAAAGGCGAATTTGCTTTTGCAAGCGAATACTGTATGTTTGGTCTTGGAAAGAAAATGAGCGGGAATGCTGCAACAATGGGATTGCCTTCCTTATGCTCACATGACAGTACAAACTCTCTCAGGTCTGGATCTTTATCGCAATTTCTAGTGAAAAAAAGGAGAAAAATAAATTATGTTAACATAAACTGGGGAAGATATAAGCCTATAAGTATGTTTTCAATCTTTCAATATAAGTGCACCTTGGCAAACATAATGCTATTATAACATATTTCAGGATATTATGTAGCTTTATTAGAATAATATATAATTATAGAACTTACCTTTCCTCAGATTAAAGCTGTCGCCTTGCTATCCTTTGCTTCTGTCTCCTTCAACTACCCTTTGAATTACCTCCAACCAAAACACCTACATCCATTTTTAAGCAGAACAATACTATTATTCACTGACAATATGTCACACTGATAGCCCAGCAATAATTATGTACCAGTATAACCAACACAAAACAATTAAATACCCAGGGCATGCAAACGTTGATAAAGGAGGACAAAACTGGGTTTGCACCGGCCAGTAATGGGGACATATGGGGGGATATGAAACAACTACCATATTTCAAGGTTAATTTACAAAGGGACAAAACAAGATTTGGACCAATTTAGGTTTATTAGATCAAAAGATCACTTAAGAAACAATGCGAAATGAATTATGTCCAGGGATGGACATAATCGCGTTTGAAACGACGCTCCTCATATGTTTTCTTCTTTCCGGTTTCTTTCATGCATGATCAATGCATTCACTGGCAAAGAACCTATTGCTGTTGTTTCATGCACATTGTGAACACAGCATTTCTGAGCATTCACAAAGTTCTCCAATTGATTCATAGCATCTGGGAATGCTTAACTTTTGTGGCGAAAGTTGTACAATATATAATGCAACATATTTAATTTTAAATTGCACGCACATATGCTTCCCATCAGCCTTTATTTTACATCCTCCTCAACATTATCAACATAAATTTTGGCAATAACTGCATTAGTATGGATTCCAAAACAAAGTAGACCACTTGGTTTCCAGCAGACCACTCAAAATCTTAAGCTGCTTGATACTTCCTGGGAAGTAAATAAAGCATTAATTCTATTTTTATAGTGTATATTAAAAGTCTGTTACAAGAAAAAATGTTCAGGTTTATTTGCACCTGCATGCAGTTGCAGTGCTCAACTTTTGTGCATTAATTACAAAACACTGGAGAGAAAAGTTGGTTACAATATCTAATCACTTATAAATTAAGAGCACATCTTTTATTGATCAGTCTGTGGTTTCCCAACAACAACAACAGAGCTTACTGTATGTACAGTGTGCACCAACCAAGAGTTTATGATAAGAGCATAACAGAGAGAGGGTGATGAACAGGCTGCCATTTCATTTAAGTGCAGCAAAATACATGCATCATGCTTGAGATTTAAATTGCCACTCATTCCATTTCCATTACAACAATATAATTATCAATTAAATAATGAGTAGAATGGTTTCCAAAATTGCCAATTAAGTTTATCACATACTATTTAATGATAGCTGACAATAACAATGAATCAATAAATAAAACTCTATTATGTAGTTGAAGTGAATGTACACAGCAAGCAGGGTAATGCCCACTAGTCCTTGCTAAAAAGAATGTGTTTCTTAGGATATTATTACAAAACCTTTTATACATTTCTCTAAAGGTGTTTCATAGAGTTTTGCCTCTCTCATTAATTGTATGTTCTACCAGCTTTATAATTAGTTACAAAAAGAAGAAATGTTCTAGCTATCACAGATTGTACATCAAATGGTCCTAAAATACTACTATTCTAGTGTATGCAACATGTCATGTGAAATCGGATATAAAAAAAGTCTGATGTTACATTCACATGACTTTCTCTACCCTCTATCACTTATTAGTGGGTGCACAAATTATTCTACAAAAGTTTATTTTCCTATCTACTTCGTTTTAATCGAGATAAACCTTTCCAAAGGTAATGCAGAAATAGCTGCATTATACATTTCATTATAGATACAAAGGGAATAGCAATAGTCAAACATTTTAGAACTGGATGCTATATGCTGGCCTTAAAATTCCATACTTTTTCCATGACATCATGAAAAACAAGCTGAAAATCAAAAGGGCTTTGAAAGATTGGCTAAATATTGAACAATTCAAGCCATTAATAACAGATATATCAGAAATGGCTGATGCTACAAAAAAAGTTATTTGAAATAAATTGTGTGTTTTGAAGAGATCGACACTTTTTTGTGTAGTATGTTTACATTTTCATCCATCGCTTAATGTTTACCAGTTATACAAGATTACCTAAAATTCCTTCCGGATGAAGAGAACTTCACAGGCTATTCTCAGAAAATTCAAGATATACATTTTGTTTGTCATGTAAATATGACGCACGCACGCACGCACGCACGCACGCACACACACACACACACACACACACACGCCTTTTCATGAATTTATGCTCTTATAGTATGTATTATCGCACAATTTTGAAAATGCAAATTAATTCCATTGCAGCTATTCAAAATGTAGATATTTTCATAAAAAGATGTTCACAATATTATAAGCACAATATTAAAATGTTTATGATTATTTTAATCATATTATAACGGTCTACTTCGTTTATAGAATTACTAAAACGCTAGTATTACTAAAACATGAAAATAAGACCCTAACCATTGTTTACTAGCATATAACTGAAATAATGGGCCTCAAAATTACAATAAAATAATTGAATATGGTAATTTTAATCACATTTTTGGCAACTGCTGTTAAAGTTATGAGTGCATATATTACATAATACTGAGCTTTCAGCTTTCTATGACTTCAAGGATTCTTAAAAAAATAATGCCCCACATTTTTTTTCTCTTAGCCATTAAGAAAGATAGAAAAAAGTACTATTTACAGGTTTAAAGTATGATATTTATTTACAGGTGTATAGAGTTTAAAATCATTCTGGCAGATAGCAGAGCTGCAGTGAACTGTTAAATGGCATCTGTTGCAGCCATCCATCACAAACAATGAGCAGTGATTGAATTCTTGGTTCATGAGGGAGAAATAAAGTGAACATCCATAAACGTTTGTGTTCAGTGTATGGAAACTGTGCTGTCCATAGGAGCACCATTGGACGATGGGCTAAGCAGTGAAAGCATTGGGAAGTGCAGAATCTGATCTCAGTGATGTCTCATTCCAGACATCCTACCAAAGCCAACATTCTCAGACATGTTGAATGGTGCGGATGCCATCACCACTCAACAATTGGCCCTACAACTCTTGATCATTGTTGTAACTGTGTGTGCAAAATTATAGAAGCCTTAGAGTGTTCATAATGTGCTCAAAATGGGTTCCACAATGTCTCACAGCAGACCACAAGATTCAGAGGAAAACAGGCACTTTAACATTGAGGGGCAGGCCTTTTTGTCTCAGATCATTACAGTTGATGAAACCTGTGTGCATCACTTTGAACCAGGGACAAAGAGCAATCAATGAAGTGGCATCATCTTCACTCCAGAGGAAGAAGAAATTTAAGATTTAAGCTCCCTCTGCTGGAAAAGTCATGGTGACTGTCTTCTGGGATTGTGATGGAGTCATTCTTGTGGATATGAGGGCAAGAAGTCAAACCAACTAATGCTTACATAAAAATTTACACTCCAAAAAAGCTTTTCTGGTGACTTCAACCTGACAAGAATCCCGCAGGGATTTTGCCTCTGCACAACAATGCACGTCCCCAAACAAGTCTGAGAGCACATCAAATTGTGTAGGCAGGTGATGCTGCATTGACCTTACAGTCCAGATCTGGCACCTTCAGGCTTCGACCTCTCTGAAGTTGTAAAAGATCCTTTATATGGAACTCATTTTGAGAATGATGATATGTGATTGATGCAGTGAAGAAATCGCTATGCACACAAGACAAGAGTTTGTGCAGGCAAGGAATATATGCACTTGTTTCACACTGGTTAAAACCATACAAATTGATGGGGACTATATGAAAAAGTAGTGTGTGCGGAAGAAACATTGATTTATAATTTCACCAAATTTCAACTATTTTGAATGAATATCTTATGAGGAAAAAAAGAGTGTAGTGCATTATTTTTTGAACTAGCCTCATATTTTTAAATTTTTAAAAATCTCAATTTCTTGATTTCTCTACCACATATCTGGAAGAGGAAGTATTGCACTCTACCAAAAAATTCTATAATGATATTTCACCATAAATACATGTTTTGAGACTCCTGAATCCAAAACAGGTAAGTTTAGTAAAAGCTGTGCATGCGTATGCATATGTGTGAAAGAGAAAGAGAGAGAAAGAGAGGGGGGAGAGAGAGAGAGAGAGAGCAGCACAACTCAAAAACAAAAAGTCAAATAAATACCAAACTTAGTATTTAAGCTGAATATCTTCCACACTACCCTTTATAAGGAACATTTTTCAATATCTTTTCTTTCCCAAAAATAGTTCAAATGATTTTGATTAAAATACCATATATTTAAGATATTTACATGATAAACAAAATGTATACCCTGAATTTTTGGGGGAAAAGCCTATAAAGCCCTATTCATTCAGAAGAATTTATGTATAATTCTGTATAACAGGTAAACCACATGAGAGAGACAAATACTTACTACACAATAAATGTAGATCTTTTTAAAACATGATTTATTTCCAATAACTTTTCTATAACATCAGTCATTTCCGAGATATCCTTATTACTGCTATGAATGCTTTCAATACTTTTGACACCTTTTTACAGTGACATAAAAATTGAGTTTTATTTATGGATGCTCCGTAACTGCTGTGGTTTGTTCCATTCTATATTGGGCATGAAAGACTGGAAATTTTGCTCAGAGGCCTTTTTATCGGGCTTGAGGCTCTTTTACATGCCATAAATCTATGACACAGGACCACCAAGCCATGCTAAAGATTTTACACCCAAAGAAGTCATCAACCTCTGCCGGGTTTGAATTATTCAGTTGTTTCTCGCAGTGTCATGGAAAGAGTATATAATTTCAAGGTCATAATATTGCAACCTGCTTTTAAACATTTGACTATTACTTCAGTTTCCTTATTACTTGTTAAAAATCTGAGCTTTGATTCTGTCCACTTAAAACTATGGCATGCACAGTGAAACCATTTATGCATATGTTTGTCTAAATTAACAAGTAGATAGTAGAAAAGACTTTTGTAAGAATAGTTTGTAGAAGAATGTGTAGAGAAAGTCATGTGAATGTAACACATCAGACTTTTTAGTTCTTTCATTTAACTCCACATGGAATATGCCATATGTAAGGCATACAACATTAAACTGGACTACCCTGAAATGCTACTTTTTCAGAACTTATCAAAACTATTTGTTTATAAAAAATAGAAAAAGAACCATTTCCGTGTTATTCAGCCTAAATACTGAAATACTCAAACAACTTTTATTGCTGTTATACCAAGCAATAGCTGCTCATTTTAAAGTTTAATGAACATAATTTACAAACATTTAATGATTTTTTTTATCTGTATCTTATATTTATTCCAGATAATTATATTTTTATTTTCTCTATTACTTAGATGTCTAAATTTGAAGTACTGCATTTCACCCAAAAACAAGGTATTGAGGTTGCCAGAAATACATATTTTGAGGTCCCCTAAATTTCATAGAAATATTTTGAAAAAGGCTTTTGTGTGTGCATGCGTGCACGTGTGTGTGTGTGTGTGAGAGAGAGAGAGAGAGAGAGAGAGAGAGAGAGAGAGAGAGAGAAAGAGAGAGAGAGAAGCAGGCAAATGAGAGAGAAAGAGAGGGAAGGAGAGAGAGAGATCAATATACATAAAAAATTAAATATGATAAAAGCCAAATTTCTTATTTGAATCAGAAACATAATTGATGCCAAGTAAAGATTTTAAATAAAATCTTCCATTCACATCTTTGCTTGCAAAAATGCTTTTAATGTATTTATTTTGTAAAATTAGCTAGGTTTTCATTAAAATAACATGTTTGAGACATTGTCACTGTAAATAAAATTATATCTTGAATATTCTGTGAAGCACCCTTATTTTCAATGAATTTTATATAATTTGGATACCATAAGTTAAGATACTATTAGAGTGAGAGCAAGTGAACAGCATAATTAAAAAATGAAGTCAAATATCAAATTTTATACTTGAGTTACACACTGTTTGAACACTCCAGATATAAAGATTTCCAATAAAATTCCCCAGACTCCAAATTATCCATTATATGTAAAAATTATTTGTTTTTATTATTTTTTTTTTTAAATTGTGATTGAGTCCATGTAGTCTGACTATGCAAAGTACTTAGAGACATTTCTTTGTTTTCCTTTGAATCCATAGTTCTCCCATCTATCCATTATTATCAAGGTGTCTGTTGTTGTTGTTGTTGTTGTTGTTGTTGTTGTTATTATTATTATTATTATTATTATTATTATTATTCAGTAAAATTCCTCCAGCAATTTTAATCAAAATGCAATATATTTGATATATTAAAAGTGATAAATTACATGTATATCCATTACCATATATAAACTTATCACTTAAATAAGTAAATACATAAATAAAAACAAATCTTAGTTTTCTCTGATTAGTCTGTGAAGTCCTCTTCATACTGGTTGAATTTTGTATAATTTTGCATAACTTGGCAATAGTTAGAGGTAGACAAAAAATTTAATGCAGAAAAATGCAGTTCATTAAAACACAGAAATAATGTCAAATACATTTTTCTTTAGTGTTAGCCTTTTTTAAATATTCCACGTTGAATGTTTATATTTGCCAAAGTATAAATGAGTCATCTGAACACATGCTTGAAAGTTTGTGGTTCTTCTCTCCCTCCATCACAAAAGGATGTTACCACAGCTAAACATATGAATGCTATTTCCACGAGCAGTATGTCACCGAGCACCTATTGCTTAATTAAAAATCATTCATAGGCAAAAATATGACGTGAAATAACATAATGTGGATAGAAGAGTCAATTTTATTTCAATGCTATCTCATGGGTAGAGAATGTTGAGCGAGTATCATCTGTTTTCAAAATATAATTGCAAATATCCATATTCCCAAGTTCTTTCTTTTAAAGGAATATGTCTGAGAATATGCCGTTGTCTTTTTTTTTCTTTTCCTTCCATACAGTATTTATTGATAAAAATTAGTTTGTAATGTTTATGAGCGTGATTTCCACATCTGGCATGTAAACATGTTAGTACTGCCTATTTTGAAGCCAATTGTAAGCAAATACTTTACATGATTAAGAATACAGTGGATAGAAAAACAATTTTTTAAATGAAAAGTACAATTTATAAGGGATACTTGTGGGTAGAGAAAGTCAAATAATTGTAGATTTAAGTTTGCTAATATCTTAAAAATATAGCATGTTACAGTTGTATGACTTTCTCTACCCACTATCATTTATTTTTATACAGCTTCTAAAGACTACTCTTATGGAAGCTTATTTTTATATCTACTTTGAGTTAATCAAAATAAACCTTTGCAGAGATTGTTTCAGTTCACATTTCATCATAGGTACATACAAGAAGGATAGAAGAAACAGAATCAATAGTCAGATATTTAAAAGCTAGTCGAGATATGCTGGCCTTGAAATTCCATACTCTTTCCTTGACATTGCGAAAAACAACTAAATACTGACAGTACTTTTCAAAGCAATATTAATGGATATCCTGGAAATGACCAATGCCACAGAAAAAGTTATCTGGAATAAATTCAGTATTTTAAAGAGATCTACATTTTTTTGTGTCCTAAGTTTTTGTCTATTTCTTATACAAAATTCCTTCTGAATGAAGAGGACTTCACAGGCTATTCCCAGAAAATTCAAGATAATGCATTTTATTTGTAATGTGAATATCTTAAAATATATCATATTTTAATCAAAACTGTTTGTACTATTTTTGATAAAATAAAAATATTGAAAAATTTTCCATGTAAAGGCTAGTTTAGGGTGGTGGATTTTCTTGAAAATCTTTGTGTCGCATATTTGAAAGATAATAGTAAGTTTGTTATTTAAATGACTTTTCGTTTGTGAATTATGCTGTACACAAAAGCACACGTGTACACATGCACACGCATGCACGCACACACACACACCTGAACATTTTTCTAAAAATGCCCTTTTTGTGTTCAGAAGGCACCCAAACATGTATTTCTTGTGAAACCTTGACAGTATTGTTGGGTGGAATACAATGCTTTCTTTACTTACTGTAATCACGTAGTAGAGAAAGTGTGTAAAAACATTAAAATATATATCAAACTCACTGAACATGTCCCAGCATATGTTTGAAGTTTCATTTTGAAGATGTAAGTAGTTCTTAGGAAAGTACTGATTTCTTGTCTGTATATACTACAGGATAGTCTGTGATGGAGGATGTGCTGACATTACAATCCTGCAACATATGCAGTTGACTTTGTTATCATGGCAGTAAAATCCAGTAATTTGAAAGAAACATATCAAATGTACAAAGAACAATATCCATAATTCAACAAGCTTTTCAAAATTACTAGAATTAAGACAACACTGAATTCTGCCCAGGGCATATGCAACACAAACAGTATGTAAATGTGCAATACATTAAAATATAAAATTCATGTTTGATGGAGGCAAATTAAGGACAGCAACTGCCAGCAACTCAAGCCTCATTAACCATTACAAAGATTACACTGCACTTATTAAGTGTTAATCTCCAACAATAGATTCCCATTTCACAAGATGGCCAAAATACACAGGCATTAAATTCTTAACTCACATGCTGCAAGAATTATGAGACAAAGATATAATAGATCAGTGGCCAACAGCTGATTGAAGTTGTCCTGAGGAAATTAATGATTTCATGAGCTTTTTAAAGAAATTATCTGCAGGATTTCTATCACAAATTACTCATGATTTCATTACCAAGCTAACAATGAAGATGGAAGTGAGCTCTCCCAAAATCAGTTTGTTCCAAAACAATTAGTGAAGATGTGTCAATAGGGCATCTCATCTTAAATACGTCTAAGTTTCTTTCTAAAAGAAAGAGATCATGAAGTCTAATGAGTGCTTAGTAATGTGTTGCCTTTCAGAAAATTATCAAATGTATAATAAAATGCTATGCTAGGATTTCATTGTCCAGGCTGTTACAAAAAGGTAAATGTACTGCAACATAGGATTTTTGTTGCAATATGTAGATCCCTAAAGTATGTCATTAATGTAGTTCACTCTTTCAAAGAAATTTTCTTAACTATTTGAAAACATAGAACAATTGGCTTGCTAAAATCATATACTTCTTTGATTGTCATAAAAGAATTTAATTTATGTTTTCAATAGGATGTTGAACTGCACACTGAGTGACTTTTGTTTGCCACTGAATATGGTACAGCATCTTTTGGCGGCAGCAGCAGAGAAACTATAAAATGCCTTGCTAAGAAAACCAGTCTTCAGCCCATTCAAGATCTGGATGTTATCCCAAGGAAATATGACTGCTGTGTTAAATTTATTTTAAAAAAAATGACTATAATATGGAAGAATGCTATTTTGAAAATGCCAAAGCTGCCACAGCACTCTACCAACATATTTTATTATAAAGGTTTCTAAATCTCAGATACCACTACAAAATATGTGCACAAATAATGGTGAAGAGGCAAATTGTTTTGAGCGAAGTTATGGAGCAACATCATGTGTAAGTCATCATGACTTGGGGCATTACAGCACTATAACCGTCTGCATACTATTAAGGTAGGTATATGTTATTTAACCCATTCACTGCCAACCATTTAAATGCCTACATTACTGCAGCACATCAGCCAACATTGGTTTAAATTATAATCTATGATTTAAATTTACAGATGTTCAGGGAAACATAACTTATTTTGTCACTTTTGAAAATGTTTGAGTACAACAAAAATCATATAGTTTTAAAAAATAGTCTATAAAGAAACTGTATACCATATATATAGGCTAGAATAGGCAACTATTGTATTTTTAATTCTGCACTGATTTTAATTTACTTTTTCGCAGAACATGGGCATTTAACGTAGTGTAGTATAACAGAGTAAAGAAGCAGGTTAGTAACTTTATTTTTTTATGGATGTATGTCAAAGCAGTCGCATGGAAATAAAAAGCTCTGCTGTTTGTGTCTTGTGACAATATGTGCATATAAATCTGCCGGAAGCACATGGGGTGTATTCTGGTACCAGTATAAACA
Organism: Deroplatys truncata; assembly: GCA_030765065.1. Classification (NCBI taxonomy): domain Eukaryota; kingdom Metazoa; phylum Arthropoda; class Insecta; order Mantodea; family Mantidae; genus Deroplatys; species Deroplatys truncata. The sequence goes on from CM060984.1 coordinate 187,241,671, forward strand.
AAGGGAGTAATAAATAATACTTCTGTTTATGATCTCCTCATCCACAAACAGAGTTTTTTTCTTCCATCCCAAGGAATGTACAAGCATTATTCCTAATTGATAATAATTGATTATATATTGGAGAACTTATCATGGGCTATAACATCCATATTTAACCCATTCAGAAACAAAGTAAGCAAAACAGTAAAAGCTACTTTTGTAGTAAATCAATATACATGGCAAAGCCGTCCATATATAGGGGCAACCTAGACTCGAGTCGGGGGGGAGCCTGAGATTCCAGGTGGTCTGGAAGTAATACATATATTAACAGAAACCTGAAGCAAAAATGCGAGCTAAGAGGATTAGCATTTATTAAGGTATCTTTTGGGCCATTGTCTGTTTATTATGCCTCAACCTTTAAGAAATATGGTTGTTACTTATGAAATTTCATATTCATAACTACTGATACTGCCGCAATGATGTCGTACATGTATATTCAAGTTCAGCTTTGGCATCAGCAATGATAAGTTTCAACGGTCTTATATTTTATGTCCCTGTTGCATGTGCTTCTAGCAGATCATGAATGAGAAGACTGCACACCGTGCATGGAAGGGTGTATTTTGATCTTTGATGCCAACATGTACACACTGAAATGAGTATCAAAATAAAGGTCAAAATACTGAGCATGACCCATAAGTAACAGACGTGCCAAATTCTAGTTAAACTTGTTGCAAAATTTATTTTGTGGGTTCCATTTCCAGACTGCCACAGTCATTACCTTATACACATTAGTTTGTATAGTGTTTTTCATTTCAATCTCCAAAAAGCTGAGTTTTTATTTATGGACACTCTTTAACCACTATGGTTCTTAGCATCCCATTCTACACTGGGCGTGAAAGACCGGAAATTTTGCCCAGAGGCCTCTTTGTCAGGCTTGAGGTTCTTTTACATGCCATAAACCTATGACTCGGGACCACTATAATCTAGCAATTGCATGGTGAAATGCATAGCCATTTCTTAAATTTGATTCTCAGCAATAATGACAAAGGCATGCATGCCACCAGAAAGAAGTAGCTTAACCACGTAAAGTCCAGTATTGTTGAAGTTCACGATTGTTGATGGGTTAATGCAGTGAATTGTTTGAAAGTCTTTCAGTGTAACAGTGGCTAGTTTAGTCTGAATTTAAAATTAATTCAGTGTAGCTGTAATTGCTTACGGAATAGTTAAGTAGGTAGAAGATATGTTTAGTTAACTGCTATAATGGCTAGTTATCATCATAAGTCAGGTGCTAAAAAAGAGCTGAAAAATGAAAAAGAAGAAGGAAAATACCAGGAAGAAATTCAACAATGTAAAACAATATCCGCTTCTCAACATCAACAGCTTAGCCAAATTCTTAGACAATCAAATATGGAAGCAGAAGATAATGCAGGTGAACACATTTCTGTTATATCTCTTGAATGTCAGGCACCTATGTGTATCTATTTACCATTACCATCAGCCCAAAGTAAGACAGAAATTTACCAATAAAGTATTGTATTCAGAGTCTACTTCGACAGATAGTTGGGACTCCTCAAATCCTAGCCAGTGGCCAACAAAAGTCACAAATGTTATGAGGGAAATAATCGTTAAGAAAGGTTTGTCAGAAATAAATATGAAAGTTTGCAAGAATATTATGACTAAAAAAGAGGAAATTTACAGAGCATCATCTTCATTCTAAATGTTCTTCTGGAAAATTACAAATGAAAAGGGATTGGTTAGTTGGAGTGATACTCAAAAAAAGGTTTTTCTGTAGACCATTTCTATATTTTTAAGAGCCTAGTTCAATATTATACTGTAAATCCAGAGTAGGCAAACAAGAGGAATTCGATTATACTGGATCATCATGGAAAGATTTATATGAGAGCCTACCTCAAAATGAGAACAGATGTAACCATAAAACTAGTAATATGACTTGGAGAAATCTGGAACAGATAGCAGCTTACAAAGAAATAATTAAAGAACCAGAATTTATGAAAGATTTGCTGAAAAGTTTACTGGATTCAAAATAAAGAGAGATAATGGTTGTTACACTACATCACTAAAAGGTATTTACTTTGAACGCATTTCGTGAGAATGGTTTGTTCCATCGTCAGCTTGTTTCCAACTGATTTTGCTAGTTTCTGTCTGGGGGATGTATGTGGTTAGTGGTGTTCTCTTGTGCCGGGTTGATGAATCTCCAAAGGCTTCTGGGTGGCAGTAGTTCAAAATTCATTAGACGATTCCTGTGTTTGACGATATGTAGTTTTTCCCAGGTGTCCAATTCATTCCTGTTGTTCATCAGCTTTAAGAGTTTTATGTTTGTAGTGATTTCATGGTTTGAAGACTACTACTGATTTATCCATCTGTTTTTGGTAAATGCATCTCATATGCTCTTTAAGTCTTATTTCAAGATTTCTTTTGGTTCTTCCTATGTATACCAGGTTACAGTCATTACAAACTATTTGATATATAAGATAAGTCAGCTGGTATATATCAAATAGTTTGAAATGACTGTAACCTGGTATACATAAGAACCAAAAGAAATCTTAAGGAGCAAACCATTCTCCAGAAACGCATTCAAAGTAAGTAGCTTTCAGTGATGTAGTGAAACAACCTCCAACTCTCTTTATTTTAAATTATGACACATCACTGTTACTAGCTTCTCAATCTTCAAATTAAGTTTACTGGATGTTACTCTCTTCCTTGCATCTAGGAATCTAGCTTTTAGAGGCAATAGTAGCTGATTAGGAGATGAAAATGACAACTTCTTAGGTGCAAATAAACTCTTCAGAAAACGTGATCCATTTCTAAGAGAATCTACTCTTCATATGAAGAAGTGTCAAGAGGAAATTTAAAAAAAATAAATAAATAAATTCTCCATTATTTATCCTGGAGAGCGCAAGATGAATTTCTGTTGTTACGTGTAAAAAAATATTACAATACCTATTAAAAGAAACAGAGATGCTGTGTATTCTTCATTCATGTGTGATGCAACAAGACCCTGCTGACCTGTCAAAACAAGATATGTGAAGCAAAATGAATGGAACACATATGAAAGACTCTTAAAGCTTTTTTATCCACAAATAAAGGCAAACAGATAGCAAATGCTATTATATAAAATTTTAAACATCACAATATTGATAGTGAATACTGCCGAAGCCAATGTTATGACAGTGGTGTCAACATGTCTGGTCACATCAAAGGAGTTAAAGCCATCATTAAGAGCAAGGGTGGCGAAAACGACTTCCTTCCGCAAGTCACCAAATATGCAACATGCACTGCATCACTCAGCAGCATGTGAAAAACAAAGGGACGGTTGCAGAGAGGGAATGGCGCCTACGAGTCAAAATGACTCGCGAGTCACGTTTTCGCCACCTCTGATTAAGGGGATTGTCTGCAACTTGCCTATCTTGTGCTCCTCATTCTCTCATAGGTGTCCATACTGTCAGAGGTATTACAAAGTTTGTAACATTTTTTATTGTGCAAATCAATTGTGTAATTTTTTAGTGCCAGTCCTGGGAGATAGCATATTTTTATTCAGAACACAGGAAGGTCACTTCACACGTTCAGAAACTAGGAATTAAAGAGCAGATGCTGTGAAACCTTAAGCTGAAAGATTGCCACAGATAATATCAGCCCTTTATTGTGCTAAGACAGACTGTGAGGCAGTATTTTATATCACAACACTGTGAATGCCAGAGTGATTGTAGTGTAAATTAACATTATTGTATGACAAGATTTTGTATGTTGTTAACTATAAACATTGTTAGGAAATAAGTTTACACAGCCTCACTGAAACTGACAATAGGAGTGGGTAATAATGAAGCGAGGGGGTGAGTTGTTTATCAATTAGAAGAGACAAACAAATGACGTCAGGGTAGCGCGCCTTTCTTTAGAAATGGAGGGAATATCTTCCCTAGAGCATATGTTTTAGTAATTATGATTGGCTGACGAAATAGATGCTAATGTTGGCACGATTTATTAACCAATAGCAGCTCTATTATAATGTTTAGGCATATCGGGGTGAGGGAAGTTCTTGAGCCAAAGGCAAGTATCGCGCAGTTCTACAGAATCATTCATGAGGTAAACGTCACGCAGTTCTAAGAAATCTCTCTCGCGAGTTACACGTCAGGCAGTTCTAAGGAAGCATTCACGAAGTACACATTATGCAATTCTACAGAATCTCTCGCGTCGTAAGGTTAGTTAGAAAAATGTAAAATATGCGAATTAATAATGCGTGGTAAATAAGTGATTGTAATTACATTCGGAAACATAACAGTTTCAGTCAGGCATGTATCAAGATTAAATATGTGAAATTAATTAAGTGTGATGGCAATAAAAGTGTAAAAACAAATTCTTTTATCAGTGTTATCTTTTAGTAACAACTCCTTTCTGCTTACACACCCTGTTCAAGAGATATTTGCTCGACTGAGTAATAATAGCTAGCTGGAGGACAAAGAACCCAAAATTCAAAATAGTAAAACAATAACAGGCGCCAAGTATAAAAAAGATAACATGAAAAGATTACTGCGACAACTGTAACCTAACCAAAGAAGCTGTAGCAGAAGTAACAGCACTGACTGATTATTTCACTAAATTTAAAAATATTGTTCTCTCAATTATTTGGACAGATATGCTTGAAAAGATCAATTTTATGAGTGTTATTTTACAAAGCTAGGATATAACTTTACTGCAGAAAAAGCAAAATATAAACAAGCTTAAAGAAGATCTGTAGAAACTGGATGTTTATTGGCCCACTTTCTTTGAAAAGCTAAACAAAATGCAGCTGAACTACATACTGGTGCAGAATTTGAGGAACATAAAAGAAAAAGGGAAAAGAAAAGTGTTTTTCGATGAAGATGAAGTACGCATAGTATAGTAGAGAGTGATAATGAAGAAGAAGAAGAAACACGATGACTTCAAGACCAAAATTTTCAATGATCTCACTGAAAATATTATATCCCAATTAAATGTTTATTTTAAAGAAGTTTGAAGCATGTGCCAAACCTTTGACCTAATTCTTGACATGACAAGCAAAACACTAGAAGATGATTTGGATAGTTTCCAGGAATTTCACTTCAAAATACCCTAAAGATCTGAGCAATAAACTGAAAGACAAACTGAAACATTTCCAGTATACTTTTAAGATGACGTATCTAAATCTTGTCTGTAAGTCTGGAAACAGAGGATTTCCACTTGCTCTCTTGAATTCCATTTATAAAATTAAGCTTCAGTTAGTATTTGAGATTATTTTGCACTTTGCAAGTTAGTGCTTAGTGCGAGAGAAGTTTTAGGAAACTGTCTCTCATAAAGAACCATTTGTGATCCACTTTAGGAGAAGAGAAACTGAACGATTTATCTATCTTATCAATAGAACACCAATTAGCATCAGATAGATGATTTTGTCACTACCAAAGTTACAAAATTCAAGATGTCCCAATGCTAACAACATGGAAGATAATACCCCATCCAAACCTTCCTTTTAAATGTGCCATGCAACAATTCTTTAGGATACTCACTTAAGAAGTTAGCATAGGGAGAGCCAAAAAACTACAAACCGCCTGCACAGTGTTTTTCCTGTCCGTGTCCTCAGTGCTCGTTGCTGTCTGCCGCTATCATAGAAAGGCACGGATGAAACCACACAACATTTTTAAACCTACTTTTAAAGGCTTTACTTACCAACTTTATGAAAGGAGATGCTAAAACTGGCCAACGTCGTCCATACGCTTTTGGCACCTCTTTAGGAAACTATCCATCACTCGTCAATTTTTTTCGAGTCAAGAGTTGAAGCCCGTACATATGTGAATACAATTTTTCCCCCCTTTTTTTTTTAGAGAATTTTGCCATTTTTCAACAAGATTGCAACAGCTTATACGGCCAATATTTTGATGAGAAAAATTGAAAGTGTGTTTGAGGACAGAATTAATACAGATTTACGGCCCCTTCAATCCCCCGACCTAACCCCCTGCAATTTCTACCTCTGGGGTAACTTAAAACAAATATACGAGACAAACCCACACACCCTGGAAGAATTAAAACAAAATATCCACCAGAAAATTGCCAGCATTTCTCAACATGAACTATGGCGAGTGATGGATAGTTTCCTAAAGAGGTGCCAAAAATGTATGGACGAAGACGGTGGCCAGTTTCAGTATTTCCTTTCATAAAGTTGGTAAGTAAAGCCTTTAAAGTAGTTTTAAAAATGTTGTATGGTTTCATCTGCATCTTTCTATGATAGCGGCAGACGGCAGTGAGTGCCAAAGACGCGGACAGGAAAAATACTGTGCAGCCAGCTTGTAGTTTTTTGGCACACCCTGTATTTGACATTAATATTAATAAATATTTATTATTCAATAATTAACTTGTTTTCAGGTATTAAATTTATGCATTTAAAAAAATGTGTGTATTACTACTCTATAGACTACAGTACATCAATATCCATTGTTGTACTTAACTATTCTATGCAATAATTAGTGGGGCCTGATGAAGTTGGGTTTGGGGAGGGGGCCCACAACCATGATTTGTCAGGAGGCCCATAATTTATCTGGACTTGGAAAAATGTTTTACGTATAAATAAAATATAGGGTTACATACATGTTAAGCCTGCAAATCATGAAACTTATGACATACTGCACCTATTCCATTAAGCGTATTAAGATTAGAACAAGTCTTCATCCCTTCCTACTGTGCATATTGGTAGAAGCATTAAAATCCTCAAACCCAGATTAACATTTGGCATAAACTTTTACATAAATGACAATTTATTGGTAATTCTTTCACGTTAAAGTTGATCATGCAAATGCTCAACTCAAAATGAAAAACTGATTTGCCTATAAAAGTACAACAAAGTCCAATCTGAACATTACTGATATAAAACATAAGCATGTTTATTTGCTTGTGTGAACGGATTTCACAAAAAATAATTTTAAATAAGAGCAAGGAAGCACATTTATGGTTGTTTTCAAGCATCTCCTATGAAATAATATGTATAAGATTTCATAATTTAGTAATTTTATCAAAAGTAGCCTCACTAGAAGTTTTGATTTTATCTAGAGAAAATCAAAACTCACTTGGGATTTGTTTGTTTCATGATTAGAAGAAAGTATATAAAGATTAAAAGAAATACACTAAAATATTGACCTACCAAAATATTAAACACCATTTCCAGTCGACCATTCTATGCAGGAAACAAATGACAATCACAGAGTATGTTTTATAGTAGGGTATAGCAAAAAAGAGACAAATAAAATATAATATAGTATAACAGAAGACTAGAAACAGTGATTAGTTTATCATTAAACAATGATGAGTAGGTAATAAGTCCAGCTTTGTAGTGTGGAGGTAGCATGTCTACCTCACATTCAAGAAGACTTGAGTTCAAATCTCGGTTAGGGTGAGTTACCTGGATAAGTTTTTTCCGGGGTTTTCCCTTATCCTGAGAAGATAAATATTGGGTAACTCTATTCTCTAGGAACCCTGGGCCCATTTGAACATCATTTCAACCATTTCATTCATTCACGATCTGATATGACCTACCCGGTTAAAGGACATTAATTAATCATCAAAGCAAGTATGAGGGGTGATCAGAAAATAAGGTAACAAAGCCTGCAGTGAAATGTGTACATTTTGTTTCATACAACCAATGCAGCCAACTGATAGTACATACATTAGGTTATTTTTTGACATAGTCTCCATATCGGTTTAGGCACTTGTCGCTTCGTGGGATGAGTCTGAATACTCCCTCCTGGTAAAAATTCTGTCCTTGTGTGTTCAGCCGCATTGTCGCAAAGTGTTTCAACTTCTCATCTGAAGCGAATCTCGACCTCCTAGGTGCACCTTCAAGTGAGGAAAAAAGTGAAAGTTGCTTGGAACAAAGTCCAGGCTGTAGGGGGGGGGGGGGGGGGGTGCTCAATGATGTCCCAGCAAAACTGCTTCAATAGCATGGTGGTCTTCTGGGCTGTATGAGGTTGTGCATTGTAATGAAGGAAGATGACATCCTCAGTGAGAAGACCTGGCCATTTCTTTCTGATGGCTTTGCGCAATCGTGTCTAGGTCTCGTATTATCAGTCAGCAGTCACTGTGCCCTCTTTCAAAAACTCCACGAGTATGACACCCACACTGTCCAAAACACTGTGCCCATCGCCTTCCCAGCAGATGATGCCTTCTTTGTCTTTGGAGAGGAGAGGTTTTCCACTCCATTGATGAACGCTTACTGCTGTGAGTGTAGTGATGGATCCATGTGACAATTGGTGAAGAAAATTGTTCCCTTCCGTGGATAACAACAAAAGCTGTAGACTTGCCCCCATGCATTTCTCCTTGTGTTGTTGGATGGATTTCGTGGAACCCGTCAGGACCAAATGTTCCGGTATTGCAGAACAATGTGATGAACGCTTCCAAACGACATTCCCAATTATACCACCATATGCCGTAATGTGATCCTCCTGAATCAGCTCCTCCACGTGAGCTGTGTTCAAATGTGTTGATGCCGTGCTGGATCGGACACTGTGATCCTCGTTGGTGACGTTTTCTCTACCGGCCACAAACTTTCGACACCATCCTGCGACATGCTGATGAGACATTACACTCTCCGTAAGCCTCTACCAGCTGCCAGTGAATTTCAGCCATGGTTACATGTTTCATCTGCAGAAATTGAATAATGGGGTGGATTTCTTTGCGAGACCAGTTTTCCAAATGTGTCACTATTTGTGTTTACCTACAACTAGCGCTGTAGGTGTCGGGTGGCTGAAACTCTGCACAGTAGCCAACTGCATGTATTAGAATTGCTGCATACTACTAATTTCTCTATAACGGACGAAACCCCAGGAGTATTTGCCTTGCATCCTTAGTTTCTGATCATCCCTTGTACCTAGGTTAACATACCATCCGTTCAACAAAATCTTCAAAAAATGTAACATCACTTTAGTTCTGCAAAACAGGTTTAGGTACAAAAATTGCTGTGCAAACACCTGAAAGATTCTATATCTGAACACACCAAACCAGGTGTATATAAAACTGATTGTTCAAATTGCAATAAGCTCTGCATCGACAAAACCAAAAGAGACATAGAAACCAGACTTAAAGAACACATGAGATGTGTAAAATACAAACACAGAAAAATCTGCAGTAGTAATCAGTTCTGGTCTGCCATCCATGGAATTGTGTCAAATATTAAACTGTTCAAGCCAGCTTGACACAAGGGGGAAAATTCAAATCATAAAAAATAGGATATACACCTGTAAGTTTGATTTGCCACCAGATAATTCTCTCTGGAAGTTCATCTCTCACAGGATGTCACCACATACAATCAACCTACAATAACAAAGAGTAGATCCATCTGGTTGGATAATTGTTGATGAGATGAAACATGTTCAAGTGCCTAAGTTTAAAACTTTTAGTGATGTTAGTGTTACTATTACTGACACATCATCGTTTAAGTGAAACAAATGAAGGCAATAAAAATTATGAGGATAATCTATCATGATTGGCTGAAACATGTCATTCCATACCATTTTATTGTTCAAAAATAGTATGATGTAGTGAAATAAGTCATAAAAGCAAAATTTTACATATAAAAAAATGTTGAGAAAAATGCCTGCTTAAAACTGCCCAATTTGACACTGAATGACTCAAGTGCACTACGCTTTGTGGTATAATCAAATGCAATCCCTATCAGTTCATTTCGTACACTATATAAACTCTTGGTTGGTACACACAAACCTTACTGCTTTAAGAGAATGCCTGCAATGAAAAGGAACTCTTTACCATAATTCACCATTTGATTTTACAAAGATAAACAAACAGATAAAGCACTAATCACATAGTATATACACACACACATACACACTTCATTTAATAATTTCTAAAAAGACACTTGCTCACAGCCAGAGAAAATTCTAAAAAATGGGGTCCTCCTCTGTAATTTACAGCAATACATGTATACCTCATTTCACTCTTTAGTTCTTCTTAAAAAATGCATGAATATACACAAAGATGATCAACACTGAGTTTAAGGATGCTAGCAATCATCAAAGTTACACCAGCATTATCTATATGCCAGAATTTTATTTTGTAGTAGCTAAAATCTACTGACTTAGACTGTTGCATTTAAATACACTTTACAAAGTAAAGCATCTACAATTCAGGTTTGTTATAACCAGGGCCCAAATGTTGACATCCTAAAATTATTGAAAAATTACCTAAAAACTGAGGTTTATTTAAATTATTAAAATTAGTGTGCAGAATATAGTATATGGGTATAATTACTAGACAAGCAGAAAAAGTGGGAATAAAAATGAGTTCATTTATAAAATTAATTTAAAATATATATTTGTCCCATGTTCTTGTGTGAAGTTCTGAAGAGAAAATTAAGAAAATTGCAGAACTTACAAAACCATAGCATTAACTGCTTTGAATTCTCAAATTATGCAAAATTCATTGCGAATGAAGGACTTCACAGTCCATGACATGGCATAAGCACTAGGGCAATAACATCCTGACTGTGCACACTCATTTAATGCAAAAAAGGGAACACTAATCTGTCTCTCCCTAGTTGGGGAACTGACTTTAAAATTGTAATTATATCTACTCTCCTGATAATAGCCACCCCTCCAACCACAAACAACCCTTTTCAAACTAACCATTAATTATGAATGTGATTTTTTTCCCAAGAATGAGAGTGAACGGTATACAAAATTACTGACTAATTTTGAAGATTTAGAAGCTAGTAACAGTGATGTGTCATAATTTAAAATAAAGAGAGTTGAGGGTTGTTACACTACATCACTATAATATTCTTACTTAATATTATAATAAGAATTATAATATATAATAAGAATATTATAGTGATGTAGTGTAACAACCCTCAACTCTCTTTATTTTAAAATACAAAATTACTCTTACTTCTAGCTCAATAGTGACATTTCTGATGTCTGAAAAAATACCCTATGTAAAATGTCAATAATATAAAACTATATACCGACCCAATGTAAATGCAAGAAGATTACTAAATAATGACATCAAACCGAAAAAAAAAGGCCCTAAAAATAGAAAATGGTATAAAATGACCAACAAATGACCTAACAAATATGCATTTTCACAACTGGGGACCCATGATAAGGGTTTATATACATGCTTATTGTGCAACAATTAAAAGATGACATGTCATCAGAATCTGGGCCCCAGTTATAACCAAGCATAGGAATTCCTAAGCTTTTGGCTTCAAATTTTCTACTTAAACCACGTCAAAACAAAGAATGCATACAGCAGCAGCCATGAGTCATTGACAGGCAGGTAAACACAGTCTGGTGAGTGCTGTCTGCAAATGCCAACAGACTGGATAAGGGATTGATGTGCAACATCAGTGTATAAAGTTCAGTAACAGTTCAACTAATTTTCTTTCATCCTGGCTTTAATGTTACAAATTTGTATGCCTGGTTATAACCATATACTCAGAAATCATGCATATTAATTCCTCACAATGGTGTCCATGTGCACACCTACAATGTTCTCACATGCTTCATTTATAAGAAAAGAAAAAACTCTTGTCTTCTTGCTCTTACTCTCTCTCTCTCTCTCTCTCTCTGTCACTCACTCTCTCTATAATTCAAATTAGCTTTTGACTAATTTGCTTCCAGTTGCAATAATTAATTAATTATTTGTTAACATCCTAAAACTGATGTCAAACTGTGATAGGGATGATCATGAAGAACAAACAGCAACAACAAATGAACAGTGAAATAAAGTTAAATCATTCTGTGCAGAATGGTCTTCAGTTCATGACCTCTGTTTTTAAGAAAGGAGGCAAGAGAAAGATATAATTTTTCTAGGCCAAATTGGATCACTATGTTTCAGTGTAATATTTTTCAAGCATGGAACAGCAATAATTTTTCTGTAAAGAACAATAAAAATAAAATTTCTATTTGATATTTTTTGTGACTAAAGCCCTTTCTGAATGGAGTGATTCAGTTTCTCAACAGTCTTGTAGTATATCAATTTTACAATAAATTAAAGAACCTATTTCAGATACAAGGGCTGTTCAGGAAGTACCCGACCTAACAAAGAAAACACAAAACTTTGGGGAAAAAAATTTTTATTTCTCTACATAGTCCCCTTTCAGCTCGATACACTTTTCCCAGTGGTGTTCAATAACTTTGAAACCCTGTTTATACCGAGAACCATCGAGTTCTGCAAAATAGCCATCAACTGCAGACTTCAGTTCTTCACTGTTGACAAATCTTTTAGCACCAAGCTATTTCTTCAACTTTGGAAATATAAAATAATCAGAGGGGGCTAAATCTGGCAAATAGGATGCATGAGGAAGCAATTCAAGCTTTAACTCACTGATTTTGGCTATGGCAATAATGGATGTGTAAACAGTGCATTGTCTTGATGAAAAAAAGTTTCTTTTCCACTAAATGCGGCCATTTTTGCTTGATTTCATCATTCAAATGCTGCAATACTCGCCTTGATTGCTTTTCCTTTTTGAAGATAATCAATGAAAATTATTCCACACACATTCCAAAAACCTGACGCCATGACCTTGCCTGCAAATGGAACTGTCTCACCTTCTTTGGAGCTGATTCTCCCCTTTCAACCCACTGTTTTGACTGTTCCTTCGTCTCAGGTGTGAAGTGATGGACCCATGTTTTATCCATGGTTATGAATCGACACAAAAATCCAGCTTTACTGCAGCAAAACATTGCCAAACACTCGACTGAAACATCTTCACAATGCTGCTTTTGTTCCATTGTGAGTAAATGCGGCACCCTCTTGAGCATAGCTTTCTCATGTCTAAATTTTCAGTCAGTATGCAATGTACAGCACTTTTTGAAATGCTTACGATGTCTGCTAGCTTATGCACTCAGTCTACAGTCATCCAATACCATTTTGTGGATTTTCCTCACAATTTCTGGTGTGGTTACCTCATTTGGTCGATCACTGTGATGTTCGTCTTGGCAGCTCCTACAGCCTCGCTTAAACTCTGCCACCCAATATTTTACTGTTGTAAACAAAGGAGCAGACTCCCCCAGAGTAGAATCTAGCTCAGCTTTAATATTAGCTGCACTAAGACTTTTCAAATGAAAGTATTGTGTCACATAATGATGACCAGTTTTATCCATGTTAACAAATTTAATGAGAGCGTTCACTATTGATGGCTGCCAAACAATTACTAAACGATGTAGCATCATCAAACTTCAGACTTAAGCTTTATAAGGTTGGTACTTTCTACCACAGTCATTTGTTTGAAACAACCACTATCTATACATCAGGTCGGCTACTTCTGGGACTGCCCTCGTATATTTAAAATACACTTCATAACTTTAAGTACACTTTATTACTGAAGGTTTAAACATTTAAATTGCCAATCCTGTGCATTATACAATTCTCTTTTCTGCAAAAATATGTTTGTCTGCAAAAAGTTATTTCACTTGCGTTGCACCTGACCTGCAACTGGACATATTATATTAGCAAATGCAGATAATAAGACTGAATATCAATATCAATGGGAAATATTTGTACAGCAATTTTTCTGGTCAACCCCATTCACTTATATGGACAAGTTTTTGCAAACTTCTGGATACATTATACCAAAGTATACAAGAATATAGTGACTATGATACAAATAGTTATGGCTACTGAATGAGGGTACTTATATACAGATGCAAACCATCCATTACTTTATAACAAGACTAGAGACAAAGGCTTATGCTGATTTGGCACAACTGATCCAAGGATCCTCCTGGTGAAAAGTATGAATACCACTTGCCAAATTACCCCTTTACTCCTGATTTTTACAAGTGATTCAACTTAATAAATAAACTAATGATTAAGTCAACTCAGAGTCAATCAACAACCAGGAAGTTCCAGATAACAAAACAAACAAACAAACAAACAAACAAAACAATAAAATACTGTGTTGTTAATTAAATGCAGACTTGTCTAGCAGAATATAGTCATGTCAATTAATCAATCAGCTATGTCAGTGAATGGTATAAGTTAGATGATCATTAAACCACTATAGTGACCAAAATTCTTCCAGTTGATTAGTAACATTGTTATCCTTACGGAATATTATAAACTTATACATTCATTAGTACAATATGTCTAAAATATTTATTTTATTGCAACTAGTGTAGTCACTCAAACTAAAATTATTGCTCAAGTTTAATTTGCACATTATTTAGTCAGCTGATATTGTCTTTATAACTCTGGTTGATTCCGTCTGGAATCAGCTTCGCTTACTGCTATTGAGAGTAGTGACTTGCCACTTCAGTTCAGTTTTAAGCTTTATTTGCCTCAGCGTTTTTGTTCCAAAGTTTCCTTTATATATACGAGGGATGTCCAATAAGTAAGTTTCCCTATTTTATAAAAAACATTACACACAACTGATCAAGTTGAATTAATTTTATTTATATTGTACAATCTTTCTGTTACTTTTCTACATAGTCAACATGTTTTTTCAAGCATTTTTGGGGATGTGACACAAGTTTTTCCAAGTCAGTGTTGTACCAGGTCGGGTCCTGTGCTTGCAACTAGTGTTACTGATTTGACTTCATCATCGGTGTTAAAAGTGCTTACCTTTGAGTTAGAGGAACATGTGAAAATCACTTGGGGCAAGCTCCGGTGAATACGAAGGATACGAGAAGACTTCCAAGTTGAATCTTGACCCAGGCGGAACTCAGAAGATTGAACTAGGAAGTTTTCTCACATCCTCCATATTCACCAGATCTTTTCCCAAGCGATTTTCACATGTACCACTGACTCAAAGGTCATCATGGAGGTAAGCACTTTAACACCAAGAGGAAGATCAATCAGAAGTGAACAGTTGGTTACAAGCACAGGACCCAACTGAGTGGGACTAATTGCCCCTTCCCAAAAAAAAAAAATTAGTGCCAGAGACAAAATGTAATAAATTGCCTGCTGATTGACTCACAAAAGGTTTTGCTAACCGTTACATATCAAATTAGGGATAATGATGCAATTTATCAAACCTTTGGACAAACGTGGCTCGTGTTTCCAACATCTTATTCAGAAATTTCCATTGAAGTTCTAAGTCAAAAATGAAAGAAGCATTTTTGACAGCTAAGAGATTTGCAAACTCATGAAGGACATTCATTTTAAAAATATCATGACAGACATAAAGCTTCAAGCTTGGGACTCATTCAATGAAGTTATAAACAAGTTTTTGGGTAATGTTAAAGATAACCAATATGAGCATATGCTCGAAAAGTTAAAGGCACTCAGATGCAATATGAGCTTAAAATTGCATTTTCTGCATTCGCATCTTGAATTTTTTCCTGAAAACTTAGGTGCACTAAGTGAAGACAGAGAGAGAGATTCCACCAGGACATAAAGGAGATGCATACAAGGTACCAGGATTGATGGAATGTCTCCATGATGGCCAACTACTGTTGGTGTTTAATTAGAGACAACCCTAGACAGGACCACAAACGCAAGTCAACTCAGCATTCATTTTCAACAAAGCGGAATAGAAAATAAAATCATAAGGTATGTGATTGTTTCTTAGTTTGCATGATTTCATGCATTTTAAATTGTACTTAAAAACTAGAAATAAACTCAAATATTACATATTTCCTTTCTGCATGCCAAAAAAAGGTACATGATACAAAAAAAATGGAAAGCAGATTTGAATTCAATATACTAAAATTAGGTTTACAGATCTGTTTAACCCCGTGACGCAGAAAAAAATGTTAAACTTTTAGGTCTGTGTAACAGTCACAACTATGGTCCTGCTCCACTGTCATAGGTTTCCAAGCCATGTTTTACAAATTACATGGGGAACCCGTACCTTGTCCAAGTCTCCTAATTTTACTTTAAAATATGCATAGTATAAACATTTCACCAATGCAGTTATTGACCACCTCTGCCCCTTCATTATGTAACACCCACACATACAAGAGAATGAGTCTCTTATTCACACATCATCTTCTAATTCCTGACATACTCGCCATTTTCACAGCAGAACACAATAGAAACAACAGGTCAGACTTCCACCACACTCACAACATAACTGGTTGCCACTGGACCTGGCAGCATTAAGAATTTTGCCGCTACCACGAACTACAAAAATGCAACTCTCCATTTCATTCATAACAATTCTAAAAATAGACTCTGATATTGGAGAGTTCAATGAAGTGGTGTTGGATTGACAAACACGCACAAGAATAACAAAGCAAACGATGGCCACACTAGCAACAACCATTTTACTGTTACTGTAAAGCAGCACCAAGCCACAATGACACATTTTCAGACAGTAAATTGCGATTAACATGAAAACTAGATGCAAGACAGAAAAACAAGTGACATTTCTGAAATCAGGAGACCTTATTTAGTTAAAATCACTTATCAGATGCTTTGCCACAAAAATCATGATGTGTAGTGTAATTAATTGTTCTTTCATGTAGGCTAAAGTTGGGATAAAGCCATAGCCAGGATTTGAACCATGTGCTTTCAACTTTCCGTGTCATTGCTCTAACCAATTGAGTTATCATGGCAACATGCTGGTACAATACAACATTTAATTCTCCAACTGACTCATATTCCAACTTTAGCCTACACATGGTATGTGTGGAAGAACAATAAATTATCAAATAGTAAACAATTGTGTTATTAACTACTGGTCCCAAAGGCAAACTTTGGCAACTTTTTTAATAGAAAAATCTGTGTTACACTCACATGACTTTCTCTACTCTTGTACAAACTATTTTTTACAAATGCTTATTTTGCATCTACTTCATGTTAATCAATTTAAAAATTTGCGGAAGCTATCACATTGTTAATCTTTTTAGAGGTGCAAGGAGAATATGGTAGGCTTTAGGCGACAGTCAAATCTTTTAAGAGCTGGTTGCTATGTGGAGCATTTGTTTTCTTTGCATGTCCAAGACATAAAAATACACAAAAACAAAAAAAACAAATAATGAATTCCCATTTGAAAAAAAGTATAAATATTGGAAAATTCAAACAAATAACAAGGAATATCTTGGAAATGGTTCACGCGACCCAAAAAATGTGTATGACATAAATGTGTGTTTTAACGAGTACTACATTTTTTTGTGGAGTAAAATTTTGTGTAACTCTTATGGCTATCCAAAACCATTCAGAATGAAGACGACTTTTAGGGTCATTCCCAGAAAATTCAAGATATAGATTTTTTGCCATGAAAGTATCTTAAACATATGATATTTTAATCAAAATCATTAGAGCCATTTTTGAGAAAATCAAAATTTTCAAAAAATGTTCCATGTAAAGGGTCGTCTTGGAAATCTTTGTGTCGCATCTTTGAAAGATGCTGAACCTAAATACCAAGTTTGGTATTTATCCAAATTCTCGTTTTCGAGTTATGCTGTTCACAAACGCACACACACGGACCTCCTTCTAAAAAGGCTTTTTTTGGATTCAGGGAGCCTCAAAACATGTATTTCCAGTAAAATCTCAATATCAAATTTTTGGGTGGAATGCAGTACTTCCCCTACTACGTAGTAGAGAAAGTAAAAATTTTTTGTCAGTGCTACTGCTTCATAAAAAGCTAAATGGCTTCCATTAAAGGGAATGTAATGCAACTCCTTTGTGGCACATATTGTTTTGCAGCAGAAATAGAATACAACTCTTACATGGGTAAATGTTAATATGATTTACCAATATAATCATATGCATAATATTAAATACATTTTATTTATATATTTATAAATTATAAACTATGCACCTATGTAACAATCTAAGTTTTACAGTACAGCTCTCTGTAATGGCAGTATAAATACACTCCATCATTTGGCATGTTAAATACTTCATTTTGGAAATTATTCATTCCTTTGCTTGTACTATTTTATATTTTAATTGCAAAACAGCAGCAACAAACAACTTAAGTTGTATGTTATATTTCTATACAGTGATAATTTATAACTGTAATTGAAATTAAAGTGTTATCATTATTGTCTTTGAATTGTGAAGATAGCACTTTTACTTCCACTTTTTTATTCTGGGGGTAATATTGTCATGAAGTTCTGTTGTTAGTGATAAAAGTAATTTATGTCCTTATAAGCAAATATGTACATGTTTAATTAATATTCAAGTATTAAAGTAAATACATACTTATAATGTAATGAGCTGCCAAATACTTTATTTCTGCTGTAATAAAAATTACTACAGTGAAAGAGTAGTTGAATTTAACCTTCGCTTTAATTTGAAATTTATTACACTATGTTGTTCAACCATAACAGGAAGTTGCCCTCTCAGTTGTAAAAACAATAAATAATACGCAAGAGTTGTACAGCTGAATCTTTTGTTTTAGTATCTAATCAACATGACTTATGCTATATTGGCAAACCTGATGATGCTGTTAGTACATAATTCAGGATCTTAAGGAGTCCAACTCAAACAATATGATTACACATACTGGAGTGCTAAAACCCTTCCGTTGTGGAAGCCAGATTCCAAGATATGGTTTATACAATTCAAAGTTCAGTTCTGCAGAAGTAATGTGACATGAGACTTATTAAAGTATAACATAGTGGTGAATTTGATTCCTGCAAATATGTTCACCCAGATAGTCAACATTCTTATAAAATGTCATTTGACAAAGATGTATACAATTCTATCAAAAAATGTTCAGTTCACATAGACAGCGAGACACAACTAACACAAAACCTTTTAATGGAATTGGAATTTAGTGATTAATGTGTAATGGAAGTGAGTATTTGATTTTAACAATGTTAGTTACTTTTTGTTTTTAAAGAGTTTAATTTGAAATGTATTAAATCTATGCCACTAACAGTAGTTGTTACCTCAAATGTAAGGAAAAAAAATACTGATGTGTTACACTCGCATTTCACTATCCTCTATTGGTTATTAGTGGGTATACAAACTATTTTAACTAAAGCATATTTTTCTACCTACTTATTTTAAACCAGATAAGCCTTTGCAGAAATAGCTATATTACAGATTTCATTATAGATACAATGGGAACAGTGATAGTCAAATGTTTAAGAACTGAACGCTATATGCTGGCCTAAATTCAAAACTGTTTCCATGCAATAGTGAGAAACAACTGAAAATCAACAGGACTTGAAAAGTAGGATAAATTATTGAACAATTCAAACCATTAATAATGGATATCCTGGGAATGGCGTATGCCACAAAAAATTATTGAAAATAAATTGTGTGTTTTAAAGAGATCTACATCTTTGTGCAATATGATTTCATCTATCACTTAATGTTTACCAGTTATACAAAATTCCTTACAAATGAAGAGGACTTCACAGGCAATTCCCAGCAAGTTCAAGATATACATTTTATTTGGCATGTAAATACATTTAATATATGATGATATTTGAGAAGAAGCTAGAAACAGTGATGTGTATTGAATTTATTTAAAGGTGAGTCGGAATTGTTACACTAACATCACTTAAGTTTACTCACTTAACATGTTTCGGGAAACGGTTGTTCACATCCTCAGAAGCTAATCCGACTGGCCTGTGTTGTTGGTGTTTCCGTTTTGTGGACTGGATACTGTGGTGGCATCTTGTGGTGGTGAAATGTACTTCCAGAGAGGATTTGGTGGCGGCAAATCAAAATTCATTAGATGTGTGTTGTGTTTTAGAATGGTGATCTTCTCCCATGCATCTAATTCGGCTGCAAATTTGGCTGGTTTGACTAATGTAATATTGGGTTTGATGTTGTGATTAGTGATCCAAAAATGGTGTGAAACTGCAGATTTGTCCATTTGTTTGTATTTGATACATCTCATGTGCTCCTTTAGCCTAGTTTCTAGGTTTCTTTTTGTCTTGTGGAATGGGGTCTTTTAACTTGTTACAAAGTAATTTCTCTATGTTAAATTTGTTCTGTGGAGCTAGGCTGATGTTGTGTTTCATGAAAATCTTCTTAAATTTGTGAAATGTTCCTGGGTGGTATGTAAATTTCTTGAACTTTAGCTGTTTATCTTGCTGGCTGAGATTTGTTGTGTTTTTGATGTGTTTCTGTCGTTTGAATTTTGCAATTTTTTTGTCAATTGTTTTTTGTTGTATCCATTATTTATTGCTGTGTCTACTATATGCTGGTATTCTAACTGGTATTCTTGTTTATTTAAGGGGGTATATACCAGCCTATGTGTTAGGCTGTTTAGTACAGCATGTTTGTGTGTGGTTGGATTGAAACTCTTATTTTTTATGTAATTAGTAGAGTGTGTTGGCTTCCTGTATATGCCAAAGGTTAGGTTCTTTTGTTCTCTGATGATTTTTAGGTCTAAAAATGGTAGCATGCCTTCTTTTTCGATTTCCATGGTGAATTTTATTGATTGGTTCTGTAGGTTTAGTAAGGCTAAGGAGTCTTGTATGAACCTATTAGGGACAACAGCGAAGATGTCGTCAAACGGAATTATCAGTATTAAACCTTGGCCTAAAAACATGTGTAGGCTACACAAAAACAACCGATGAAATAGTCGCAGACATTGAGATTGCTACTTACAACTTAAATGAAAATAGTAAAACTATTATAAAAAAGAATGTGAAATGATTCTCAAAGAAATACAAGCAGATAATCATAACAATTTCCCAACCAAACATGTGATCAAAACATTAAAATCAAAACCAGTAGTATACACGAAAGCTGACAAAGGAAATAAACTAGTTGTACATCAAAAAGATGATTATATTGCCAGAGTAGAAAATATGCTGCAACAAGAAAATTACATACAAATTCAAGAAGACCCATTAAAACTATATTTAAAAACCTTCAATCAAACCATCCAGACACTGATAAATCTAGATTAAAACCAGACCACCCCATTTTACCATGAATGTATGCTCTACCTAAAATACACAAACCAGGTAATAAGATGAGACCAATCGTCAGCAATATTGATTCTCCTACCTACAAACTGGCAAAATGGTTAGTTCAGAGATTCTCTTCACTACCAAAATTCAATAGCAAAAACATAATGAATTCAGAAGATTTAATACAGAAGATAAAATCCCTGGAACTCAAACCAGAAGACAGATTAGTTTTCTTTGATGTCACTGCACTATTTCCAAGTGTCCCTACAAATCAACTCCGGCGTCAATTAAAGAAATGGCTACAGCAGACTAACATGCCGGAAGAAGAAATAGAAGACCTCATACAACTTACCCATTTGTGCATTACACAAAATTGTTTTAGTTTCAATAAGAAGTTCTATCAACAACCAACAGGTCTAACCATGGGCAACCCACTTTCACCATTCCTTGCAGATTTATTTATGAGCTACTTAGAAACACACATAACAACTTCCTTTCCATACATTTTTAAAGTTTGGCACAGATATGTCGACGAAATCTTCGCTGTTGTCCCTAATAGGTTCATACAAGACTCCTTAGCCTTACTAAACCTACAGAACCAATCAATAAAATTCACCATGGAAATAGAAAAAGAAGGCATGCTACCATTTTTAGACCTAAAAATCATCAGAGAACAAAAGAACCTAACCTTTGGCATATACAGGAAGCCAACACGCTCTACTAATTACATAAAAAATAAGAGTTTCAATCCAACCACACACCCAACATGCCGTACTACACAGCCTAACACATAGGCTGGTATATACCCCCTTAAATAAACAAGAATACCAGTTAGAATACCAGCATATAGTAGACACAGCAATAAATAATGGGTACAACAAAAAACAACAATTGACAAAAAAATTGCAAAATTCAAACGACAGAAACACATCAAAAACACAACAAATCTCAGCCAGCAAGATAAACAGCTAAAGTTCAAGAAATTTACATACCACAACATTTCACAAATTTAACATAGAGAAATTACCTTGTAACAAGTTAAAAGACCCCATTCCACAAGACAAAAAAGCTGGAATCTACAAAATCAATTGTTCAGATTGCAATAAAGTATATATAGGTAAGACAAAAAGAAACCTAGAAACTAGGCTAAAGGAGCATATGAGATGTATCAAATACAAACAAATGGACAAATCTGCAGTTTCACACCATATTTGGATCACTAATCACAACATCAAACCCAATATTACATTAGTCAAACCAGCCAAATTTGCAGCCGAATTAGATGCATGGGAGAAGATCACCATTCTAAAACACAACACACATCTAATGAATTTTGATTTGCCGCCACCAAATCCTCTCTGGAAGTACATTTCACCACCACAAGATGCCACCACAGTATCCAGTCCACAAAACGGAAACACCAACAACACAGGCCAGTCGGATTAGCTTCTGAGGATGGGAACAACCGTTTCCCGAAACATGTTAAGTGAGTAAACTTAAGTGATGTTAGTGTAACAATTCCAACTCACCTTTAAATAAATTAATATATGATATTTTAATCAAAAACGCTAGAGCCATCTTTTACAAAATTAGACATTTCAAAAAATGTTCCAGGTAAAGGGTAGTTTGGGGTGGGAAGATTTTCTTGAAAATCTTTGTGTTGTATCTTTGGAAGACGCTGAACTTAAATACCATGTTTGGTATTTATATGACTTTTTCTTTTTGAGCTATGCTATTCACGCACGCATTCACACACAGACCTTTTTCTGAAAATGCTTTTTCCAGAATATGTTTTGAGGTTCTGGGGACCTCAAAACATATTTTGGATGAAAACTTGACATCAAGTTTTTGGATGGAATACAATACTTCCTCTACTTGCTATATGTAGTAGAGAATGTAATAAATAGTAAGTGAGAGTTGTCCAAAGAAATCATTTAAGTTTTAGTAGCTAGCATCATTAAGCTATTACGAAAATAAAAGTTTTCAATCAGCCAATCAGATCATCCTTTAGATGCAACATGCTAGCAATGAGCTGTGATGGTGGATCCAGCTCAGTGATAACATAGCTCATGACAAAACAACGAGCAACCATTTGTTCTTTTTCATAACCTGTATAGTAATCCTAGTGCAATATCCAAAATCATAAGCAGCAACGTGCAGCAGAGTGCTAAATTCTCTGTCAAGATCTTTGACAGAAACAGGACACCTTTAGCAGATTAACCATGTGCTTTTGCTTTCTTTTCTTTCCCATTTTCTCAACCAGATATATTCATTTGGTAAAGCGTATAATTTAAATCATCTTGGCCTAAAACTAACATCAGTCACCAAGATCATTAAGGCAAGAACTCATGAACAGAAGGTCTACAGTTCAAATTTTGCCAGGACCATTCTCCCTGAATGAGGTTTACTCCAGGCTTTCCTCAGCCTTCATAACTGGCAAATTTATTTTAAAAATTTAAACCTGGAATGTTTCCTTTCTAAATTTCCTTTCCCATTTATAATTTTATTTCATGCATCATCAGCGTCCACTGCCATGGTACTGTATGCAGTAAGAATGAACATTAAACATTACTATCTTGGCCTAAAGCCAACCTCTAAATAAAGCACAGCTACCAGCCAATTAGCAGCTACAGGTGTTTAATTAATGTGAAGGCTTTTCTGTAACAAGAATTTTGAAAAGCAAATATCTGGAGCTTACCTATGTTATATCATTCACCCAATATAAAGGAATTCTGATCCATAAATCTCTTATGATTCAAGCTTTATGATACAATCAGTTGTTTCATTTGAGTACACTGTATCACATTTACTTTGTGCATTTTCAATCATACAACACTGTTAATAATTGCAGGATTTTTCCAGTATAACTTTTACTATATTTAAATATTGTTTGACAAAAATTCTAACATAGAAAGGATAAGAATTAAGACAGCACCTTTAGAAAATATTGTTGGTATAAATTTATTTGACACAAAGATTCTAAATAGAACTTACGTTACTACTTCTGGTTACCACCAATAAATAGCATGAAGTTCATAAATAAATAAATAAGGAAATGAACATCACACTTTGATCATGAAGCATAACATGTTCAGTGCTGTACAATTTCTTGACCGCAGAATTTTCTTGCTGCTGAAGATACCCAATCACTCCTTCTTGAGCATTTATCTATATAGGCCAGTTCTGCACTTCAAAGGTCTACCTGAAAAGGAAAAAGCAAACTTATAATATCTGATAAATAACACAATTACAGACTGCTCATAGTATAAATCAGATTACTGAAAATCTGTTCTAAGTAAAGCAAATCAACAAATTCATATTGTAGTAATTACCATTAAAACTATTATCAATTATCTCATTTGTGCTGCTGAAATCACTTTTGATAAATATTTTTTTAAAGTAAAACTCCTTATTCTGTTTTACTTTCTCTGTGGAGGAAGAACTGCATTCCAACAAACAATTTGGTACAGAGATTTTGCAATAAATGTATGTTCTGAGGTCCCCCCAAATAAAAAATACATTTTTTAGACAAACTGTGTGTGTGTGTGCATGTGACATAATTCAGAATTCCAGAACTTTTAAATAATTGGTTGAAATCAATAAGAGCTGTACCACAGAAATAGAATAAATAATACAACTTACAGATTTATGCATTCATCAACATTTTTTGACCTACAACAAAAGGCTTTATAAACAAAAACAAGGTCTTGCAATGGGGAATCCGTTATCATCATTATTGGTTGACTTATTAGTAGTATACAAACACATGTAATAAAATGTTTTCATTGTTTATTTAAGATATGGTTTAGATATGTTGACATTTGCACAGCTATATCCAAGCTCTTAAGAGGATACATCAAAACCACTAGTACTTAATCTACAGTACAAATGTTTTAAATTTACAGTTGAAATAAAGAGTGACAGTATTTTGCCATTTTTTAATCTCAAAATCCTATGATTTAATAATAAAATTGAATTTTGGATATATAGGAATTTCTCATCAATATGCAGTTTTTCTTAGTTTAATCCACAGGTTGAATAGTTCAGACTGAACTTAGAAGAATATAAAAAAGGATATCAACATATACTGGAAGTAACTAACATAAATGATTACAAACCTAAACAATAAAGTTTACACATGATAAGGTAATTAAATAAATTAAGGAGTTAGTATACTGAAGAAATTAGGAGAACTAGTTTGGAAATCCAAAAAAGATGTATGTATCACCTATGGAGATTCAAGAAATTTGAATGTACTTTTAAGAACTACAGCATCAAATTGGTCCCAAAAATACATTTAATTTAAGAAATACACTAAATAAGCCTTTAAGCAATGTCATAATTAGAAAAATCTGGTATCTACCAGATACAGTGCCATAATTATGATGTTATATTAAAGATGAAGAGAAATTTGTATATAAGACTGAAGGAACACCAAAGAAATGGTAAGTACAAACAGATGGATAAAACGGATGTTGCACTTCATTTTTGGTCAAAGAATCATGATACTGGATAGGAAATTAAATGTTAAAACACATTAAAACACCAGTGGAAAATTCTGTAAGGGAAAATTCTTTATTATTCCACCTGTTCTTATGAGATAAGTTACTAAGGAAGGAGCAATCCTTATGTTCACATGAACAGTAGAGTAGTGCATCCTGTTAACATTTTTACTTTCTCTTCCCAAAAATTCGATACCAAGATTTAATCGGAAATACTTGTTTTAAGGCCCCCTGAATCCAAAAAAAAAAAAAACATTTTTAGAAAAAAAAAGGTCTGTGTATCTATGAAGAGCATAACTCAAGAACGAAAAGTCAGATAAATACCAAACTTGGTATTTGAGTTTAGTATCTTCCAAGGAAGCGACACAAAGATTTTCAGGAAAATCCCCCCCCAACCCAACTACCCTTTTTCTGGAACATTTTTCGAAAATTTTGATTTTCTAAAAAATGGCTTAAACAATTTTGGTTAAAATACCATATATGAAAGATATTTACATGAAAAATAAAATGTGTATCTTCAATTTTCTGGGAATAGCTTAGAAAGTCTCTTTCATTTGTAATGTATTTTGTATAATTTTGTATACTCTTGTATAGCTTGTAAATGTTAAGAAATAGATGAAAAGTACCACACAAAAAATGTAGATATCTTTAAAACACACAATTTACTTAAAATAAGCTTTTTTGTGGCATAAGCCATTTCTGAGATATCCGTTATTAAAGGTTTGAAATATTCACTACTTGTGATTCTTTTAAAGTTCCATCAATTTTCAGATGTTTCTCATGATTGCATGGAAACAGTAAGGAATTTTAAGGCCAGTACATAGCGTCCAGTTCTTAAACATTTGACTATTGTTGTTCTCTTTATATCTATAACAAAATGGGTAATGCAGCTATCATGCTGAGTATATAAATGGGCCCAAAATACCGATCCAATCATTCAGCATCCTGAAGATGGGAGAGATGTACACTCCGAAACGTTGATGTCTCCACATCACTTCACCTGGCTCGAAGCCCAAGAACGTCTAGAGCACTTTAGTAAGAATAGTTTGTATACCCACTAAAAAAGATAGAGAGTAGAGAAAGTCATATGAATGTATCACACCAGATTTTTACTTTCTATGCTGCTTTGGTTCCTAAGGTAGAGGAAGTATTGCATTTGACCCAAAAAGTTGAATACCAAGATTTCAGCAGAATACACATAGCATGTTTACAAAAAAGGGTGTAAAATGAGAGAGCAAAAGGGGGAGGGAGGGAGAGAGAGAGCAGCATAACTGAAAATGAACATCTGATAAATACTAAATTTCTTATTTGAGCTAGATGCTGTTTAAGAATGCGGGCAAAGATTTTTAAGAAAATTCCCCTCCCCAAACAACCCTTGCATGGAAATATTTTCATTATTTTTAATTTTCTCAAGAATTACCATAACAATTTTTATTTTAGCACATGTCGGAAATATTGGCACAACCAATAAAACACATATCTTGAATTTTCTTTAATTTTTTTCTTCTTCATTCTTAATAATGTTATAAAACTGGGATGAGATAAGAGTTGAAAAACATAAGTCACTATAATATGCAGATGTCATTAAAACAGTCATTTATAATTTTTGTGGCACTAACCATTTCCATATTATTTACTGTTTGTTTGAACTTTCCAATATTTTAAGCAACACCTTTGAGTATTGCAGAGCTGTTCTTTTATTTCTCCTAAGTTCATGTATAGCTTGTGCAATATCAAGGCAGGTATATGCAGAACAGTTGACTGTTGTATCAGTCTCTTATAGGCACTGTGCACCCCACGCTAGCAGGCAAGAACAGTAATAACCTTGGGAGAGTACATTTGCATTCAATTACAACTTCCATATGAAATAATACTCTCTCATAGAGAACATAAATTAAATATGGCATTTTGCCAATAAATTATAAACATATAAATGCCAGTATTATTAGTAGTATTACTACTAGAACTACCATATAAATTGGCAACTCTGGCTGAATACATCTTAGTTTGCTGAATACATGTTTAAACATGAAAGTGAATACTTGTGATGGTTTTGGTTATCTTTATTTCTTCTACTGTCAACCTGCTACTGTCTACTGTCAAATGCAGTATTACAAGAATTACTCCTTGTTCAGAGTCTCTTGTTTTGATACCACAGAAACCCTTATTCGTCTTGAGGCAGTATTTTTAACACTTAAATGATATCAGTCATTGAAGTTGGCAGTAACAAAGTTTTCATAAAAATATGGGACATCATTACACAGTTAACATCAAAGTCTTTTCTGAGTGCTGAATATGATATGCTGGCTTTCATAAGAAAGAGAAAATAATCATTTATATAGGTATAAAGCAAAATTGTGTGCAGTATCACTACATGTAATGTCTGTATTGTGATTGTTCCTTGTAACATTTTTTTCATTGAAATCTTTTGAACAGCAAATTTCTATGATTCAAAGCTTTTACGCCTTAATGTGTTTGCTAATCTATCAAATCCACTGACTGCTGAGATGAAGCTGCTCTTTTCTTTTACATGTAAAGAAGTATTGTAGCTTCATAAGCAATATTCCATGGATGTCCACACCTTCCATTGCCAATTAAATGTTTGCTGTGATCTTTTAATTTTGCTTTGCTTCCCAGAAAGATCCATCAGGGCTAAGATAAAAAGTAAAACTACTTTTAAAAATGGGTAAGTTATTTATAGCATTTAAGAGATAAACATCATTACAATCTTGGTGCAGATGCACAATACTAGAATGCTTGTATTTTCTTTAACAAGGACTACAATAGTTGTTGCTACTTGGTAGATGCATAGCATACAATTTTTACATTACATTTATATGCATTGAAATACTTTTCTTTTTCTTATTTTTTTTTAAAAAAAAAGCTCAACTTACTTCTTGCAATTTACTGCTTGTGCAGACTTTAGCTTTTATTGATCAGTCTCATACCTCGTTATGCGAAATGAATAAAATATATCATCAGGATTTTTGTAACTGTTATGGAACCCAATGACCCAACTATTAATATCTTTGGTACTTCTCCTATACTTTCTCCATATTTTCTTCCTTGATTTTCCGGATCACTCCAATGTTTGTGAGTCCCAACTTAAATTGTTTCTCCCAAAATTTATCAGGATTAACAGGAAGTAGATTTAAAGAAAGAGAGAGAGAAAGAGAGAGAGAAAGAAAGAGAGAGAGAGAGAAAGAAAGAAAGAAAGAAAGAAAGAAAGAAAGAAAGAAAGAAAGAAAGAAAGAAAGAAAGAAAGAAAGAAAGAAAGAAAGAGAAAGAAAGAAAGAAAGAAAGAAAGAAAGAGAAATCAAAGTTTATATGAATAACTTGTAGGTGAAAACAAACCACAGACAAAGAAAGTCAAGTAATTATAACACCTGAGCTTTTTAACCATTATCCTCTCCCCAGTAAACCAGTTTGCTAAAGTGAACCACAGACAAAGAAAGTCAAGTAATTATAACACCTGAGCTTTTTAACCATTATCCTCTCCCCAGTAAACCAGTTTGCTAAAGTGAAGGGGCAATGGAATTAACTATCTCATTTTCAAGATTTTAAACAGTTTGGTGTAAATTATTTAATATAACATGTTATCAAAACAATCATTTCATTCTTTTGTCAGCAAGTGAAGGTGCAAGGAATGCAGGAGTGGCCAGGAGAACTCCTTTTAACTCCTCCCCATGAAACTGAATTTCAGGCTATATAAATGTCATGTGCTTTAAAAATGTTCATAGCTGTGTGTAAATTACACTTATCTAACAGACAAAAATCACCAATATTATGCTTGTATGAGATCAAATACTAAAGTTAATGAAGTAAATTGGCCAACTAAAACTTTCCATAGAATACACGAACACCCTAGTTTTGTCATTCCTCCCTCCCTCTCGTTCTCTGTTTTTGCCTCCCTTAGAAATTCTTTGGTTACACATGCTGTAGGTATAAGACACAGGAGATGTATAGATACAGGGGGTTAAAGCTGATATGCTGGCTTTGAAATTCTACTCTTTGCATGACATGAGAAATAAAGAACGGTGACTTAACACTTAAAAAAGTAGGTACTTGAAAATTCAAACCACTATCACAAACATCTCAAAATTATTAATGCCAAAAGAAATTTATTGGGTTTAAATTGCATGTTTTAATGAGGTCTACACTTTTTGTGTAGTGAGCTTTTCTTTATTTTTTATGGTTTATCAGTTATACAAAAGTATGCAAAATTCATTCAATGAAACTGACTTCACAGGTTATTGGTCAAGATATAGATTTTATTATACAAATATCTTGTGGTGTTTTAATAAAAATTGTTAGAGCCATAAAAATAACTAAAATGCCTCCATATAAACTTGAGGTGTGGGAATATTCTTGAAATCTTCATCACATTCCTGGAAGATGAATGCTAACATTGGTATTTAATCAACATTTCATTTTTGAGCTATGCACACACACACAAATACACAAAACTTTTTCTAATTTTTATTTATTTATTTATTTATTTAGGGGACTTCAAAAATGTGTATTTTCAGTAAAATAGACTGAAAGAAGATGTTATAGGTACCATGTAAAGAAAGAAAGTTAAACAAGGAATCTTGGTGGAATGTGAAACCTCCACTTGGCAAAAGGGAAGCAATCGTAAGATATTTTGGTCATTCAATGAAAATACAAAGTGAGCTAAGGAAAACTACAATGGTATTTGGTAATGTGGAGAGAAATAGGAAAACAAATTAGATACATTAGTCACATGGCTTACTCACTATTAGCGATTACTTTTTACTTTCCAAACTGTTTACCTATAGTAAGCAGAGGAAGTATTACATTCCACCCAAAAATATGACATTGTTTTATCAAGTACACATTTTGAGGCTCCAAATTAAAAACAGAAGCAATTTTAGAAAAAGCTCTGTGTGCGTGCGTGTATGTGTGTTAGAGCCATTTTTGGGAAAATTAAGAATAACAAAAGATTTTCCATGTAAAGGAAATTTGGGGTAGGGGAGATTTTCTTGAAAATCTTCATATTACATCTTTGGAAGATGCTGAGCTTAAATACCAATTGACTTTTTGTTTTTGAATTTTGCTACACATAGGACTTTTAATAAACATCTATTTTTTAGGGCCAAGGGATTCTAAAATTTGTATTTTTGGTGAAATCTCAGTATCAAATTTTTGTATGGAATAAAATACATTCTCTACCTACTATAGATAGGTTGTAGAGAGAGAAAAAAAAAAGAAACAAAAAAAAAAAAAAAGGAAGGAAGGAAGGAAGGAGAAAAAACAAACAAACCATACAACTTGTTAGATGAAGTGAAAAATATACACATGCTTTTCATAACTTACTTGTCCTTTTTTCCATTCCCTTCAGAAAAAAAGGGCATGGAAAAAATAAACACCAGGATGCCAGAAACTAAAATGTAGATATGCATAAACCAACGAACGGATACAAATGAAAACTAAACTACAATTTTAAAAAGAAAACTCGCATATTTAGTTAATAGACTAAAGGACACGGACGATTTTTGCGCAATTATTCTGCCATGCATTTATTATAAATTTAACAATAATATTGTCACCGTAATGTGATGTTTTGGTATCTATTTCAGAATGACCTTCTGTGGAACTTTATGACTTTTTGTAATATAATTTTAATTAGAAAAAAAATCATTTAAAAAATGTAAACATAGTTTATTTCCATTTTACTCGCTGTCTGGGCTGAGTGCAAAGTATTCTTGTTCGTTCTTTTCAGCTGTAACAGTGAGTAAAATCTTTGTTGAAAAGCATTCAATTCTATTTAAAAATCATTCTGAAACCCCCTATCCTATAAAATTATTACAGAAATGTAGCAGACAATTTTTTTCTCTGGTTGTTTCTTCTTGTGACGGAGTCGAAAGATTCATAATCGACTTGCTTGGTTTCGCAAACACTCAACAGATGTCAGCGGTATTGGCAACCATCGTTTACATTTGCAAAAGTCATCGGCAGCAAAGTGTAATTCTAATTATTTTGTACTTTCAAACACAGATCTGCATAAGAAGTTACTGAAAGAAATAAGTTGTGATGTTGCGATTGTTCACACAGTAAAGACAATGTTAAGTCAGAGATGTAGAATATTATTAGTTCAAACACGATCGAACTATTGGCGTTCCATTTAAAATGGTGAATTAAGTGTCGGGAATATGCTTTACGCATAGCTTACATATATTATGCCAGTGCAAACATTATCAGCGCTCTAATTTAAGAAGTTCATATAATCACTGATGCAGTGAAGAGGTTAGGGATCTGGGTACGGGATCTGAGCAGCTCTTATTTTCACATTTGTCATTGCCATTAATGTACATATAGGTTATGCTATCGGGAGAAGTGCTGAACACAGAAATCATTGTTGCTGTAATCTATTAGAAGAAATATTACTTGCATCTAAAGTAGTGAGATACTTAAAACCCTAGCTGCAGCTAAAAATTAAGCAAAAAACTAAATACTACGAAATTTTGATACAACATGCAATTGCACACATAATCGTAAATTTTATACATTAAAATTTGGAACAAGGTAATGCCTATAACATTTAACAAGGAATTTACGGTTAAGAGATACAGTATCTTCCTTCATTATTACAATTTTTGAAAGCCAATTTTATTGCAGCTTCACTATTTTGTTGTGCTGTATTCATTGTATCAAAGGGAGATATGGAATAAAATTAAATCCAAGTAAAAGTGGTGGTTTCCATTCTTTAATGAGTTCATCCAGTAAAATACATAAAAGTAGGTACATGTATAGGAGATCCAGGCTTTAAATTCTTAATGGCCTAGGGAAGTTCTAATTTTATTTTAGAGGGGTTAGATGATTAGACACTGATTTATAGCAGTGATGGAAGGGCAGGATAGGAGTAATGCACAAAATTTTTTAATTTGTCTGTTAACTTATCTTTTTTCACATACATTGTATTTCAATAACTTAATGTTGTTGTGATTCTGCAAGTATATGGATGTTTAAAAATAAGGCAAATCAATTAGAAACCTTAATTCCATGCTGCTTTGAAAATTTCTGCTGTTGCAACAAATGCACGTAAACAGCTAATCTTAAAAGCTTTGTTTTATTGAACTTGGTGTAATGTGAATGTAGCATGTTGGTACACAGCCATAAGTCCTTACAAATAGGATTTTTCTTCAGTAATGAGCAGTATAAATTCTTGTTCATTTAATGTGTTTGCATGTCCTGAAAATGTGTTGAAATACAAAAACAATATGAAGCATTTTCCACTTGAGATAATTCTTGTCAAGAGGATTGTACTGCAAAATTATGTCCTGTTTGTTGGTATGATTTCATTAATTTCCTTAGAATTATTGGAAATCTCCAATGCATATTGGTGTTGTAAATTATCCATATAACAGATTAAATCTCCCAGGTTTAAGGATTTCTACTCTGCTGAATAAGAATGCTGGCTTTGAAACTTCTTGGTGCTTCTCTGTATTAAATCCTGTTCTCTTTGTCACAGTTTTACCAAATTCCTTGCCTGCTATTGCTCTTACTTCAGTATAACTATGAGGATAATTTCATTATTTTAATATATGAAAAAAAAACTAATAAATAACACACAGCCTTGCAGTGATGTTTAAAAATGAATAGGAAAGCACAGGGCCATAATTAATCAGTTATACACTACTCACTGTGCAGAAATTTTTGGTGTTGGAAAGGAGGGTTGCCTTAAATACATAACCAACTATTATGACCAAAAAAACAAAATGGCATTAAGCATTTGACATAAAATAAATGGTGTATCTCTAAAATACTGCAAAGGAATTATATGTGCATATAAAGGGGAAAATAGACAAAAAAAAAACTACCCAATTGAAACAAAGAAGTAGTTCAGTTTACAGCTCTGAATCAGCCTTTTAGTACCATAATTGTTCCAAAAATCATGGCATCCGAGTTAATCACATTAAAACAGGTCTCCACAAGTTGCACTGAGCTAAGATGATTGGGCAGTGTACTGCAGCAGTTTTATGTGGTAATTCAACATCTCACATTCTATTTATTTATCCTTTTACCTTTTTGTTTTCCAATGCCTTTGCCATCTGACATACAGTGCGGTTAAAATTAAATTTCAAGAAGTACAGCTCCTTAACCCCCTTGTGCTTCATTTTCAGTATATGCAAAGAAAATTTGTGAAGTGAAGTGTTATTCTGTTTTCACCACAAAATGTGTCTTAAAATCAGTTTTCTTGTGCTACAGAGTATCAGCCACAACTACACATTTAGATATGGTACATTTTCTAAAAGTTTTATGGAAAAGATTTGAGAATTTACACTTACATCTTATACTATAGTTACTTCACACAGAGAACAGCTGATCATCAGAAAATGAGTTTTAACTCGTGAACAAAATATAGTATCTAGTTTATGAAAAAGCCTAAGAAAATAACTAGATTAATAATTATTTATCACACAAGTTTAATACATTATCAGAGAGAAGAATGGAATTCAGTGCCATAGCACATGGGAGAGACTTTTGTGCTACAAATGAAATGTTTTCTAATGCAATTTTGGCTGTTAATGCATTATTTGGAAGAAAGAAAAGAGAGAGGGGGAAAAAAAATGTGTGTTCAGATTCACACATTTGAGTTGTTATAGCATTGGATAAACAGAACATGTCCTTCACATGTTTTTTTCATAACCTTAAGGCCTTTATGTATATCCATCCAGCTTGGATATTTGCAAGATTAGATTTGAATCCCAGAGTTTTGCTTACCATTAATGTTAAAGATGAAAAAGTTGACAAAACATTCTTTCCTCTTTAGCAAGAAATGGATAGCAGTGCTACCATGTTTCAAGACAAAACTATTTATTTTCTTGACACTTAAAACAGAGAAAAAGATTTCTTCTCCCCCTTTAAGCTCCATTATTTCTTCTTTTTTTTTTAGGCAATGTTTCTTTTTTTTGTCTATATGTTATATGTCACTGACCCTTATTTTACTCTTAATATTTGGATTGGTGTAATTACTGTTGTATGAATGTAGCTCAGAAAAGAAGTTAGAACACTGATTTGTGTGTTCAGTTTTAATTAGATCAATTTGAAAATTGTTAAATATTGTAGGAAGGAACTGCCAAGACTCAGTAATTGAGTTTACTGCAGTGTGTGTAGATTCAACAAGTACTCCAGAAACTTGGCAACCTGCCTCCACTTACCAGTCCTGAAGCTTATGATACAGTCTTCAATCTCTTATTAGCAGTGGGAGTTCACACCATAAGTTTACATTTTTCTTTGTATAGAAGGAATTTTAATATCCAAAAGTTTCCCTTTAAATTTTCTGCTCTCTTCAAAACTTGGAACTTATTCAAATGTATGCTGCACAGTTGTAGTGCAAGAATATCTGTAAATAAATAATTACAAATTCACCATGCTAAGTACGATGAAAATTTTACACCGAATCAAAAGGATTTTGCAGAATCTCTAAGAATAACCCTCATCCAACAAAAGAACAATAAACAGGGATGCTATAATAACCTAGCCAAGGGTGGTCACAAAAGTAAAATTTCCAACCCATTACATTCACATGGCTCTCTAACCTTTCTACTGCTATTCTTATAAAAGCTTTTTCTTCTATTTACTTCATTTCAATTGAATAAACATTTGCAGAAATGGTTTCATAACATGTTTCATTGTAGGTACCTGGGAAATACAGTGGGCTTAGTGATAGTCAAATCTTTTAAAAGCAGGTCACTATATGATATCTTTGAAATTCTGTTCTCTTGCATGACCATGAGGGACTTAATGGTTGAAAAAGATATACAATTCAAACTAATAATAACGAATATTTCAGAAGTGGTTAATGGCACAAAAAAGTATTTGTCGAATTGTGAGTTTTAACAAGATATACACTTTTGCATAATCTTTTGTCTATCTCTTACAGTTTACAACTTTTACAAAATTCATTCAGAATGAAGAGTAGTTCAAATGCTATTCCTAGAAAATTTAAGATACACTTATTCATATACTTTAAACATATGGTATTTTCATCAAAATTGTTAAAACCATTTTTGAGAACATCAAAAACAAAGATCATTTTTCCATGTAAGGGTAGTTTGGGCTGGGGAAATTTTCTTGAGAAATCATGCTTGGAAGATGCTGAACTTAAATATCAAGTTTGGTTTTTAACTCATTTTTTGAGTTATGCTGTTCTCCCTGGTGAAGTCTCAGTATCAGATTTTTGGAAAGAATAAAATAAAGTTTTATTTATGGACGTTCTTTAACTGCTTTGGTCCTTAGCATCCCATTCTGCAATATTTCTACTTACTATAGGTAAGTAGCAGAGAAAGTACAAAGTAACACGGAAACTGTGAAGATGTTGAGCAAATTTTTACTAAATGGATTCACCAACATCATGTGTTCATTTATAAAGGCAAAAATAGTGAGGTAAATCCAAATAATTACAGAGGGATATCTTTAATGTCAAATGTGGGAAAAATTTTACAGGCTTGTTGGCAGAAAGAATATGGGAGTGGGTAGAAATAAATAGCAGGCTTTCACCATTTCAGGCTGGGTTTAGGAGGGGTAGGAGGACAGTTGATAATATACTGATGATTGATACACTGATAGGTAAATATTTAGCAAGGAAGAAGGGTAAATTATATGCAATTTTTGTTGATTTGGAGAAGGTATATGATAAGAATTATAAGAAAGTCAGCCCAGTGTTGTTTAATTTATTCATCGATGACATACTGGAAGAGGTAAAGTTAGTGAAGGTCCATATCCAGTGATTAACAACTTAAAAATTCCAGGCCTATTGTTTGCAGATAACCTGATGGTGGGATCAATAACATAAGGGGTTTAAAAATGGCCATAAGGTGCAATTGAATAATACTGCAATAAATTGGGGTTGAAGATGAATCAGAAGAAAACCAAAATTATGGTGTTCAAGAAAGGATCAAAATTAAGTAAGCAAGAAAAGTGATTCGGTGAGGGCAGAGAATTCAAATTGTTAGGAATTTTCATACTTGGGAGTGAAGTTATCTAGCACAGAAAGATGGGAAAGGCAGATAAGAAATGCTGTGGTTAAGGGCAGACTGCTATGAGTGCGGTAAAGAGACCTTTGTATATAGCACCAACAATGAGTGTAAAGTGGTTTGAGAGAGTTTATGGAACACTGGTAGCTAGGTGGATATATGGAGCAGAAATTTGGGGGATTGAAGAAGGGTGGGAAAAACTGGATCTGGTACTAAGAGAATTTTGTAAGATAATTTTAGGAATCCCACAGTGTACAGTTAATGCAGGAGCAATGGCAGAATTAGGGAGGGTTAGTGTAAAGAGGTCAGATAATGGAAAGAGTACTAAGTATTTATTTCGCATTCAGCAATGCCACAGACAAGATATTCTGAGAGTATGTTTAAGGTTTCAGGGGAATAGGGTGGAAAGTAATTTATGGTTGGGGAAGATTAGAGAGCAATTGATCAGGAATGGTTTAGGAGATGTGTGATACAGGATTGGTAATCCTAATAGGGGGTTTTGGAGAGAAGTAACAAAAGGATTTGAGGATATGGATACACAATATTTATGTGTGCAGATGAGAGGAAAAAAAATCATTGCAATGGTGCAATGAGGTGAAGGAAAATATAGGAAAAGAAGTGTATCTTGAAGTCCGTAATAGAAATGGGAGAGCAGGGATTGTTTGGTTCTGATTAGGGATTTGGAAACAAAGGTTTGAGGGGGGGGGGGAGCGATATAGGGATTGTGCTCAATTTGTGGAAAGGAGGAGAATGAATTGCACATAATGTTAAAGTGTAAGGGGACTGATGATTGGAGAGTGGAGATAATCAAAAAGAAATGGGTGGAGAGAAGTAGTGCAGTAGGGATAAAGATGACCTTCAAAGACTGAGGGCAGTTAAGAGATTTAGGGAAATTTTTATGGAGAGAGTGAAATGGGTAAGGAAAGTGGAAAAGGAGTAAATCAAGGGATCAATTGTGAACAATCTTTATGTAGAGTTCTAGTAAATAAGTGTACATCTCAAATGGATTATGGTGGCATACCGAAATAATGGTCAGGATCAAAAGCGGTAGCCACCAATGTTTTGTTTTTAGTACTGTAATTAAATAAACTCACCAACATCACAATGCATTAATTCCACTGAATTGCTGAGTTGTATAAGAGAAAGCACAAGAAATAGCAAACTGAACACAGACTTTTCTGCTTCCAGTACTTGATAAATTTAGCAAAGGTAAGTATAATGCATGGCAAAATGAACGCTCATTAGTAATTATTCCACACATGATAATTGTAATGTAGTTAAATGTGCCACGTAATTAAAAATAATACTTATCAAACCATGTGTTCAAGGGAGAGAAATGTCATGGCAAATTACGCTAAAGACATCTTTGCTTCTAGGTGCAATTGCTGATGGATCTAAGAAATTGTCACTGATAATTGTTTTAAAATCATTGCCTTGCATATACAGGAAACAAGATGTGCTTGCATGTTAGTCACTTGAACCCAAAGTGTCCCCAGATATTCTGAAAAATGCAGGACTTACATCTGCATCCTAACACAACCAGTAAGCTTTAAACTGTGGATTAGGGGATTATATAAGTGAATAAGCATCGAAAGTGCATCTCGGTATCTGTAATGCATATGAAAATCACATTGCCTTGAATGCTGTGAATTTCATTTCTGCAGCATGGCAAGGGAATGGTGCTCGAACCATCGCCAACTGCTTAGGGAGCACAGCATTTCTTCTGTGTAACTTTCATAATGTTTATTACTGTTAAGTTTCCCTACACAGCTCTGTGAGGCAGCGTGTCTGCCTCGTAATATGAAGGGTTCAGTGCACATTGCCTGGATAAGATATTCTGGAGGAGTTCCTTAACCTGAAAAACAAATGTTTGGTACTTCTAGCTATTTTCAGCACTCATGAACCATCACCATTCTATCATCGTCTCTGTAGGCCTGAAGTACCACAAAAATGTTCAAATCTCTCTTAAAAAAAGATAATGAACAAAGAACAATAAAATAAAAGTTGGAAAGGTACTAATTTAGCTTTATTTTTACTTTCTCTACTATGTACATAGTACACAGAGAAGGTATTGCATTCCACCCAATTTGATACCTAGATTTCACTGGAAATACATGTTTTGAGGCCCCCTGAACCCAGAAAAAGGCCATGTGTCTGTGAACAGCATAACGCAAAAATGAAAAGTTCATATCTTCCAAGGATGTTACACAAAGATTTTAAAGAAAATTCCTCACCCAAACTACCCTTTACATGGAACATTTTTCAAACATTTTGATTTGCTAAAAGATGGCTCTAAAATTTTTTAATAAAATACCATACAAAGAAAATCATTTATTGATTCAAACAAAAAAAAATAGAGCCACCTGCTTTAGCAGCCACATGACACAGCTTACCATATACATGTTAAGATATTTAAAAGAATATATAAATAAATATATATAATAAAGATATTTATATGTAATATAAAGATATTTACATGACAAAATGTATAGCTTGAATTTTCTGGGAATGGCCTGTGAAGTCTTTATTTGGAAGGAATTTTGTATAATCTTGTATAACTGGTAAATATTAAGTGATATATATATATATATATAAACCTACTACCCAGAAATGTAGATCTGTTTAAAACACACAATCTATTTCCAATAAGTTTTTTTGTGGCATAAGCCATTTCTGTGATATCTGTTATTGATGGTATTAATAGTTTGAAATGTTCATTACTTGGTCATTCTCTTTAAGTCCTATCAACATTCAGTTGTTTCTCGCAATTGCATGGAAACAATATTGAATTTTAAGGGCCAGCGTATAGTGTCCAGTAGAAAACCTTTGACTATTGCTATTCCCTTTGCATCTATAATGAAATATGTAATATAGTTATTTCTGCAAAGGTTTATTTGGATTAAAATATAGTAGACAGAAAAATAAGCTTTAGAGAATAGTTTGTATACCCTCTAATAAAGACAGAGGGTGGAAAAGTCATGTGAATGTTTCACATCAGATTTTTTTTCGTTAGTGGTATAACTTTTATTTGTTTGTTTTTCTTGGCGGGGGGGGGGGGGAGGGTTCTAGAAGCATGGTAAAATCCTTGTAGAGTTTCATTATAAGATGTCAATGGGCTGCTGTACATTACAAAATTGGATGGTTAATCTTTAAGAATTGAGTATCAGTTGATAATTAGTCTAGTGACATCAGAAATTTGTGATGTCAAAGACGTATTGCAGATCATGCTATTGCTATCACTGAAGATGAAGCAGATGTGGGAATTTAATATGAGAAAACTCCATATAAAATGAAGCCCTCAGAGCAGTAGTTCTGCTTTGATACTGCATTAATGGCACTAGTGGTGTATTAGTGTATCATTCATAATTGCAGTCAACATACACAGCAGACTTATTTTCCTAAATGCTCATATCTGCACTTTGCATGTTGTGCAATAAAATGCATCTCCTATGAAACAGTGCCAAAATTATTTTCCCAATCTCAAAAGTCATTTCCTATATATAGTGCTGTTCTGGTTTTTTATGCACTTATGCCACAGTACCTTTAAGTGCATATTAATAGAGTTAACAGTATTTTGTTGATAATTTCTATTACTTGTAAATTTTGAGATACATGTCTTACTGTATTAAAAATATCCCTTACTGGGCAAAATAAATTCAATATGAACACATGAAGAAAATCATACTACTACTCAGAGCAATACAGTAGAAACACAGTGATTGGATTTGAACCTCTCTGCAGAAATAAGTTCATAGGGTTGATCCCAATACACAAGTTTACTCAATATACATTTTAAAGTCGGTAGGAATAACGCAGAAGTTCATTTGCACTATTATAGTAGTTTATCACCCTCAGAGCCTTTGCTAGATTAGATATGCAAGCATTTAAAATATTCATAATGCCAACTTCCTGAAATTGAAACCTGTAAAACTTTCCCTCATCCAGCAAGGTAATACTTTTGTTATGACATGGAAATCAGATAGTGCAAAGTGTTAAATGCAGCAAATGCGCAAAAATTACATGTAAAATTAAGATGAATTACGTTTTATAAGAACCATTGAAGACTGTTTCTATCACACATGCTAAAATTCTTCCTGGTGCCACAATAAATACATATTAAAGCAAAGAATACCACTTCCTAGTCTATACAGATTTCTAATAAATATTTTATGCTTCATAATATGAACTACAAACAAAAACCGTCCAAAAAAGGGGGGAGGGCAAACTTATACCCCACAGCCATAGAACACACGTATGTTACACAATTTACATGGGGGAATTGATTTTACAATGCACATCATCCATTACTGAATGTTTGGACCATTTACTGCTGATTACTAGAGGTCAGCTAGTAGTGCAATCAAATTTTAAACCCACATGCTATGTATTTTGTTACAAAACAGTGAAGGGGAACCATGATTGTGATGAAGGATGGACACACAGATAAGCTCTGACCTATCATAGCACTGTATACCAAGTAGCACAGTACACAAGTCTGTAACCTTAAGTTACAAAAATGCAATAGAATTTAATGCTCTCTCATGTACGTGATGGAAATCTGTAACACTTTCAATCTGCCTACAAAGCCATAATAAACACTTCCTTTGTGGCTAAAGTTCTAAAAGAGCCTCCACTACGTTCAATTTACAGGCAAAATGCAAAAATTGGTATATAAGTACTATAATGACATGTTTTATGAATTAAAACTTAGTTGTCAAGTTTACCAGTGCAACCTTTCGTGTTACTTGGCTTCTTGCACTGAAGTTCATACCAGGTTGGGGTAGACTAAACTGTACTTGATACTTGGGACATTTGAATTTTATTGACATGAGACTGGAAGGGATTTTAAACAAGCTAAAATGAATGAGCATAAATGTTTATGAGCCGCAGGTTTAACAATTAACTTATTCAGAAAAATGCTAAATACCCTATATTAATTTTCAGAGCTTGTGTTAACATTTACTAAGATCATTTTTCTGAATGAAAACTATTAGAATATGGTAAATATTCTAATATAAATATTTATCGTTCCAACTTTAAAAAGCCTCACTTGTTAATAAACTACTTTTACTCACCAATGTAACAATTGCTTCAGCATAATAGGAAACTGTTTAAGCACTATCAGTTGGTGATTGACATTTCATAGCGTGAGGAAGATAATATTGCCAGATTTAGCTTCAATGCCCAAGTGGAGATCATTAGCATAGCAGTGACAGTGACCATGCATGTTACTTCCATTAAAATATACCAAAGAAAAGAACCATACCTGCAAATGATGCTTTAATGGGAAGACACTGCTGATCTACAAGTAATGAAGTAATTTCTCGTGGAGCATATCATTTCGCGCACTTTTTCTCTTATTTGGATATTTCTTCTGGAATATCTTTTTC
The DNA here is from genome assembly GCA_030765065.1 of Deroplatys truncata. Lineage (NCBI taxonomy): Eukaryota > Metazoa > Arthropoda > Insecta > Mantodea > Mantidae > Deroplatys > Deroplatys truncata. The sequence continues at coordinate 187,283,346 of CM060984.1, forward strand.
ACTTTCTAAGAACACCACTTTTGTCTTTTTATCACAACATTTGCCACCGACAAAGTTTAATGAACTTTGTTAAAGCTATTACGTATGCACATGCATGTTCACATATATAATATGCACTAGATTTTATTTTCACCAATGCCAACAGCTTCTGAAATACAGTGTAAGCCAACAACAAATGAAGTTACATCACTAAACACCACACACAGTACAAGCAAACTGATGCACCTGGCCTGCATTACTTGAACTGAGAAGTGATTTATACAATAAGTTATTTCAGTAAACAGATTTTCATCGGCATACCAGCAACAGGGAGGGATTGCTGCAATAAAATTAAAGCACCATGTTAAACAAAAATGCATGTGGTAATCCCAGATTGCACCTTGGTTATTCCTAGTTGCCAAGGAAATATATTAAGTTGCTTCCAATTGTGCTTTTGCTGGCTGCTATGAGACCATGACAACATCCAATTATTCTTTCCTTGATTTCCAGAATTCATTACCACCTAGCATGCAAATATCAATCACCAACCAAGGTTGTGCCAGTGCTGAAAAACCTTTTTTGAAAACTAATTCTTCCAATTAATATTTAAGAGCCTCTTGGTTCACGCTTTATATTATCAATTGCACATCATATAATAAAAGATGGGAAGTGAAAGCTTTCACAGCACATAGGTTGATTTTATTGCTGTTCCTGCTCCAATTTAATTGTATAGAAACTTAATGTCACCACTGAAACCACAATGTCTGAAAATAGATTATGCAAATAAATGAAAAACTGCACCATGAATATAAATTATTTCTGAATTTCTTTAGATCTATTGTTTGCCTTGAGAAATGAATGTGAATTGCCATGTTTGTAGAAACTGACTATACTGAAAAAGCAACATACTAAATATCTTTACTGGCAGAATCCATTCTTGTTTAAGAAGAAGCTGCCAGTTCTGAGGCCCAGCTTTCTAAAGCTTTATCATGCAGTCTGTTCCAAATGTGTTGTATAAATTAAGATCAGGAGAATTTCCTTAACTTCAGAAAATCTTTCACGTCAACAACCATTGGTGGCTTGGCCATATGGCTGCTTGTACAGTCTTGCATCAATAAGCTTCTAAGTAAAGAAAACAATGTTTTGTCAGTGTCAGACTTGCAGTCTGAATTGTATTCCTATAGTAATACTATATACAGTTGCAATTTTGTAAAGGGGATTGGGAGATGTTTTTGTACCTTGTATTATGTTAAAAAACACTTAATAAAAGCAAAACTCTTCTTTTTTGTTACGCTCCATTTAAACACTGTGCACACCGTGTGTGGTTTCTGTTACATGGTAGATACCAAAATGGTAGCTGCATATTTATTTTTGACCTTGCAGATAGCTATGAACCATTTCTGGTAATTTAACTGAGCATTTATATGCACTATTACCTAACACTTTCCACACAAAGCCCATATCCAAAGCCCAAGTTCTTGCAGATTTGCTTGTATATGAATGAAAATTGCCATGTTTGTACAAGCTGACTACATTGAAAAAGCATTCCCTTATGCTGCTGCATTTCCAATTTCTACAAATGCAGCAAAGCAGATCATGTTCTTTTTTTTTTTTTTTTATTCACATATATCATGTTTAACTCATTTTCTATCATTATAGCTCATTAGTTACTTATATACATAAATTTTAAAGTGAAAGCTACAATGAAGTTACACAATGGTGTCAATAATTCTGGATTTGCCAATAATGATAATTCTTATATTTTTCTGGATCCTTTGAGTTTGAGAATAATACTGATAACAATTTTGAAGCTCCAATTGCCTCAAATGATAGCAGCAATTCAGATATATATATTTTTACATAATTTATTTGGGAGCAACCATATAAGTAACTGCACACACATTGTGCATTAATACAAAAGATCCTGCACAAGAACTTCTGTTCCTGCTGTAATCCAGGTTTTCTTTTTTTTTTTGGGGGGGGGGGGATGCATCAGAAATTCAGGAATATAATATGCAACCAGATTTGAGGTAATGATATCCATCCAGACATACCCATGAATTTCAGACAAACATTTGTGACCTTGAATGCAAGTGGTGGTAAAGTGCGGAGGCATCCATTTGTTGGGTCACATATAAGTTGCTTCTCTCGTCAGTAGCACAATGAGAGAGCAGAATTAACATGTCCATTGAGCAATGCATTATCCTAAAGTTTCTCAGGTAAAAAGCCATCCAAATTTTGAAAAGATTGCAGGCATAGTTGGAGAAAAACTTTCAAAGGCCGACGTGTATAAATGGCACAAAAAATTTTCAGTGAAACAGAAATCTTAAATTTCTTGAAGTAATCTAATATTCTGATCTAATCCAGCAGCTATGAAAAATTCAGAAGGTATTATAAGATGGAAAGAATAGTCCAGTTACAAATCATTACTGATACTTTATATACAATAATGACAGATATGGAAAACTTAGAATAAGAACCAAAAGAAGAATTATGCATTTGAAGCCAGTTTGAGTGCAAAATCTAATTACAATGGAAACTTGAAGATGTATGCAAGTATGAAGGAAGAAACAATAATACTTTTGCAATACATAAGATAAAGGAAAGGCAGAAAAAATGGATTTTGTTAATTGCCAGGTAGCCAGGACAGCTTACACTTTACATGTGAAGTGAAATATATTATATTGCTTTAATGGTTATATTTCCACCTAAATATATACAGGGTGAGCCAAAACCTATGAAGCACCTGCATGATGGATAGTTTCCAAAAGAGGTGCCAAAAATGTATGCACAATGGCAGTGGCCAGTTTCAGCATTTCCTTTCATAAAGTTGGTAAGTAAAGCAAAAGTAGTTTTAAAAATGTTGTATGGTTTCATCTGTGCCTTTCTATGATAGCGGCAGATGGCAACAAGAGCCGAGGACGTGGACAGGAAAAAACAATGCGCAGGCGGTTCGTAGTTTTTTGGCTCACCCTGTAGTTACCTATTTGCCCAATGAAAACCACTGTAATGAAGAGTGAAGAGAAAGCAACAGGGACAGTCAAAATTCCAATAGCTTCAAGTTTAAAGAAGTTAATTGGTGGTATGCATAAAACGTGTTTGAGTATATTTTCTAAAGCTAAGATGTTTCTCTAATTATCTGTATGCACCAAAAAAATCTTTGCAATAGATGGTTTCTTCTCAGATGTGTGTTGCTGTTTTCTTTGCATGTTAAGGCAATGCATCAGTAGAATTTGACCACAAATTGTGAAAAATTAAATTTTCATATCAAAAACAAAATAATAAGAATTCTATTCTTTAAGAAAATATAGTTTTTCCCACTTAGTACATTTACACTACCATGTAATTGAAGCTGTAAATGGACAGGTGCCTGCTTATTAATATGCATGCCCAATATTATACCCTGTTTCTTGTAAACTTTTTTCAGTATTTTTCCATACTCAAAATACTCCACACGACGCAACTTTTTACTATTCTATTTCAAAAATTTTGTATTGCCTCTCAAAAGTACATAAGAAAATGATCATGTACTATTTTAAAGTAATGCTTCAACGTTGAGAAATAAATTATTAGCTTTTGAAAAATCAAGAATTTTGGAGAGTATAAAAAGTAATAATTTCGCTACAATAATTAAGAGTTAATATAAAAAATTTTATATATGTTTTTGTAAATTCATTTATTGTAAAACCTATATTTTTTATGTGAATATCTCTAAAAAAATCCATCATGTGCAGCATTTTTATTAGAACAATAAATGAAATTTGCATGCTGACTAATCAGTTGAAAAATTCTTTGTACAGATGTTGATACACTACGAGATCAAGTTCTCTATGTTATAGTACGTTAGTACTGTTATAATGACAAGAAATCTGTATACTGTACCACACAATTGTGTAGTGATTACAATGTGACAAACTCTTATAGAGAAGTTACATGGCAATTTATAATTTCCTGCTGTTCGTGTGCCTCACAGAGAAACAATTCATAATCTTGTGATTAGATTTATAGAAGCAGGATATATTCTTGCTAATAAACCAGAAGTTAACTGTCGTGTTCTCACAGAGGAAAAACTTAACATTGGAGAAAAGTTAGAATAAAGTCCAAAGAAGTCTCCGAGAAAGATTGCACAGGAATCACAAATTTCTTAAACCTCGGCTTGTAATGCCACTAAACCTTTAAAATTAAAACCCTAAGGTAAACTGAAGCTCAGGGACTGCAACCATGCTATAGTTTGAGTTAATTTCTGCAATTAGGCATTGGATAATGTTGAAGGTTATCACATTCACCAGAGTTTAACTATCTTTTAGGTTTTTTATGGTTGGGCATGGTTTTATTTACATGGTCATGAAGAATTAATGCAAATTTTCTTATAAAGGTGTGAAAGATAGTGGTGGCACAAGGACATTCCCAACATTTTCAATTACAAAAGTATGTACGTGGTTAATCTAGTTATAATTTGCATGAGAAATCTATGCACTTAAATTTATAATGGGCTATAAATATTCAATTCCACTGGTAAACAACATCCTTCCCGGTGCCAAGAAAATTCCCTTAGGCAGGCCATGCATACAAATAAAGGCTCTGTGTACATGTGCATTAAAAAATATATTCTGAAAGTTACATGTTAACCCATTAGCAGGAAGCACAGCACATACAATTCTTTAGCTATGAAAGCTTTCAGAAAAATATTGCAGATATTGTTTTAAATATACAGGAGAGTAACCTCTTGTAAAAAGATCCTATTAACTCATTAGAACATAACTGAGCTTTCTGAAAATCTACACCACAGAAAGACAGCTGATGGGCAGGGAAAACCAAAGCATTCTGATAAAATGCACATTTCTATCGGTTTTGCCATTCTTTTTGGTGATTAAAAATATCTAAATAATACACTTTTAGGTCATTCTAAATTGATTCTCTTAGATATCCTTCTTTACTTTAAGATAGAGCAATCCTTTGACTTCCAGCTTAGGCAGCCTTGCTAATCATGAGCAAAGCAGGCAGACATCAGTAAGTTTCATAAAGATGATTGTTTTGTTGCTATGGTGTGTTGTATGCTTTAGATATTTTTCCTTCTGTTTCTTAAAAATTCATTGTTTTAAATAAAAAGAACTTGAGAACCATTCCAACAAATTTATTAAAAGGGAATTTTCACTATGAAGTGTTAAGTTTCTTTGAGCAACTGTGGTTAGCCCAAAAAACGTAACTTGTGAACTTTTATTACAAGCATGTTCCATTTTGTTCAATGGCGAAACTGTAAAACTGGCCTATAAGTGTCTAACAAAACTTCACTTTTATTTCCACTTATACCTATTTTTATCTTACATATTTTGTGTGTACTTATCACTCTGAAATCATGTTTTGATTGAGCTTTTCCTTCAGTGCAACAAGATCAAAAGTAAAGCCTCATAAGGTAACACACTGAAATATTTTAAGAGAGAATAGTGTTCTAGTGAATGGTAAACAAATCATACTATAAATTACAGACTCCATGGTTTCACTGAAGTTTTATATATATAGCAGCAAGCAAGCTTCATCAAGCTTCTTCCTTTCAAAATAGCCATTTCATTAATAAGAATCCCTATATAATCCAATAAAAGCTGGTTACTGGTTAGTTTTTTTATATTCATACTCCCTCAACTGCTAGGCACCTTTCACTCAAAATTAATTTTAAAGGGCATCATTACGCTTTCATAAGCTCTTCTTTGAGTAGAATGCTATAATTTGGGCATTTGAAAGTGATAAAACCTTTCCTACATAGGTTTTTTTAATAGTCTAAAGAATTTAACAGGATGAATGTTATTAAATCAGTTTTCTAAATTAACATCTAAAATGCACTGCAAGTGTTAGTTTAAGGCAATCTGGACACGAAAAACATAACTGAGGGATAGGAAAGGGAGGTGGTTCTTCTTCTTAGTATATGATTCACTAAAAGTCATAAAAGTGCTCTAAATGCATCAGTAGTTACATGTTACAAATGTACTGAAAACTATAAATGTAATTTTGTATACTACTACACTGCAATGTTGCTATCACGTATTTGATTTCCTTTCTTTGCCTTCTGGCTGTAATTCTCAACTGATCCATCCTTTCCAATAATTTTCCTGCAGATATCCATGTTTGTATGAATAACATTCTTCACAACCATATAGTAATTGGTCCAAGAAGTTTATACTAGTTTAATATAGAAGGCAATGATCAAGTTGTACATTTACTGTAACAGGCATAATTAATATTTTAAATTTTATGATTATAACGAATGTACATTGCAATGTAGCAGTATATAAAACAGGTGTAGGAAAACTCACTGCAATGCTCAGTAAACCTCGTGTAACAGATCAGTCAGATGTGCAAGTATGCTCTTCTCTGCAGGTTCAAAAAATTACTATTTTGTATCATAATATTAAGAAGAAAAACCATGAGGTGATCTAAGAATACATAGCATCCTTAATAACAATGTCCAATTTATACTATACGTCTCTTCAATTTATTTCAACCACTTTCCACCAAATATTTATGAGAATAAACTGTCAGTCTATTATGCAGAGTAAAACCTTGAACCTCATACTTCAAGAAGTGTTCAATGGCAAGTTGTGCAAGTTCTACTGAATTGGAGGGAAGAGAGATGCTCTTCCTCATTTACTTGCAGTTTTTCATGCCTTGATAAATGTTGCCAGAGGAAAATTAGGTTGTTATAATTTTTCTTTGCTATGCAAAGCATCTGGGCAATGATTCAAGCCCTGTGCCTTAAAAGATGTTAACATCTGGCATTATAAAGATCTGTGTGGTGCAAGGCACAATGCAGTATTTAATGCCACTGCAACCAAAGCTTTTTGTTGCAGATACCTTGGTTACATTCTAAAAACATTCAAATATGAACAAATGCTGAGGGAAGAGAAAAGTTACTAGGGGACTAAGCTGTTTCAGTACTGCAAAAACTTGCACCCTATTATAGCCAAAAGTTGCCATCAGAAAAAAAAAAATAAATAAATAAAATTTTGCTTTGGGAATGAAACTGCATTCTTATAAGATACATGCTCCCAGCTTAATCCCAATTTTATTCAGACTCGAAGGTTATAACCAAAACTGAGACAGATGTACCTATGAAACAACTTCAACAAACGCAATATATATATATACAATATATAGCTATGACAACAAAGTATGTCTGGTTCAGTGATACCTTTATTACTTTCCAGCAATTGCTGAAAATTACAGCATATGCCTCTGTTTTAAAATGGACAAAATTGAACAAGTTTATCCATAATGGTTAAGTTTGTGGTTAAAATGAGATATTAACTACATAGCAGAGGTTTATCAACTGAAGGTTTGGTGTAAAACTCAACTGTTCAACATATATAATGTTTCTTTCTTCAGAATTGTTCATTATTAGTGGAAAAATAACAATCTTAACTGCAACATAAGTCGAACATTACACAAGCCAGAGTAATCAATCACAAAACAATATCTATGATACAATGAAATTCATGCACTACATGCAATATACTAGATTTTACAAACTCAGGCCACATAGTGAAAGCTGTCATTATTTCTCATTCTTTTATTACCATGTTTCCGTTGTTTTCCAATACATACAGTGAATTTTTACTGTAGATTTACTATAAATATTAACTTCATAAGTTTGTTTAGATCCTGGCTATTGCTCCATATTGTTTATTGCAAGTAAATGGAATTTTCTGATATTTTTTACATAATTGTAATGAAAAATGTGTAGTACACACTAAGTATTGATACCTTTATGTAATGGACATTAAAAATGAAATGTATAATGAAAAATAAAATCTTTCTGTGCTGTAAATTATTCAGTACTTGTTTCTACAACATGATAGGACTAAGCTGTAACTAAACCTAGACTGCTAAATGTGGAGTTATAATTCATACCAACAAATTTATTTGTAAACCAGCTGTGTTTTAATTCATTTGTATGGTTGTCCAAGCAAACAGAGGCATATCACAGACAGGAACAAAATGTTGTGGATTCATTTTATAAGTCATCTCATGCTGAGTGAGTTAATCTAGAGTGAATATTCAATAGCTATAAAGTGTGACCCCAATTGAAAACATACAATTAGTATGCTATGGACTTTGCATATGAACATTATTAACTAACAACAAATTATACACAATACTAGCACAATATTCTTAGCATGCTTCGGGTCATGAGGCTTCACATCATGAATGCCAAAGCAACAGCATAATTTTAGTGGTGATTAAAAAATACTTGGGAAATGCTCTTCCTGTCGTAGAAATGACTAAACAGTGCTTGTAACAGATTTTTTAATCACCACCCCCAGAATGTTTATATTCACTATGATTAAGAAAATACCAAATAATATCTGTACGATATATAACTCAACTATCAATATCCACATTTGTTCCATAGTGAACTGTTTTTATATACATCACTATATGGCAAAAGATAGGAAATAAATTAGTCAAGTTTTCCATTCCCATACCTGCGATGCACAAACACACATACACAAATGAAAAGTCTTCGTATCTTGAAGTTTGATAATGTCAGTGCATTTCATTTACTAAAAATGTGATATATAGGCAATAAAAGCATTTCACCAGAACACTACCTGTTTGCATGATATCCTGGAGCAGCCCAAGGCTGGAACTTCCCTCTGCCCCCAGTCCATTGTGCTCTATGCGGTGGTAAAGATGGCGGAGGTTGAGTGTACATTGGGGGAATAGACTCAGCTGTACGAGAAGATAACGTGGGCTGCAATTGGGTTTGAACCAAGGGTGGTCTTCCAGGTGGAGGTACAGCCCTGATTGCTCCCCAACCTCGACCCCTACCCCTTGAAAACATCCCTGTCATGACAGCAGGTGGATAGTTACCTCTGTCTGAAGCAGCATTTGAGGGACTTGCTGGTGTGTTATCACAAGGATTCATAGTATCTCCTATTGATGCTCTGGGTTCCAAAGGAGTATTGTATGTCGTAGAGATGGGCATTCCCTCAAGGGAAGGCTTGTCAGCGGAGCTGGCATTGTTTTTAACATCACCACCAAAACCCAAATGTGGGGGGATGTGAGACTTTTGTGTAGGTGGTACTGTACCTGCATCCTTAATTTGAGGCTTCATTATAATGCTGGCAGCATTTGACAAGCCATGTCGCGACAAAAGAGTTGCCAAAGTACCCCGAACTGCATCTGTGGCCAAAGATGTATCCTTGGAACGTCCTGCATTGTTGCTTACTGCATTATCACCTGCATATTCCATATATGCATCAAAGCTGTCTCCTTTGTGTCCTCTTCCCCAAGAATTTCCTCCTGCAGAGAATTCAAATTGCTTAAAACATACATCTCCAGTACCAAAATGTAGTCAGCAAAGCTTAATGTTTTTAATTAAGTGACTTTAAATTCTTGTATTCCCTTAATTGTATCCTGGAAACTACCTAGAAGTTAACACAAATAAAAAATAAGAAGTTAACACAAATAAAAAATATTAAAACAACTTGAATTTCAAACGATCACAGCTGCACTTCTTGACAATTTTGCAGGGCCATTCCTTTGCTTTAAAATTATCAGAGCTTCCTTCTTTTCTCAGTTTCATTAACTATTTTTCCCTAAATTACTGAGCAATCACAGCCAACATTATACAAAATGGAGAGTACTTGAAAATGGTTTGGTGTTTATTCAATTACAGAAGTAAAAATAATGCATAATTTGAAAGCATACAACATACAGCACAATCAGAAACAGAGCAAATGTATGGAATCAGTTTAATAGCTTTTGTAATGAACAGAGCACCTCCAGATGACCGAATTAAGTAAAGTATTGATAAAAATGCAATTATTAAAAATTATGAGCAAATTTTAAGGAATTTAATTTAAATTGTTGTTCATTAATGAAATAGTCTTAATAGATATCACTAGAGGATCTGAGCTTTCCAGATAAATTCACTCATTGCGTTTGCAGATTAATAGGCCTTCTCAGGCACCTTTTTGTGATATTACTTGTGAAAACCTCATGGATGGCATGTGCCAAGCTCTTTCTTTTCCCCTTCCTCTTTCTCTCACGCATACATACATTGAAAGCACCCATTTCAAAGGTACTTGGTAATAAACATTTTAAATCTTGAGCCATTCTGCCATACAGGACACAGCTGAAAACAGTGAAATGTAGCAGTGTGAGCTATAACATCTAATCCTTGAAGAAGTTGCTGCTTGAAATTTGTGAACAATTCAATCACTCTGTCTGAAGGTTCGAATATACCATTACCTTGAATGTTTTTGTAGCTGAATATTTGACTTGAGCAGCTTGAATGGCAGCTATGTCTTTTATTGCAGCTAATACACCAATACACAATTTTATTTCCAAAATAGCATTTACAGCATCAGATTTTCTAGACTGCAGGTACAAGGAAAGCAATTTTATTGTTTCCAGAATATCCCTAAATAGTACTAACTCCATGGCAAAATTCCATGAATCCATTTTCTGGAGGAATTCTCGAAAAGTTGCTCTGCTTCGTGGGGGCATTGAGGGATGATACTGGATAAGAGAAATGTAACTTGACATTACAGCTGTCACAGTTTTGCGATGATGCTACCCAGCGAATATCAAATATACTTCCTATTTTTTTAAATTCAAGTCCCAATGCCATGGCGCTTTCTGTCAATTCGTGTTGGTTTTTTATGCTGCCAGAAAAGTGTGAATACAGGGAGTCCATAAAAGACTTGAAATGTAGTGGAACAGACATTGTACATATTACATCATGAACTGCAAGCTCCAGTTTATGATTCAAACAATGAACAATTACAATATTAGGGTTATATTTATCACAAATGTATGTAGCTGCTTCTTTATAAATTCCTTGTAGATTTGCAGCTCCATCTGAAGCAAACCCTATCAACTGATTAGAAAAAATTTCTTCAGAAATTCCATTACTAACGAAGCAGGATAAAATACTAGTGGCAACTGCATCCCCTGTTAATGAATTTAACTCTACGATATCACAAAAGTAGTAGCATGGTGTGCCAGTGTAGACGCAATGAACATAAATAATTAAACACGATTTGTTTGCTTGGTTAGTGCTTTCGTCTACTAAAACACTGAAAACACAATGGGAATCAATTATGTGTTTTGATAGTGATAACATGAGCTTGCTAATAAACTGTATTATATTTGCACACGTATGATTTAAATGAAGCATGCTCCTTACATCGAGGCCATTCAAAGCTTGCAATTCACATGAACTTTTAAAATGTAAGAATGCTCATTTTCTTTACATATGAGATATACTGTTCCAAAAATGCGCGCAGTCACTTGTAATTTCTCTAAATTCTTTTCTTCCCACTTTCTGAAACCTTCAGAGAGGAATTTTTCGATTACTTCCTTTTTCTTTTCATTCAGAATAGATTCACACTTTAAGTGAAATTTCCTCCTGCCTGATCACTAACTTTTTTTTTTGTTCAACTTTTTGCTATTGTTTGCATTCAACCCTTGAATAAAACCTAGCTCTATATGCATTTTACTATCTTTAAGAGCATTGTGATTTTGTTATTTCTGAGCGGTACAGGCACATAACTCTCCTGGAACTGTTTGATGAAAGCCAGGAGCAATTTGTTTTCCATTTTTCAAATCTGGTTTTGTTATAAATCCCCCAATTAGTGTAATGCACTTAGTCTCACTATTTTCACTAACATGTCTCACTTTCAGTGCTGCGGGTTTTAACTGAGAAGCTATTAGTATTACTTGAATTTGAAGCCTGAGATTTAAACTGGAATACATCACTGTTATTACTTTCTGTAAGTTTACACCTTCTTGTCACAAATTTATCCATGCTGACCAATGATAGAACACTCACAGTCGCAAGAAACTGAATTGAATACTGCAAGCTACAATCGTAATTACTGGCGCGGAACTGCTGGAGTTATGACCCTGAATGCCAATCCAGCTAATGAAACCAAGAATTGTTTATTGTTTAGCTTACTTGGTATTAGCGATACAATACTTTTGCTGACTCACAGCTCGCACTCGTACCATGTACAGTCTGCATCGAAAGTGTTCCGTGTCTTCCTGTATTTTCAAAGAGAGCAGTAACAGTGCTTATAATAAAAAGAGAAAATACTTCCCTAGCAGGGAAAGAATTCTTCTTAACAAGCCGGGGAAATTATTTAATGAGAGGGGGAAATCCCCCCATTAATTTGAATCCTGCCTCCAGATGCAGAGTTTGTTTAATGGAAAAAAGGAAACGTTGTACCAAAGATCACATGTAAAATTAATACCATTGGCATGCCTGCTACATAAATGAGAAATTTGGAAATGTTTGACAAAGCAGCATCTTGAAATAGTGCAAGAGCATCATAGTGTTATGAAAAGTTTCTTTAGTGAAGGTGTAAAACCTATACACATTCATCTTCTAACACGAATTTAGTATTGTGACAAAGTACAAATGGAATGAGAAGTTCAAGAACAGCATTGTTAGGACATATAACTCTCCTTATTCTGGATTCAGTCATAGCATCCAAGGAAATTAACACTAAACCCTGGAAAAAGAATCAAGAAATTTATCATGATAAAGGAGTTGGCATCCATAATAGTAAGTACTATTAGGAACATTTAGGAATGGCGCTGGTTTGGAGGCACTGTTATCGTGTATACATTCAAGTCGCCTTAACTCACTATACAAAACAGGGATAATTGCTGCATTGGCCATAAGTAAACAATGCTAAAGATATAGTCCTGAATAGTATGAACGTTGGATCAGCCCATCATATCATTCATAAAAGAGCTGAAGTGACATAGTGTATGTAGGATGAGTACACAAGCATAATTTGAACAACTGAAATGAAAGAAACATATGCCGATGCTTGCCAAGAGCTTCTGCTTTGTTATAAGGTTAATTGTAAAGCATTTCTCAAGGGATGATGGCTATAGTTCTATTAACCAGAATGAAAGCAATAAAGATGCGAGTGCAGCATGTCTCATTCCCAAAACTGAAGGCAGCTTGAGTATAATGATTCACAGGCAAATAATGTTTTCTTCTAGAATTACAAGGGACTGATGTTAACCCACTGACCATTTAAACCCTGCAATGCTTTTTTTTTTTTTTTTGCAACCGCACGGAGAGCAGGAGAACCATGTTCAAATCCTGGCTGTGACATTGAATTTTGCAGTTGACTCTATTAAAAATACTTGTCAAGACCAGCCAAGGTCCATAAGCATAATTAATTTCAATTAATTATATAATATAATAAAGTATAACCCTGCAATGGTGGTTCCCAGATAACTAATAAAAGCATTTAGGTATTTAAATAGGCCCACAATTTAAATTTCTGCTTTGCAGAACAAACCTTTAATTTTTTTATTATTATTTATCATATTCTAAGGAAAACAAAAACTAAATTAAAGGATACCAAATACAGTATGCACCAACTATAACAAGTAATACTGTATTTACAAAATGCCAAAAAAAAAAGCATGTCTTTGATTCCGATTTATGGAGTTAAAAGAATTCTTAACTTTTTCTTTTCTAACGATTCAACATTCTTGTTTTACATTGCAAGCAAACAGATATGAGTAGAAAGTCAGTGGTTCTTCTTTTCAAGCTCTATGTAATGACCTAGTACACAAAATATAATAAATCTTTAAGGTAAGATAAGAGTTTAGCGCTCTCGCTCTCTTACACACATGTGCACTTCCTGTGCCAAGAGAATGGTTTATATATATATGGCTTCAGATGAGGTTGAAACTAAATATTGCATTTGCATGTCACGATTACCTTAGTTTATTGTGCTCAGGTCGGCTATACAAAATTCAACTGTTGAGATAGATAAATTCTATTCTAGGCAGCACATTATATATATATTTTTTTTTTTTTTTTTGTATTTGAGAATATTTAAATTTCAGCTAATACTAATAAGGCAAGATTCTATTGGGTTTTAATTACAAACCTATAATTTGTGTGCAGAAGTTAGAAACTATGATGTGTTTGAATTAGATAATCGTTTCAGAGTTTAAATTTTCAGTTCAAATTCTGGCTTAAACTAGTGGTACACCTTCTAAATTAGCTCCATGCAGGAAATATGGGAGCTTCTGAAATAACTTCAGAGAACACTACAGGACTTATTGATGTGTGACAGTGATTTGGCTATTGATGGGGAGTTTTGCGATTCTGAAGCTGGTGCTGAGATGTGGGCAGCAGTGAAGATGCAGGTATTAGTGAAAAGATAAGTTTATGAATTTTCAAAAACCATTGCAGCACAAAATGACATGTCTTCAGAGTACAATTTGTGGTATACAGCCTCAAACCCAACTCACAAGTGATAGCCAATCAATTTATTTTTTCACAAAGTTTTTACTGTAGGTTTAGTAACTCTCATAGTTACTGAAACAAATGTATATAAGCATAAAGCACATAAAGCCCTGACTTCCCATGGCAAATTAGGATCTAAAAGTAGGATTCAGAATAGTTAGATGTAACACAATGAGATCTACAGCCTACTTAGCATGATTCTCAGGGATATTATTTAAAAACCTACATTAGACATATGCTGGTCTACAGATGACATGCTATCAACTCCATTTTTTTCAAAAATGCATGTCAAGTAACTTGTTTTTGTCCATATTTGCTTCTTGCCGGAAATCTATACACATCCATATCACTTGGGCCCATTTTACATTGGACATTTATACACCTCCGTATTGGGAAAGATGTTAAATGCACTACTGTCCTAAGGAAGCAGTGACCTTTACCATCTAATATCCTCTTAAGAGGGAACTTCATCAAACAGCTTTTTATACGGAAGTGTGGTGACAGATAGAACATACCTCCTCCATTATAATGCAGGGTCACATACTTCTACAGCAAGTCTCAACTATTGAAGAGCTATGGTCTGATTGCATACACACAATGCGCACACTTCCAGGCTCATGCCATCACATTTTCACATCTTTTGACAAAACTTTATGCGCTATTTTATATATTTCATTTTTAGCTTACTATCCCTTATCAGACAGGTGATAATAGATGATAAATAAAATCGGGAGATGAGAGCAGCAGTCTAAGCACCAGAGATGGCCAACATTGCTAATGGAAATTGCTCCTAATGGTAAAACACAGCCTGGAAGTATCTATGAGGGGTTGAATGTGCATGTGTTTCAAGATAGAAATGATTTAAACTCAATATTAAAGAATCTATAGTCAACGAGCTATTTCTAAAATAAAAAACCCTGATGTGTCCACAAAAGTTAGAGGAGGCTATACAAATGAAAGGATTTAACAAAACAAAACAAAAATTTTGGAGAACAACATAGTCAGCCTCCACGTGGTGTTCCCTGGGTAACGCTAAATGGACAACACAGACATGCTTCCCAAAGAATATTGGGAAGCCAGAGGGAAAATGATGCAGATCTATTAATCCCCAGTGCCATTGGTGAACAACAACAAAATAAATAAAATAAAGCAAGTTGATATTCATCTTAATGACTGAGAAAAAAACTGCTATTATCAAGCTGATCCAAGAGCCTGACCAAACAGGAACTGATATTTATTGTAACAACTGGCAATTATAAAGCCCAGCAAGCAGCTCATACAGCAGACTTGCTATGTTTTAGCTAAGAATTGTGCCCATACATTATGGTAGTAGCTAAAATATTAAAAATATCCATTCAATGCTTCCATAAACATAGGCTATCCAATAGCAACTAATGCTTTTTCTTTCTATTTGAAAGAGCAATAAAGGAAAAGGGGGTGGTTCAATAGAATTTTGCCATGTATGGGTAAAACACACCAAGAAAATTAGGCTTTGATGAAGACCATCTAAGTATTTTAATCCACAAATCAGTCAACTCAAGAATTGGCAAAGGCAAATGAAATGCGATTAGCAACTGTATGTATTCCATGGGCAGTATTATTGGTAAAATGAACTTATGTATCAAATCAATTAAATATGCGAACTTGCCAACTTCCTGAAACTGAAAACCATAACGCTTTCCTCATCCATAAAAACCAAGGCTGCCTCTATCTATAAGCCTGGATGCAAGATTCATGGTCACAATGCAAGACCCATGTTCCAAGGAATTTGAACACACAATGCTATGTTTTACAAGTATTTTTAGCACGTTTGCACTGAAATAAACATACAATCACTTATATTCTGACATTTCCATATAAAAGGTTAATGTGTGTTAGTGAATAAGTGGAAAACAGGCTTTCCGTAGTTTGTAGTAACTTTTTACCTTCTCAATGCGAAGTCCACAACTTTTGTTTTTATTTTTCCTGCAGCTCATGACAAACTGACTTGCTTAATAATGCAGTAGTTCTTTTTAGAAGGATGATATTTCTCACCAAAGCATCACTCAGCAATTCACAATCATTAGTGTTGAAGTCAGCACAATATTATAAATGTCACATGTCTAGGTAAATGTAGAATTACGTTTCTCTAGTTTTCCACTTTAAGAAATTCTCGTTCATATACTTCACAATTTAAATATCAAAATATACTGAAAATGCATGCCATTTATCATATATGAACTGTGATGGCCACCCCAGGTCTCCCTGTCATCCTTAAGCAAACACTAACTTCAAAATTTTGAATCTCAAAATCCATTCTGCATTCACAGTGTAACATTTCCCTATAATTTATTTAAAGGTGAGTCGAAATTGTTACACTAACATCACTTAAGTTTACTCACTTAACATGTTTCGGGAAACCGTTGTTCCCATCCTCAGAAGGTTAACTCGACTGTCAGTCGAGTTAACCTTCTGAGGATGGGAACAACGGTTTCCCGAAACATGTTAAGTGAGTAAACTTAAGTGATGTTAGTGTAACAATTTCGACTCACCTTTAAATAAATTCAATACACATCACTGTTTCTAGCTTCTTTTCATTACAATACATACGTATTTCCCTATAATTTTCACTTTTAGGCTGCATTACCTGCAATGTAAATTCAGGTAATTTTATTCTGCTCCTTTACTTAAATGATCGTATATTCATAAACTAGTTTTCAAATGTATCATAAAAATTCATGCCAGCTTTTTAAAAGTGTTTGTATTAATTTTGCTGTTATCTGATATCAAAGTTAACACCTTAAATCCACATTAACTGAAAACTTTAATTATAGCGAGAATCTGTTCATACCATTTTTGTGCTGCTAATTATTTTTACCTTATACAGGGCTAAAACAACTTTATTTTTGGATGTTAAAAGTTGTTATCATAGAGGTCTGCACTGTTTATGCAATATCTTGTGTATCTGAAATTACTTGAATGTTATCTCCATTATAAGAAACTTCTAATTTTATATAACTTTCATGCAGCAACAAATTCAATAATTTTTTGATCATTGAGTATATTAAAAATACAGAAATTTTTAATTACTATCAGGACTGGGTTTGAGAAAGTTGTCTGAGGTAATCAGGATGGGGTAAAGAAAGTACGCAGGAATCATATATCTGTCTGTAAGCTGTTGAATGAGGTAAATTAGAGTGAGTGCATCCTTAATTGGTGATTGACATTTCCCAGCCATGTGGTAATGTGCTGTGGAAACCAAG